>WOVY01016024.1:0-722025 GCA_013436015.1 Rhipicephalus annulatus | reverse complement strand
TTTTGTTCACATGACATGTTGCAAAACTGGTATGTAGACGTGATTGCATAGCGAACACATGTGACAGACCAACATGAAAATTATGACATGCGTGTCTTGTAACATCATAACTACATGCCACGCTCATGATGCACTCACGGCCGTTCTGCTAGCGCCACATATATAAATTTGGTAATACAGTAGGTCAATAGATACGCAGGTATGTGACTGGTGCAAACATGATCAACATGAGATGCGTGTCATGTAACAACATCACTACGTGCTACGCTTATGATGCACTCGCGGCCGTTTCGCTAGCTTCACATGTAGAAACTCGGGTATTACGGGACGCGAATAGACGACATAGGTAAATGGCACATCTAAACTGATAATTATGGCATGCGTGTCATGTAACAACATGACTACATGCAACACTCATGATGTGCTCGAGGCCGTTTCACAAGCTTCATAATTTGCCAACTTTGCTATTACGTGACGTCAATGAATGGCCAAGGTATGTGGCTGGTGCAGAACATTATAGTCATGAGATGGATGTCATGTGAGAGCATGACTACATGCCACAATCAAGGCACCAATACATTTCGACGTGAGGCGATGCGCGAGCTCACCGGCGTTCATTTCGTCGCGTCACGCCGGCGTTGCGACGCCACGCGCTGGTTTTGCGATATACTCACAGGTGTGCGCCGCGCTGTGTTGCTTGGACGCCTGCGCGTTTCAGTGCGTCCGGCATCCCTCCATCACGAAAAAAGGGAGACGCAATGTTGGATGGGTAATGCATTGGTGGGAACATCGGCCCGGTTGCCGTCGAGCCGCGCCGACAGACGCTGGTAGTGCCGGTCGCACCTGGCGTCAGACCATAGATTGCTCGCGTTTTGCTAACGTAGCGTCGCTTTCCTCAGCGTGCGTGTGCGTCAACGCTACATTGGAGTATAATGGGCCCTTCATGATGCGCTCACAGCTGTTTTGTAAGCTGCACTTATACCGAATTTGGTGTTACTGTCATGTCAATGGATGACGAAATATATAACTGGGGCAAACATGCTAATGCTTACACGCGTGGTCATTTAAGAACTTGACAAGATACCACGCTAATAGAGTGCTCGCGGCCGCGTCCGTTTCAGAAGCTCCACCTATACTAAATTTTATATCCCGTGACAATAATAGATGACGAAGATAAACGACACATCCAACATGATAATCATCACAGTGAAGTCATGTACACATCATTTACCTCTACTCGGAACTTTGTGCTGATTTTAAAGTAACATATTAACCTTTCCTATTCGTGCTTCGCAAATCACTGATTCCCACTGTACGTTGGATTTGCCAATTCTTTATACTATGGTTCTAAACAATTATTGTAATCCCTACGTTTTTCTTTGATTGTCTGTTGATTTTATTTCAATCAATCAATCAATCAAAGAACTTTATGTTCACCAAAAACAAAATATTTACGGCGAAAAAAGGTGGCCGGGAAAAAGCTGTCCAACGACAGCTTGACAAAGCCCCAGCTACCAATCAGTGGCGAGACGACAGGGTACAGCACCTGATAAAGTGGGGGAAAATGCATAATAATCGTCGCTAAACAGTTACAAATTGATATCATAGGGGCATTCACTACGGTGCAGGTGCACTAAAAGGGTAAATTTTACGTAATTATACTCTTGCTAAAGATAAATAACGAGAAAAAAAACAAAAAAAAAAACAGGTAACAAACAAAACAAAAAGTAAAACAAAGCCAGAGAAAAGAAAAAACAAAAGTGGAAAGAAATATAATAGGCACTTAAGTACATTAAAATGTACAATGCGCTGTTATGTACTGATATGCACGCGCATACGATTCACACACACACACACACAAACACACATATATATTGCCACATGGTTGCTTGGCTGAGATCGAATAGGGAAGGAGGACAAAGACGATTTCTCTGAGTCGCTGCTTGGCTAGTCGTCTCAACGAGCCCATTATATCCAGTTGTCGTAAGTAAACGTGACAAGACTGGTGAAGTTGCTGGGTACAACGTCTCACGATCCACCCGATGCCCAAGACCCCGTCCAGCAGCCGGAACACAAGCCCTGCTCCTGTGGACACTCCTGTTCATAGAGTAAGCCGTCGCCAACGAGGCCTACCGCCTGAGACACCAACCACTGACGCAACGACTATGACTTCGACACAAGATCCCGTGCAAGCTCCGACACCTTCCACCTTCCACGCTGATCTACTGCACCGTCCAGAACCCGCTCATGCCTATTCCCTTTCACGGAGAGCAGCATAAAGGTGTTGACGACTGGCTGAGTGAGTTCGAACGTGTCGCAGCGATCAATTACTGGGGTGATGCCGCGAAGCTCCGGAACGTGTACACTTGCCTAAAAGACGGTGCCAAGACGTGGTTTTGAACAGGGATGATGTTCTGATATCTTGGCGCGAGTTCCAGCGTCGCCTCCTGGAGACCTACAAGAGTCCCGATCGCCACGAACGGGCGGAGCGTGCACTACAATCACGCATCTAGATGCCCAACGAGACCTTCTCGATGTACGTCGAGGACATGACACGGCGTTTCAAGCGAGCGGATCCTGCTATGGCAGAAAAAAAACGTTGCGCCATTTCATACGTGGCGTGAAGGAACAACTTTTTGCCGGTTTGGTGCGTAGGCCCCCCAAAAGTGTTGCTGAGTTCTTTACTGAAGCGGCAACAATGGAGCGAGTACTGCACCAACGGTCTGCCCTGTTTGACGTCAAGTCAATGCTGCCTCAACTCCCGAAATTTTCGCCACCCCTGGGAGCAAGAGCCCCGAATGGATTCGCGAGATCATCCGATCTGTCGTCCGGGAAGAAATTGAAAAGATGTACGGGACAAGGCAAATTGATGTTGGTTCTATCACCAGTGTCATCCGTGACGAGGTCCAGCAGATGCTGCACGCCCATCGTTTTCCGCCCACGTCGGTTGATCCGGAAACGGCTCCTGTGTCTACTGACAGTCGCCGTCGCACGTACGCGGAAGCCTTGCGATCTGCCACTCCTCTTTCTGGTCAAGTTGTCCCGACCCAGCCAGTGCCGCACGTCTCGATCCAGACAGTGCCGCACGTCCCGATCCAGACAATGCCATACGTCTCGATTCAGACAATGATGCCTTCAGTCGCGATTCAGTCAGCGCACGCTGATTTGGACTTCGATAGTCGCCGTGCACCGACGCGCAAGTCTGATCTCTGGCGTACGCTAGACAGACAGCCCCTCTGCCATCATTGCGGTGAGGCTGGTCACATTTACCGCGAATGCCCATACCGGCAACTTGCACTGCGCGGATTTTCCATCAATTCCTCTCGTCCCCGAATTGGTCAAAGGCCAAGGGATATTGAAGAGTATCTCGCGCAACAGCGTGCACCCTTTACACGACGGCAATCGTGGTCACCATTTCCGAGGAGACCCGCAGTCACTGGCCCACGTTTCGGGGGGACGGCACGGGAATGCTCCCCGAGCCCTCGTCGGGAAAGCTGAAGGCAGCGGCCTTCGGGGGCAAGGTCGCTGGGACTCAAAGTGCGGAAGACTTCCCATCGACGCTTGCACGCAACGCCGAAGGCATTTCGTCAGAGAATCGCAGTACTGAAGAAACGCAGACATCCACATCTGAACCTAGTGACCGCGTGTCACTCGGCATACCTGTGCTGATTGACGGTCTTCAGGTCAGTGCATTGGTGGACACTGGTGCATACTATTCGATCATCCGCGGGAGGCTAGTGAAAGATCTCAGGAAGTGATTCCGCTGTGGAATGGAACGCGAATTCGAACAGCTGGAGGAGACATTGTAACACCGCTGGGTCGCTGTAACGCAAGAGTGAAAATTCGTGCGTCAATTTTTGTGCTCAGCTGCCTCGTTCTTCGCGATTGTTCGCGTCAGCTGATTATCGACATGGACTTCCTTCGGGAATACGGTGCCATCATAAATCTCAGTGAGCGCATCGAGACCTTCTCGACTCAAGGCGCAACTGATCGAGACGCTGATAACTGCCGTAGACCTGCGCTGCGTGTTGCTGACGACAGTATGACACTGCCACCTCGAGCAACAGTTCCCACCGAAGTCACTTGTGAAGACTTCCAAGACGGCGACGTGGTGGCTGAAAGCATCCTATCACTTCTGCTGCTCTAAGATGTATGAGCCGCCCGAAGTGTCGTGCGCGTCCGTGACGGACAGTCAACGATACTAGTTACGAACTTCAATTACGAGCACCGGCATCTTTTCCGCGGAACCACCCTAGCTTATGGAGACCCTGTTGCTGACGTCAAGGAGTGCTTCGCGTCCGAGGAAACGCATGAGGATGAGGAATTTCTAGACCGCATTGACATTAATTTGACGCTGTCAAACGAGAGAAAGGCTGCACTTCATGACCTTTAAGGGAGTTTCAATGTTGCTTCGCCTCTTCTTCTAAAGTCCGTCAAACATACCTCACGAAGCATCGAATTATTACCGACGATGACGTCCGCCCCATCCGGCAGCAGCCTTATCGCGTTTCTGCCAAAGAACGCGAGGCTATTCAGACACAAGTAAAACAAATGCTCGATGACGGGATTATTCAACCATCCAGCAGCGCTTGGTGCTCACCAGTCGTTCTAGTAAAGAAAAAGACGGAAATCTGCGATTTTGTGTTGACTATAGGAAGCTTAATAGCGTCACAAAAAAGGACGTCTACCCGCTTCCACGGGTCGATGACGCGCGAAGTATTTTTCGTCCATCGATCTAAGAGCGGCTATTGGCAAATTGAAGTGGATGAAAGAGACCGAGAAAAAACCGCGTTTGCGACTTCAGACGGACTTTACGAATTCCGAGTTCTTCCCTTCGGCCTCTGTTCTGCACCAGCCACTTTTCAGAGGATGATGGACACAGTTCTCGCTGGCTTGAAGTGGGAAAGCTGCCTTTGTCTACCTCGATGATGTGGTCATCTTTTCCCAGAGGTTCGAAGAACACCTGAAGCGCCTGAGAATGATTCTGGAAGCTATTCACACAGCTGAACTCACGCTGAAACCTCAAAAATGCCATTTCGGCTATGAACAGCTGAAATTTCTGGGACAAGTCATTAGTGCGGATGGAGTGCGACCTGATCCAGACAAAACTGCTGCTGTCGCTGCCTGCCCTGTTCCATCAGATAAAAGAGCAGTACGCTGTTTCCTCGGCTTGTGCGCGTATTATTGCCACTTTATCGCCAACTTCTCGAAGATAGCTGAACCTCTTACGCGACTCACCCGAGATGACGTGCCCTTTACATGGGGCGCAGAACAAGATACAGCGTTCACAGAGTTACGACAGAGAATGCAAACAGCCCCTGTTCTTGCCCATTTTGATGAAGACGCTGCTACAGAAATTCATACAGAAGCCAGCAACGTCGGACTTGGCGCTGTCCTTGTACAACGACACGGCGGCGTTGAGCATGTGATAGCTTACGCCAGTCGTACTCTTCTCGAGCCGAGACCAACTATTCTACGTCAGAAAAAGAATGCCTCGCAGTCGTGTGGGCGACGACCAAATTTCGGCCTTACCTCTATGGTCGTCCCTTCAAAGTGGTGACTGACCACCACTCGCTCTGCTGGCTAGCAAATCTCAGAGATCCATCCGGCCGTCTCGCACGGTGGAGTTTGCGTTTGCGGGAGTTTCATATTAAAATTGTGTACAGGTCGGGGCGCAACACGAAGACGCCGACGCGCTTTCTCGAGCACCTGTGGGGAATGCTGTCAGAGGCTCCGAAGATGAAGATGCCTTTCTCGGAGCAGTTAGCGACTCCAAATTTATGTCAAAGCAGCGGGCAGACGGAGAATTACGCCCATTCATTGATTCCCTGGAAGGCTGCAACTCTCAGGTACCTCAACACATGCTCGCGAACTGTCCGCTTTTTGTCTAAGAAGAGGCATTCCTTACAAGAAAAACGCCCGTGGTAGCGACAAAGCCTTCCTTCTCGTTGTTCCTACCGCCATGCATGATGAGATCCTCCTTGCGTTCCACCACGAGCCCACGTCAGGACATTTGGGCTATTCGCGAACTCTCGCCAGAATACGCCAACAGTACTACTGGCTGCGACTATCAACTAGTGTACATCGATATGTGGAAGGCTGGCGTGAGTGCCAGCGCCACAAGACTCCGCCTGTGAGACCCGCGGGCCTGCTCCAGCCGATCGCAACACCACGGACACGAATTGACCTCGTGAGAATGGACCTTCTTGGGCCCTTCCCTTTGTCGTCCTGTGGGAACAAATGGATTATAGTTGCGACGGATCATCTTACTCGTTATGCTGAAACAAAAGCGTTACCCCGTGGCACGGCCTCTGATGTCGCGCAGTTCTTCGTGCACCAAATCGTCCTACGGCATGGTGCCCCGTCATGCGTGATTACGGACAGAGGGACGTCGTTTACAGCACGAATGATGGAGGACATTTTTAAACTGAGCTGCACAAGTCATCGAAAAACAACGGCTTATCACCCGCAATCCAATGGACAGACAGAGAGGCTTAACAAGACCATAGTGGACATGCTGTCTATGTACGTGGACGTACAACACAAAACCTGGGACGAGATTCTTCCATACATCACGTTTGCTTACAATACGGCAACGCAAGAAACAATGCGATTTCCGCCTTTCCGACTTGTTTACGGACCGCAACGTGCGACTAGAGTATAAAGTTTGGCGTGTTGGTAAGACATAATTAATCGACGTAGCGCGTTGGAATCATAGGACAAGGGAAGGGACAGAAGGGACCGCTTACTTCCAACAAAATTTTATTTCGAGGAGCGTACATATAAATGCTCACGAAATTCGAAAACAACAGAGAAACAGATGAAAAAGCCTCTATTGCCATGCGCTAAACACTTATGATCTCAAAAACGACAATTCTTTATCACAAAGACCGAGAGAAGGAGTGCTGACGCAGTTCAGCCCTAACCTACTAATCCTTTCTGCTTCAATAATCTGCCTTGTCACTTTATTTCTGTTTTTTCCTATGATTACCGTACCATGAAAAAGTGGATTGCAGCCACACGTGCTGCAATGTAGTGCCAAAAACCGTCTCGCGACCATTTTTTACGTTGCAAGGCGTGTTCGCGAAGCCAGTCATTAATACACCTGCCAGTTTCTCTAATGTAGTGTTTACCGCATGAAAGAGGTATCTGATAGGCTACAAATTGCGCGCATGCGACAAACAGTGTTAAGTGCTTTTTAGAGCATCTCGGTTTTGCATGTGAAACAACAACTTTCATACACAAGTACGAGAACTTTTTCGGGTCAGAAAACACCACCTTTACATTGGCCCGCTCCCCTATCTTTTTTCAAGTTGTGGGAGATTCTATGCAGATAAGGCACTACGGCAAGCTTCTGACGTCTTACTGGCTCAACATGAGGGAGAGCTTGCTGCAAGGACTGAAGCTTCTTGACCAGAATTCCCGCGACGGAAACCTGTACGTGAGAGGGGTAGCCAGCGTCCAGAAGTCGTTCTGCTTGTTCCTTGAAACTAGCTGCCATCAGATGTGGACAAGACTTCTGTAAGGCGTTACTAAAGCAGATGTTTACAATGCCTCGTTTAACGAGCGTACTATGGGCGGAGTGGTACGGAAGCAAGGGTTTGTTATTCCTCGGATTGTACGTCCAACAAAGGTGGTCTAGGTGAAAAATGAGAGCGATATCTAAAATCTTAGAGTGTTAATAGCAGGCAACTCATGGGTTAAAACAAGGGGACTAAACCGCTCCTTGATGAATTTGAGGATATCTAGGGCACAAACAGTGGGGTCACAGTCAAGAAGAATGAGAAAGTCGTCCACAAATCTAAAGATGCGCATGATTCAGTTGTCACTAAGGTTACCGGAAACGGTTCTGTCGAGTTTGGCTAAAAACAAATTATTTAAGATTAGAGCAATACATGATCCAATAAAAAAGACCTTAGTGACAACCGAATCATGCGCATCTTTAGATTTGTTGACGACTTCCTCATTCTTCTTGACTGTGACCCCACTGTTTGTGCCCTAGATATCCTCAACTTCATCAAGGAGTGGTTTAGTCCCCTTGTTTTAACCCATGAGTTGCCTGTTAATAACACTCTCAGATTTTTAGATATCGCTCTCATTTTTCACCTAGACCACCTTTGTTGGACGTACAATCCGAGGAATAACAAACCCTTGCTTCCGTACCACTCCGCCCATAATAAGCTCGTAAAACGAGGCATTGTATACATGTGCTTTAGTAACGCCTTACAGAAGTCTTGTCCACATCTGATGGCAGCTAGTTTCAAGGAAAAACCAGAACGACTTCTGGACGCTGGCTACCCCTCTCACGTACAGGTTTCTGTCGCGGGAATTCTGGTCAAGAAGCTTCAGTCCTTGCAGCAAGCATTCCCTCATGTTGAGCCAGTAAGACGTCAGAAGCTTGCCGTAGTGCCTCATCTGCATGGAATCTCCCATAACTTGAAAAAGGTTGGGGAGCGGGCCAATGTAAAGGTGGTGTTTTCTGCCCCGAAAAAGCTCTCGTACTTGTGTATGAAAGTTGTTTCACATGCAAAACCGGGATGCTCTAAAAAGCACTTAACACTGTTTGTCACATGCGCGCAATTAGTAGTCTATCAGATACCTCTTTCATGCGGTAAACACTACATTGGACAAACTGGCAGGTGTAATAATGACCGGCTCCGTGAACACGCTTGCAACGTAAAAAATGGTCGAGACGGTTTTTGGCAATACATTGCTGCCCGTGTGACTGCAATCCACTTTTTCATGGTAGGGTAATCATAGGAAAAAACAAAAATAAAGTGACAAGGGAGATTATTGAAGCAGAAAGAATTAGTAGATTAGGGCTGAACTGCGTCAGCACTCCTTCTCTCTTTCTTTGTGATAAAGAATTGTCGTTTTTGAGATCATAAGTGTTTAGCGCATGGCAATAGAGGGTTTTTCATCTGTTTGTCTGTTGTTTTCAAATTTCGTGAGCATATAGATGTACGCTCCTCGAAATAAAATTTTGTTGGAAGTAAGCGCTTCCTTCTGTCCCTTGTCTTGTCCTATGATTCTAACGCGCTACGTCGATTAAATAAGCAACGTGCGAACCATGCTCGATGCTATGCTTCCGTGCGACCATTGATTGATATGTGGGGTTTAACGTCCCAAAACCACCATATGATTATGAGAGACGCCGTAGTTCCGTGCGACCAAAGTAATGAACTTGCTCAAGCTAGACGCTGAGCAATACACTCAATAGGCCGAAGAAGCTCGTCAGCTAGCTCGCATAAACACCAGTCACCAACAAGATGCAGACGCACGACGTTACAACTTCCGCCATCGAAATGTCACCTACCACCCTGGGGACCAAGTGTGGGTGTGGATCCCGGTTCGGCGACCAGGCTTATCCAAAAAACTCCTAAGCCGTTATTTTAGACCGTACAAGGTTCTTAGATGACTCACAGATGTTACCTACGAGGTATTTCCGGACGGTGCAGCACCTTCTCGTCGACAGCTTCGGCCCGAAACCGTGCATGTCGTTCGGCTGAAGCCCTACTTCACACAGTAGCCCTTGTGGTTTCACGTGCTACGACATGCCGTGACTTTGAGTTGCTGCTGCTGTTGTGTTCTGTGTTTTTATGCCTTATCTTTTTGCGCTTGGCGCAAGCGTTGACAAAACGTCCTCATTTGCGCTGCGAGTTTTGGCACTCTCCCTTATTTGGTTCTTTATATCTGCGTGTGTATACCTTCATTTTTTTTATTTACGAGCATCGAGTCGATGCTTTCAAAGGGGGGGGGGGGACCTATTGCCACATGGTTTGCTTGGCTGAGATCGAAGAGTGAAAGGAGACGAAGACGATTCCTCGGAGTCGCTGCTCTGCTAGTCGACTTAACGATCCCATTATATTAAGTTGTCGTGAGTAACGTGACAATAGAGAGTTTTAGTACTGCGTACGCTGCGTACGTGGCAGCGTTGCGTACGTAAGGACGCCACGTTCTGCGTAGTGCGCATGCGCAGACCGCAACGCCCACGTATCCCGTTACGTACGCAGCCGCTACGTTCGCACGCATGAGATGCGTGCGTGCGTACGTATGAGATGATCGCGCCGCTCTCGAACAAGTTCGCGAGAGCGCGAGACTTCGTTTTGCAAAATGGCGGCATCGAAGGCAAGCACCACGGAGGAAGGAAAGGTAAGGAGCGGCCCTGACGTCACTCGTTGTGAAGCCGCGATGAAGCCGGAAGTCGGCCATATTGAGTAGGCAAATTCTCCTCTCTTGTTTACATATGAATGCGAAGCAGAAGGCGCGACTCCCTCTCCGTCTCGGAAAGCACGTGGGCTGCGCAGCCCGTGTGTCGTGACGATCCGAAACTAATGGAACTGGGCTCATCACTCTGAGCCAGCGGGACACCTTCAGCGAAATCACTTCATCCGAGTAATAACAGGGAGTAACAGCTCGCCGACAACGAAGCAACTACGAGAGAACGCGCGCTAGATGCACTGACAACGGCGAGTGCTTTCACGTCATTAATTCAGCAACTGTACAGACAACACGATCGGTCGTGCGCCTTCTACGGTTGCATTCCGCCACGCGGCCGACGCAGCGTCCTGCCCCTGTGTCCGTGTTCCGCGTGAAACTTACCGGCGTCAGCATTCTGCGACCGTGGTGACTTTGAGCACGGTGCATGTGACACTTGAACGCGGTTGCTGTTACGTTAAGACTACATGCAAAGCTGGTGGAGAGTGTACCAAGCGGAACAGAAAAGGTGTTTTAATACGCACATGCAAGTTGTTACTGTGCACACACAACACGAAACTACGTATGTGCACATGGTCCTCACGGCGCGTCTTGCTAGGCTCAACAGCGTCGTCCGTTGCCACAAGCAGGAGCACTGCTCAACCGTCACTGACCTGCAAGGCGTTCGTCATCATTGAGCTTCGTCATGGTGCCCAACGCAATTTCGCTGAAAACTGCTTCATCCGCGTCATCCGCCGCACGACACATGGATATGCACTTGTTCCACGCACTGTTGAAACCCCGTGATGGACAAAAGGGTTTGTAAACGTTGCTAAGAGTAATGTAACAGCCAGGAGAGCACTGCGTAACCAATAACGCGGCGCAGAGCACAGATATTGTCCGCCACGGCTCAGAACGAGACCTGGGGAGGCACACATTCCGCCGCAAGCCGCGGCCCGCTCACTGCTATACCAGCTCCACTGCGCAACACGTAACCATAGCAACGCCGCCATTGTGCCTAGTGAATATGGCCGCCATGATGTCATTTCCGCCACATTTTTTACGCCCTGCGCTGGCTGGGCATGCCCTCTCCTTACCGTTTTCCTTCATCCGTGGCAAGCAAAGACCGGCTCTGTGGCTTAAAATGTGGCCTTAATCTGGCCATAACACTTGGATTGGCTCACATTAGCTGTCAACAACACGTACTTCTATTTTGATTTACCAGATGACGCAACACGCTTATATATATCTCTGTTATGGAATCAATATTGTGTTAAAACACGGAAAAACGAGCCCTTAGGTATACACTTCTTTCCCTTATTTCATTGAACGAGGGTCTCGTACTGGCAGACTTAGTGTGTTTAGGTTGTATAACAGGGACAATTATTCAGCTGCCCGCTCATAATAAGTTCACGTTCTACGTGACGCCAAACATGCGAAAAAGAGTGTTTTCACACTCGTTGTTTGGCTTACAGATGGCGCTGACTGTCACTCCTACTTCTAAATTCACAGATAAACCCAAAAAAGAGGATGGAGGGAGGGCCGCTGTGATAGCTCAGTGGTTAGAGCATCGAACGCGTAATTCGAAGGTCGTAGGTTCGATTCCTGCTCACAGTTGGTAATTTTTTCATCCACTTTTCTTTCTTCTTATTTACATTCCATTGGTTTTAATAACTTCCCCTGTACATTCCTTGGCATTACTGTCTGTTATATCTCATCAATATTGTGTTAAAACACGGAAAAACGAGCCCTTAGGTATACACTTCTTTCCCTTATTTCATTGAACGAGGGTCTCGTACTGGCAGACTTAGTGTGTTTAGGTTGTATAACAGGGACAATTATTCAGCTGCCCGCTCATAATAAGTTCACGTTCTACGTGACGCCAAACATGCGAAAAAGAGTGTTTTCACACTCGTTGTTTGGCTTATAGATGGCGCTGACTGTCACTCCTACTTCTAAATTCACAGATAAACCCAAAAAAGAGGATGGAGGGAGGGCCGCTGTGATAGCTCAGTGGTTAGAGCATCGAACGCGTAATTCGAAGGTCGTAGGTTCGATTCCTGCTCACAGTTGGTAATTTTTTCATCCACTTTTCTTTCTTCTTATTTACATTCCATTGGTTTTAATAACTTCCCCTGTACATTCCTTGGCATTACTGTCTGTTATATCTCATCAATATTGTGTTAAAACACGGAAAAACGAGCCCTTAGGTATACACTTCTTTCCCTTATTTCATTGAACGAGGGTCTCGTACTGGCAGACTTAGTGTGTTTAGGTTGTATAACAGGGACAATTATTCAGCTGCCCGCTCATAATAAGTTCACGTTCTACGTGACGCCAAACATGCGAAAAAGAGTGTTTTCACACTCGTTGTTTGGCTTATAGATGGCGCTGACTGTCACTCCTACTTCTAAATTCACAGATAAACCCAAAAAAGAGGATGGAGGGAGGGCCGCTGTGATAGCTCAGTGGTTAGAGCATCGAACGCGTAATTCGAAGGTCGTAGGTTCGATTCCTGCTCACAGTTGGTAATTTTTTCATCCACTTTTCTTTCTTCTTATTTACATTCCATTGGTTTTAATAACTTCCCCTGTACATTCCTTGGCATTACTGTCTGTTATATCTCATCAATATTGTGTTAAAACACGGAAAAAACGAGCCCTTAGGTATACACTTCTTTCCCTTATTTCATTGAACGAGGGTCTCGTACTGGCAGACTTAGTGTGTTTAGGTTGTATAACAGGGACAATTATTCAGCTGCCCGCTCATAATAAGTTCACGTTCTACGTGACGCCAAACATGCGAAAAAGAGTGTTTTCACACTCGTTGTTTGGCTTATAGATGGCGCTGACTGTCACTCCTACTTCTAAATTCACAGATAAACCCAAAAAAGAGGATGGAGGGAGGGCCGCTGTGATAGCTCAGTGGTTAGAGCATCGAACGCGTAATTCGAAGGTCGTAGGTTCGATTCCTGCTCACAGTTGGTAATTTTTTCATCCACTTTTCTTTCTTCTTATTTACATTCCATTGGTTTTAATAACTTCCCCTGTACATTCCTTGGCATTACTGTCTGTTATATCTCATCAATATTGTGTTAAAACACGGAAAAACGAGCCCTTAGGTATACACTTCTTTCCCTTATTTCATTGAACGAGGGTCTCGTACTGGCAGACTTAGTGTGTTTAGGTTGTATAACAGGGACAATTATTCAGCTGCCCGCTCATAATAAGTTCACGTTCTACGTGACGCCAAACATGCGAAAAAGAGTGTTTTCACACTCGTTGTTTGGCTTATAGATGGCGCTGACTGTCACTCCTACTTCTAAATTCACAGATAAACCCAAAAAAGAGGATGGAGGGAGGGCCGCTGTGATAGCTCAGTGGTTAGAGCATCGAACGCGTAATTCGAAGGTCGTAGGTTCGATTCCTGCTCACAGTTGGTAATTTTTTCATCCACTTTTCTTTCTTCTTATTTACATTCCATTGGTTTTAATAACTTCCCCTGTACATTCCTTGGCATTACTGTCTGTTATATCTCATCAATATTGTGTTAAAACACGGAAAAACGAGCCCTTAGGTATACACTTCTTTCCCTTATTTCATTGAACGAGGGTCTCGTACTGGCAGACTTAGTGTGTTTAGGTTGTATAACAGGGACAATTATTCAGCTGCCCGCTCATAATAAGTTCACGTTCTACGTGACGCCAAACATGCGAAAAAGAGTGTTTTCACACTCGTTGTTTGGCTTATAGATGGCGCTGACTGTCACTCCTACTTCTAAATTCACAGATAAACCCAAAAAAGAGGATGGAGGGAGGGCCGCTGTGATAGCTCAGTGGTTAGAGCATCGAACGCGTAATTCGAAGGTCGTAGGTTCGATTCCTGCTCACAGTTGGTAATTTTTTCATCCACTTTTCTTTCTTCTTATTTACATTCCATTGGTTTTAATAACTTCCCCTGTACATTCCTTGGCATTACTGTCTGTTATATCTCATCAATATTGTGTTAAAACACGGAAAAACGAGCCCTTAGGTATACACTTCTTTCCCTTATTTCATTGAACGAGGGTCTCGTACTGGCAGACTTAGTGTGTTTAGGTTGTATAACAGGGACAATTATTCAGCTGCCCGCTCATAATAAGTTCACGTTCTACGTGACGCCAAACATGCGAAAAAGAGTGTTTTCACACTCGTTGTTTGGCTTATAGATGGCGCTGACTGTCACTCCTACTTCTAAATTCACAGATAAACCCAAAAAAGAGGATGGAGGGAGGGCCGCTGTGATAGCTCAGTGGTTAGAGCATCGAACGCGTAATTCGAAGGTCGTAGGTTCGATTCCTGCTCACAGTTGGTAATTTTTTCATCCACTTTTCTTTCTTCTTATTTACATTCCATTGGTTTTAATAACTTCCCCTGTACATTCCTTGGCATTACTGTCTGTTATATCTCATCAATATTGTGTTAAAACACGGAAAAACGAGCCCTTAGGTATACACTTCTTTCCCTTATTTCATTGAACGAGGGTCTCGTACTGGCAGACTTAGTGTGTTTAGGTTGTATAACAGGGACAATTATTCAGCTGCCCGCTCATAATAAGTTCACGTTCTACGTGACGCCAAACATGCGAAAAAGAGTGTTTTCACACTCGTTGTTTGGCTTATAGATGGCGCTGACTGTCACTCCTACTTCTAAATTCACAGATAAACCCAAAAAAGAGGATGGAGGGAGGGCCGCTGTGATAGCTCAGTGGTTAGAGCATAGAACGCGTAATTCGAAGGTCGTAGGTTCGATTCCTGCTCACAGTTGGTAATTTTTTCATCCACTTTTCTTTCTTCTTATTTACATTCCATTGGTTTTAATAACTTCCCCTGTACATTCCTTGGCATTACTGTCTGTTATATCTCATCAATATTGTGTTAAAACACGGAAAAACGAGCCCTTAGGTATACACTTCTTTCCCTTATTTCATTGAACGAGGGTCTCGTACTGGCAGACTTAGTGTGTTTAGGTTGTATAACAGGGACAATTATTCAGCTGCCCGCTCATAATAAGTTCACGTTCTACGTGACGCCAAACATGCGAAAAAGAGTGTTTTCACACTCGTTGTTTGGCTTATAGATGGCGCTGACTGTCACTCCTACTTCTAAATTCACAGATAAACCCAAAAAAGAGGATGGAGGGAGGGCCGCTGTGATAGCTCAGTGGTTAGAGCATCGAACGCGTAATTCGAAGGTCGTAGGTTCGATTCCTGCTCACAGTTGGTAATTTTTTCATCCACTTTTCTTTCTTCTTATTTACATTCCATTGGTTTTAATAACTTCCCCTGTACATTCCTTGGCATTACTGTCTGTTATATCTCATCAATATTGTGTTAAAACACGGAAAAACGAGCCCTTAGGTATACACTTCTTTCCCTTATTTCAGTGAACGAGGGTCTCGTACTGGCAGACTTAGTGTGTTTAGGTTGTATAACAGGGACAATTATTCAGCTGCCCGCTCATAATAAGTTCACGTTCTACGTGACGCCAAACATGCGAAAAAGAGTGTTTTCACACTCGTTGTTTGGCTTATAGATGGCGCTGACTGTCACTCCTACTTCTAAATTCACAGATAAACCCAAAAAAGAGGATGGAGGGAGGGCCGCTGTGATAGCTCAGTGGTTAGAGCATCGAACGCGTAATTCGAAGGTCGTAGGTTCGATTCCTGCTCACAGTTGGTAATTTTTTCATCCACTTTTCTTTCTTCTTATTTACATTCCATTGGTTTTAATAACTTCCCCTGTACATTCCTTGGCATTACTGTCTGTTATATCTCATCAATATTGTGTTAAAACACGGAAAAACGAGCCCTTAGGTATACACTTCTTTCCCTTATTTCATTGAACGAGGGTCTCGTACTGGCAGACTTAGTGTGTTTAGGTTGTATAACAGGGACAATTATTCAGCTGCCCGCTCATAATAAGTTCACGTTCTACGTGACGCCAAACATGCGAAAAAGTGTGTTTTCACACTCGTTGTTTGGCTTATAGATGGCGCTGACTGTCACTCCTACTTCTAAATTCACAGATAAACCCAAAAAAGAGGATGGAGGGAGGGCCGCTGTGATAGCTCAGTGGTTAGAGCATCGAACGCGTAATTCGAAGGTCGTAGGTTCGATTCCTGCTCACAGTTGGTAATTTTTTCATCCACTTTTCTTTCTTCTTATTTACATTCCATTGGTTTTAATAACTTCCCCTGTACATTCCTTGGCATTACTGTCTGTTATATCTCATCAATATTGTGTTAAAACACGGAAAAACGAGCCCTTAGGTATACACTTCTTTCCCTTATTTCATTGAACGAGGGTCTCGTACTGGCAGACTTAGTGTGTTTAGGTTGTATAACAGGGACAATTATTCAGCTGCCCGCTCATAATAAGTTCACGTTCTACGTGACGCCAAACATGCGAAAAAGAGTGTTTTCACACTCGTTGTTTGGCTTATAGATGGCGCTGACTGTCACTCCTACTTCTAAATTCACAGATAAACCCAAAAAAGAGGATGGAGGGAGGGCCGCTGTGATAGCTCAGTGGTTAGAGCATCGAACGCGTAATTTGAAGGTCGTAGGTTCGATTCCTGCTCACAGTTGGTAATTTTTTCATCCACTTTTCTTTCTTCTTATTTACATTCCATTGGTTTTAATAACTTCCCCTGTACATTCCTTGGCATTACTGTCTGTTATATCTCATCAATATTGTGTTAAAACACGGAAAAACGAGCCCTTAGGTATACACTTCTTTCCCTTATTATATATATATATATATATATATATATATATATATATATATATATATATATAGGAGCTGTGGGCCATGGGCTGGAAAGTGAGGAAGAAGAGGCAGAATAAGAACACCTGGCCCAGGATAGGGTGTTGTCTCTTGTTCTCTGTCTCGCTCACCACAATGGCGCAGGCGTTCAACGAACCTGTGTGCGACAATATGCGTGAAGAAACCGTCCTGCGGAGCGGACGCACTCTCCAGCAGCCCGCAGCTCCTGCTACCGTGGCAAAGGCATCCGACCTGGCCACAACAGGTACCGAAGCCAGCGCGCTGCCTGCAGGCGTCCTTGCCAAATTACAAAGTGACTCCACTGACTTGGCTTCGCAAACTGCCTCCTTGCCCAGGGACGCCGTACACGCTCCCTTATGGACTTCGCCTCAGGTAACATCCCTGGAGCAACGTCAGTACCGTCGCCAGAAGACAGGCGTAATTCTTCGCCTGTAGCCGCCAGTGAACTCTGCACGGTTCTGCAGGCCATCGCTACTTCTTGCCAGCGTCTTGCAGACGCCACCGTCACTTTTTCAGCAGCCTGTGGACGCACCACGTTGCCTCCTCCGTCTATGGCAGAATTTCCTGATTTTACTGGCGTTGATCAATACCCAACTGTCTGGCTGGATGGAATCCATTCGTTGGCCCGTTGACATGCATGGACTGACGACGTGACGCTATCGCTAGCCGTAAGCCGACTGCGCTAGTCCGCCAAAGCGTGGCATCAATACGATGGCTGCAAGTACGAATCCTGGAGTGACTGGACTACAGCCTTCGTCACGGCCTTCCCACCACTTCCATCCGCATACGATGACCATTTCATGCACATGTGATCGCGTCGGCAGGCTCCACCAGAAGACGCCCGTAAATACGTCTACGATAAGCTCGTGCTTCTCGACAAATGTGGCATTACATGGATCTCTCCGGCTGCCCGCCAGTATGTCGTTGAAGGCTTGGCTGACCCTACCCATGCTGTCATCTTATCTTGCCAGTCACCTGAAGCGTCACACCAGGTTTTCGCTCAAAGGGCAGCCTAACTTCAGCAAAACTCTCGTCGTCGGCTTAGCCTGGACACATTACCGACTGTCCGTTCGACTTACGCCTCCACACGACACGGATGCTTCAAGTGCGGTCGCATTGGCCACAACGCCAAGGAGTGTCGTCAACCTTTCCAGACCCGAATCGACTACCAATCATGTCAAATTCCTCGGATGTCTATTCATGTTGAGGGAATAGGTGGCCTATCTTCTCTGGTGTTTACCGGTGCAGAACGAACGGCGCTACACCGACGTCATGCTCCGGACACTATCCGATCATGGACGCAACCTCCCCTGCGGACTTGGAGGAAGTGCTATGCCAGTCGGAATGCTCGGCATTTTAGGAGCGAAGCTCTTTATGGCGTGGCTTGGGCGTCCCTCGTATGTAACCACCAGTGGCACATACCTGAAATAGGTATAACACTTGACCTCCAAGGTTGTGCCAGTGAGAGATTTCTTCTGTGCGTTGTTTAACAATAAAAAATAGTGCTCAATGTACATGCCAATGGATGCTAATGGGGAATGAGAGACATGAGCATTCGGCTTTTAGTCAACGCGCACGCTGCGATTCCCATTAGCAGCCATTGGCATGTACATTGAGCACTATCGGACAAGAAAGGGATGCTACATTATACTCGCTGGGTGTAACCTCCTTAGCTTTAGAAAGGTTTAGCGAGCGTTGAGCCGCAGTGCCATGAATACAATGAACTTGTATATACCATGAATGAACTCAAGGTGGTTAAAATTTAGAAGTAGATACGAAGCGCAAGCCGTAAGAAAGTAAAAGCCGAGTTCTCCTGTCTCTCATTTCTCATTAGCAGCCATTGGCATGTAAATTGAGCCCTATCTGACAGGGAAAGGTTGCTACGTTATACTCGCTGGGCGTAACCTCCTTGGTTTTCGAAAGGTTTAGCGAGCGTTTGGTCGCAGTGCCATGAATACAGTGAACTAGAATATACCATGAACTCGAGGTGGTTAAAGGTGGGAAGTGGACCCAAAGCGCAGGCCGTAAGAAAGTGTGCGTGTGCCACCTCTCGTTTAGTCCTTGGAATGTCCGCTGGATGGCGGTGCTTCTCTATGGGGAATATATGATAAAAAGATGCGAGATGGTGGGACTTGGAGTGTTGAATAGATGAACGAACGGACACACAAACAGATGCATGGATGGACGCATGAACGGACGCAGGGGCGGATGCACGAAAGAACGCAGGGACGGGCGCACAAACAGACGCATGGACGGTCAAACAGACGGACGCATGGACGGACGAATGCTTCGCCCCACTCTCCATCATTCACTCCGTGGATATGCTGCCATTTTTTAGCCTGGACGGTAGCGGGCACTAAAGTTCTTCCAGCGATTCCCGTCTTTGAAGACCTCGCTGCCGACATGATCCTTGGTGCCGACGTCTTGCTATCTGATGACATTGAGCTCACCATACATTGCGGCCACGTCGAGCTCTAGTCTTCGACAGCTGAGACTACCGCCACAACTCTGCCACCACCGACAGGTGAGCCGTCCACTCCGCCTACCTTATCGTCTACATTGGCTCGCCATCTGCCAGTATTCGCTAGCAATACAGCAGAACTGCCAGGCACTAATTTGCTGCTCCATCGCATACCAACGGGAGATCATCCGCCAATATGCGTACCACTGCGACGATACGCGGAACGAATTACAGTCAGTGATCGCAGAACAAGTAGATAAATTCTTAATGAACAAGTAGATAAAGTTCGGCCGTCATCGAGTCCGTTGGCAGCGCCAGTCGTTCTTGATCGCAAGAAAAACGAATCACTACGCTTCTGCGTGGACTACAGACAGCTCAATAAGTGTACAATGCCTGACTCCTATCTTTTACCTCGCATTAATGACACTGTAGATACAGTACGTCACTGCAAGTTCTTTTCATCGCTTGATTTACGCGCACGGTACTGGCAGATTAACGTCGCGGAGGAAGATCGATGTAAAACAGCATTTCACACATCTTTCGGTTTGTATGAATTCAACTGCATGCCGTTTGGACTAAGACCGTCTCCTAGCACTTTTCCAGCGTGCGATAAATTCAGTGCATGGACCATTGAAAAACCAAGCCTTGTGGTGTACTTAGACGACATCCTGGTTGTTGGCCGGACGAAGGATAAACCCCTTGACAATTTGTACGAAGTACTACACAGACTCTATGCTGCAGGGTCTCGTTTGAACAAAGAGAAATGCCAGGTTGGGGTGTCCAAGATTTCGTACTTGGGACATAATATATCTTCTGTCGGCATTCAGCCACTCCCGGAGCGAATAGATGCCATGTCGCAGTATCCCACACCAATCTGCTTGAAGCAGGTTCAGTCATTTCTGGTTATGGCGTCGTATTTGCGAAGGCTTATTCCCTACTTCGCTTCGATCGCAGCTTCCTTGAGCGGCCTTCTAAAAAAGACGCGCGGTTTGAATGGGGCGTCTGACAAGAAAATGCTTTTCGAGCTATAAAACAAAAGCTCACTTGTTGCCCCATACTAAGTCGCTTCAATGAAGACTGGTCCACTGAAGTACACCCTGATTCCAGCCAAGTCGGCCTAGGAGCTGTGTTAGTGCAGCGTGATCCAGATGGCGTGGAACACGTGGTCGCTTATGCCAGTCGAAAACTTTCAGACATCGAGCGCCACTATCACTCCAACGAGCTTGAATGTCTTGCAGTGGTATGGAGGGTCAATGATAAGTTTCCACATTATTTTTTCGAGCGTAAATTCACTGTTGTGACTGATAATGCTGCTATAGCATGGATGTTCTCCAAGCAGCAACTTGAGCACTAATTCGCCGGGTGGATAATCACGCTGCAAGAATACAATTTTGACGTGCGCCACCGCGCCGGTGGGATAAACAAAGTCGCCGATGCACTCTCAAAGAACCCCCTTGACTGCCCGCAACAAACCAGGCAAACCCACGTTTTTTTCGCCAAGATGGATATATCATGAGCCCAACAGGAGGATAAATATTTGGCATCCATTATTGCATCTATCATTGACAGGGGAAATCACAGTACTTTTGTGATGCGCAATGCCGCATTGAACCGGCGTCACTGGCGAGCGGACCGATCCGAAGAACGTTACCTCCTGGTGATCCCGAAAACCCACAGGTCAGAAATATTACGAGCCATTCACGACTCCCCAGAAGGCGGACACACCGGCCAACGAGCCACACTCCGGAAACTACAAGAACGTTTTTGGTGGCCGAAGATGCAAAGTAGCGTCCGTTCTTATGTCGCCCGTTGCAAAATTTGCCAGCAGTTTAAGCGACTGCCTGGGTGTCAACTTGGATTACTAACACCAATCTTGATACTCGAAACTATTTTCCACACGATTGGCATTGATTACATGGGACCTCTACCCACCACCACTGCGGCAAAATCGTTACGTCACTGTAGCAGTAGACTACCTGTCAAAATACGTGGAAGTGGAGGCCGTGCCATCTCTTGCATCCACTTACCCAATCGACTTCCTCAAGCACCGATTTGAATGGAGACATGGCTTACCAAAAAAGTTAATATCTGATCGGGCTACAACGTTTCGTAGCGGGGAACTGAAAAAGTACCTTTGCACGGCAGGCGTGCAGCACCACTTCACCTCCGCGTTTCATCCTCAAGCAAACGGCCTTACTGAGAGAACCAACCAGAGCATCCAGGCACAACTCGCTCCATATACGAAGGCCGGGAAAAGAGGAGAGACCGACTGGGACGTCCACCTTCCGTCAGCCGCTTTTGCGATTAACACGGCACTGCAGACGTCTACTGGGGAAACGCCCTACGAAATTGTTTATGGGAAACTACCACAGCTGAAAGCGGTCCTCAATCTAAATGCTCCCATTATATTTG
Source organism: Rhipicephalus annulatus (assembly GCA_013436015.1). Classification (NCBI taxonomy): domain Eukaryota; kingdom Metazoa; phylum Arthropoda; class Arachnida; order Ixodida; family Ixodidae; genus Rhipicephalus; species Rhipicephalus annulatus. The sequence continues at coordinate 700,132 of WOVY01016024.1, read as the reverse complement.
CACGTGCCAACGATCGCAAAGCGGCCCTTCAGAAGATCCGAACTAAGGCGATCAAGAAAGCCACCCACGCACAAGAAATTCGAAAGCCCCACGATGACAGACGCCATAGACCTGCTACTGCTTACAACATCGGTGACGAGGTCTGGGTGCAAAGGGGCACCAGCGGGCCTGGCAAGAAGCTACTTCCTAAGTTGGACGGGCCATTGATAATTACTCAGCGTGTAGGAGAAAACATCTGGTGTGTGAACACCTCCGATGCGAGCTTCACTCTCAATAAACGTAAAAGAAACATCTTTTCCGTGCATATCCCGCGCTTGAAAAAAGCAGTCAGACCGCTGCAGGTGCAATGAACTGTAATTTCTTGTTTTTCTTTGTCAGGTCCGCAGTGTGGCCGAATGTAACAAAGAGCGGCGCGGCAGCTGTGGGCCATGGCCTAGAAAGCGTGAAAGAAGTGGCAGAATAAAAACAGCTGGCCCAGGATCGGGTGTTCTCTTTTTCTATCTCGCTCATCACAATATATATATATTGTTATGGCGTTTATTAGCCGGCACACAGCGAGTCTACACAATGGCGACAGTAACGGCCAAAACACGGGGTCTCCGCGCGAGCGGCGTTCTTTTTGGGCAGACCCACTAGAAAGCACATAAAAGTTCGATTCACTTGAGTGTTCGGCGGCTTCTGTACAATTACCCCGGGGTCGAAGAGGGAGCCGCCTGGCGACCTAACAGCTTGTCACTACGAGCGGGTCATAGTGAGCCTTCAGGCGCTCCACGTTGACTATGTCGCGCCCGCGGCGGCGCATGTCCGAAGATTGTTCAATTGGCTCGATAAGATAGTTGACCGGAGATGTGTGCTCGATCACACGGTAGGGACCTTCATATTTCGGGAGTAGTTTGGAAGAAAGGCCAGCTACAGAGGTCGGGATTGAGAGCCATACAAGGGAACCAGGAAGAAAGGTGGGCTCAGAAGTGGCGGAGCCATCACGAATACTCTTCTGCCGCTCTTGCTCATGCGTCGTATAAGTCTTGGCAAGCTCGCGACACTCTTCAGCAAGCCTGGCGGTCTCGGAAATAGGTGTACACTCAGATGGATCCGGCGTGTACGGGAGTATCGTGTCAATGGTGTGTGACGGATGCCTTCCCTATCGGAAAAAAACGAATGGTGGGCATGGTGGAAACCACCACCCACCAATATAGTGGATTAATGTAGTGGGTGAATGGTGAGAAACGCCCACCATGCCGCATGGTGGGTATGGTGGGTGCTGCAGTGCCGGCAACACTTGAGCGCGAATTGACGTCAGAATCACCGTGACGAGCTGCCACAAAAAATGAAGAATTCTATAAAAACGGTATAAAAAACACCCATCCCGTAAAAAAAAACAAGGCGCCATGGGGGATCGAACGTGCAACCTGTGAATTACCATTCGAAGACGCTAACCACTGCGCCACGCCAACTTATTTTTTCTTTATTACCTGTTTTTCTTTACAGGTGTTCACACAGAAACATGAATGATAAAATACACTTGAACCAATATTTGATCCGAAGTGCTCACATTAAAATTTTTTCAGGTTGCACAATTCCTCTAACATTGTTAGCCAGCTGGGAGGTTCTTCTTCTTGTTTATACACCTCAGTGATATGCCGCATATTTGCAATGAAGTTCTCCCGGACAGGACGTATGTTCTGGTCAAGATGTCTGTAAGCCATAGTGGTCTGCCAGATGCTGTGAAGGCTAATTAACATAACCATGTCGTATGGTATGCCGTCGTCCTCATCCACACAGAGAAAACGAATGCCATGGCTTGTAATGGGGAGATCTTTTTTCAATGTTCTTTGAAGGATGTCCCAATGAAAGACAGCGTCCCAGCAATGAATAAACACATGGTCTATTGTCTCAGGTGTTTTACAAAGTAAACAATTGGTTGTCCATGGTACATCGATTCCCTTGTCCGCTAGCTACTGCTGTACGGGGAGAGTCCCGGAATGCAATTTGAAAAAGAAAGTTTTTGCCCCTGGTTTTACTTTCATCTTCTTGACCCTTTTCAAAACATCCTGTCCGGATCCTCCATTGAACATAGATCTGTACAAAGGTGTTGGGAACAAGATATCACGGAGATCCCTGTACATATTTTTTCGCTTAACAGCGGCAAGATATTCCAGCGAAAAGCGCACTTTCAAAAACTCAAAAGACTGGATAACTTCTCTCAAAAAACCAGACACATATCGGCACATACCACTGTTTGTAGACACAACAAAATCTGGGATGCGTGATGACAGCCTTACTTTTATCACTGTTTGCAGAAATTTGTTTCTTTGATCGCGAAGGAAAATAAACCGAGAGACAACTTGTCTAATAAATAAATGACATAAACCGAGTCCGCCATTACTAACGGACTGGAATAAATTAGACCGGCTTGTACGTTCCCACGGCGATTTCCACACAAACACAGAAAAAATTCTGTGAAACTTCTGTACATTGACGCGTGACATACAGATAACTTGCATGACATACCAGATTTTTGATATCAAAAACATGTTGCACACAGTTGCACGTGCGAATATAGACAGATCCCGACCACCCCAGGCATTTGTTTTTTGCCTGAGGGTTTCTGCTTCACCTTTCCAGTAATCCGCGTTGTACTGCGCCACGCCAACATGACGTTGATTGCGTGTTAAATACTTAGTTGGCATACAAACTTAAGGTTCAACTTAAGGTATGTTTGTCGTGTACACAACATAGACAAGATCTACACCTGCTACTAAAAATTGCACATTTATTAAACACAACCGACTGCGGCTTGTAACGATTGCCACTATGTTAATGGCACTAGTGCTATTTTTTTACAGTTCACAACTTCAAGAAAAAAAACCAAGTGGACTGGGGAGCAGCAACAGTTTACCGTCGGGGTCTGCCAAGTTTATTATCCGTTTCGCACTCGTTCTAAAGGGCGACATCTGCTCACGCTCTATGACGCTTCTAGGCTCATTCCATAGACACGCCCGCCTAATTTATTTGATTGAGTATTGGGATGCTTTTCGCGCAATGTAGACGGCGGTCGCGCCAGCGCAATGCTGTAGCTCGTTCGCTAAAGCAACAACTACATAACGGCTTGGCCAAAACGAATGCAGTGTGCCGTAAATATTACGCTATCATATTGGTTCACCAAGCACACGATTTGCCACGTCTGAGTTCTCGTACAAAAGCTAGAGAAGTGCCGGCGAGTGCGACTGGTGGCTGTCGGTGAGAAGACAAGAACGTTCTCCTGGAGTGCTTTAATCACGTCGCATCGATGTTTGTTGCTTCTTGAGCGGACACCATACACATTGAAAAATGTTCATTTAGCTTAATTGATGCCATATGGCTGCGCTGTATTGTCATACTTAATCGTCGTAATCGTGTATTCTGAAACCCGGAAGCACGGATAACACAATTGTACAGGCGCGGTCAGTAGGCCTAACCTTTGGTGGAAATCATGGTGGTAGAACATGCAGTGTACAGATCCCAGCTTGGTACACTATATAATTTGCCTGCCATTATAAGCCAACCCATCATCTGCCTACTGCTTCCCAGCATTATCGCGATGGTGGGTATAGCTTCTCAGCTTGGTACACCATGTGGCCCACCATAACAAGCAGCACCCATCATCTGCTTAGTGCTTCCCAGCATTATCGCAATGGTGGGAAGAGTTTCTCAGTTTGGTACGCCATGTAGCCCACCATAATAAGCACCACCCATCATATGCTTAGGGATTCCCAGCATTATCGCAATGGTGGGCAGAGTGTCCCATTATCGCCCACTATCTAGCCTCTGCTTTCCACCATCATTTCCACTTTACCCATCATCTGTACACCTTACCACCCAGTATGTCCCGGCATAACCAACATATTTTCCACTACGTCCCACCATAGCCATCATAATTTCCACCATGCCCACTATTATTTCCACCATGCCCACTATTATTTCCACTACGCCCACCATGTTTTCCAGTATCCACCATGGCAATTTTTCCGATAGGGTTCTGTACAGCAAAGAGAAAGGTGAAAAACAACTCGTGCTCTGAGGGGCGGTGTTGTAGGCGTAGGTGACGAAGGGCAGTATGGTATCCCAATTCGTGTGGTTGGCGGCGACGTACATCAACAGCATGTCGCCGAGGGTGCGGTTAAAGCGTTCGGTCAGACCATTCGTCTGCGGGTGGTAAGCAGTAGTTTTGCGGTGGACAGAATGGCACTCAGTGAGAATGGCATCGACGACTTCTGACTAGAAGACACGGCCTCGATCGCTGAGAAGCTCCTGGGGTGGACCGTGGCGCAATATAAATCGATGTAGTAGGAAGGACGCAACATCACGCGCAGTAGCCGCAGGGAGAGCGGCGGTTTCGGCGTATCGCGGTAAATGATCTACGGCGATGATGGCCCAGCGGTTGCCAGTGGACGTCAGAGGAAGTGGTCCGTACAAATCGATACCTATGCGCCCAAACGGATGGTCAGGGCAAGGTAGCGGTTGCAGACCGGCTGGTGACATGTGTGCGGACAGTTTGCGGCGTTGGCAAGCGAGACAGGAGCGAACGAACTGCCTCACGTAGCGGTACATCCCGCGCCAGAAGTAGCGTTGTCTAATGCGATGGTAGGTTTTGAATACCCCAGGGTGCGTGCACTGTGGATCAGAATGGAAGGATTCACATATCTCCGACCGCAGACTGCGGGGTATCACGAGTAGCCACTACCGGCCATCGGCGTCGTAATTGCGTCGGTGTAGGAGGCCGTCACGAATGGCGAAATAATGAGCTCGACGATGCAAGGCACGCGTGGATGACGTTGCGGACGGATCAGAGAGCAAGTCGATCAGTTGGGTGATCCAATTATCCTTTCGCTGTTCGGTAGCGATGATGTCAACATCAATGGCAGAAACAACAACCGAGGATACTGAGCAGAGCACGTTAGCTTCAGACAGAGGGGAGAGCGAGAGGGCGTCGGTGTCAGAATGCTGGCGTCCGTTGCGGTAGAGGACGCGGATGTCGTAGTCTTGTAAGCGAAGAGCCCAACGGGCGAGGCGGCCTGAGGGATCCTTCAATGATGACAGCCAGCATAGTGCATGATGGTCAGTGACGACATCGAACGGGCGACCATACAAATAAGGTCGAAACTTTGTAAGAGCTCAGACGATCGCCAGGCACTCTTTTTCCGTGACGGTGTAGTTTGTCTCGGCTCTTGTGAGCGTACGGCTTGCATATGCCACAACATAATCAGGGAACCCGGGTTTGCGCTGCGCCAAGACAGCGACGAGGCCTACACCACTGGCGTCCGTGTGCACTTCTGTTGGGGCCGTAGGGTCATAGTGGCGGAGAATGGGAGGAGACGTCAACAAGTGGCAGAGCTTCAAGAACACGTTGTCACACTCTGACAACCACGAATTGAGGGGCCCGTTACTTCCGAGGAGCTTCGTCAGCGGTGATATAATTGTGGCAAAGTTTCGTATAAAGCGTCGGAAGTATGAGCACAGGCCCACGAAACTAGGCAGTTCTTTGACGGACGCAGCTTTTGGGAATTCGGCCACGGCCCGAAGCTTGGCTGGGTCAGGAAGAATGCCATCCTTGGACACGACGTACCCTAGGATGGTGAGTTGGTGTGCTGCAAAGCGGCACTTCTTCAGATTTAGTTGCAAGCCGGCATTGCTCACACGTGCGAAAACTTCTTTTATACGTTGGAGATGGGTGGAGAAATCTGGAGCGAAGACAACAACGTCATCGAAGTAACACAAGCACGTGTGTCATTTCAAGTTGCGCAGAACGGTGTCCATCATGCGCACAAATGTCGCAGGTGCATTACACAGACCAAACGGCATGACGTTGAATTCGTACAAGCCGTCGGGTGTGATGAAGGCAGTCTTCGGTCGAGCGTCATCAGCCATGGGTACTTGCCAGTACCCCGAGCGCAGATCAAGAGAAGAAAAAAATTGGGCTCCGTGAAGGCTGTCAATTGCGTCGTCGATGCGCGGCAGTGGGTAGACATCCTTGCGAGTGATCTTATTGAGCCGTCTGTAGTCCACACAGAACCACACAGAACAATCTCTCTTCGCAACAAGAACAACAGGAGACGCCCATGGACTGTCCGAGGGCCGAATGACGTCGCGTCGGAGCATGTCGTCAACCTGCTCGTTAATTTGCCGGCGTTCAGCAGGCGACACGCGGTATGGACGTTGCCGTAATGGTGGATGGGCACCAGTGTCAATACGATGCGTAACAGTGGACGCGCGACCGAGCGAACTTCGCCCGACATCGAAAGAAAAACGGTATTCTTGCAACAGGTCTAGAAGCTGGGAACGCTGTACTGACGTAAGGTTGTCATCAATGAATGGGTCAAATACATCAGGAGATGATGGGTCAGAAGTAGAAACAGCACTGATGGTACGTGAATCGGGACAACGCGGGTCTTCGGGTACGTCCAGGACTTGTGCGTCGTCGACTGGTTCCACTCTGCCGAGACATTCCCCTCGAACCAAGGTAACAGTGTACGGGGATGGGTTGGTCACAAAAATAGCGGCGTTGCCCTGGGTGATTTGCACGGTCGCGAAAGGTACTAGCAACCCTTTCCTCCTGGAAGCACGGTAGGATGGCGAAACAAGTGCAATTGTGTCGGAGAGACCGGTGCAGTAGACCAATACGCCCATCGTCGAGCTTGGAGGCACTATAGTATCGTCTTTCACAAGAATCTTGTTCAGTGTTGAGGGACCGTCTTCTGGCGTCAAATGCGAGAAGGGCGAGAGTTCAATTTCGGCGGCGGCACAATGGATGACGGCGTCGTTGCGGGAGAGAAAATCCCATCCCAAGATGATGTCATGAGAGCATGCAGGAATGATGAATTGGGTGACATACAGAACGTCCTGAACGACAACGCGAGCTGTGCAGCCTGCTGTAGGATTAATACGATGTGAGCTAGCGGTACGAAGGGACAGTCCAGAAATCGGCGTCGTCAATTTTCGAAGCAAGCGGCAAAGGTTTTCGCTCGTAACTGATACCGCAGCTCCAGTGTCAATAAGAGCAGATGCATGAACACCATCCACAAGCACGTCAATGACATTAGATGGGCGGCTCTGAGGGCTTTCACAATGCAATAGCGTCGCAGTCCTTGCCTCTGGGACTGCGACGACTAGTTTTCCCGCTCATGAGCAGAAGAACTTGGCCGCATGGGGGACAGAGACCGACGTCGTGGAGACGGCGACCTTCGAGCAGACGGACCTGGGCGAGACGACAGTGGCACAGACGGCAGTTACTCGTTATACGAACGGCTAAGGTGGCCAGGAACAGGAGAAGAAGTGGGAGCCGGCTTTAGTCGAGAGCAATAACGGGCTACGTGACCGGCGTAACCGCAAGCAAAGCAGATGGGCCGGTTGTCGGGTGTGCGCCATTGGTTTGCCGGGGTGGGTCTCGCCAGGAACGGTGGCTGGAAAGGCTGCATGGTGGGCTGAAAATGAGGCTGAGGGGTTGCGCCAACATACGCAGCCGGCATACCCGCTGCAAAGGACGGAAGTCGTGCGGCAGCTTCGGCGTAAGTCACTGGTGCAGGCACTTGAACGACTGTAGGCGGCCTTGCGACCACTTGGGCGTAACTTGGGGGTGCAGGGGCCGGACGTTGTTGTGGGTGGTACGCAGGCATGACCTCCGCTATTTCCTGCTCAATCGCTCGGTGGATGGGTGGAAGAATGGTAGTGGCCGATTGTTGAGCGGCCGGTGGGTGGGCAAAGGGCAGGAGAGAGAACTGCCGCGCGATTTCCTCACGTATGAAGGACTTGAGATCTGCCAGCAGTGCCACCTGATCACAGCTCGCTTCCAAGCCTGCAAGCCCTGCATCTCGTGGTGTGGAGCGACGGGTCATCGAACGCTGCCGGCGGAGTTCCTCGTAGCTCTGGCACAGCGTGATGACCTCAGCTACTGTGCCTGGGTTTTTGGCAAGCAGCATCGTGAAGGCATCATCGTCAATGCCCTTCATGACGTTCCGGATCTTGTCTGATTCAGACATGCTGTCGTTCGACTTCTTGCACAAGTCCAGGACATCTTCAATGTAACTGGTGAATGACTCACCGGCCTTCTGAGCGCGTTCGCGTAAGCGCTGGTCGGCTTGCAGCTTGCGAACGGCAGGGCAGCCAAAAACGTTGGTGATAGCAGTCTTGAAACCGGACCAGGTTGCAAACTCGGACGCGTGGTTGGTGTACCACAAACTTGCAACGCCCGCAAGGTACAACACCAAGTTTGTCAACTTGCCGTCCTCGTCCCATTTGTTGGGGACGCTCACGCGCTCGTAAATGGCGAGCCAGTCCTCCACGTCAGTGCCATCGGCGCCCGTGAAGATCGCGGATCCTGGGGACACCGGGACATGGGGGTGGCATGGGAGGAGGCGTTTGCTGAGAGGCGTCGTGGGACATGGTAGATTGCAGCGTACGTGAGCGTAGCTCCAAGGGCATCGAAGAAATCGTAGCACTCTCCACCAATTTGTTATGGCGTTTATTAGCCGGCACACAGCGAGTCTACACAATGGCGACAGTAACGGCCAAAACACGGGGTCTCCGCGCGAGCGGCGTTCTTTTCGGGCAGACCCACTAGAAAGCACATAAGAGTTCGACCCACTTCAGTGTTCTGCGGCTTCTGTACTATATATATATATATATATATATATATATTTATTTATGTATTTATTGTCACGGGGTCGTGACGTGGTCGAAGAGAAGACAGGATACTTTGTGTTGGGATTTAACTGTTTACTTGGGCGAACCTGTGCCCGGTAAACAGAAAGTCCGATTACAGTGGCAGTCTTGCACAGATAGCAGTGATCGGAGCTTCGGCCGTCGATCAACTACTGACAAGCGGCGGAATGCGTCGGCATTTATATTCTTGCCAATCGAATGTTCTAGCGTTATCGCTCGCGGTGGCGTAGTCTGCAGAATAATCTGTGCAGTTCGCAGAGTGGGCGCGATTTTATCGAAATGATCTACTGAAATCCGGAAGCTTCTCGAAAACTGCAGGTGCGGTTTGCGATGAGAATTGTGTAGTGTTTTGGGGCGATAACAATCAAATCAAATAAAATCAAATCTTTATTTGTCGCAAAAATTAAACACGCATGGGGGTAGTATATACTTGAGAATTGGAACGTGGCATTGCCTTCCTCTGAAAAAGGCATCGTCCCGATGCTTTAACTAAAGATGAAGGTACAATGATAATGCAAGAAAGTATAATTACCAAATTGCAATACAAAAATAATACAAAAAACAGTGCTTCAGTTTGTTAACGCGCATGAAACGGCTTGAGGCGCGACATGGACGACTTCAGGTCGCGATCGGCGTCGTTAGGAGTTCGTGATGCCGTCGGGGACAACCTCGTAATCAAGTGGGCCGAGACGTCGAAGCACCCTGTACGGTCCGAAGTACCGTCGCAGAAGCTTTTCACTCAGTCCACGTCGGCGTATCGGCGTCCACACCCAAACACGTTCACCGGGCTGGTATTCCACGAAGCATCGTCGAAGATTGTAACGGCGGCTGTCAGTCGTCTGTTGATTCTTGATGCGGAGACGCGCGAGTTGTTGGGTTTCTTCGGCGCGTTGAAGGTACTCACTCACATCAAGATTTTCTTCGTCGGTGACGTTGGGTAACATGACATCGAGCGTCGTTGGCGGGCTCCTTTCGTAGACCAGTTTGTATGCAAATATTTGCGTCGCAAGAGGAATTGTAGAGCTGCGGGGAGGCAAAGCAACGGTTATGCTAACGAATTTCAGCAATGAGTACAAACATGTGAACAAAGGAACAACGGTCGCATACATCGAAGAAATTGTCGAAGCCACCAGTGCTTTCGCCCTCGCCCATTCTGTGGAACCTGCTCAGAGGAACCAAGCCCCTCTTACAGCTTTCCACGTCAATCCCAGACTTCCGAAGCGTAAGCAAAAAGAGCTCAAGGCCCTGTTCCTGCAATACGAAGATTGCTTTTCATCGTCATCAAAAATTCGGCAGAACCCGATCACGAAACATCGCATCATAACCGCAGAAAATGCCAGAACACTCCGTCAGAGTCCGTACAGGGTTTCGACTTCGACCCAGCACCTCCACCAGATGTCACGGGGTCGTGACGTGGCCGAAGACAGGATACTTTGTGTTGGGATTTAACTGTTTATTTGGGCGAACCTGTGCCCGGTAAACGGAAAGTCCGATTACAGTAGCAGTCTTGCACAGATAGCAGTGAACGGAGCGTCGGCCATCGATCAACTACTGACAAGCGGTGGAGTGCGTCGGCATTTATACTCTTGCCAATCGATTGTTCTTGCGTTACCGCTGGCGGTGGCGTAGGCTCCAGAATAATCTGTACAGTTTGCAGAGTAGGCGTGATTTTATCGAAATGAGCTACTAAAGTCCGGAAGCTTCTCGAAAACTGCAAGCGCGGTTTGCGCTGAGAATTGTGTAGTGTTTTGGGGCGATAACAATACTTGAGAAATTGAACATGGCATTATATATATATATATATATATTGTCACGAACAAAACAAGACCTGCAGCCAGGAGTTCACTTGAACCAGAGCAACGAAGATGTTCTCTTCTTCTTCGCGCCCAAAAACGCGTATGAGCCACAGTGGCTCGTTCATCAATGGTGGCATTACCCCCTCTCCCAAGAAGCATCGTCTCGATGCTGTACATGAAGGCAAAAAAGAAAAGAAAATTAGATGAAAATTAGCATGCGAGCAAAATGAATGGCATAAGGCGGAATAACGTAGTTGGTTGTGGGGACAAAAGTTAGAGAAATAAGAAAAATAGGAAAAATGTAAGGAAAAGACGAAACAAAAAGAAAGACGCGAAGTTACTAATAAAGTCAGTCACTCCCTGGCGATTCACAGCGCGAAAAGTATGGTTTGAGGCGTGAAACGTGAATGACTTCAGTTTGCGGGGTGAAACGGGAACGTCTCGAATTGCCTTGTGGGAGAACCTCGTAAGTGACGTCACTGAGACGTCGCACAACCTTGTAAGGGCCGAAGTAGCGGCGAAGAAGCTTTTCGGAACGTCCACGCTGTCGGATAGGGGTCCACACCCAGACTTCATCACCTGGCTTAAAAATAACTTCACGGTGGCGAAGATTGTAGCGGCGCGCGTCTGCGGTTTGGTGACGTTGAATGCGGTGACGAGCAAGTTGACGGGCCTCTTCTGCGCACTGCGCGAATTTGGCGGCATCCGTGTGGTATATTCCTAAGTTGTCGGGCAGGAGCATGGCGTCGAGCATCGTCGTGACGTCACGACCGTGGACTAAGCGAAAAGGCGTGAAACCAGTACTTTCTTGAATAGCAGTGTTATACGCAAAAGTTACGTAGGGAAGTATGGTGTCCCAGTTCTTGTGATCGATGTCCACATACATTGACAGCATGTCTGCAATTGTCTTATTGAGTCGTTCAGTCAGCCCATTTGTTTGCGGGTGGTAAGCCGTTGTTTTACGATGTTCCGTGCCACTTAATCGCAAGACTTCCTGCAGCATCTCTGCGGTGAAAGCTGTCCCACGATCAGTTATGACGACAGCTGGAGCACCGTGACGTAAGACGATGCTGTTAACAAAAAAATGGGCGACATCTGCTGCGGTGGCTTTTGGAAGTGCCTTGGTTTCACAGTAGCGTGTTAAGTAGTCTGTAGCGACGACAATCCACCGGTTTCCAGACGAAGACGTGGGGAATGACCCCAGCAAGTCCATGCCAATCTGATGAAAGGGCGCCTTTGGTGGGCCAATTGGGTGCAGTAGTCCCGCTGGTCGTAAAGGTGGAATCTTACGTCGCTGACAGTCGCGACATGTGCGAACGTAGTGCTTCACAGTCTTCGCGAGACGTGGCCAGTAGTAGGAGCGTTGAATCCGTTGCAGCGTGCGCGTATAGCCGAGGTGTCCGGATGATGGCTCATCGTGACACGCACGTAAAATGTCACCACGAAGCGTAGTTGGCACAACAAGCAGATGCATAGCTTGTGTAGGATGAAAGTTCTTTTTATAAAGCACTCTATCACGGAAACAAAAGGAAGATAGTGAGCGCGCAAAGCTTCGAGGAAGGTGGGAATTGCGTCCTTCCAGGTAGTCAATGAGCGGGATGAGCTCCGAGTCATGACGCTGTTGCTCCGCTAAGCTGGTCGCTGATACGGCAGAAAGAAAAGTGTCGTCGTCTTCAAGGTCAGTGTTGGCATTTTCGACCGGTGCACGTGAGAGACAGTCGGCGTCGGTGTGTTTCCGCCCAGATTTGTGGACGATGGTGACATCGAAATCTTGTAGCCGAAGGCTCCATCGTGCTAGACGACCTGAGGGATCTTTGAGATTCGCGAGCCAACAAAGGGAATGGTGGTCGCTAACTACCCTGAATGGGCGGCCATACAAGTATGGGCGGAACTTTGTTATGGCCCAGACAACAGCGAGGCATTCCTTTTCGGTTGCAGAATAGTTTTTCTCCGCTGGGGATAACGTTCTGCTCGCATAAGCGATCACGCGCTCTATGCCATTTTGCCACTGAACTAATACCGCTCCTAGTCCAACGTTGCTGGCGTCAGTGTGTAATTCCGTGTCAGCGCTTTCGTCAAAATGACCTAGTACAGGCGGAGTCTGGAGGAGGTTTCGGAGGGTGTCGAACGCATGGCTCTGATCGGGACCCCAAACAAAGGAGACACCGTCTTTTGTAAGCTTGTTGAGGGGTTCAGCAATCTTCGAGAAGTTTTTGACAAAGCGCCTGTAATACGCACAGAGCCCCAGAAATCGGCGTAGGTCGCGCTTATTTGTGGGCACGGGAAAGGTGGCAACGGCGCGGGTTTTCTCGGGATCTGGGCGGATGCCAGCATGGCTCACAACGTGACCAAGGAACTTCAGTTCTTCGTATCCAAAATGACATTTGTCGGGTTTGAGAGACAACCCCGCTGTTCTAATTGCCTGAAGAACTGCATAAAGGCGTTGGACGTGTTGTTCAAACGTGTCTGCAAAGATCACGACGTCATCAAGGTAAACAAGGCATGATTGCCATTTGAGCCCCGTGAGAACCGTATCCATTATTCTTTGAAAAGTAGCTGGCGCTGAGCATAGACCGAAAGGCAACACTTTAAACTCGTACAGACCGTCGGGAGTAATAAACGCTGTCTTTTCGCGGTCGCGCTCGTCCACTGCGATTTGCCAGTAGCCGCTACGCAAATCCATGGAGGAAAAATATTTAGCGTTGCGTATACGGTCCAGCGAGTCATCTATCCGGGGTAGAGGATAAACGTCCTTTTTGGGGACCTTGTTCAGTTTACGGTAATCAACGCAAAAACGCAACGTACCATCCTTCTTCTTTACTAGTACAACTGGCGAAGCCCAGGGACTGGTCGATGGCTGAATGACGTCGTCCTGAAGCATCTGCTGGACTTGGTCACGTATAGCATCTTGCTCTTTTTGCGACACCCTATAGGCATGTTGTCGGATGGGTCTCTCAGTAGGTTCCGTGATGATACGATGTTGAGCAAGTGGCGTCTGTTTAACCTTTGACGTAGTGGCAAAGCAGTCTTGAAATGAGCCGAGTATACGCAAAAGGCTTTCTCGTTGAGCCGAAGGTAGTCTCTCGTTTACGTCGAGAGTGCTCACGAAGGCCTCGTCAGGGTGGCCATTCGATGAAAATGAAGCTAACGTAGATGGACCATCGGCATCGGCAAGTTCTTCACAATATGCAATAGCAGTGTGTCTCGTTAGGTGGCGATATTCGTCACTGAAGTTCGTGACCAGCAGGTGAGCATGCCTATTGCTAGGCTGAATGATTCCTCGGGCAACACAGATTTGTTGTGAAATAAGGAGAGACAAATTGGCCTCTGCAATTACCGCGTCAGACAAGTCCTGTCCCAATTCTACTTTGACAAAGAGGCTGCTTCGAGGTGGGAGAGTCAGAGAATCGTCGGTAACACGAAGTGCTCTTTTCCGGAATTGCATACTGTCAGTTGCAGCGCAAAAAGGATCCTCGAACGACACAAGTAATTCACGGAGGTCGATGACGGCGCCGTATTCACGAAGGAAGTCCATTCCTAGAATGACTGGCCGAGAGCACACGCGCAATACGAGGAACGAGCCCGCAAATGTTGACGTACGTATTCGAATGCGTGCCGTGCACATACCAGTAGGCGTCACCAGATGGCCACCTGCCGTGCGCAACTGAGGTCCTTGCCAAGGCGTCGTAACCTTCCTCAGTTCAGATGCCAGTTCTGCGCTCATTACGGAATAGTCGGCACCGGTGTCGACGAGGGCGTTAACAGCATGATTGTCGACGAAGACGGCAATTTCGGCAGAAACAATCTTTTTGCTGTCGGAGAACACTGCAAAACCGGAATCGCCCTCGTCTGGTCGTTGCGTCGAAGGAGGGTCTTTTACAGTTCGCCGGGCCGCGACTTCATCCCCAGAAGTCGCCGTTCCTAGTTTCCCCTGCGGGGACTTGGTGACCGGCTCCTGAAAGGAGCGGAAGACGATGAGGGCAAACTGGGTGACGTAGACCGGCGAGGCGATGGTGATCTCGACTGGTGGTGCCGAATAGTCGAAGGAGTACGTTGGCCCGTGAGATAGGCTTCAATTTCGCGGGGGCGCTCACCGTAGCGCGGGCATCGAGCATCAGGGTGGAAGCCGCGGAGACCTAGTTGCCGGTATTGACAGTTCCGGTATACGTGACCCGCTTCGCCACAGTGATAGCAGAGCGGACGGTTATCCGAGGTGCGCCACGTGCTTGCCTTGCTACCACTTTGTCTTGAGATGGACGGCCGATAGGTGGGTGGGCTCGAAAACCTTGAGCCGAGAGGTGGGCTTGAAGCAGTGTCGTGAAATGGCTGCATAGCCTGGTACCTTGGCCGCATAGCAGTATCTGTAGCCGGTGGCGCAGGGGATCGCAATGCCGCTGCGTATGTCAGGACTGGGGCCTCGGGAATCGGCGGTGCGATTGGGGCTAGGGGTGTGACGGCCTGCCGGACTTCTTGTCTGATTACATCCGCGAGGGCTGACACGGTGGATGGGATCCTACTGCCTGCAGCTGTCGCAATTCGTCCCGAACGATACTTCGAATGAAGTCTGCGAGGGTCTGTCTCTCGCTGTCAGAGCCGATAGAGCATGTGGTGGCCGGGATCTGGCGTTCGTATTGTGACGACCGCTGCTGCAGCGTACGTTCCATCGTAGCTGCCTCACTGATGAACTGGGCGACTGTCGTCGGTGGATTGCGCACGAGCCCAGCGAAAAGCTGTTCTTTTACTCCACGCATCAAATGGCGCACCTTCTTTTCCTCAGGCATGGCAGGGTCCGCGCGCTTGAAGAGTCGAAGCATGTCCTCGACAAACATAGATACACGTTCGTTCGGCCGTTGGTTTCTGCTGGATATGGCTTGTTCGGCCCTCTCCTTCCTTTCGGTGTTTCGATAGGCGTCACGGAGCTGTCGGCTAAACTCTTGCCATGTTGCAAAGGAGCCCTCGTGGTTCTCGTACCACGTCTTCGCAGAATCCTCCAAGTAGAAATAAACTCGGCGCAGCTTGCGAACATCGTCCCATTCGTTGATACTGGCAACCCGTTCAAAGTGGTCTAGCCAGTCATCAACATCCTCGAAGATG
Organism: Rhipicephalus annulatus; assembly: GCA_013436015.1. Classification (NCBI taxonomy): domain Eukaryota; kingdom Metazoa; phylum Arthropoda; class Arachnida; order Ixodida; family Ixodidae; genus Rhipicephalus; species Rhipicephalus annulatus. Next base: position 684,545 of record WOVY01016024.1, on the reverse strand, counting down.
TCTCCATGGAACGGCTTTGGTGTCTGTGGCACGTGAAAAACATGGGCGAGAAGCGAATCATGGCCATCGCTGGTTTAGACCGCCTGGCTTGTCATCGCAGTTGCCATCTTTCTGGGTGTCGATGCCAAGGGACCAAATTCAGGGGGTAACCCACGCAGGCGGCGGCTGATTCTTGCTCTGGGAGATGTAGCTGTCTCCACGATGGCCGACACAACCGAAGTACACGTACCCAGCGTCTCCACCAGTAATGTCACGAACAAAACAAGACCTGCAGCCAGGAGTTCACTTGAACCCTGGCTGCACCACGAGCCACGAGCCACTGTGGCTATATATATATATATATATATATATATATATATATATATATATATTGTGGGGTCTCAGCGAGGCGAACGCGCGCATCGCCACGTCACGCTCTTGGAGTGAACGGACACAGTGGACGCGGTCGGTGCACAGCACACAACATACATTTAATAACTAATTTAGACGACGATAGCGTCCGCCGAGTGATACACCAATTTCAATTAACACGCTACCATACAAACAACATAACGCAGTGACACACTAAACACACAATAGCATGATAAACACACACTAACACACCCAACACACTAACACATACCCAAGGCGGCGTCGCCAACGCCAGACTTTCCACGTGGGACCCCGGCGCGAAGACCGCGGTGCCGAGCACCGGGAACCCACGCTCCAGACAACCGTTCGCGGCAGCCGCCACGCGCAGAAGAGGTTCGCTCAACTCTCGGCCACCACCAAGGCCTGCCTTCCGCCAGGGGCCACCGCCAGCGCTACCACTCTCTACCAACTGTGGTACTCAAAGCGAACACAACGCCATATATCGCCCGGCGATGGTCACCACCGAAATAAAGCCTTAGGGTGAGACACGTGCGCCACGCGGCGCAGACTTTACAGGGGGGGTGTCAGCACCCCACATTCCCCCAACCTTAAATCAAACCATATCCCGAAATCAAAAATTAGCTACTCAAGCTTTCACAAAAAAATGATGTCGCACGACCATAATGTTCTTGCACCAAGACACCACCGCTGGTCGACACTGCTGCACTGTCCGGCTTGACTTCACCTCAGTACCGGCCCCGCAACAGCAACGTTGCCGTCGGCACGACGATCCGTCGCTAGCGCCGACACGTCTTCCAGTTGCGACCAGCACTCGCGAGGGCGCCGGACTGCAGGCAGTTGCGCAGGTCCCCGGCATCTCCATCGCCCGACCTCACGACCGCATTCCTGGCCAGTGACGCTGACGATGTGCAGGACAGCCGGCCGTGGATGACATCCCTCCCGCCGAATACATCAATAACAACAACAACAAAACTTGAAAGAAAACAACCGAGCTGGTCCTCGGAAAGGGAGCTTCCGACATTTTCGTCCACGTGGTACGTTGGTCAGTACTGCTAGCTAATACATCGGTGGCGGCCGAGACGCCCATCGAAATAAAACAAAAATCACTTTTCCTAACTCGTGCTCACAAGAAAAAAAAGTGAGGGAAGCAGAGCGCAACACCTCAACGCCACGATCCACCTAGTTGTGCCACGTGCGACAGGTGGCTGGGCAGAGCCTTAGGCCTAATGAGTCGCTCGGCAACAACCGGCATCCACCCAGCACCCAGCCTAGGCGCAGAAGAAGCAGCCGCAGGAGACGTCCACTCTGTGAAGTGGCCTTATCGCTCGCCGCACACAGCAGCTTACCGACCGATCGGCGTCCACCGCCCCGGGCAGTGTCACGACGCCTCGGCGTCGAGCCGCAATACCAGACAGCAACGACGCCCGGCTCCCTGAGCCCAACAATATAGCTGCTATTTACAGAAAATCGGGCCACCCACGAGGCTTCCGTACTCGCTCGCTTCGGGCCTGGCCTAGAAACCACGTGCTCTAGGCCTTGCTCACCTCAGGATGCGGACCGCATGGCTCTCGTCCTAATTCAGCAACGTTTTCGAAAACTAACAACAAAAATAACAACACTTGCGAGCAAAAAAAAATAAATAGAAAGTCAATCTGCCGACGAATTCAAACACGTTACAAAACCAATCTCCTCGCTTCTCAAGAAAGCACACCACCGACGCCAGCGAAGAAGTCCCCCCTAGGCCTACTCTACTCCGGCTCTAACAAAATTCCTGTATTGAACCGCAAAAACTGTCGTCCGATACTCCAAGAGCTCCACGTTAGGCAGCCAGTGTGGGGTCTCGGCGAGGCGAACGCGCGGATCGCCATGCCACGCTCTTGGAGTGAACGGACACAGTTGACGCGGTCGGTGCACAGCACACAACATACATACATTTATCAACTAATTTAGACAACGATAGCGTCCGCCGAATGATACACCAATTTCAATTAACACGCTACCATACAAACAACATAACGCAGTGACACACTAAACACACAATAGCATGATAAACACACACTAACACACCCAACACACTAACACATACCCAAGGTGGCGTCGCCAACGCCTAACTTTCCACGTGGGACCCCGGCGCGAAGTCCGCGGTGCCGAGCACCGGGGACCCACGCTCCAGAAAACAGTTCGCGGCAGCCGCCACGCGCAGAAGAGGCTCGCTCAACTCTCGGCCACCACCAAGGCCTGCCTTCCGCCAGGGGCCACCGCCGGCGCTACCACTCTACCAACAGTGGTACTCAAAGCGAACACAACGCCATCTATCGCCCGGCGATGGTCACCACCGAAATAAAGCCTTGGGGTGAGACACGTGCGCCACGCAGCGCAGACAACTTTACAGGAGGGGGTGTCTGCACCCCCACAATATATATATATATATATATATATATATATATATATATGGCACAACGGGAGCGTTGTCAACAAGGATAAATATATTTATTTCCCAACAGTTTCGGGAGGGGACCTCCCTTCATAACTCATCCCCTGATGAAGGGAGGTCCCCTCCCGAAACTGTTGGGAAATAAATATATTTATCCTTGTTGACAACGCTCCCGTTGTGCCATATCCCATACCTTCACGAAGACTAACTGGCCCATTGAATTATTACTCCCACTATATATATATATATACCACCGCCGGCGCTACCACTCTACATATACATATGCATATACTCTATATATATATATACATCTCATGAATGATGAAAGAAAAAGGAAAACACATAACTTGCGAAACACGTGTATACTCCAATATTGGAAAAGGCAAGTTTGCTATGTGAAAATACTTTTAATTTCTTTTTTTTGTGTAGAATAAAACATCTGTTCCTTGCGTTTCGAAATAGTTTAATGTTGTTGGGACAATGTGTCGGGTGCGTTCTGTTCCATAGTGTGTGCGCGCGAGAATGAAACGTGTCAAGGCGGTTGATATCGGACATGGTAAGAAATTGCATTTTGTGTAAGGTTCGCGAGTTTAACAAGTGTGTGCGGTTTTCCGAGTGCTGCCTTTTTGTAGCAGCACAGCAATTTGTAAGTATATAGATCTGAATTTTCACAATTTTTTGCTGTTTGAAAAAAGGGGCGGTGTGTTCTAGAAAGGGAGCATTTGAACTAAGTTGAACCATTTTCTTTTGTAACATGCTCAGTTTTGACATATTAAGAGCTGGAGTTTTACCCGATACCAGGAAGCAGCAACATAGGTGGGAAGCGCATCGTAAAGTAATCTATTTTAGGTGGTAGTATGTGTCGATGACGGCGAATTAGTCCTACAGACTCAGCCAATTTCAGCATAACCGCATTTACCTGGTCACTCCATGACATGTGCTCGTTGAAGATGATGCCAAGTATGTTAACGCATTTTCAATGCGAACAGTGAACGGACCTAGGACAAGCTCCTCAGGTACTACAGCTAGCGCGCCGCGAGCACGATATATAACACACTTAGTTTTGGCTTCATTCAATACAAGTTGCACCAGTCATTCAGCTTCGAACAGAACGTGCTCGCTTCAGCTTGAATGCTACATAATTCCTGACCTTTAAAAAAGACAGTGCAATCATCAACGTAAATGATCAACTGAAAAGTGGTGTTTAATTGTATTACATTATTGTAAAACAGGAAAAGCATTGGCCCTAGAATACTGCCTCGTGGTACTCCACAAGAGATACGCCTGAGACGTGATCTGTGAGTGCCCATTTCAATAAATTGAAGCTGCTGACCACTCGGCTGCTGACCCGCAGGTCGTGGGTTCAAATCCCGGCTGCGGCGGCTGCATTTCCGATGGAGGCGGAAATGTTGTAGGCCCGTGTGCTCAGATTTGGGTGCACGTTAATGAACCCCAGGTGGTCGAAATTTCCGGAGCCCTCCACTACGGCGTCTCTCATAATCATATGGTGGTTTAGGGACGTTGAACCCAACAAATCATTCATCACGTTTTCTATGTTTGGTTGTGTATAAAAAACAATCCCCCTTGTTGATTAGAAACTTCACTTGTTTTTCAACCACTACCCTGTGTATTACCTCACGGCTTTGAGGGCATGAATAAATACATAAATAAATAATTCTAATTGGGGCATAGTGGATTGTGCTGCCCAGAAAAGTGTACAATAATTGAAAGTGCACCAGCTAATTGAAATGAAAGTAGGCATTCTGCTACGGATGTTCTTGTTAGAACATCAAGAACTAATTGATCTGTAAAATGCAATAAGTGCTAAATAGATATTGCTCACGGCTCTACATTCGCAAAATTATCCAGCTGAGATGGTTGTCCAAGAGGGCAGATGAATTTATGCAGTCAGGACTTGACTTAGCAAGAGAACGTTTCAGAGCAATTGAACAAAGATTGATTGATATGTTGTGTTTAACGTCCCAAAACCACCATTTGATTATGAGAGACGCCGTAGTGGAGGGCTCCGGAAATTTCGACCACCTGGAGTTCTTTAACGTGCACCCAAATCTGAGCACACGGGCCAACAACATTTCCGCCTCCATCGGGCAATTGAACAAAGGTGATCCATTTATTTAGGACTAGTTGCTATAGGTATAATGATGTTTCTGACAGTAAGTGTTATTTTGTACTGTTATCTTCTTTACGTAAAATGCAAACATCAATCCTATTAAGTTAAATGCAAAGCCAAAGGCAGTTGCTCATATCTCACAGCTTAACACAACGTTGAGTTTTAACTCTACAAACTAATATTCAAAAGCTTTCACTTGCGAAAAGAGAAAAATAAATACTCGTTGAGTCACATAGAACTAAAATTTCGGTGAAATATTAAACACCTTTGCTTTACGTAAAATAACCGGACATTTGAGGAAAGTTGGCGATTGGTGGCCTGGTGTTGAATAATGAGGAGGGAACATTTTTGGCCCCTCAAAGCAGCAAAGTAAGCTGAATTCACATACCTTGATAGTGAATAGAAAACATATAATACACGTGCTGACCAGAACATTTGCTGATACCATTTGTTGAGACTATACTTGTCAACACACAGCAAATAAACAGCTGAGTACCGCGGTCATCGACTAACAGCGTTTACTGCAAAAAATGGAAGCCCGGCAGCGTGCAGGTAAGTGCCAACAACCTTGAGATGTGCGCGCATAGTACATCACATACAGAGATGATATCACAAATAAAAATACATCGTATTCAAGAGATTCGCAATAATTGCCCAAATGTCACTGATGGGTCAAATTATACAAACCAGCACTTATAGCATTTCGAAATTGAGAGCTATCATTAGCTTCGGCATCAGAATGATGCTACAGCACCAGTGCTGCTACAACCTACACCTGTCAATGCGTGGGGGGGGGACGAAGACTCAAGACACGATGTTTCACCTTCATTACTAAGCAAATGATACTCTGAGCCAATGCATTACGATATGCTGAGTTCAATCATCAACATGAAGAGCATGAGTTAAGTGCACCATAAGAGAACTGATGAAAGATTGTATGGAGCTCGAACAGCAAAAAGCCTCCTGACTGAACACTAAAAGAAATGCACAGCAATTAAGTCATCCAAGCCAAACAGATGCTCCTTTCAGATTTTGAACAACGTTCGAGCGCTGCTTGTTACTTTCACCCTCAATTAAATTAAAAAAAAACTAAAGAATTGTGAAAGGTGCAACCATCCTTGGCATGGTTTCTTTTTAAATCATCTGCCACCTCTGTCTCTTGGCCAACACATTTGTTTCTTTGTAGAACATATTCAAAACTTTAAGACTAGTCATGTCTTGCTTTCACAGGTTTGCCGGACTCCCCCACTTCTGAGCACTCTACCTTCTGTTGCGGATCCCAGCTCTGATGACCCGTTGTTGCGAATCCCACCGCTGCCACCAGTTGTTGCGAATCGGAGTGCCGAGTCGTATCCCACCGCTGCCACCAGTTGTTACAGGTGGGAAGGAAGGACGCTGGAGGATACGAGAAAAAAATAGGTTTATGGCACTATTTGCACTTATTTGCAGCATAGAAAGGTTAGGAGTTCACAAACCACGAACGTGGTAGTTGAACCATTACATGGTTCAGAGCGACGTCCCGCACTCTGCGGCGTCGTTATAAGCCCTGTCGGGCTCCTCCTTCTTGAGGGGAACACCAATCACACACACACAACAGGCGAGGGGTACGAGCATGCACGGCCCACGTGAACATCCAATATTGAGTCGTGATCACTGCACGGAAAGGTGGCGCCAGAGGGGCTCCTCCTCGTCGTGTGTGTGCCGCTGGTCAAGGGGTCCCACGCTCCTGACAGCAGACATCAAACAGTCCGCCGATTTGTCCACTCAATTAGCAGGGCAATTTGTGGCCGCGGCCGCGGTTTCTTCCAAGGAAGACGCTGTCTTTGTTGTCCCGTCTTGAACGGCTTACAGCTTCGTGGTGACACGACGTCTCATCCTCTGGCTAGCAGGGACAATACCTGGCGGGCATAGGCAGCCGGCCAGTCGGCTACTTGTTTGAGGATTGAAAGAGCGCCGCTCCCCCGTCATCTCTGGACGCTGGTTCCGAGAACACTGGGTTCCTAGGCGTGGGAACGCTGCCCGGCTACGGTTCTCAGCGACAGCATGGCGCCTACTGACGGCGGTCATAACAGCTTCCCCCTCGCCAGATGAGTCACGGAGGGCAGCAGTCACCGCTGCTGCTCGCAGAGACGACGAAAGGGTCCGTAGTTTAATGCCAGGAAGTGGCTTTCGCTTGTGGCATGGTCTGGGTTTTTCCGAATCTTCGACACCGTTTCTGAAACTTGACCACAATAAAAGCAAGCTCTCGGCCACCCTCGAACAACCCAAGCCAAAAGAGGGATGGCAAACCAATTTTAATTACTAGCTTTAACAAAAGCTCACACTCAAAACTCTCAGGACTCACTTGAGCCAAAAAACCAGACGTGCTACCTTACAAATTTACTTAAGATGCACGAAAAAAACTAAAACATCAATTTTGATACATCAAGAGCACCTCAGAATGGCTCAGAAGGAGCGGCTGAGCGCGTCCGCGTTTCCATTCCATTTGCCTTTTTTATACTTAATGTCTAAATGATATTGCTGAAGAATCAAGCTCCACCTCAAAAGGCGACTGTTCTTCGATGTCGCAGTTTGCAGCCAGGTAAGGGGACAATGGTCTGTTTCTACTGTAAATTTAGCACCTCCGAGGTAGCACTGAAACTTATGAATTGCCCACACAATGCAAGCGCACTCCTTTTTTGAAGCGCAGTACGCCATCTCACGAGAGCTCAATTTCCGGCTCAAATAGAGCACGGGATGTTCTTTACCATCGTGATCTTTCTGACATAGAACGGCTCCTAGACCTCTATCGCTAGCATCACACTGGACCGTGAATTCGCGGTCGCAATCAGGAGCTTTCAAGACCGGACAGTGATCAATGCTGCCTTCAGTTTTAAGAAGGCAGTTTCTTTCTTTTCATCCCAGGCCACTTTCGTAGGCTCTGTCCCGCGGAGAGCATCGGTCAAAGGGCTTGCCAACGTGGAATAATCTCGGATGTAATGATTGTAGTAGCTGGTGAGTCCTAGAAACGCCCTGACGTCGGTCTTTGTTATTGGCCGGGGATAGTCAGCTACTGCTGAGATCTTTAGCTCGCAGGGTTTCCTGAAACCTTGTCCTACGTTGTGACCTAAGTAGTCGACGGTTGCTCTCGCAAGACAACACTTCTCAGCCTTTACAGTAAGCCCTGCTTGACGCAACCAGCCGAGCACCTCCCTTAAATGCATCAAATGATCCACCCAGGCATCGGAGAATACAGCGATGTCCTCCAAGTAAGGTACAGCAAAAGCCTCGCAGCCCCTTAAAACCTTGTCCATAAGGCGGGAAAAACAAAACGGAGCATTTTTGAGACCGAAGCTCATCATAGTGGGTTGATAGCTGCCCGCGGGAGTAACGAAAGCCGCGTATCGGCTGGCTCGCTCATTGAGCGGCACTTGCCAGTAACCTCGAGTAAGGTTACTGGCAAGGTCCAACGTAGTCACGTAAGCTGCTCGACTAACCTGTTCCACTCTCTCTTCAATGTTCGGAATGGGATACACCTGATCCTTTGTGAGAGCATTTAACTTTCGATAGTCAACTACAGGTCTCGGGTCTTTGCCCGGAGCTTCTACCAAGATCATTGGAGAAGCGTATTCGCTCTCTGAGGGTTTAATTACTCCTAATTCCAGCATGCGCTTTACTTCTTTATCGAGAATATCTTTCTGTCGTGGAGATAAACGATAACAATTGGACTTCACGGGTTCCTCGGAAATCAACTCAATGTCGTGCTCAGTCACATCAGTCCGACCCGGCTTGTCAACAAAGCAGTCGTCAAACTCTCCTATCAGCTCGCAAAAATCCGAAAGCTGGAATTCTTTTAGTTCCTCTCTTTGCTTAGTTTTACTAAGGAGTTCTTTAGCGCTGCCTTTCCCTCCATTTAGACAAACAAAGTTGTCCTCCATCTCTTCAGGAAGATTCAGGGTCATATTCACCACAGCCTCTCTTTGCACATAAGGCTTCATTAGGTTGCAATGATAAATGCGCACCTCTTTACGTCTACCTGGAATTTTCACTGCGTAGTTGGTCATAGATAGCTTTGCAACTACTTCCGCAGGCCCTTCCCACTGTACTTCGAGCCTGTTCTGCCTTGACACTTTTAACAACATGACCCGATCCCCTATATTGAAAGTTCGTTGACGAGCTGTTCTATCATAGTAAACTTTTGATCGGGCCTGGGCTGACTTCATGCTGACCTCCACAAGTTTTTTGGCGTTATATAGCCGCTCCAGTAGATTGAGAATGAACTCTACTACGGTCGGATCTTCTCTATGTCCTTCCCACGCTTCGCGCACCATTCTCAAAGGTGAGCGCAATGACCTACCGTACACCACCTCGGCGGGGCTAAAACCAGTGGATTCGTGGGGTACCGTCCGCAAAGCAAAAAGTGCCGCTGGGAGGCATGCATCCCAGTCTCGTTTGTTCTCATAACACAATCCTCGAAGGACGCGCTTCAGGACGGAATGCCATCTTTCTACGCTATTGCTCTGAGGGTGATGAATAGAACTACGCACTATTTTTATGCCACATCGTTCGAAAAAAGAGGTCGTGAGGACACTAGTGAATACGCTGTCCTGGTCACTCTGTATCTCTGTAGAAAACCCGACTCGCGAAAAGACGGACAACAGGGAATCCACAACACTCTGTGACGTAACCCCACGCAGTGCCACTGCCTCAGGAAATTTAGTGGCTGGGCATAACATAGTTAGTATGTAACGACATCCTGTCTTTGTCACAGGGAGTGGTCCCACTATATCGATCACTAACCGTTGAAACGGCTCGGTAATGATTGGCACTAACACCATAGGGGCTTTAAACTTATCCTGTGCCTTTCCAACTCGCTGGCATGTGTCGCACGACCGCACAAAATCTTCCACGTCCTTGAAACAGCCAGGCCAGTAATACTCTTGTAATAGCCTCAGCTTAGTTTTTCTGTGTACAAGGTGACACGACCACGAACGGCCATGTGAAAGTTTCAGCAGGTCTGCGTGATATTTCTGGGGAACGACTAGTTCGTCTCGTTCCACTCCGCGCTTATCCCTGTATGAGCGATACAACACGCCATTTCTCAGATGGAAAGAAATATTTTTCCTGGCCTGTTTACTCGTTCTTTGGCGCTCTCTAATCTCCTGAATGGTGGCATCTTCTAACTGCTCAGTGGCCAAGTTATCCCTGTTCGCACTCAGAAGTAAAGTAAAGCTATTTGATGCTGGTGGCAGTAACACACACTCAAGTTCATTATCACGAGATTCCTTCTCCGGCTGACCGATCCCTGGTGCCTCGCTGCCACGGTTGCCTGAAATGTCTTCCTCTGTTTGCACCACTGTTACGTCATGCGCTTCCTCAGTAATATTTGGCTCCGAGGATAGCTGATTTGCCAGTTTTCGCACCTTTGAACGGGTTAACGCTTGAACTACCCTGTCACCGAAGAGAATGCCCTTCTGTCGCAAGAAAATATCCGAGTTGTTTGAGAACAAGTACGGATAAAATTTAGGAAGTTTTTCTGAAACTGCTGCCTCAGTTGTTAGTTTACCAAAAGGGCCCTCAATTACAACGGTTGTGACAGGCAAGCATACGCTCTGCTCTTCCACCACCTGGCGGATCTACGAGCACTGTCATGTGTAGTCGGATAGTGACACATACGACGGGTGGACGACATCATTGTTGCTGCCGAGTCACGCAGCACTTTGCATGGCTTTCCATTCACCACCAGGTCATGCATGTAAGGCTCCAGTAACCTCATGTTTTCTTCGCAGTCACTGACAAATGAAAACGCCATCTTTTCCTTTCGGCAGTTTGCGGCTATGTGACCAGTCTCATTGCACTTGAAGCAAGCGAACGGATTCCTAACCTCAAAAGCATTTTTCGCTTTTCCCGCGTTTTGCCCCTTTTCGCTAGGTTCACCATCGTCCTTCTTTTGAAGTTTGTTAGAAGAAACACTTCTTTCCCCTTTTTCGTGTCGAGAGGTCGAAAAATGTTTTACGTAACCTTTACTTGAATTTGGCTTGGAATTGTGGGCTCCATCTGCAGCCAGGTTATTGCTATAATATCGTCGCGACGCATACTCCTTCACGAGCTCAGCAGCTTTCGTCGCAGAACTTATGTCACCCCGGTCCAGTAACCAGTTTTTTTCCTGCTCTGGGAGACAATTCAAAAACTGTTCTAATAGAGTCCTCTCTACTACAGCGTTCTTGTCACTGTATGACTCTGTGCTCTTAAGCCATTCTGTCAAATTCGCTCTCATTTTGTACAGAAAGTCGGGATAGCTCTCGCTTTTAGACTTTCTAGCGCCCCTAAATCTTTGTCTAAAGGCCTCTGCGCAAAGTCTATACTTTCTTAGAAGGCAAGCCTTGATCTTCTCATAGTTGTCTGCGTACTCCTTGCTGAGTCGCGCAACAACCTCTGCTGCCTCGCAGGGCAGAACCGTGAGTAGCCTTTGGGACCAGGTGTCCTGCTCAAACGACATTTTCTCGCACATCCGTTCGAAATTTGCCAGGTATAGACCAATATCCTCTGACACCACGTATGGCTGGATGTACTTAGACATCTTGAACTCTGCCTCCATGTTGGGAAGAGCTATCATTTCCTGGGGACTGCTACCCGACCTCTTTCCCAACTCGAGTTCTAGTTTACGCATCTTGATTTCATGCGCTTGTCTTTGTGTTTCACGCTCTCGTTCTATGCGACGTTCCTCTCTCTCAGATTCCCGTCTTTTTGTTTCACGCTCGCATTCTAAGCGACGCTCCTCTCTTTCGCGCTCACGCCTCTCTTCCTCCTCCTTCTGCTGTCTCTTTCTTTGACTGATGATGTCCCATGCTTCACAGAGCTCCTCATCATCAGCCCCCAAATCATTATATACTTGAATGCTTAAGGGTTTTCGTGCCAAACCCTTTGTATCGATCCCCAATTTTTCACACAACAGCAACAAGTCCGGCTTCTGCAGCTCCCGTAAGTTCATGATCGTACTAAGTGCTCGCTACTTCTAAAATAACTTTCCGAAACGGCCAAACTGAGTCTTTCGGCAAAGTTAACTAATAGTTTTAAAATTTAACCCTCTTTTAGAACCTGGTTTACTCAAAGGAAAAGCCAAGCACTCACCCATACGTGATACATGTCTCGAGCCAGCTGCTTCCCTTGGGCCGACTGTTGTCACTTGTAGCTTCGTATCCCACCGCTGCCAACCAGTTGTTGCGGATCCCAGCTCTGATGACCCGTTGTTGCGAATCCCACCGCTGCCACCAGTTGTTGCGGGTTGGAGTGCCGAGTCGTATTTCACCGTTGCCACCAGTTGTTACAGGTCGGAAGGAAGGACGCTAGAGGATACGAGAACAAAACAGGATTATGGCACTATTTACACTTATTTACAGCATAGAAAGGTTAGGAGTTCACAAATCACGAACGTGGTGGTTCAACCGTTACATGGTTCAGAGCGACGTCCCGCACTCTGCGGCGTCGTTATAAGCCCTGTCGGGCTCCTCCTTCTTGAGGGAAACACCAATCACACACACACAACAGGCGAGGGGTACGAGCATGCACGGCCCACGTGAACATCCAATATTGAGTCGTGATCACTGCACGGAATGATGGCGCCAGAGGGGCTCTTCCTCGTCGTGTGTGTGCCGCTGGTCGAGGGGTTCCACGCTCCTGACAGCAGACATCAAACGGCCCGCCGATTTGTCCGCTCAATTAGCAGGGCAATTTGTGGCCGCGGCCGCGGTTTCTTCCAAGGAAGACGCTGTCTTTGTTGTCCCCTCTGAAACGGCTTACAGCTTCGTGGCGACACGACGTCTCATCCTCCGGCTAGCAGGAACAATACCTGGCTGGCATAGGCAGCCGGCCAGTCGGCTACTTGTTTGAGGATTAAAAGAGCACCGCTCCCCCGTCATCTCTGGACGGTGGTTCCGAGAAAACTGGGTTCCTAGGCGTGGGAACGCTGCCAGGCTACGCTTCTCAGCGACAGCATGGCGCCTACTGACGGTGGTCATAACAATTCCTACCTCCATACGGCACATTCTTCTTGCACATAACTATCTAGATGAGCTCAGGTAGACCATTCACAAGTTCTAGGAGTTTTTTCTATTGCTGCCTAAATAAATGAACAAAGCAGTTGCCAAGATTTCAAAATGAGTAGTCTTATTCAATTAGGGCAAATTAGCAAAATCTTTTAAGTTCATCGTGGGTGTACATGAACAGTCAACAGTGGGTCCAAATAATTCCAGTGACCTCAACTGCCTCCTATTCTTAGTGCAGATTCAGAAAGTTACCTCCTCTCACTTGTCTTTACTAAATGCTTCTCTGTATCATGTTGTTGCATATAATCAATTCTGCCATCTTTTTCTGGTAGACAGTGTGCAGATGTTTTCCTCCATCCAGATAACCAAGATCAGAATGTACATTCCTGTTCTTCTCTGTGTATGAATCATGTTCTACAACTAGGGGAAGTGAAGAACACATCCTCATTTTTTTGTTTCTTTGAAATTGTGCACCAACTTGCACCAAGATCAGAATGTACATGCCTGTTCTTCTCTGTGTATGAATCATGTTCTACAACTAGGGGAAGTGAAGAACACATCCTCATTTTTTGTTTCTTTGAAATTGTGCACCAACTTGCACAACTACCAAATTTTCTTAAGTTTTCAAATATGTAAGGGGTATATGCAGATAAACACAGAGTTTTTGTTTTTCTAACCAAAGACCTAATGTTATTCGTGCTTGTAACGGGGTTTATTTACAGAGCAGAACGCAGAAGGCGAAGCAATCAGCAGCGTCCGGCCAAGCGCAGCAAGCACGAGGTTATGCTTTTGGCGATGCCCCTGAGGCGATGAGAAATGCCGCTGAGGCCCCTCTTCTTCGATACAGTTCTCTATTTGTATTTCTGAGTGGAGCTTGTTTGGATAGAATTTCCTGCTCACCTATGTCATTCATTTTTGCTGCTGTTACTATTGCTGAGTACACCACCGAAGGACCTTAAGCACCTTTGCATTGTCAAGTTCTTGAGCTAAAACAGCGTCACATTAAGCTAAGAACATGTTAAACAGCACTGGAGCGATGCAAGAGCTGAATGTCTTTCGGTATTTAACAATTTTTTAGTAATTTTAAACACCAACCCTTTGACACCGACCACTAGCTCACTGGATGAAATTCTAGCACTTTTCAAACAATGTTTGAACGGTATTGCGTTTACGCATGAGCTTCGCTTTGAATATAAATTGCAGTTTTCAGACTTGAGAATCATGTTCTCGGAGTGACTCGTGTGCTGTGCGTATCGCCCAAGTTCAGGCAAACAGCTTTTGCATTTTGATGGAACTCACTCTAAACTTGTAGAAATAGCCAATGCGACCATTTCCGAAACCCTCCTTCAAAATTTGAAGGGAACACACAAAAATGTAGGCAGCCGATGGATAAAGGACCAATCGTTGTACTATATTTTCACAAAGTAGCCCACAACCTTAAGAACGGGGCGAACACGTACAATGTGTCTGTTGTTTTTCTGTGCCCCAAAAGCTGGCTGACCTATGCCCACGCATTTCTAAAACAGCGAGTGCCTCCACCTACTAGAAAATACACGCCTTATGTAGGTGGTTTGCGTGGTGGCTGTGCTGTATTTAATCTCACTTAGCTGTGGCCGGGTTTATATCGGCCGAACTGGACGGCCTTTGAACGTCAGAATTACGTGGGCACAAGCTTTGAATGCGAAACCATTCATGAGCAAATTTGCCTGCACATTCCCATTTCTGTTCTTTTGAGGCGAGGTTTTCAAACGTTTTTGTCCTCGCAAAAAGCTCAGATGCTATGGCCCGTGAAGTAATGGAAACGTTCTGGATAAAGAAAAAAATGTGACTTGTGTAGACGTGACACGTCAGTGGTTTTGCGCATGTCTTAGTTTCATTTTTGCGCTTCGCTGCTTGAATAAATTTTCCTTTCGATTGTCCTCAGTTTCTATTTGTGGTCATGTGACTAGGTGAAGTAGTGTGCTTAGCGCGTGTGTTTTGCGGCTATATATCTCCTGCGTTTCTCCTGCAAGTGATTCAGTTGCGAGTTTACGCTCTTTCTCTGTGTGTCTTTCTTTCTGTGAAGGTTTAGGCGTCTAGAAGTTTACCTCAGTACGATGAGTCCACTAGCCCAGCAACAAGTAATTCTTAGTCATGAACTACTAAGTGGTACAGCTTGGCACAGTGAAACATAAGCCTGTTACCCCTCACGCTGTTTGTTATGTGACACATTAAGATTTGAGATGGGCGGTTTCCTCTTCAGTTTATGTCTTCCTTCTTCACTCACATCTCTCATCCTCACGCTCACTTCATTTTTGTGCTTCTTTGCTAAACTATGCTATACTTGACTATGTTTTGTTCAGAAAGCGCGCGTCTAAATAGCAATGGCCAGAATGCTCCTTCACATTGAAAGTATGTGAGTGTCATTGCCACCTTGAAAAACTGTTTTGGTAACAATTTTTTCTTCTGGCTATTTAGTCTTTCTTGTTGTATTTTTGTTTTGTTTTGTTCTGTTGCTTTTTGTTTCTGTCTCTGTACTTTTTGTTGTGGGCTCCCTCATTCTTCCTTCTTTGGGGAAATGCATGGTGTCCCCAACGTTTTGATATACTGTCAGTTGGGTAAGCGCACGAGATCACAGCGGCGAGGAACGACCTTTTTCCGTATCCCGCGCAGCGGTGGCGCGGCTGTCAATTTGAGATTGGCGAATTAGCGTCGTCTGCTACATCTGAACGTGAAACAGCGAGAAATTCGTTCCCAAATAGGCGTATTTCAGCTAAAACGGCTAGATAAAGATCGATAGGATGCATTTAGTGATAAATAAGGGCCAGGCCTGTACCTAAGAAATGAACGATTATTTCTTTGCCGGCAATGACTGAGTGTTGTGGTCAGCGGTGGCACGCCGGGCTTGTGCCGTTCTTTCCCCTCCCCGCCCCCAAAAACCTGTCCGCTAGTCTTACAGAGCAAACAGTGACACTCAACCACACTTGTCTGTCCGGCACCCTGATGCCCCTAGCCCCCGAAAAAAAATCTGCCTGAGCATCTGTAATGAATAGGGTTCATCTGCACTTTCAGGTTGTGGACAATTCCAAGCGAACGAGCCTGTTGTAATTACACATCGTATAGAATTCGTGTAAAATATATTTAGAAGTGGTAGTGCTTCTTTTTGAACAATTAAGAAAAAAAGATACAAGCCACACGGGCAGTCTTGCGCGAATTAGCGCCGCTATCTCACTGTGCTTTATTTCGTTAAGTTTGCAAGCCTCACAGGTGGCACAGATGACATAACTGGTGTATTTTTTTATATAACGATCCATTTCATACGCAAACTCATTCCATTGTAGCCGAAATCACCTGATGAGTTAGGAAGAAGGGTGCTTCCAAAGAGATACAAGAAATATTGCCGCAATCACTTGCCATCGTTATCGCTTTGCTTGTGACGCACGTGGCTAGCGTGTATGAAGGCGTGATCCGTGAACTTATCTTTGTGCCGCGTTTTATTGGAAAACGCCCATCGCCAATAAGCTGAGGGCAGCCGTGGGCACCGGGGTAGTAGTTCGCCATCTGTACGGCGGTTCACTTGTTTCTTTCGGGCGCAGGCCAGCCCAGTGAAATAAAAGTTTGTTGCGGCTTTCTCCTGATCCTGTCGTGCACGTTCCTTCATCGTCGTGGCTGCGTGACAACTGGTAGAGGTGATGGGTATGCACCAGGTCCCTGAGCCGAGAGCTGCACGGAAGGACGAGGCCCCCAAAAGCAGCGAAGCGACTCGCAGTAGCCGCTGGCTACAAGGGTTGCCACCGGAACCCGGAACACTACCGGAGTGCACTCGACAGAAAAAAAGAAGATTCGACGTCAACCATGAGCCTACCAGCTGCGCCCACCCTTGTCATCTTGCAACAGCCTCGAGTGCCTCCAACCTTCCACGGCTCGCCTGCAGAAGATGCAGAAGATTGGCTCGACCAATTCACTGGGGTGGCTTCACTAAACAAATGGGATGACGAGATGAAGGTGAGCCACGTTTTCTTCGCACTCGACGGCCCCGCTAAAATGCGGTTTGAAAACCACGAGGCCTCTGACTACGTAAGGGTGTTCAAGACTGATTTCTTGATTACATTTACCAACATGCTGCGCAAAGAAAGGGCTCAAATTCTGCTACAATCGAGGATCCAAAACCCTAACGAAACTGTGCCTATATACGTCGAGAAAATGGAGCTCCTCATCCGCCGTGTGGATCCGAACATGGCAGAGGAAAAGCAGGTTGGGCTTCTAATGCGAGGAGTAAAAGAGTCCCTTTTTGCTGGCCTAGTTCACAACCCGCCGAAAACCGTTGCCGAGTTCACGCAAGAGGCATCCACCATTGAGAAGACCTTAGATTCCCGAAACCGCCAGTACAACCGTACAGCGCACATAGCTTCCATGGACCCCCAAGCAACGTTTGCAAGTACCAGCAACTTGCGTGAAATAATACGCGAAGTCGTCTGCGAGGAGCTGCGGCTACTTATACCATTACCCTCGCAGCCTTCAGAAGCGTCACTCACGGATGTCATACGCGACGAAGTTCGCATTGCTTTGGGTGTCTCTCGGACGGCGACTCCATGTCAAGAAAACCAGGGAATAAGTTACGCTGCCGCAGTACGCAGCCCAAGGGGTACCACCAACATGCGCCGTGAGCATGACGAACCACCTCAGCGATCGCCGTCACGCGTCCACTCACCTGCTTTTTTGAAAGCGGCACGAAAAGCAGACCTCTGGAGAACCCCCGATCAACAACGCCCACTATGCTTTCACTGCGGTGAGCCAGGCCACATCCTCAGATACTGCCATTACAAACACATGGGACTCGTGGTTTTGCTCTCAACGTAACACGACCACGACCCGGACAGCGACCACATGAAGTTGAAGACTACTTGCGCCATGCCGAGTATCCGCCCAACCGTCCATCACGATCACCATCACCGCCATACAGCCGCTACACATCGCCAGGCCGTGGCAACGCGGCGGCAGCGCGAGGAAGGTCCCCGAGCCCTCGTAGGAGAAACTGAGTAAAGCAGCCTTTGGAGGCGAGGTTGCTTGCCGGCGAATGGACGAAAAACCTTCACTGATCATACCACACGACGACGGTGCCCCGACGGAGACACCACGGCTGCTACGACGACACTTCGCACTGAGCTCAACGGCACGCTCCAACCGCACTTGCAGCACTCGCAGAAGCCGTGATTCGGCACTAAGGCTGACGTCCAACTCGAGATCTAGAGTCTCTGACCTAGACGTACTTATAGACGGCCGTAGTGTAACAGCACTTATCGGCACAGGAGCCGACTTTTCTGTAATAAGCGGAACCTTCGCAGAGCAACTAAAGAAGGTAATGACTTGATGGGATGGTCCCGTGATCCGCACAGCCGGAGGCCATCTCGTGTTGCCAACGGGACGATGCACAGCACGAGTGACGGTCAGTGGACGTACTTACCGAGCATGCTTCATAGTCTTGCATCAGTGTTCCCGCGATGACATCTTGGGCATGGATTTTCTGACCGAAGATCAAGCAACCATCGACCTTCAATCAAGACAGATCACACTTTCCATGGGCCAAATCATTCAGTCGAAGACCACACTAGGGCACCACGCCATCCTGCGTGTTCTAGATGAAGAAGTGAGCATCCCACCAAGGTCAAGCGTCATAATACCAGTGGTTACAGGCAACACCGAGGATGTTGAAGGCGTGATCGAGGGAAACAGGCAGTTCCTCTTAGACCGACAGCTTGGCGTCGCCAGAGGCATCGCTTACTTCAAGAACGGACAAGCTGACGTGCTCGTACAACTTCGGCAGGGAACACGAACACCTCAACGAAGGCAGCACGATTGGCTTCTTAGATGAAGTATGCGACGTTTCAGGCACGTTCGCCATCTCCGACCAATCCCACCAAGACTCGTCAATGCAAAACCAGCCGCCTGCGTTCGACACGAAGCCTGAGCTTCCCAGCTACAGGCAAAATCAGATCCGCAATCTCCTATAAAGCTACGGTCACTGTTTCGCAACCTCGTCCAAGGTGCCAAAAACACCAATTGCCAAGCACCGGATCATAACCAGCGAGCACGCCCGACCTCTCCGCCAAAGCCCGTACCATGTGTCGTCGCGAGAGCGTGAAGCAATTCGGAAACAAATGGACGAAATGCTTCGCGATGACGTCATTCATCCTTCGAAAAGCCCTTGGGCAGCACCAGTCGTTCTCTTAAAGAAAAAAGACGGAAGTCTCCGGTTCTGCATCGACTATCGCAGGCTAAACAACATAACGAAGAAAGATGTTTACCCGCTCCCAAGGATAGACAACACCCTAGACCGACTCTCTCATGCCAAGTACTTCTCGTCCATGGACCTCAAAAGCGGATATTGGCAGATTGAAATCGACGAAAGGGACAGAGAAAAGACGGCTTTCATCACTCCGGACGGGTTATTCGAGTTTAAGGTCATGCCATTTGGGCTTTGTTACACACTGGCAACGTTTCAACGAGTAATGGACACGGTGTTGGCAGGCCTGAAATGGCAAACCTGCCTCGTGTATCTCGACGACGTCGTTGTCTTTGCGGCAACCTTTGACGAACACATGCGAAGACTGAGGGCTGTACTCAATGCAATCAAGTCTTCGGGACTTACCCTAAAGCCTGAGAAGTGCCGCTTTGCATATCATGAGCTGTTATTTCTTGGCCATATCATCAGCCCGGACGGTGTACGACCCGACCCCAGAAGACGTCCGCTATCGAGCATTTTCCGCGACCAACAGACAAAAAACCGTACGAAGGTTCCTTGGCTTGTGTGCTTACTACAGAAGGTTTGTGAGAAATTTTTCATGCATAGCTGAACCTTTGACGAAGCTAAAAAAGGCTGATGTACCATTTCAACGGAAAGCGCCGCAAGAAAAAAAGCCTTTAAGAACCTCCAGCGTGGTTTACAGTCCCCTCCCATCCTTTCACACTTCGACGAAGATGCCCAAACTGAAATTCATACCGACGCAAGCAGCGTGGGCATAGGCGCGGTCCTTGTCCAGAACAGTGACGGGTTCGAGAAAGTGATCACATACGCTAGCCGTTCGCTGTCGAAGGCGGAGAGTAACTATTCAGCTACTGAGAAGGAGTGTCTCGAAATCATTTGGGCGACATCGAAATTCCGTCCTTACATTTACGGACGACCATTCAAGGTTGTGAGCAGCCATCACGCCCTCTGCTGGCTTGCAAATTTGAAAGATCCCTCCGGCCGCCTCGCTCGATGGAGTCTTCGTCTCCAGGAATTCGATGTCACCGTAACATACAAGTCCTGCAGGAAGCATTCGGACGCAGACTGCTTGTCAAGGGCCCCTGCCGATGAAGCCCCAAAGAACAACGACGACAATGACAGCTTTCTTGGATCTATCAGTAGCAGCTTTTGCGCAACAGCAACGCGCGGACCTTAACCTCAAGCGTCCCCATGAATACCTGGAAAGCAATACTTCATCACCCCCCGCGTCATTTAAGCGGGGACTCTCATCCCTCTGTTTTCAAAACGGCATCATCGTAAAGAAGAACTTTGCGCTGAATAAGACTACGTATCTTATTGTCGTTCCTAGCAACCTTCGAGAAGAAATTCTACAGGCTTCCCATGACGAACCTACTGCTGGACACCTTGGATATGCGCGCACTCTTCGCCGAATCCAAGAGAAATTCTACTGGCCACGACTGCTCACCGACGTCGCGCGGTACGTAAACACTTACCGTGAATGCCAACGAAGAAAGAGGCCACCGACCAGGCCAGCCGGGCTGCTGAACCCCATACCACCCCCAGCAAAGCCTCTCCAACAGATTGGAAGGGACCTTCTCGGTCCCTTTTCGACATCAACTTCTGGCAGTAGAATGATAATCGTAGCAACTGACTAGCTCACCCGTTATGCCGAAGCAAAAGCCTTGCCGAACGGAACAGCAGAGGAGGTCGCAAAGTTTTTTGTCAACTGCATCCTGTTGCAACACGGTGCCCCCGAGGTCCTCATCACGAACAGGGGAACAGCGTTCGCGGCAGAGCCAATGCAAGCTATCCTGCACCACAGTCAAACCAGCCACCGGAAGACTACTGCGTATCATCCGCAGACAAACGGCCTCGTGGAACGGCTGAACAAAACTATCGCTGACATGCTTGCCATGTATGTCGATGCAGAACACAAAACCTGGGACAGCATCCTTCCATTCATCGTATTTGCCTATAACACTGCAATACAGGAGACCACACGCATGACACCTTTTAGCCTCGTCTACGGCAGAGAGGCAGCTACAACGTTGGACGCCAAGCTCCCAGATGTCACAGAAAAGAACCACAACGTCGCCACCTACCTTCAACGTGCAGAACAAGCCCGAAAACTTGAACGCCTGCGGATTAAGGAACAACAGTCTATCGACGCTCGACGTTACAGCTTACGCCGCCGCCATACGGAATACAAACCCGGTGACCGTCTGTGTATTTGGACCTCCATTCGCCGCCGAGGACTCAGCGAAAAGTCGTTGTGCCGCAATTTTGGACCTTACAAGGTCATTCTTCGTGTTAGTGAACTGGACTATGAAGTTGTCCCCGATGGCGCGACGACACCGCAACGGCGCCACGCTAACCCAGAACTTGTGCATGTCGTGTGCCTTAAACCTTATTACACGCGGTAACAGACCTTACAGTTTGCACTGTACACTCCGAATTTTGATCTTCCTTTTTGTTCTCATGCGTTCTTATGACACTGTTCTCGGTTTTCAATGTTTGCTCTTTTAAGCATCGGCCAGGTGGTCTAAATTTCCGGAGCCCTCCACTACGGCGTCTCTCATAATCATATAGTGGTTTTGGGACGTTAAACCCCACATATCAATCAATCAATCAATCAAATCTTTTAAGCATCGGGCCGATGCCTATTCAAAAGGGGAGTAATGCCGCAATCACTTGCCATTCTTATCGCTTTGCTTGTGACGCACGTGGTTAGTGTGTATGAAGGCGTGATCTGCGAACTTATCTTCGTGCCGGGTTTTATCGGAAAACACCGCTCGCCAATAAGCCGAGGGCAGCCGTGGGCACCGGGGTAGTAGTTCGCCATCTGTACGGCGGTTCACTTGTTTCTTTCGGGCGCAGGTCAGCCCAGTGAAGTAAAAGTTTGTTGCTGCTTGCTCCTGATCCTGTCGTGCACGTTCCTTCATCGTCGCGGCTGCGTGACAATATTTAAAAATATAACGCAATGAAATACTTGACATGCAGCCAGTATTTAAGTGACTTTTCTCTGGAAAAGCCCTTTCGCCATTTGTATTTCACACGTGACACGATGATCAAGCATGCTTGTGTGAATTAGCAGTAGAATAGTAAACAAGCACGCCGCGCTGTCGAAGTAGCTACGCCTCCAAGGAAAACACTCGCGATCAGCGGCACTTCTTCAAACTCCAAATACCTGTGCTGTTCTGAAGGCTTGGACAGCTTAAATTCTATGAGAGGCCTTCTAGGTGACAGTCAAGACCTACATTTTGAATCCGAGGAACTAATACCTTGCTGCGAGACATAGTAGGCAGAAACGTTGTCGAAATTTCGAATGGTAGGTTGGCCCTTGAGCCCGGTGCTGTTCCTCAAATTTTTTCCCGAAAATTCTGCACACTTCTCTAAATTAGCGACATTAAAGTGCAGAGCTTGGGAACCCTAGAAACTAGAATAAACTGCGAATTCGGAGGGTTGTGTGCCGGCAAGTGCTGGTTATGTATTCGTTGTTAACATGGACTACAGCAATGTTGACGAAGGTACTCGCGATACACTTATGTGCAGAAGTAGCAACTTGGTTGCCTGCATTACAAGACTGGTGAAAGTTCCAGTCCAGGATTGTCAAGCTCATCTAGAAAGAAGTTCTTTTTTCAAAGTTGCTCAAAACAAGGGTATTGTCGAAATTGACAATGCAGCGGTGGAAACAAAAGGCTTCACCTTTGCCTTCAGTTTTAAGGTAAGCTTGGTCCCTCATGCGCGTACAGCGAAGATGGTTTAGGACGCCAGTTAAAACTAACGAGCTTTCAAATGGTATCAACTTTTCTCCGTTATGTTGATCACCTGTCATACCAGCTTATTACCTTCGACTTTGACCGCAACATTCGACTTTGACCGCAACATTAGCACTGAAGATCCTGGACGTGTCGTAGACCACTTTTGGGCTGCCCCGGAAAGACTTATGCCCACATTGCAAGAACACAAGGAAGAATCGGCGAGATCAGTCGAAGAAAAAAAATCTACAAAACCAAGGAAGCTTCACCAAAAGTTGCACTCGACTACTAAAAATACTTGGAAAGACAGGTATTAGGGTTACAGTTTTTCAAAAATAAGTGAAGAACGACTTTTGGAGATTGAACACATAGCTTTAAAAAGGTTCTGCCAGTAAAGTACACAAACTGATGAATGGTCTTTCTCCAGCACAACCGACGGAGCAAAGCGAAACGTTTTTTACCCTAAAATCGCAAGGCATTTCCTTGATAATTTTTTTTTTGTTGAAGGCATGATGTTGGCAGAGGCAGTATGTTCAACTTTGGCATTAACCTAAAAGCATCAGCAGGGCTCAATATTTGAAGGAGCAGGCAAGTAATCAGCCACTTGGTTTCGTAGCGCTAGCCTTTGGCGGACTACACTAGGAAGCTTTCAGCGCAGTGCAAAAAGCAAATTTGAAAAAAAAACCCTGCCCTAATTAGCGTGGTATTCCAGGATTGGAACATTGTTTGGTCTTGTAACGCAGGAAACCAAGTTGCTACTGCGACACAACGAAGGATTAGAGGAAACGCCAGTAGCTTCGTTGACATAGCTGTTTTCCCCCTAAACGTCCGACACATCGCCACAACTTGCCGACACACTGCCCTCTAAATTCGAGGTTGATCTTAGTTCCAGTGGTTTATTTTTGCGCTTTAATGTTGCTGGTTTAGACAAGTGTGCAGGAATATTCGGGAAATTTCGAGGAACAGTGCCGGGCTTAGTTGTTCACCTACTACATGGAATTTTCAAAGTTTCCCCTTACGATATACTCGTAGCAAGAGATTAGGTCCTCGGATTCAAAATGTAAGTCGGAAATGTGTATCTTGACTGTCACCTGAAAGGATTTTCGTGAAATGGCAGCTGTTCAGGCCTTGAGAACTGCAGAGAAATTTCGGGGTTCGAAGTATTGCCGCCGATTGCAATATTTTTCCTCAGAGGCATCGCCACTTCGACAGCCCGGCGCGCCACAGGTCAGCATGTTGACGAGGTTAAAATGTTACTTCACTGAAGCATGCTTGATTGTAGTGTAACATGTTGAATACTATTTGCGATGACCGAAATTTAACTTTCCAGCTCCCGCGTCTGTGCTCTGAACAAGCGAACTCAGAAAACACGTACGGACATACACATTGAACGCTGCCGCGGGAAGCCGGCGGCGACGGCAGCTTTATCTGAAGTTGAGCTCCTCAACTAGTGTGCCTGGGTGTCCTCCTTGCCCGACTCTCCGTAGGAAGTGGAGCCACCCTCCGACCAAGCTCCTGCCACCAAACACAGTTTTCGTGGCATTGTCCGCCATTTTCACGCCAAACGTGCGCATCGGGACGTATCTGCAACGCAGTTGCGACGTTCTGGCAGTCAGTAGTAAATTGATGCGGGCGTAACTACGGCTTCTGTGAACGCTGTCGCACAAATTTCTTGGCTGCTTTGTGCCTTTCTGCTCAAACCACTCGAGTATATGTTGGCAACTGTTCAACATTTCGAAATATCCAAAAAGAAGAACGGTCTAGCTGGCAAAGACCAACTGCGACAAGTGGCAGCCAAGAAACATCCCTTCACTCTGTATTATGCGCATTACTTCATTCCCTAAAAATATTTGTATATTGTGAAATCCTTGTGTAGTGCGAGGGTGGTGATTGAAAAGGATTATCCGTCATATAAATCATGTTTGCGAGAATGTTTCTGGAGGAGAAACAGTGCGGCATAAAGTAATTTATAAGTTACGCTGACTATTAGCTTTGTATCAAAAACATACAGAGAAAAATCCCATTGTAAATGTTTGTGCGTGTCTGTACGAGTCCCAATTCGTACTCGGCGCTCGCAAAATTTCACGGAGAAGACTACCAAAGCTGTTTCTTTTCGACCGCCTAACACCTTTAACGCATTGGTATGACATGCTGCGCTCTGTCTTCTCTAGTGATATTAATGTGTTGTTCATCAGAGGATACTTTTCGACATTCCGATGCAACGTACAATTCATGTTCAAGGCTTTGTTTGATACCAGGTTCAACAATCATGAATGAAATGTCAGTAAACTTCGGTTTCATACATTGTTTGCCTCAAGAAAAGTTTACATGGCTACATTAATCGCTAGATCGCTGTATTGTTGGATATTCTGTTTTACGATAATCAATCCATGTGCAGGCTCATTTCGAGGAGGATAACTTCTTGCAAAAACAGAGCAGACATATGAAATAAACTAAAGCGAAATACTGTGCCGACAGTGTTTCCTTTACACGTAAGGTCTTATGTAATTTCTCAGCATCCTGAAAGTTATATTGATTATTCCGCCAGGCTGCAAGATCCCATCTTTACAGCGTCAATGCGTAAGCACCTTGCTTGTATTTCCTAATTACATTGATGCTCAATTATTGTATTTGCACGTTCTTTGCATGCTCGTTAGTGAGCTAACATAGAAATAAGAGCACGTGTGGCAGTACCGAAAACGGGTGTAAGGGAAATTTTTCTTGTCGGTTCGCAGCATAATGGGAGAGAAAGATCAAACTACTCAAATATCTTTCAAGTGAAAGTGTAGAGGAAATATTATGTTCGCGCTGTCATTCTGAGCGTATAGCTACGACCAATGCGTGAATGACAAGAGATTACACAAGACACTACTTCACTTCATCGGCCTGACACATACACATGTACTCACAACATAATAGGCATTAAGGGCAATTCTGTGTCGTGATAAAAAAAGGCAATGTTTACGAGTCTTTATAAAAACGAATTAACGGGATAGCTGAATTTATGCTGTTATAAGACTTATTTTTACTGTATTTCTTTCCAACGCTAAAATATACAGTAAGTGTAATAAATACGCGGAGATCCACATATCATGAGAGAAATGTTAAAACATTGAACTCACTTGTAGCCTAATAGTGCCAACGGGACGTAGTCTGATAAATTTCTTTTGTATCGCAGCTTTGCCTCGCCGAAGAAAGGCACCAAAGAGAAGGACCGGACGCGTTACACTCTCATACCAACTTGAAGATGAATGCATTGTGGCAGGTTACACGGCAACGGCAAAAGACGCGATGTTGTCAGCGAAAAGCTGCGGGGTGCCTCACGAACAGCAACGCAGTTCACAGCAATCCAGTGTAATTGAAGTGGTAGCGAACGAAGCGGCTCTTGAAGGCACAGCAACCACTCTGAATGCTCAAGTGCCTGCTCCGGAGGCGGCTAACAGCTCTTATGCACAGTTAAAGAAGCAGCTAGCAGACATGACTCGGAAGTACAACACACTTATTATGGACTAATAATAAATGACTATTAATATTCCATGTTTGATGGCATTGTGGATGCAAAGCAGATGTGTACTAGGCTGAATTCTGTCCTGTCTTGATCGCGGGCCGCCTCTACTGCTAATGAGCTTAAAGTAGGAAACGAGAGCTTTAAAAATGAAGCCCTAGCAAATACGTTTAACGAATATTTTCTATGATTGGCTGAAAGCACTCATGATCAATATACATTAACATATTTACCCAACCCCATCACACATTCATTGTATCTATTTGAAACTGATGATAATGAAGTTCTAAACATGTTCAAAAACTTCAGGCGAAGCAAAAGTGAAGATGTGAATGAGCTAAAGTCCGAACTAATCTTTCATGTTATCGACGTGATCATACCTTGCCTCACTCATATTTACAACTTGGCATTAACATCTGGCATTTTTCCAGAACGGATGAAAGTTGCAAGGGTAACTGTGGTACACAAAGGTGGTGAAAGAGATAATTTAGGCAATTACCGACCAATATCAATTCTTTCTTTGCTTTCTAAAGGTTTAGAAAAAAACATTCTACTTGGAATGACCTCTCTTTTTGACAAGCATTTCTTACTAACATCATCACAACCCAGGTTCAGATCAGGCTGTTCAACCGAAACTGCTCTTCTTAAGCAAAAGAAAATAATTTTGAGCAGTATTGAGGCAAAGCAACTAACTCTGGGAGTGTTTGTAGATTTTTCAAAAGCTTTTGATAGAATAAA
Source organism: Rhipicephalus annulatus (assembly GCA_013436015.1). NCBI lineage: Eukaryota > Metazoa > Arthropoda > Arachnida > Ixodida > Ixodidae > Rhipicephalus > Rhipicephalus annulatus. The sequence continues at coordinate 657,357 of WOVY01016024.1, read as the reverse complement.
CCAGGTAACCCTATTATATAAATAAATTGTTACGCCATACGCAGAATCACCCTAGATTTAATTAGAAGTTACATAACCAATAGAAAGCAATGTGTATCAATAAAAAGACATTACTCTTCCTTAAAACCAATTGAGCAGGGTGTGCCTCAAGGCAGCATACTAGGCCCACTTTTATTTGTTACATATATAAATGATATTGTGAATGTTGATGATTCAGCCAGTTACATTATCTACGCGGATGACACCAGTTTTTTTGTTCCAGGAACTAAGAATGATGAACTTATACATCTGGCTAATGAAATATTAAAAAAATAAACAATTGGTCGGTGAAAAACTCTTTTCAGCTCAATTTCTCGAAGACAAAAGCAGTACTCGTTAGGGCAAAATCTACGCCTGGCGATCACACAATGTGTCTTACGCTAAATGACTCTAAAGTAGTACTCTCTTGGTCGGCTAAAACATTGGTTGTCATTTTTCACAAACTGGCAACTTGGGACCACCATACTGATCACTTAAAATCTAAGCTTTGCAAGGCCTTAGGTATGCTGCGCAGATGCCAGAAACTTTTACCAATACAACAGAAACTCATGATATATAATGCACTCTTTGCTTCACAACTGCGCTATTGTCACCTCGTTTGGTCAAAGAGCACTAAACAATCATTAGAAAATTTAGTCACACTACAAAAGCAAGCCCTACGGGCTTTTGCTGATGTACCTTATAATGAGCACACGCGTGACCTATCTTTTAAGTTCAAAATTATCAGAGTTGACCACATTTATGAGTATCAGCTCATAGGTAATTTTAAAAATGAAATGATTAAGGGCAGTACTCAGATGTGGAACATTGCTAACTTGTCAATAAATCAATCATATCACATAAACCGACACACCGAACATTGGGCAGTTTTGCGACCACGCACAAACTACGGTTTTCAAACACATTCCTACTGTCTTCCTTCAATACTACACAAATATAAATTAAGTGATGACAACATACGTCATATTTCCAAAAAGAGAATGCTTGAACTAATTTTATAAACACCAATGTTTGTTGTTTATGACTGTGTCTGTTGAGAATGTTTGCTTCATACTTTTTTGCTTCTTCTCTGATCGCTTTGCATTATGTATTTCTATTTTACTATTGTGACAAGTAAGAGTGCTTGTTAATGTTTGCTGCTGCTGTTATAGTTCTGGGAGGTGGGAATAGTCAGGCTGCCTACATGCAGCTTTTATCCCCCCATTCATGTTGTTTAAACATGTTTTGATATATGTGGCAATAAAGTTCACTTCACTTTACTTCACATCACTTAGCGAATCGTGTATGCAGGCGAACTCAACAATCCATGACCTCTGAGAAATAATCGCGTAACGAATCGCGTACGAACGAGGAAACATGCATTTTGGCGCAACGCGTTCTCAGCATCTCGCGACTCGATAACAGGTGTGATCGATTAACCAAGCGAGAGTGTCCTTGCGTGCACACACTCACCTATTTAGGACGAACGTGTTTTGTGCGACGACAACGCTGTCCTATGAACGATCCGTAGCGTCTGGATTCCGATGGCACGCAAGTGAACAACATTTCCAAGGATGAACAATCTAGCATGCGGGCTTTCCATGGAGCGCGCGTTGAACATAGCAAAATGAGTTATGGACACAGTAGCTAAAATACAACTACGCTAATCAGCGTGAAACGTCCAGATACACAGCCCACTTCTTTTATTAATAAAGGAAGTGGGCTATGTACCAGCTTAGCCTGTAGCGATTCGTTTTCTAATTTCAAAGTGCACTCCTTCCTCAGAGAAGAACTGGCTCTAGACACGGCAACTAATCTACAACTACGCTGATCAGCGTGAAATGTCGACTAGAGTATCGGGTGTGTGCGCTTGTTTACCTACGCCCATAGTTCGCAGTTATTCGTTTTCTAGTTTTTTAATCTGTTATCGCGACAGCAGGAGCTGATGCTAATAGGCCAAAAATAGTGGCGTGTGAAAAGAGAGTAATATTAACTGCCCCACAATAAAGAAAGGATAGAACCTTTTCAAAAAAGGGTGCCCCTAGCGCCGCAGACGCGAACCACAGTCTGCTGCCATTGTGAGGGCACCGCAGGAGACGACGCACGCTGTGCGTCCCAGCGACGCTGATGCGCGTTTCTTGCAGCGCACACAGGCCTTTCTTGCGTTCCTGCAGTACTCGGACCGCGTCGGGAGGGCACACCCATGAGAAACTCTTGCATGCCGGGTACATGCATTGCCAGTCATAACAGGCAAAACTGCTCGTCCAACCTGTTGAAGGCTAGAAAATAATATCCATTGTGCAGCGAAAGCAGCTCAGAAACCTTATCAGAGTACTAAGAGCTCGTTCAAGCTCGAAAGCGGTGAAATTGCAGTGGAGGATACGGTGAACTAGCCGCCAACAGAAACATCACAGCACTGATGCGTTTGACGGCTCTTTTTTCATGCCCTCATAATGACGCTAGCTATCCCACGCTCCTCTGCGAAGCGAAACTGACGAAAAGCTCACCGTCAGGTGGCGTATTTATGAACAGGGTCTATGGCAAGTTGATAGGTTATTCCAAAAATGCGACCCTGAAAATGTTAAAGAGCAAAGCAGAGTAGATAACGTTAAGCGTGAGCTGCTGTGTACGTACATCTGTTTTCGACATGCTGAAAGGGGTGTTGAAGAAACAAGAACTGACTTGGCGAACGAGAAGTTTTCTTAGCGCAAGGGCTAACTGAATGTAGTTGTTGTTGTTGTTGTTTTCCTTGTGCGAATGGCTCGTACCCAATAAGGGGATTGGCCGATTATAAGGTGAATTTACCCTAAACTTTCAGCATTGCGTCATTTCTACAATTTTTTTTGTAACTTAATTTTGATTTGAAATACCGGTATCAAGTTTGCAGAAAAAAAAGAAGAAAAATAGTGAGACAGCAATTTAGCAAGAGAATCGTTTAGTCGCAGTGATGTATTCTTGAACGGCGAATAAAACATCCCTGTGGCTGAAACCCAGTGTAGAGGCCCCAAATGAAAGAAGATCAGGTTGTGATAGTTGCAGGCCCAGTCTTTGAAGAGGTGGTGTTAGTATGCTTTGCCTGAATAAATCGAAACGGCATCAATGTAATAAAAAAAGACTGATCGTTTCCTCTTGATTACAGTAACTGAATGTAAGCCTGCGATCACAGCGCGTCTTCTTCTTTCTCTACTCAAGCTCCGTGTCCACTGCCCTCGTTACAATCACCCCCGGGCGACGAGGGAGCCATCCTAGTGACCTATGAACAGGTGACATTGAAGGGTCATGGTACGGCTTTGTACACGTCTCTCGGCTTCAGCCGAGAGACGTGTACGATTTCTTGTCGCCAACAAAGCTTGTCCAGAGGTGCGCCCAGTGCCTTGACAAGGTAGTTGACAGGGGATGTTTGGCGTACAACACGGTAGGGACCATGGTACCTGCACGAAAGCTTGTGGGGGAGTTCCGGAGGAGTAGAAGGAATCCATAACCACACCAGTGAGTTAGGATCAAAGCTCATAGGTGTAGTTGACGCGTCGTGACGAAGTTTTGGCGCGTCTGTTCATGTGACGTGAACGCACAAGCAAGCTTCCAACATTCTTCAGCGTGTGCTGCTGCTCGTGAAACGGTTGTCAACTCTGAAGGGTCAGGTCGATAAGGAAAAATATTATCTATTGTTGATGATGGCTCGTGTTCACAAAGAAGAAAAAAACGCAAGAATCCATTAGTGCTTTGCGTTGCAGTGTTGTTGGAATATGTCACAAAAGGCAGTATGCTGTCCTAATTCGACTGGTCCGATGAAACGTACATGGCCAGCATATCTCCAAGTGTATGATTTAGTGCTCCGTCATCCCATTGGTTTGCGGATGATAGGCTGTGGTAGAGCGGTGTATGATGCGACGCACGCTCAACAATACCTTGATGGCAACGGAGAGAAAACGTGGCCGCGGTCGCTTAGTAACTCCTGAAGTGCTTCATGCCTTAAATCAGGTTTTGCAGTATAAAACCTGCAACGTTTTCTGCGGTAGCAGAAGTTAACGCAACTGTTTCAGCCTACCACGCTAGGTGATCGATAGCGACATTCATCCAGTGGTTGCTACTCCAGTATAGAATAGCGGACCATAAAGTTCAATTCCGACACGATCTAAAAGCTCGTGTTGGATATGGCAACGGCTGCAAGGGACCTGTGGTATGGTAAGCGGGCATCTTGCGTCGCTGGCACGTAAGGCATTTCTTACGTAACAGCGAACGAAACGGTACATACCGCGGCAGTAGTACCACAGCTGCAAGCGAGTGTATGTTTTCAACACACCGGCGTTGCCACAGTGCGGATCATTGTAGAGTGCGGTGCAGATGTCAGAGCGGAGGCATTGGGGAATGACGAGCAACCACTTACGGTCGATGGGGCTGTAGTTTCGGTGGTAAAGCAGGTTATCCCGAATGGCAAAGTGTTGTGCTTGACGGCGAAGTTCCCTGGAAACTGGAGCCGGCGTCTGGTTTGAGAGAAAGTCCTAAAAAAAGACATCCAAGCGTCTTTGCGTTGATCAAAAGGTATGTCCGAAATGCTGATAGCCAAGGCAGCACTGGTGGAGATAGGCGAGCACACAGGCTCTGAAGCCAACGGCTAGCGCGACAGAACATCGGCATCAGAATGCTTCCGGCCAGAATGGTAGATGACATGGATATCTAATTCTTGTAACCCCAATGCCCAACAAACGAGGGGACCATTAGTCTTTTAGTGAAGATAATTAGCAAAGAGCATGGTGGTCTGTCACAATATGAAACGGACATTCATATAAATAAGGCTGAAATGTTACGATTGCCCAAATAATGGCGAGCCACTCTTTTTAGTGATACTGTATTTCTCCTCGGCTTTACTGAGGGTGCGGCTGGCGTAGGCGACGACGTACTCGTCAAAGCCATCCTTGCGTTGGGCCAGTATGGCCCCTAGCCCGACACCACTAGCGTCTGTATGAAGCTCCGTTGGAGCATACCAATCGAAATGTCAGATTAAGGGATGTTTAGTGAGGAGACGTTGCAGCTCCTGAAATGCATCTTCACAAACCTGCGATGACGCTGACAGGTGAGAATTTCCGCCAAGAAGATTGATTGGTCAAGTGGGTGATAATGAAAGCGAAATTGCTGACGTAGCGCCGGAAGTACGAAGATAGGCCGATGAAGCATAGGAGCCCTTTGATGGTGGTTGTTTTTGGGAACGCCGCGACTGCAAGAAGTTTTGTAGAGTCCGGAAGAATGCCTGCCTTAGAAACCACATATCCGAGGATTACTAGCTTGCGAGCGCCTATGTAGCATTTCTTCAAGTTAAGTTTGAAGTCCCGTTGTAAATAGGTACGTAAGAGCTTGCTCGAGGTAGCTGGGGTGGGTCGCAAAGTCGCTTGAAAATACCACAATATCCTCCAAAAAAGAGAGCTACGTTATCTATTGCAGTCCTCGTAGGATAGTATCTATCATCTTTTCGAAAGTGGCAGGTGCATCGCAGAGGCCAAAGGGCATAACAGTGAATTAATATACTTCATCTGGTGTTACAAAGGCTGTCTTCGGGTGGTCACCCTCTGCCATGGGCACGTTCCAGTAGCCGGAGCGTAAATCTAACGAAGAAAATAACTCTGCTTCTTGTAGGCATTCCAAAGCATCATCAATGCGAGGCAGAGGGTATACGTCTTCGGCATTATCTTGTAGGGTCGGCGGTAGTCAACGCAGAGGCCGATGAATCCACCTTTTTTTGATGAGAATAACCAGCGAAGTCCAGGGACTTTTGGAGGGCTCGATAATGACACGTTTTATAATGTTGTCCACTTTTTCGTTGATGACGTGGTGTTCAGCAGATCACACACGATACGGACGCTGTATTAGTGGAGCTTGTTGACCGGTGTCAATACAGTGAACGACCGCAGAGATTCGGCCTTAGCCTGGCTGGTCACGATCGAATGAAGAGCGAAAACGGTGTAGAAGATCGATTATCTCTTGGCGCCTGGTTGGTGCTAGTCGATGGCATCCGACAAGACGTCCTGAACATCATTAGGCGCGTTAGTAAGAGTGACAGCACAAATTGTGAGTGAAACCATAGAATCGGGTATAGTAGCTGAGAGAAGGTACTCGTATGGTTCGTAACTTCCTAGGCATTCTCCACGTAGTACGGATGACGGGTTGTCTGAGGGATCGCTTACATAAATGGCAGCGTGGCAGTTGTGAAATCTGATGACGGCAAACAGAAGCATGAAATTTCTCTGGCACGCAGATGTGACCGATTCCATAATCAACACAGGAGATTCCAGAGGGGAGGCACACAACACCGGAACAATAACAGCTGAGAAAGGCGCAATAACTTCAAAAGCAGCAAACACTCTAAGCGAAGTGTCATCGTCGGGGTCATAGCACGGAAGGGATAACACGAGTTCAGAGCCAGCACAGTCAACGAAAGCAGAATTTCACGAAAGGAAGTCCCTCCTAATGATAACGTCATGTGAAAAACGGAATAACACTACAAATGTGACGACGTACATCGCTCCCTAAATGACGACTCATGCAGCGTACAAAGTTGAGGGCTGAATATGGTGGGACGTAGCTGACTGCAAAGATAGGTCAGTAAGTTGAGTGGTCACTTTCTTCAAGTTTCGGCACAGTTTCTCGCTAATTATAGATACGTCAGCTCTATTAACAAGTCCGTGCATCTTATTACCAAAAATGTAGAGTTCGATTTCGTTCGGGGGTTAGCAGTTGGGTCTTGAAATGTTCGCTGACAACGCAGTTCTTGCCCCCGAAACTGCGCCCGTCAGTTTTCCCCTCGTGGAGGTCTGTTGCGACGTAACATTGGAGAAATAGATCAGCGACGAGGAAAAGGCGAACGGCTCAAGCCGAATGGTCAGCGAACGGAACGTACGTCTAGAGGTGGATCGGCAGGAACGGGATACCGCAGCTGAGTGGGCATGTAAATGTGAGGTCCCTGAAATGTCACGAGAAGGGAAGCTACGATGGCGGCAGTGACGGGCTATGTGGCCTGGGATGGCACATAAAAAACATATTGGCTGATTATCCAGAGTGCGCCATTGGCTAATGGTAGTGGCGTTGTTCGCTGAATAAGATAACGTGAACAATCGTGCAGGCGGTGGCGTCAAATAAACGTTGCGAGTTGTTTCGTATACAGCCGGAGACGGGACGGTCAACGGGTGGGAAGGTGGCGTCGATTATTAAACGGGGCGACTTGCTACGTAGATAGCCGTAGACGATGGAGCACGTGACTGACCAACAGCGGCTGCATAAATTAGTCGTGTGGCAGCAGATAGTGGAGCCTGAGCTGATGGCATTGCTTCAGCAACTTTCGATTCAATGACCTCAAGAAGCGAAATGACAACGGTGCCATCGGCTCGGTAGTTCTTGCGATTAGAGATAGCTGCCGGGTGACCTTCTCGCGTATAAATTGCTTTATAAAGCATAAACGCAGAGTAGTCATTGGTGCCATGGCGATAGTCGAGGAATGAGAGGTCGGCGATGTCTTGAGCAGCGCAACATGTGGAAGCGTGCTGCTTACACAGCTCATCGTAGCTTTGGCAAAGCTGAATCACTACGGCGACCATCTGGGGACTCTTCCCAGCAAGCGTTTGGAAAGCATCGTCGTCGATTCCTTTTATGATGTTCTTGATCTTGTCTGCCTCGTCCAGAGTAGAGTTGACGAGCTTGCAGAGGAAGAGCACATCTTTGATGTAGCTCGTAAAAGTCTCTTCTCTACTCTGCCACGCAAGTGCTGTTCGGCACGAAGGCGGCGAACTGCAGGACGGCCAAAGACTTCCGAGGGAGTTTTGCCCATTCCGAACAGGTACTGAAATCACTTAGATGATCCCTGTACCATAGATTCGCCAAGTCGGTCAGGTAAGAACTCACAATTGACAGCTTATTGGCTGCGTTCCTCTTATTGCACGTTCCCACTACTTCATACTGGGCAATTCAGTTGTCCACATTTTGGTCCTCTGTGCGACCAAATATGGGGGGGGGGGGTCGCGCTGCTGCAGCGCGCCAGCGCAGAGGACAGGTATATGGGGGTGAGATCTGGAGTGGAGGCCTGAGACGGCCTCAGATCAGTCCTTGCAGAAGGTCATTGCAGTGTATGGCTGCGAAGTTCCAGGGTGAGGACCCGATGTATCCCAGCACCTCCGTCACTTGGAACGGGGTGTTGAACGAGAAGGCGTTGACCCGACGAACAAGATATTATTTGAGCGCAAGGGCTAACTGAATGCAAGCCTGCGATCACACTGCGCCTTCTTCATTCTCTACTCGAGCTCCATATCCGCTGCCTTCGTTACATTGTAAATATATTGCCTACGTACGTTCCACGATGAGTACGAACAGACTACGTCGGCAGACTGCATTCAGTATTCACCAAACTCGGATGTGATCCTTATCGCGTCGTAGCTTCCATCACAGCTGCCGCTACGTCGAATGCTTGATTTGCCGAGCTAGCCTCTGCAGTGGTGTACACACATTTCCCACACTGCACTGCGCGCTCGCAGTACCTTCTGGGATAGCTCAAATAGTAGCTCACAGTAGCTTCTGGGTAGTTCTGGGATAGTATCAAAAATTTTGGTTGTCGCCTTCTGAGGTCAGAAGTGTCTGTATATCATGGTCAGAAGTATTTGTATGACAGAGACTTTGAGTGCCAAAATACTTTTAAATAATTATGCAGACATACTATAATATTTTTTTATCAACCTAATGATTTTTTGCGTATTGTAGGTACAAGCACTGTAAGCAAGAAGGCACGTTTGCACTGTTTCTTCTTCCATTGCTCAACTTCTATTGGGACTTCAATATATTTTATGGCACCACTTGACTTATTAGCATACAAAATTGCCTGTGTAGCAGCTCGAAATTGACGTCCAGGTAAATGGGCAATCAATATGATGCCTTCCAAACACCCTTGCGACACTGGTATTTATAGGTGTATGCAAACTCTCGTATGAGTGAACTCACTGAGATGCACTCGCTCAGATCTAGCCATGAGTCTCTGTTTGAGCGAATCTGGAGAAGTCATATATTTTTTGGATAGTATAAGCCTCAGGGTGTCTACCAACCAGGGCAAACTGGAAAACTCACAGAACTTGCAGCTTCGTGGAAAAGCGAAAGAAAAGGCAGAGAATTTCTGAAAAACTTGGCCAGGAAACGAACAGCAGTTCTGCGTGACGGTCAGAAAAATTAGCATTGCCATCGATGAAAGCTTAAAAAATCTCTCTCCGAGTTGCACCTACACTGAGCTACTAGAAGGCGTGTGAAAAAAAAGACATTGCATAAACTGTGCTTCTTAGTGAAAAATGAAAGGGTACACCAACCCATTGAACACAGAGTTTTCCGACAGGTTTCAGTACCTGATGTGGGAAGGAGTCTTGTTCACAATAAAAACCATGAGAAAGGCACAGCGTACTTAACTACGCCTAAATACGTGACATAAGCAGCGAGAATACAATGTCAAGAGCATCCTGTCACTCCTGTTCAGTCTTCTACACTCTAAGGCAAAATTGCTTGAAAAACAGTAAGGTAGCACAATAAGCGCACGCGATGAACGGATAAACCGTTGAGGAGCAACTACAGCAGGAAGCGTGCCGCGCAGAACCATTTACTCTCCAAACACGCTACAAATGGATGAACCGCCCGGGTATTGCAGGCAGCGCGAAAAGCGTTGCCAAGGTGACCAGCCGTCTATTTCCTCCTCTGCTGGCTCAGTCTTTCCCTCTATTTTGCCGGCGACGGTTCGCGTTACGTCGCGCTCGGAGTGCTCGACCACGGCCGCCTGGATTCGACGATCTAAAAACTACAACCTGGTGCTTGTGTGCATGTTTGGATGAGTGTGGGCTGCTGCTTTTGCGTTTCGCGGCTTCCCCGAAGTCTGGAGCAAGTATAGACACGTCACGACGCCGCGCTGTATATCTCTGGCTTCAAGATAGTCACGACCAACACACGACAGCAACAATTGGAAAGACCAATATGGTGGATGAGAAGAGAACAGGCCTATCGGATATATACTTCAGTCGCACTCACGGAAGAAAACAGCGCTGGAGTCCAAGGCAAGTAGGTTATTCTTTATTCTACTCTAGTTGTGGCGTGTGCGATACGGATCGCGCTTGCTGGCAACGGGCTTGGCCGCGTTGTATATCGCACGCACGAAATGCATCGTGAAGGTAAGCTTCGGCGTCTGTAGTACGCCTGTGCTTTGTGACCACCTGGAAATTGGCCGCCATTGCCGTCGGCATACCGTACGCTCACTCATCGAGTGCTCGCCTGTCTTCGCCGCTGCGATGAGCTCCGGGCTGAGGATATTGAGCTGAGACATCGTCGCTGTGTTGGAAGTCAACGCAAACAGGTTGCGGGATCTCGTAAAGATATTGGTTGTAGTATGTCGTGCGCTGTAAGTGCAACAGCGCGGGCTGGCGGGGCTTTCGCTAGCGTCGTAACCCACTGCAAATTGGTCGCCATTACAGTTGGCTTTCCCGTCAGTCGGTCGCAAGCAGCTCGGCGCCGCCCATTGGTCGCGGCGGCGGACTCGCGTTTGCACGCTGCACTCGCTCAAGTTGGTGGAAAAGGGCCGCATTACCGTCGATTTCTTCGGCGCTAGCCCCAAACCAGCTCGGCGCTGTTCGTGATGGCGGCCAAGCGTACGCTCCCTCTCCTGTTCGAAGTTCGCTGGCGGCAGACACTCCGCGTGCAGTGCCACGTTTGGTCTCGCGTTCGCTTGCTCGAGCCGAACGACGTCGCTCGCTTAGGACTCGCTCACTTGTTAGCGGCACGGTGGTTCGCGGAGTCGTGACTGCGGCCGTCGCTCCTAAGCTGCTGCGCTACGGGGATTGAAATGAGTCTTTGACGATGTGTGACATCACGGTGAAATTATTAGCATGTCCTATCTCACGTATGTTTTCATTTCACCTAGCACGTATTTCTCATATGCGTTTGTAATAATCCTTTGTCACGTGTGACTCACTTTTTTACATATTTTGTGCAGCCGTGGGCACACACCATGCTGAAGACAGTGTGCGCAGTGTCTGCGATGCCTGTCATCCATCTCTTTCGTCAAAGTAGTTTCAGAAGAAGTGTGCGATATCTGAAGGTAAAGTTGTTTGTGTCATATTTTAACGCTTGCTTTTATATTACCACGCATGTACTTGTCATATGCGTGCATCTTCATCTTCTGCCATGTGTGTCTAACTTTTTCTACTATATTATTGTACGTGCAGCCGTGGGAACACAACAAGCAAAAGGCTGCGTGCGCTGGCGTCTGCAATGCCTATCATCTATCGCTTCCGTCGGAGGAGCTCCAGAAGGAGCGAACAAGATGTTACAACGAGACTGGAGTTGTACACTTCACCATGAATTCACTTAGCAGAATGGAGAAACTTCATGTGTATGTAGAAAAATAAAAGATTTCGTTGTTTGACTTTTGTCTTTCGTTGTTGCCGTGACTGCGAAAACAAGTACACATAGGTTGCTAACTACTTTTTCGCGTGTTCTATTCTGCACAATTTGTAGCTCACTGCGCAGAAAAACAGGCGAAAAAAGTATTGGGCCATGCGGAAATTAAACAAAAAGCAATGTTTGAACTTGGGACAAAAAGTTCATCCGGTTGGAGTATTTGAGTGGATCGACCCTTCGTCCGGTAAGGTGCAACTGTGAGGAATAACGGTAGCCCGGTAAGGTTTAAATGTGACGATTAACAGTTGCTATATAAGGTGTATATGTGAGGACTAAATGTTAGTCCCTTGAACTCGTCTGTGGGGACTAACTGTTAGACCCGGTGCCGTTAGTCCTAAAAGAGATGAGTTGTTGTAGCAGCCCCATTAGTCCCCAAAAGGAGGAAACACACACACTTCCGCAGCGCCCACCAATATTGCTCAAGGTTTAGCGTTCATAGTTGTGCGATTGTCAATTAAAAAGTAATAATTTCGCATATCTAAGGTGCCACAACAACGATTTGATGTTTCGTAGGTCTGCCTTTATACTAGAAGAGGCACACACAAGTTAGTCTAAGGAATGTAGCGTTTAATCGCGCTGCGCTGACACTGTAACGCGATGCTTAAAGTTGTGTGCGCACTGGAGTTACACAGTTTACGTGCACAATCGCGTATACAATACAGCGCTGCTTTCTCACCGACGTGAAGTACGTCAAGTACAAGGCTGGCGTTGCACAGAATAGCTACGAAGCGAGCTCTCAAAATCATGCATTGCCACACTGACACAATATACGAGCAAATATTGCTAATCGGCCCGTAGATCACGAAGTATGGCTAAGAGAGAGAGCAAAATAAATCCGGCAGATCCCACGTATCTGGGAATCAATGTTATGCGAAGCAAGCGAAGGGAAGTTGACCACGTTGCAATTTTTTCATTGAGCAACACGTCATAAAACGACGCTAAATAATGCACAAATGTTGCACGCACAGACGCCCCGCCATGGTGATCTAGTGACTAAGGCAACCGGTTGCTGAACCGCAAGTCGGGGGATCGAATCCCGGCTGCGGTGACTGCATTTTCTATGAGGGCGAGAATGCTGCCAGCCCATGTGCTCAGATTTGAGTGCACGGTAAAGAAGCCCAGGTAGTCAAAACTTCCGGAGCCCTTTGCTAAGGCGTCTCTCATATTTATGTGGTTGTGTTGGGACGTTAAACGCCACATATCTATCTATATATCTGTACGCACAGGCAACTGTTGATGATGTTTATATAGCCAGTTGTTTGCACATGCACAACGAAATCAACTGGAACATGCGTAATAGCAACACCAGAAGCTGATATCAAGCGCTGGTGCTCGTGAAGATGCTGGCCTTTGACAATGCTGCATAAATCAACTTCAGAGCAAGGGCCTTAGCCACAATTGTAGTTAACCCGACGCGACGGCTGTATTAAATGTGTACATGAGCAATGTTCATAAAATTTGGTAGGCAGCACTGAACCTGTTGACGTTTCTCGAAGATTAGAGTCTATTTCAGAAGTATTTCTGAGACCTGGCGTAGCTCTGTGGTAGAATGTTTGAATGCCACGCAGAATGCTTGGGTTCAATTCCGCTGGGAACCTAAAATTTATTATTTGAATTCGTCAGAGAGTCCAAGCTGCCTATGTGGTGTTTTTCTTAACACTGGCATTCATTTGACGCCTTCGTTGGGCCGACGCTACCAATGTCGGGTATTCCTTAACACTCACGCGTTAAAATGGCCCATGTATGTCCTCGTCATTCCTGGGTAGATACTAAGTGTCTATCATCTGTCGCACATACCCGCATACGAGTGGCACATACCCGCCCGTTGGTATGTGTCTGGCGGGAAGTGTTTGACGACGTACACGACGGGATTGTGACTTTATCCTTGTATTAGCTAGTGTGTCGTATTCGTCAAATCATCTTATCATATCACGCTAACTTTCGTTTACGCCAAGTTAGGGGGTGACCATGAGCGCACTCAAACGTAAGCGGCTAAATAGATGCGCTCAAAGTCACCGAATTCCGCTAAGAAGTGCTTTGCATTTAAAAAAGGCCTTGCGGCAAGTAGAACGCGCAAGTCACTGCCATATTAGTGCGAATACGACGATGCAGGGGCTAAGTGATTTTCATTTCGACACGTGCCGGTGCTTTCTGCGCCGTTGCACAAAAACACTGCACGAAATATTTCAGCACGTCGCACTCGGGCGTGCCATGCACGAACAGTCTGGGAGAGGTTAGCTCACAACATTTTACTGCATGCGAATCTTATAACACCGGTACTATATAAGCGAAAGAATGCTGAGAGCACGCCGCGGAGCGTCTGCTGTTTTGTTTGCCCCATAGCAATTTGTTTGCCCCATTAGTTTGACGTCACTTCCGCCATACTTTTCGCATTGCGTTGGGATAGGAGAGGGCCTCTCCTTAGTTTTTTTTCTTTCTCCATGGTCGGCGGTGTTGTCTACACCCCTACTGCGCAAGCTCGCGCATCGTGCCAACTGTCGCTTCCCTACTCTCTCGCCTCGCAAGGCGGCCGCAGGCAACGTATGCTAGTAAAAACCGGCTGCTCGCGTTGCACAACCATTACCTGACCACCCTGTATATGTAGGCACTGGATCGGGTCTCCCGAATTCAGTAAAGGGGGTCTTTATTCGGCTTTCGCTCGACTTGACGCTTTGCTCGACTTGAGTAGATGCGATGGAAGCAACCAGTAGTGGGCTCCAGTAGGGATGCACCAGCAGTAGTGCGGTCTATTTCTTTTCTTTGTTTCTTTCTTGATTAGTTTATTAGGAACAATTTAAAAATTGTCCAAGGAGACACGGCTAAAAGCAAACATTGCATAACTGGGCCGTGCCACTCATACAGCAGCAGCAACAGAAAAAGACATTTACAATTGTAAAAGGGTCCATAAAAATCAAATGCTACACGTCAGGTCAATATGGTCATGGAGTCGCGACGTGCCTTAAGGGAGGAGACGAAATGGTCAGATCAAACTTTACTTGGGCGAACCTGTGCTTGCTAAATGAAAATTCGGGTTACGGTAAACTTTTGCACTGGTAGCGGCGCAAACAGCGTCGGCCGTCAATCAACTGACTAGCTGTGAAGCACGTCGGCATTTATACACTTGCAATTTAATGTTCTAGCATTATTGCTAGCGGTGACGTAGCTTCTAGAATAATCTGTACAGTTTGTTGAGTGGGCGTGATTTTATCGAAATGATCTACTTAAGTCTTGAGGCTTCTCGAAGACTGTAGGCGTGGTTTGCGCTGAGAATTGCGTAGTGTATTGGGGCGATAACAAACCTTGAGAAGAGAAACGTGGCGTTGCCCCCTCTGAAAAGGCATCGTCCCGATGCCTGAACGGAAGTATAAAGTACAAAAATAATGCAAGAGTGTAAAAGGAATAAATTACGATACAGCAATAATGCAAAAAAGCGCTGTTTCAGTTCGTCAACGCGCATTAAACGGCTTGAGGCACGCGACATTAATGACTTCAGGTCGCAATCGGCGTCGTTGAGAGTTCGTGATACCGTCAGGGACCACCTCGTAATCGAATGGGTAGAAACGTCGAACCACCCTGTACGGTCCGAAGTACCGTCACAGAAGATTTTCACTGAATCCACGTCCACGTATTGGCGTCCACACCCAAACACGGTAACCGGGCTGGTATTCCACGACGCGTCGACGAAAATTGTAACGGTGACTGTCAGTCGTTTGCCGATTCTTGATACGAAGGCGTGCGAGTTGTAGCGCTTCTTCGGCACGCTTAAGGTACTCAAAGCAGGGTTTTCTTCGTCGGTGACGTTGGGTAACATCGCATCGAGCGTCGTTGCCGGGCTCCTTTCATAGACCGATTTGTATGTTAGTGCGCCTTTAGCAGTGAGCCGAAGACATGAGGGAAACGTAAAGGTAAAGCCGACCAGGTATCAAGCGGAGCGAGCGCGAGCAGCAACAGCACTCTTGTTTATCTTTTTTCACTGGCACTCCTGCCTGTGCCATTTATCAATGCTACAAATAACTCCCCCCTACACACAGAAATTAAGCCATCCTTGCGACCTATGGAGCGGGTAGGATGGGTGGGGACATAAAAAGTCTCGCGACCACGACGGCGTTGGTCTGTCGATGGTTGAACTGGCTCAACAGTATAGTTAACCGCTGAGGACTGACGTAGGACGCGGTAGAAGCCTTCGTACTTCGGCAGTAGCTTGGTAGAAAGACCGTTAGCAGATGAGGGAAAGCCAAGCCATACCAACGTGGCAGGCGAATGTGACTGGGGAGGCAGGCTTTCATCGTGATGGCACTTCTGGTACGCTTGATCTTGTGCGGTTAAGTAACGTGTGAGTTGCCTGCAATCTTCCGCATAGATGGCGACTTCTTATAGAGTTGTGGATTCTGAAGCGTCCGGACGGTACAAGAGACTGGTGTCCATGAATGAGGAAGGCTTGCGCCCGTGGAGGAGGAAGAACGGAGAGAATCTTGTCGTAGACTGAGTGGCGCTAGTGTAAGCGCAAGTAACTAAAGGGAAAGTGCGGTCCCAGTAGGTATGGTCAGTGGACACGTACAGCGGTGAGCACTGTTAGGATGAACACACGAGCGCGTGGCCGACGGAACTGCCAGTGCCCCGTTACGGTCATCACTGGAAACATAGCGCATGCGCATCATGCCTTCCGCGAAATAATTGTTTCACCGCGCGCATGACGTATTGAATGCACTTGTTCGTCGCCTGCCAGCCGCATTTGTGTTTTCTAAGCCCATGCATCCTGCATTTTAAGATTTCTTTAAATATCTGGGCTTGAACAGAGCAAGACAAAAAACTTTTATATCTATGGGGGCGTGTCTAGTTGTTCCCTTCAAAGTTGTTGTGCATGCAACGCCGTATATAAAACAACCAAACATCTTTTGAAGCCGTTCATTCTGTCGCCAGATCGTGTTAGGGCTAGGGTTCCTGATGATCAACGGCGCTCAATTGTCGATCTTTCCCTGAAAGGTTATTCCTAGCGGTATATTGGTGCTTTAGGTTATAGACCCCTGAAGACTGTGAACAGGATAATTCAAGCCTACAAGTATGAAGGTCGCATTCAGGATGCACACCACGCGCCCCGCCCTAAAGCTACCCCAGACGATGAAGACGCGCTCATAGTTGCAGCTGCTGTTCGTAACCCTTTCTTGCCAGCCCCAGCAAGGACTTGGATTTGGACGTTTCGGACCCCACTGTCTGACGTCGCCTGCGTACTGCGGGCCTTCGCAGTCGCGTCGCAGCGCAGAAGCCACTACTAATGGCGGCACACAAGGACGCACAATGGCAGTTCGCTGATTTGCACGAAGCATGGACATCAGAAGAGTGGGGTCGCGTCATATTTTCGGATGAGTCGACGTTTTCGACGTGACAAGACCAAAGATTGCGTGTTTGGAGTTTACCAGGCACACAGTGAGGCAAACTCCTGCTTTGCAAAGCAATTGTTTTAAGTTAACGTCAAAATGTCACGCAGGAACGACCCAGGCAACGTGCAAGGTGGTTCTGCCAGTGGGAGATCGAGTATGAGCGTGTGGGTTGCTGTTTCAAGATATGATTCAGGGCCCCTGCAACGTATACGTGGACACTTATTGTCGGAACAATAGTGCAACATTTCGAACATTGTGCTGTTGCCATATGCGAGCAGTTTATTCCCAGACGGTGATTACCTGTTCCAACAGGACCGGTCACCGTTACACACGGCGCGGGCTGTCAAGGAGTTCCAGGCGGAGCAGCACATGCAGCTACTGGAATGGCCTCCGAAAGGAGCGGACCTGAATGTGATAGAAAACTTGTGGGGCCGTCTGAAAACTTCTCTGGCAAGGAAGCGCCTTTATTCCGCGACTTCGGACCAGTTGTGGGCACAAGTCAGCAACGAGTGGGAAAGGGTGAAAGCCGATCGGCAATATGTTCAATCACTTTAAGACTCGTTACCGTCCAGAATAGCTGCAGTCGTTGCTGTAGGTGGTCACATGACTCGCTATTAGATTTGCTCATGTTTTTATATTTGTTCTCATGGTCTTGTTTAACTTGAATTGCAAAAGTGCAACTTTCTTGAATAAAAGTTTATACTTATCCCTCTTACACTCACTTTTTTCCTTCACACGCCAATCTTCAATTCAGATGGACCTTGAAATGCAGAAGGTATCAGCTCAGCGAACAAAAAATGGGGCTCGCAGACGATGAACCAGCGTATCGATGACGTGATGCGCGTGGTGGAAAGAGTGTTTCGCAAAGCACATGCTGTGCATGTGCAATGTATTCAACGATGGCTGTTACGTGGCGTTGATAGTGCCGTCCACCACGCGCTCGCGTGTGCATCCTAACAGTGCTCACCACTGTACATATAGAACATGTCACCCGGTGTGCGGTTAAACCGTTTGGCCATTTCACTCGTTTGCGGATGGTACGCGCTGGTTCTCCGATGCACAACGTTGCGGTCACGAAGGAGGGATTGTACGGCTACGGTAAGAAACGTCCGTCTGTGGTCGCTGAGTAGCTCACGAGGCACGCCATGGTGAAGAACAAGATTGTGAAGGATAAACAAGTCAGCTTCATGTGATGTGGCATCTGGCAGCGCAGCAGTTTCAGCATAGCATGTGAAGTTATCGATAGCGACAATTACCCAGCGGTTCCCGTCAGAAGTGTAGGGAAGGGGACCATACAAGTCAGTACCGATGTGGCCAAAAGGTCGGGATGGGCAAAGCAATGGCTGTGGTGGTTCGTTGGCTAAGTTCGGCGGGCTTTTTCGGCGTGGACATTAGCAACACGGACATACGTACTGTCGGACAAATCAGTACATCCCTCGCCAATAGTATCGCAGCCGGAGGCGTGCATACGTTTTTATCACACCATCGTGCAAATAAGAGCACGTAGGTAGCGAGGAATCGCAAGCAACTACTTTTGGCCGTCGAAAAGGTAGTTGCGATGGTACAGGAGTCCATCGCGGATGGCAAAATGTCGAGCTGTACGTTATAGTGAACGATTGGCGGTACCTTGGGGTGGTTGAGACAGTACCTCTATCATGGAGACTATCCAAGCGTCTTGGCGCTGCTCGGAGGGCATGTCAGTGAACGAAGATGCCGCAGCATCGAGAATGGAAACAGACGCAGTCCCATGTTCATGGGGAAGCAGACAGCGGGAAAGAGCGTCGACATCCGAATGTCTGCGGCCCGACCTGTACACGAGAGGGATATCATGATCATGCAGATGCAATACCCAACAAGCCAGACGGCCAAACTAGTCTTTTAGTGGCGATAACACGCCGAGGACGTGGTGATCAGTCACGACGTCAAATGGACGGCCATAGACGAAGGGTCGAAATTTTGTGATAGCCAAGATGATGGCCAGACAGCCATTTTCTGCGACCGAATTATTCTCTTCAGCCTTAGTAAGAGTGCGACTGCCATAAGAAATCACGTACTCGGTGAAGCCAGACTAGCGTTGAGCAAGAACAGCGACAAGGCCGACTCCACTAGTGTCCGTGTCTTCGGTAGGGGCATCTGGGTCAAAGTGACAGAAAATCGGTGGAGATGCCAGCAAATGATGCAGTTTTGCAAATGCGTCATCGCAAGCGGAAGCGCACGCCGAAATTTCTTCAATGTCAGAAAGTAGCCGTGTTAAAGGGGCTATTACGGATGCGAAATTACGGACGAATCGACGAAAGTAGGAACATAAGCCAATGAAGCTCCGGAGTTTCTTTAAAGTCGATGGCTTAGGAAACTAGACGATGGCGCAGAGTTTCGCAGTGTGAGGTAGAATACATTCTTGCTGACAACATGCCCTACAATGGTGGGCTACGTTCCAAGAACCTACCCCTACGTTCCAAGCAAATGTTCCAAATGTAGGCTCCAAGAACCTACATTTTTTCGTCACGACGCTCGCCTTCCCATCCTTTGTCCCATAGTGACCATCGTTCTTCCCGCCCATCCCGCCGTCGTTTACCGTCGTCGTTCCGCCGTGCTACTTCGCCTTTACGTTCTGCACTGATGCCCCTCGACAGCCACGCGGAAAACTAGAAGCTGCAGCTTTTGAAGGAGAAACTGCGCGTCGTCGAACTGTCCCTATTCCTCCTGCGCACCCTGTAATTTTACTGACTGTTTGTGTAGAATGCATTTCGGTTGACACACTCGTGGACACTGGAGCCACCATTTCGTCAATGATTGCAAACTACGTCATCGTCTACGAAACGTGCAAACTCCATATGTTGGTCTGGCGTTGTCTGGTAATAATCACAATCAAATTTACCCTATTGGAGAATGCACTGTTCTTGTTCTGATTGACGCAATTTACCACCATATACAACTTGTTGTGCTTTCTTCATGCGCTCAACCGATTATAATGGGCCGGGACTTCCAGTCAGCTGCTTCCGCTATCATATCGTGTGGTCCACCCATTATCCACATTACGAACACTGAGCATTTCAGTGCTTACAATTTCTCATCGCCTCACTTTGTCACAGCTACAGATTTTGTACTGCCCCCGGTCCAAGAGCGCATCCTTACCATTAGGTCGAGCGACACCACGGTGGCGCAGTAGTTGTCCCTGATCAGCGCTCCATTTTCCGAGGAATCGCAATCCCCTGTTACTTGGTGCGGTTTTCGCGCAGTAATGCCAGTCTCACCGCCTATAACACGAAGACAAAGCCACAACTACTGTGAGAGGGGTCCACCGTTGCCAGCCTTATCGACAGTGCACCTGTATGTGTCGTCATTAAATCATCTCCATTCTCAGTCTCCAAGTGTATGCCTCCAGGAGGTTCATCTGATGCGCTTAAAGCCACTTTAGGTCCATGTCTCATTGCAACGCAAACTAGTGACCTAATGGCCCTTTTAACGAAACACCAGACTTGTTTTGACGCTTGTTTACGTGGCTAGGGTCAAACTACGGCGGCCCCTTATCGCATCGCCACAAACGGGTCTCGTATCAAGTCGCCATCGCCCCTACGTGTGTCGTCTTCAGAACGCAAGGTTATCGAGCAGCAAGTCAAGCTCGCACGCAACGTTGTCAGGCCTTCAGCAAGCCCTGCCTTTGGTCTTCTCCTGTTCTACGAGTTTAGAAAAATGATGGATCAGTGCGACTTTTCGTTGATTACAGGGCACTAAACAACATCATTTGGAACGTTGTATATCCTATGCCTCGGATTGGCGATGCCCTAAACACCTTAAAGGGCGCAGACTACTTTTCGAGCCTCGACCTACGATCTGCTTTTTGGCAGATCCAGATCCATGAGTATGATAAAGAAAAAACAGCATTTGCTACTCCTGATGGCCTCTTTGAATTCAATGTGATGCCTTTGGGCTCAGCGCTACCCCAGCCATGATTTGAGCGAATGATCAACAGGGTGCTGTGGAGCCTAAAAAAGAAGACCTGTCTTTGTTACCTGGACGACATCGTCATCAATTATCCAGTTTCTCGTCACACCTAGAATGTCTATACGAGGTGTTCGCATGTCTAGCCAGACCTGGTTTCCAGCTAAATACCAAGAAGTGCAGGTTTGCGAGCCGCAACAACAAAGCGTTAGGCAACGTTGTCAGCAAACTTGGCATCAGTCCTGATTTCGATAAGGTGGCCGCTGTGTTGCACTTTCTTAGGCCCACCACGCTAGAAGACCTTCGCAGCTTCCTCGGCTTAGCTTGTTCCTTCCGCTGGTTCGTCCGTGATTTCGCCCCCATCGCTGCTCCTCCTCACAAACTACTGACCACAAGTGCATCATTTATTTGAACAGATGACTGTGACGCTGCTTTCCAGACCCTGAAGCACTGTCTTACGCCAGGGTCAGTTCTTCACCATTTTAATCTCACAGCCCCTACTATATTACACACTGACGCAAGTGGGCATCAAATCGGCGCGGTCCTGCTGCAGCATGACCAGGCTTCACAGGTGCAAGTCGTGGATTACGCGAGCCGTACTCTCTTTCCAGAGGAACAAAATTACAGCATCACCAAACAAGAATGTCTGGTTATCGCGTGATCCGGGCAAACACTTCGTCCCTATTTGTATGACCACCGCTTTATGCTCGTCACGGATCATCATGCGCTCGGTTGGTTGTCCTCCTTAAAGAACTTGTCAGGACGCCTCGGTCGTTAGGTGGTCCAACTGCAAGAGTATGACTACAGCGTCGCATTCCGGTCGAGTCAAAAACATCTAAATGCCGACGCTTTGTCACAATGTGCGCTGTCGCAAAATCATGATGCATCTACCTGCTGCGCAGCACACTCCAGCCACAAGACCATGAAGATGACCAGTCTTAGTCCTATTAAGTTCACTGCACCGGATGACCTCCTTCCGTCCGCAGACCTCTCACATCGCTCCAAGTTGCAGACATATACTGCCGTACGATCATCTATCGGCCCACCGGCTTGTCTAATGCTCCGCACAGCCGCTTACGACGGCAATTCAATTGAGTGTTTCAAACTTCATGATGGGACACTACTTCGGCAAATTTACCATCCTCTCGGTAGTCGATGGGTCGCAGTCATACCTCACTCACTTCGGCACCAAGTTTTATAAGCCTTTTATTACGACCCGACAGCTGGCCACTGGGTTTTCATAAAACCTACGATGGCATTAAGGCTCGCTTCTTTTGGCCTGGCCTCCCCACTAGTGATTCTAAGCACGTCACTTCCTGTTCTTCAAGTCAGCACCCAAAACGTTCGACAATTCTTTCCGCTGGCCTTCCACGACCTCTCCCATGCCCATCCGCTTCCTTCGAGTTCGTCGGTATTGCTGACCGCTTTATTGTAGGGGGATATAGTCTGAGTGCTGACTGTGTAGTTCATCATCTTCACCTGCGTATACAAATCATCGTGATCATCATCATTGTAGTTTCTTGCTGCGGGTTCGGTTGCTGGCTCACGCGTGTGTGTTGAATATACAACAATCTCTTGTACGGACCCCTTCCGCTTACCGCCGCCGGTCACCGTTGGATTGTTACAGCAGTAGACCATCTTACTCAATACGCTGAGACGGCAGCTCTTCCTTCTGGCGCTGTCTCTGACGTGGCCGACTTTTTTCTGTCCCGTTATCTTGCGCCACGGTGGCCCTCGCGTTCTCCTGGGTGACCGTGGCAGGGCGGTTTTTTTTCTAGTGTTTTCGCTGAAGTCCTACAGAACTCCGACACCCTCCAAAATACCACCTCCGCATATCATCCGCGAACAAACAGTCTCAATGAGCGTTTTTATAGAACGTTCGCAGACATGATCTCTATGTATATCCAGTCTGATCACAAGAACTGGGACAAATACTACCTTTCGTCACGTTGGCCTTCAAGACTGCCGTTCACCGCACTGCAAGTTACAGCCCGTTTTTTCTTGTGAATGGCCGTACACCATTTTTGTTCTAGACACCTGCTTCTCGTGCACGCCTTTTTCTCATCTGCGTCCCTTTCGGAAAAGTTCGCTGCCCGTGTGAACCATTCCTGCACAATCGCCCGCGCCAACACCTCTACAATTAGGGCCCAGCAAAATATTATTATTTAGATAAGTCGTTTACATTCGTAGTCTCTTCTAGTCACGTGGTACCAAATTCGATACCAAATTTTGAGCTAATGAAACAGCCGCGAGCGCGCTATGAGCGTGGTATGTTGTCATGTTCTTACATGACACACGTATTAGGGCTATCATGTCTGCACTAGACGTATAGTTTGTATTGCTTGATGTCCCGTAACACCAAATTTGGTATATGTTGAAATATCAAAATGGCCACAAGCGCCTTATAAAGGGCTCAATATACTCCAACGAAGCGTTGACGTGCACGCATGCTGAGCACAGCGACGCTACGTTAGCAAAACGCGAGCACTCTATAGTGCTATGCCAGGCGCGACCAGCGTCCGCCAGCGTGGCTCGACGGCAACAGGCGCGAAATGCGACATGCTGCTTTTCGCGCTGATGCCCTAAAGTAACATTACTCTATGCCGATGCGTTACCCAGACAACAATGCGTCTCCCTCTTTCCTTGAAGAAGGTATGCTAGACGCGCTGAAACGCGCATACGTCAAAGCAACGCAGCGTGGCACGCGCCTAAGAGTATATGGCAGGACCGGCGCCTGGCGTAGAAACGCCGGCATGACGGGACAAAATGAACGCCGGCAAGCACTCACACTACATTATGTCGAAAAGTATTCGTACCTTGACTGTGGCATGTAAGCATGTACTCACATGACACGCATCTCATGAATAATATATTTGCACAATTCACATATCTTCGTCATCTATTGGCGTCACGTAATACCAAATTCCGTATATGTGACGCTAGCAAAGCGGCCACGCGCGCATCATGAGCATGGCATGCCGTCATATTGTTACATGACACGTATGTCGTGATTTACATGTTAAGGTTTGTTGCTTTTTTTCACGATGCAATCATCTCATATTTGTCAGTTTTGTCACATGCCATGTGAACGAAACCAGTGCAAGAGCTGCAGGACCTTAAAATGTAAATCTTGACACTCATGACATACATGTTATTTTTTTCAGGTTATGACTAGATAAATATGTTCTTCATATAGTCATGTTATGTCTTACCATGTTTGGTATTGATATCATTTTCGAAACGGGCAGGGGATTGATTGATTGATATGTGGGGTTTAACGTCCCAAAACCACTATATGATTATGAGAGACGCCGTAGTGGAGGGCTCCGGAAATTTTGTCCACCTGGGGTTCTTTAACGTGCACCCAAATCTGAGCACACGGGCCTACAACATTTCCGCCTCCATCGGAAATGCAGCCGCCGCAGCCGGGATTCGAACCCACGCCCTGCGGGTCAGCAGCCGAGTACCTTAGCCACTAGACCACCGCGGCGGGGCACCAAAACGGGCAGGGGAGCTAAAAGTCGTAGGTGGCTAGACAGAGAGACAGATAGATAGATAGATAGATAGATAGATAGATAGATAGATAGATAGATAGATAGATAGATAGGTAGATAGATAGATATTTTCGAAGTCCTAGAAGTACGCTATGAAATGCTTTGCATTCAATCTCTGCAGTAAAGAAAAAGAAAATTTGGCAGATTCCACGTTCTGTCGGAATCGAGGATACGCGAAGCGCAAATGAGAATTGTGGATATGTCACTTTGAAATACGCACAACGTTACGAGGTGAAGGTAAACGATGCCATACATGACTTCCGTGTAATGATTATGATGCTTGTAGGTGTCGTTTACCTTCGTCATCTATTCACGCCAGGTTATACCAAATTTTGTTTATGTGGAGCTATCGAAACAGCTACGAGCACGCTATGAGCGTGGTAAGCTGTCATACCCTTTCATAACACGCGTGTCAGGATTATTATGTTTGCACCAGTCATATATTTCGTCAACCATTGATGTCACGCAACACCAGATTTTGTATAAGTGGAGCTAGCAAAACGGCCGCGAGCGCATCATGAAGGGCCTAAAATACTTCAATGCGCTGGGCACAGTGACGCCACGTTTGCGAAACGCGAGCACTCTAGTCTGACGATAGGTGCGACCTGCGTCCGTCGGCGCGGCCCGACGGCAACCGCACGAAATTCACGCCAATGCGTAACCCAGACAACACTGCGTCTCCCTCTTTTCACGAAGAAAGGCGGCGGACAATCTGAAACGCGCATGCGTCAAAGCAACGCAGCGCGATGCGCGCCTGGGAGTGTACGGCAGGACCGGTGCCTGGCGTGGCAACACCGGCATGACTTGACGAAATGAACGCCAGCGAGCACACGCACTGCGTCACGTCGAAATGTATGGGCGCCTTGACTGTGACACGTAGTCACGTGTTCACATGACACGAATCTAATGATTATTCTGTTTGCATCAGTCGCCTACCTTTGTCATTCTTTGGCGTCACATAATACCAAATTTGGCAAGAGTGAAGATAGCGAAACGGCCACGAACGCATCATCACTGTGGCATGTGTTCATGTTGTTCCACGAAACACATGTTGGTGTTGCCATGATTGGATGTGTCATTTAACTATGTTGTCCGTTCCCGTCGCGCAATGCCGAGGTTGGTACATGTCAAGCTAGCGAAATGACCGCGAGCGCATCACAAGCGCCGCATTACGTCATGTTGTCATGTCACGTTCACATGCAGTCATATCGCTCCATACCAATTTTGCAACTTGTCATGTGAACAAAACCACCGCAATACCAAGAAATGTAAATCTTGATGTTTATGACACAAATGTCATGATTTTCATGTTAGGACCAGTCACCTTTATTACTCATACATTCATTTTATGACATACCAAGCTTGGTATCGACATTATTATCAAAACGGCCAGTAGAGCTAAAAGTCATAAGTGGCTATATAGATATATAGATAGATACGCTCAATGTCGCCGAAGTCCGCAAAGAAAGGCTTCGCTTTTAAAAATTTACCAAAACTTAGAAAAGCTAACGCGAAAAAAAAATTGGCAGATCCCACGTGCAGTGGGAATCGGTGATATGCGAAGCACGAATAAGAAAGGTTTATATGCGACTTTAAATTCAGCACAACCTTATGACGTAAAAATAATTGATGCCGTACATGACTTTACTGTGACGATTATCATGTTTAGATGTGTCGTTTACTTTCGTCATCTAATAATGTCACGTGATTCACGTCTCCTGTCACCTCTGGTGTGCCATAGGGGTCAGTTTTTGGCCCTCTTTTTTTCTTGTTTATATCAATGACCTGCCTAATAGTATTATATCATCAATTAAAATATTTGCTGATGACTGTGTTATTTATAGAAATGCTTGCACTAATAATGAAACTAATTTCCTGCAACAAGATCTTAATGCAGGTTTTTCCTGGTGCACTAGATGGAACATGCGACCTAGCGCAATTAAATGCAAGGTAATCCGAGTTTCTCGCATTCCTGGCTCTGTCGACGTTCTCGAACAACTAATTAACGATAGTGTTTTAGAAAGTGTTCATGCTACAAGTATCTTGGAGTAAAACTTACCTCTAATTTCTCATGGCACACTCATGTCACCTGCGTAACTAACAATGCCAATTGCACTCTTGGATACCTACGAAGACACTTCTCAAGGGTACCTTCAGCTCTTAAAGTAATTCTTTATAAAACCCTTGTTCGTCCTAAGCTTGAGCACGCAAGTGCTGTATGGCACCTTGGCATTAACACACTAGCTGAAAGCTTAGAATCCGCCCAACATCGGAGTGCAGGTTTCATCCTCTCAGACTATGCACGCACATCTAGCGTATCATCTATGAAAACAGTTATGGGCCTTCCACTTCTTTGTTCGCGTAGTAAAGTGTCTAGCCATGTTCTTTTTTGTAAAATTTACCAAAATCCACAAATAAAACAAGACCTTTTTTCCAAACCACACTACATGTCATAGAGATGTGACCATTCTCACATTGTACACATTCCTTTTTCACATACCAAGTTCTTTCACGATTCCTTCATTCCCACTACCTCGAACGAATGGAACCACCTACCCTCCTCTGTTGCCCAATTGACTGATGTCACTGCTTTTAAGGCTGCTGTTGAATGCGAGTTTTACTCTTAGCAGCATTTTTCTTTGGTCAATCTTATTGTTCTTATTACTATGTAGGGCATTATTATGTAGTGTAGGCATTCATTAGGCACATCTACTCTCTTTACACATATTCATCATCATGAGTGGTCGCCATCTTCATCTGCTGTGGGGACTTGGCTTGTCTGAGTTCAGTGCCTTGGGCGTGGTCGCTTCATTGTGTCTTCTGGGCCTAATAAAGGTTGCCTACACCGATAGATCAGAAGTGGTGGAGTGTGCTCTACGAAATTCCGTCCTCTCCCAGCCCGATCTGCCTCCTAGAGCTCCGCTAAGGTCGTCGTTTGTGCCAGGTGTCCGGTAACAAGCCTCAGGACGAGCCAACCGGCACTTCTGCGTCTACCTCTACGGCCCTGGCTACCGCGGCCTATCCATCGTGGATTATCACCGCACGCCAGCGTGAGCCGCCCACGTTCGCCGGACTTCGAGGTGATGATGTGGAGGATTGGTTGGACCAGTTCAATTGAGCGAGTTTCACTAACAACTGGGATGATTCTACCAAGCTTCGCCATGTTTCTTTCTATCTGACAGGCGCAGCGAAAACATGGTCTTTCAATCATGAAACGGACATTACCGACTGGACACGTTTCAAGCAACAGCTTCGCCAAATTTTCGGCACACCGGAGGTTCAATCAGCTCTCGCGAAGAAGACACTGGATGCTCGCAAGCAACAATACGGTGAGTCTTACACATCCTACATAGAGGATGTGCTTGCTCTCTGTCACCGTTTCAACACGTCCATGTCTGAATCAGAGAGAGTTCGTCATCTATTGAAAGGGATCGGCACGGTCACGTTCAATGCCTTGGTCATTCAAAACCCGACTGCAGTCGCTGAAGTAGTACCCACGTGCCAACTCCTTGAGAAACTTGAATCCCAACGGTTACCACCGGACAGCGCTGAAAACACCACCACGACTGATGCCTCATTGCGTGCCATCATCCGGGGAATTATACGGGAAGAGCTGCAATCTTTCGGCCTCTCAATGACACCGAGTCCACCTCCCCCTCCAACACTGTTTCGCGCGACGTTATCAAAGAGGAGTTGGCGTCCATGACTAGGCCAGCGTATGTAGACTCTCCAGTACTTCGACCCCAGCCGACGTACGCACAAGTCCTCGCTGGATCACCACCCGTAGTACAACCGATGCCCGTACACTCGACGCCTGTCTCGCTGGTTTCGTTGACTGCGAGTGTGCCTAGTCAACCCTTTCACCCACCGTGGCGGCCGTCTCGTCTAATCTGTTATTACTGCGGCTATCGGGGCCACATTGGACGCGTCTGTCGGAAGCGTCAGCAGGACGAACGTCGTGGATTCGACACCTACGGACGGGATGATGGGACAAGCTGGTACGCTTTCCAACGTCGTCCTTATGATCCGCCGCTACGTCGCTCACCGTCTCCAACTGCGACATCTGAGCCAACCAGTTCTTACCGCTCTCCTAGACGCCGCTCACCCTCACCCCTCCGCCGCTTCACGTCTCCATTGCGGCCTGTCTCGCAATTCACCAACCAACGCCCGGAAAACTAACCTCTGCAGCTTTTGGAGGAAAAGCTGCATCGAACGAAAAGACAAATTTCTCCAGTGCGTCCATATAATAAGATATCTGTTTTAATAGAAGGTGTGTACGTGGACACTTTAATAGACACTGGTGCTTGTTTATCTGAGATTGATCGTTCTTTGTGCTCACGTCTGCGAAAAGTCACCACCCCTTATGATGGACCTACTCTGCACGCTGCTCAAGGGGACGCCATTAGACCTGCCGCTATGTTCACCGCTAGTGTTTTCATAGCTGGTCTTCTTCATTTTGTGCAATTTGCTGTGCTGAGTTCGTGTGCCCACCAGCTTATATTAGGCTGGGATTCTTTGTCTACGGCGAGCGCTTCCATCTGCTGTCGAGAAAATGTTGTTCATATGATTGAAACTGATTATGCCCTGTATGCGGATGACAAGCCCGATCGCTTGCTCGCTGCTGAAGATACCGAGCTACCCCCTGGTCATCAGCGAATAGTTGCCATCACTTCTAATGTGATCGACTCCGGTGACGTGTTTGTCCAACCATCTGCACGCTGTCTCGCAAGAGGTATAGCCCTTGCTTCAGGTCTAGCGCGGTTCCACAATGGCCCCGGAATTCTCTACGCTACAAACCAGAATTCTGAGAAAATTCTCATTCCTAAAGGCACCACAATGGCTTGCGTTTCTGAATCTCAACCTGTCTCTGATGTCCCGCTTATGCCAGCGTGTTCTGACCTTCCTTCTATTGGACGTTCATCAAACGTTTCTGTTCTTGCTGCGACAATTAGTCCAGAACTGACCTCTTCACAGACAGATGAGTTGCTTATCTTGCTACAAAATCATAGGAGATTGTTTCATGCCCATTCCTCATCTCTGGGACAGACGTTCATTATTAGGCATCGTATCCAGACTGATGGCACTTCCATTGTACGCCGTCGACCATATCGCGTCTCTTCGTCCGAGCGTGAGATCATTGAACAAAATGTAGCCGATATGCTGCAACGGAACATCATACGTCCCTCCGCGAGTCTTTGGTCATCCCCTGTTGTTTTAGTAAGAAAAAAAGATGGCTCCGTGCAATTTTGCGTGGACTACAACGCACTTAATAAGATTACCCACAAGTATGTTTACCCCATGCCGCGCATAGACGATGCTTTGAATTCACTGCAAGGTGCTGAGTTTTTCTCAAGCCTAGACCTGCGTTCAGGTTACGGGCAAATATCCATGCACGAGGATGACAAAGAAAAGACAGCGTTTTCAACACCAGATGGGCTGTACGAATTCAACGTCTTGCCATTCGACCTTTGCGATGCTCCAGCAACATTCGAGTGGATGATCGACACTGTTTCACGAGGCTTGGAGTGGAAGACTTGCTTGTGCTATTCAGACGATATCGTTATTTTTTCGTCAACCTTCCCTCAGCACTTGCAACGACTGCACGAAGTTCTTATGTGCCTTGCAAACGCAGGCCTTCAGCTGAACACCAAGAAGTGCCGTTTTGCGAGCAAGACGATTAAAGTGTTAAGCCACATCGTAAGCAAGGACGGTATTCGTCCCGATCCTGACAAGATTTTCGCTGTCCAACACTTCCCGCGTCCTGAAAAAGCCAAAGATTTGCACAGTTTCCTCGGCCTCGCTTCTTATTTTCGCCGAATCATTCGAGACTTCGCCTCAATAGCTTCACCATTGCACAAGTTGCTCGAATCAGGCGTCACCTTTTTGTGGTCTCCTAAATGTGAAGTGGCGTTTGCCTAACTGAAGTGTGCACTCACATCCGAAGCAGTCTTCTGCCATTTCGACGAAACTGCGCTTACGCTCCTGCATACAAACGCTAGTGGTCGAGGCATTGTAGAATTCTCCTGCGGTGAGACAAATCACGTGAGAAAGTCGTCGCATACGCGGGCCGTGCACTGACCCCTGCCGAAAAGAATTATACCATTACCGAACAGGAGTGCCTAGCGGTCGTATAGTCGATACAAAAGTTTCGACCTTATCTCCACGGCCGCCACTTTACTGTGGTTACGGACCATCACGCCTTGTGCTGGCTCTCGACAATCAAGAACTTGTCCGGCAACCTTGGTCGCTGGATTCTTCACTTACAAGAATACGACTTCGCGATCACATACAAGTCGGGAAACAAGCATCAAGACGCCGACACACTTTCGCGTTGCCCGCTATCTTCGGAGCCACTTAACGAACCCGCCACTGCCACACTCGAGCAGCTTTCGGCCGTCTCTTTCCTACATGTTTCGTCATTAGCTACTGTGGACCCAACTTCTCTAAGCGAGTGTGGTTTGTTCTTATCTCACCAACGTGCTGACCCTTACTGTCGCCGCAACATGGATCGTCTTGACGGGACTTGCCGGCCCCCTAACGCCCGTCTTCGCCGACAGCTGGCGCAATTCAAGCTCAATAACCACGTCCTGTACCGTCATATCTACCACCCTGATTGTCAACGCTCGGTGCCCGTTCTATCTCGCTCTCTTCGGGCTCAAGTCCTCAAGACATATCACGACGACATGTCTGCTGGACACATGAGCTTGCAGAAAACGTATGACCGCATAAGATGTCACTACTACTGGCCGGGCTTGTCCACCTGTGTCGCGAAGTACGTTGCCTCATGCGCTCTTTGTCAGCGTCGCAAACTTCCTACATCAACTCGAAGTGGATCATTACAACCACTTCCGTGTCCCCTGCAACCATTCGAGGTAGTTAGCATTGACTTGTATGGTCCGCTTCCTATGACTGTCACGGGCAATCGATGGATAGTTACAGCTGTCGAACACCTGACCCGCTACGCCGAAACAGCTTCCGTGCCTTCTGCATCAGCTTCGGAAGTGGCCGACTTCATTCTTCGAGCAATAATCCTTCGACACGGAGCTCCTCGTGTAATCCTGAGCGACCGTGGAAGAGTATTTCAGAACTCGTTGAAGAAGTGCTCAAGGCATCCGGCACTACACACAAAACAAGCTCCAGTTACCATCCTCAGACGAACGGCCTGACTGAGCGCTTTCATCGTACACTGTGAGATATGATAGCGAAGTATATCGAACCCGACCACAGAAACTGGGACACCATTTTGCCATTTGTCACTTTTGCGTATAATACCTCTGTACAGCGCACAACCGGTTACTCGCAGTTCTACCTCGTCTACGGTCGCTTCCCTTCTTCTCTTCTAGATGTTTCGTTCTTCTCTGCGCCTGTGAAACCATGTTCATCTTCAAGTGAAGAATACAAGTCTCGTCTACTTCATTGCCGCCAGCTGGCTCGCGTCAACACTGAAGCCAAGCAACAGGATCGCAAGCTTCAATATGATGCCTCTCATCGTGCCGTGTCTTTCAGCCCTGGCGACGAGGTCCTCCTTATTACACCCATTCGCACTCCCGGACTGTGCGAGAAGCTTTAATTACGTTTTATTGGCCCCTACACTGTGTTGGAGCAAACGTCTCCGGTGAATTATCGCGTAGCACCCAATCTTCTTCTGACGGACCGCCACTACAGGGCAGCAGAAATAGTCCACGTATCCCGCATGAAGCCTTTCATACGGCGTTCATCTCTGCTTTGAACTGCGGTCAGGATAACGGCTTTCACGTGGGGGGGGGGGGGAGTTAGGGTAGGCATATATTAAGCACATCTACTCTCTTTACACATATTCATCATCATGAGTGGTCATCATCTTCATCTGCTGTGGGGACTTGGCTTGTCTGAGTTCTGTGCCTTGGGCGTGGTCGCTTCATCGTGTCTTCTGGGCCTAATAAAGGTTGCCTTCGCCGATACATCACAATACTATTACCCACTCCCTTCTGTAGCGCCTTCGGGCCCTGAATGTACTGAAGTAAATAAATAAATAAATAAATAAGTAAATAAATACCAAAGTTACTTTATGTGGAGCTAGTGAAACGGCTTCGAGCACTCTATTAGCGTTGTATGTTGTCTTGTTCTTACAAAACACGCGGGTAAGGATTAGCATGTTTGCACCAGTCATAATATTCGTCATCCATTGACATCACGTAACACCAAATTCGGTAAATGTGGTGCTAGCAAAACAGCCGCGAGTGCATCGTGAATGGCCAAGTATACTCCAACGTAGCGTGGACGCGAACGCACGCTGGGCACAGTGACGCTCTGTTAGTAAAACGCGAGCACTCTATCGTCTAACGCCAGGCGCTACCGGCGCTACCACCGTTGTTCGGCGCGGCCCGACGGCAACCGGTGCGAAATTCGTGCCGATGCATTACCCACTCAACACTGCATCTCCCTCTTTTCATGAAGGAGGGACGCCGGACGCGCTGAAACCCGCGTGCATCAAAGCAACGCAGCGAGGCGCACAGCTGCGAGTGTATGGCAAATGCGGCGCCTGGCGACGCAACGCCGGCGGTATGCAACGAAGTGAATGCCGGTGAGCACGCGCATCGCCTCTCGTCGAAGTGTATTGGCGCTTTGATTGTGGCATGTCGTCATGTTCTCACTTGACATCCATGTCATGACTATCATGTTTTGCACCAGTCACATACCTTGGTAATCTATTGACGTCACGTAATACCAAATTTGGCAAGTTGAGAAGCTAGCGAAACGGCCACGAGCGCATCATGAGCGTGACATGTAGTCATGTTGTTACATGACAAGTATGTCATAATGTTTATGTTAGGGTCTGTCCCATGTGTTCGCCATGCAACATGTCGTAGCATACGAGTTTCCCAAATTCCATGTGAACAAAACCGCCGAGAGAGCTGCAGGACTATGAAATGTAAAACATGACATTGATGACATACATGACATAATTTTTAAGTCATGACTAGTCAAATGGGTTCTTCATACAGTCACTTTATGACATACTATTTTGGTATAGATACCATTATCAAAAGGGCCAGGACAGCTAAAAGTTGTAGGCGGTTAGATAGATAGATAGATAGATAGATAGATAGATAGATAGATAGATAGATACGCTCAAAGTCGCCGAAGTTCGCTAAGAAATGCTTCACAATGAAAAAAACAGGGAGGTTTGCAGATTCGGACGCATTAACAATGCAATGCGGCCACTGGCAGAACAAAAAATCGTTGACAGGAAACGCCTAAGGAGCACCGTCGCAGAATGAAACAGCGAGGTGGACAGAAAAAAAATTGGCAGATCCCAAAAAAAGTGAGTATCGATTATTCACGAAGCACGAGTGAGAAAGGTTGATATGTCACTTTCAAATCAGCACTGAGCAACAAGGTGGAGGTAAATGATGCCATACATGACTTCCGTGTCATGACGATCATTTTAGGTTGTGTTGTTTACCTTTGTGATCTATTGACCTCACGTGATACCAAATTCGGTATATGTGAAGCTGGTGAGACGGCGGTGAGCACGCTATGAGCGTAGTATGTTGTCATATTATTACACGACGGGCGTGTGGTGATTATCATGTTTGCACCAGTCACAAAATTTGTCATCCATTGACGCCAAGTAGCACCAAATAGGGTATATGTGGAGCTAGCAACACGGGCGCGAGCACATCATGTAAAACCCAATATACTTCAATGCAGCGTTGATGCACGTACACGCTGGGGAAAGCGACGCTACGTTACCAAAACGCGAGCATTCTAAAGTCTTACGCCAGGCACGAACAACGCGACCAGGGTCTGTCCTCAGTGCCCAACGGAAATCAGTGCGAAATTCGACATGCTGCATTTCACGTCGATGCGTTACCCAGACGACATTGCGTCTGCCTCTTTTCGTGGCAGAGGGACGCATGGCGCGCTGAAACGAGCATGCGTCAAAGCGATGCAGGGCGTCTCGCGCGTGCGGGTATAAGGCAGAACCCGCGCCTTGCATGGCTACGCCGGCGTGACGCAACAAAATGAACGCCGGCGAGCACGCGCACCGCGTCACGTAGAAATGTATTGGCGCCTTGACTGTGGCATGTAGTCATGTTCTCACATGACACGCACATCATGATTATCATGTTTCCACCAGTCGCGTACCTTCGTTAACCATTGGCATCACGAAATACCATATTTGGCATATGTGAAGCTAGCGAAATGGCAGCTAGCGCATCACTAGTGTGGCACGTAGTCATGTTGTTATACGACACGCATATCGCGATTCTCATGTGTCATTTACCGATGTCGTCCGTTCGCGTCTTGTAACACCGAGTTTAGTACATATTAAGCTAGCAAAACGGCCGTGAGCACATCATGAGCGTAGCATAAAGTCATGTTGTTACATGCCACACATCTCATATTTATCATCGTTGCACCAGTATCATACCTTTCCATCCAGTCACGTCCCTTTATACCAATTTTGGTATAGGTGAAGCTAGCGAAACGGTGGTGGTATGTTGTCATGTTCTCACATGACACGCCTGTCACGATTATCATGTTTGCACTAGTCATATATTTCGTCATTCATTGACGGCAAGTAACACCAAACTCGGTATATGTGGAGCTAGCAAAACGGCCGCGAGTGCAGAATGAAGAGCCCAATATACTAAAGTCTAGCATTGACGCGCGCGCGCGCTGGGCACAGTGACGCTACGTTTGCAAAACGTGAGCATTCTATAGTCTGACGCCCGGTGCGACCAGTGTCCGTCGGCGCGGCCCGATGGCAACCGTCGCGAAATGCGACATGCTGCCTTTCGTGCCGATGCGTTACGCAGACAACACTGCGTCGCCAACGTTTTGTGACGGAAGGATGCCAAACGCGCTGAAACGTGCATGCGTCATGCTCGTTTCAGGCTAGGCAGCCTGGCGCGCGCCTGCGAGTACGTGGCAGGACCAGTTTCTGGTATGGCAACACCGGCGTGACTCGACGAAACGAATGACGGCGGGCACGTGCACCGCGTCACGTTGAAATGCATTGGCGCCTTGACTCTAGCATGTAGTCATGTTCTCACGTGACACGCATCTCATGATTATCATGTTTGCACTAGTCCCTTACCTTTGTTATCTTTTCACGTACTGTAATATCAAATTTTGTATACGGGACGCTAGCGAAACGGTCGCGAGCGCATCACGAGCGTTCCATGTAGTCATGTTGTTACATTATACGCATGTCATGACTTCCATGTTAGGGTCTGTCCCTTGTGTTTGTCATGCAATCACGCCATACCAGCCCAGTTTTGCAACACGCCATGAGAACAAAACTACCGCAAGAGCTGCAGGACCATGGAATTTAAATCGTGACATTTATAACATACATGTCACAATTTTCCCATTATGACTAGTCAACTATGCTCTTCAGGCATTCATGTTATGCCATACGAAGTTTAGTGTTGATACCTTTATAGAAACTGCCAAGACAGCTAAATGTCTTAGGCGGATAGAGAGATAGATAGATAGATAGATATGCTCAAATTCGGTAGTTCACTAAGAAATCTTCGCATTTATTAAGACTACGAAGGAACTTTTTGTACGTCACCTCATCACCATTGTTGTGTCGCGGTTGGCAGGCGGCGTCAAATGCGAGGAAGTTGATCGAAGGATCGCAGCATGCTGACGCTGGCGGCGGAAGCCACCTACGACTTCAGAGTGGAGTTCCGAGACAAGAATGTCCGCCTTGCTTTAAGAGTACGTCACCAGCTTATTTGTTTACACATATGGTACACAACACTGCAGCACGACGTGCCACATGACATCTACAGAAAGCAAGATCAAAACTGAACAAAGCAAAGCGACACAACACTTTCGGCACTGTGGACATTGACAGTGCGAACGCCCTATGGAATGCTATCTGGCCAGTATCAGGAGTGAAGGTTAAGGGTGGAGAAGTATTGAGCGCCTTGCAATGAGTCAAGTGCATAATCTATACGGGACATCGAATTACATCTTTTCGGGTAATCTTCTTGAGCGCGCGGTAATAAACACAAAATGGTGCCTTCCCACCCTCCTTTTGTACCAACACAACAGGGGATAGCCAAGAACTGGTAGAGGGTCGTATGATGTTTTTTTAACATATCGGTCACTTTCTTCTCGATGATTTTGCGCTCGGCCAAGGAGACTCAGTAGGGACGACGGCGTACAACAGTCTTACCTTCAGTGTCGATGCGATGATGCGCACCTGTAATCGGTCTTAGTGCCGAAGCATTGGCGTCGAAGGGGGCCTTGTGTTTTGTTAGCAAATTTAGCATTGTCTCAGGTTGAGAAGCAGAAAGTTCCGGATTTATCCCGGTAGCAAAGGAGGAGCAAGTAACAGGCTGGCCCTCTTGTGGGTGAGCTGGCAAGGCGTCAAAAGAGACCAAAATTACCGGTTGGGTATCCACATAACACGACACTGCTGAACCTTGCGGTAAGAGGGCAGGCTCCGGGGTAGAGTCCAGGGCAGGGATTATCGCAGCACTGTTTTTGAATCGCACCAGGCTGGAGTGGACTACAACGCCGCAAGCTCAACAGTGGCTAGAAGGGGTGATATGGACGTCACCATTGGCAATATTAAGAGAAGTGATGGCGATGAGTTCCTCCTGACCCGAGAGCAGTATGGAATGGAATGCTGTGAAAAAACACAGTGGTTTCTTGTCGGCACGTGCGCTGCAGTGATCAGTCTCGGTCATCTGGACTACACGTTTAAGGCAAGAAATTAATGCAGACGCTCATGAGAGAAAGTTCCAACCTAAAATTAGTTCATGAGCACACGAAATTAAGACAGTGAAGGCAATGCAATGACGAACACCATCAATGAAGACACGTGCTGTACATTGATCCGATGGTCTAATTATTGCTCCATTGACCCCAATGAAAGATGATTCAAAGTAGGGCGTCTTCACTTTCCGCAATCAAGAACACAAGTCGGCACGCATAACTGGAATAGATGCTCCCGTGTCCAACAAAGCCAATACCTGCACACCTTGTAAAGTCATCAATAACATGTTTGACGGTCGTTTAGGAGGTCTTTGGACGTTTCGCTGAGATGCAGCTTTCCCTCCAAAAACTGCACTATTTAGTTTTTCGATCACTGGGCAGACAGTTCAGAGACAGGCCGAAGTGGTGAAACAGAGCGCCGGAGTGGTAAAAGGGAGCGTGGTTGGGAGGCACGTGTATTATTGGTCGTGTTGAAAATGTGCACAGGATACGGGGATTGGTGGTTGGAAGGACTCTCGGCATAACTGCAGTAACCTCGAGCACATGTGTCGTCACGATCAAAAGCGGCATAACCACGACGTTCATCTTTTGTGCCGACGTTGGCAGAACCGGTAAATGGGTCCTTGAATTCCACAGTAGTAGCAAATTGGCCGTGGGGCCCACCAGGAAGAATGGTAAGTAGGGTTCGGTGGACGGGTGACTAGACGGGCGAGGTGGTCGTGATCAGGAACAGGTGGTGGAACTTGAGACGGCGAGGGTTGCATTGAAGCGATCTCTGTGTACAAAACGGGTTCGGGGCAAGGTGAAGCATGGTGGGTGCTTTGAAATGCTGACATTTATCCCCTAATGATGCCACGCAGATCGCTAGAGACTGGTTGAGCGGGAACGTTGTTCGAAGGAGGTACACTGTAGGCTAGTAATTCCTCAAGAATTAAGGCTCGAATGATGGATCGGAGCTCCGCACTGCTTGCCAGGGGGTTCTCAGAAAAGTCGGGTTGCGGGTGGATTGACTGCAAGGTATCATACAGAGATGACGTCGGAAACCATCGAATGGTAGTGCGGGGTGAGGGCTTTGAAAGCGGTAGGTCCAATATCCTCCAGAAGGTGTCGGTCGGACATGATCAGCGCTACAAATAGCCATGGTGGTGAACGTGGCACGCTTTTTATTAGCCTGTTTGTCATCACGTTACACGTGAACCTATTACGAGCTGGCAGCTGACCAATAGACTATTGGTAAGCTGAAATTGGTCGGAATATTGCTCGGGCTAATGTTCGTGATTATTGGTCAGCTCCTCAGAAAAGGACAATAATGAGGCGTCACACAAGCCAAGTTGCGAAATAGTTGGTCGTCGGATGTTTCCAACACATTGCGAAAAGCTTCGGCATAGTTCTTCATTGTTATCAACAAAGTGCACATAATGCTTTACAAGTTGTGCATGCTTCTGTGAATAACGACAAGCATAGCCTACTAGACAAAATCATGTTCATTTATGGCATAGCGGCTACCACGCAAGTTTACTTTTATTAGTGGCCGAGGATTCACAATAACATAATAAATATACTGCGGCAGAAGCGTAAAATAATGATCGTTCATCATTTATTGGTACTTTTTACAGCAATACCTGTTCTGAGATAGAAACTCGGGTCATGTGTGGTGCCGTAGTTGCCCGCCGCCATGACCACCGGTGTCCGTAACCACTGTCTGTAACCACAGAAACATTAAAAATAACCTTGCACAAAAGACACGGTGGGGTTCAAACTCGCGTCCGCAGCTTGCCAGCCCAGTATTCTACCAGTGAGCCACGCTGGGCATCGGTCGCATACTTGCCTTGAGCAGGCTTAATGTCGGGGAAAGAACGGCGTTCCTATCTCGAGTCATGAAGCGTTATAGAACAGCAAAAGGCCAGTGAGGCGTCATACAATGCAGATAGCGTAATGAGTGAGTCGTCCATTGCTTCAACTCATTACAAGAGCTTGTCTTCTTCTCATTCTCCTCATCTCATCGCTCTCACCCAATGCAGTTAATTGACCGAGTGTTAGGTGAAACTTGTTTTTTTTGTTTCTTTGCAATAAAACTTGTATATTCTACGGAAAGGTTTCAAAACAAATATATACTGAATAATAACATTTAACGTTTAAAAAATGAAGAATTTAGCTCTATATTTTTTAGTATGACTGATAGATTTCTCTATTTCGAATAAACAACCCTGTGACTATAGCCCAAAGTAGAGGCGCTGAATGATAAACTGATTCGGATATTTCCAAACCCAAGTTTCGAAGAGCTGGTGCCATGAATATTCTTCCCAATTACGTATAGCGGCGACAGGATAGAAGGTAATGACTGAATGTTACCTCCTCCTTACAGAAGATACACAGAGGAGAAAACGCTTGACACGCTCTATGCAGGTAAATTATGAGGGAGGTAACCCGGCAGCGAAGTTTGCTTATGGCCACTTCCAATATTCTCTAACGCGATAACTCACTTTTCCAGAAAAATAACAGGTGCTTATATTCTGGAGAAGCTGTCAAGACGGGGTCTGATAAGCATTTTTTGAAAGTTAAAGTGCGGAAACGTGCAATTGTAATGTATGAGAAAACCAGAATGATTGGCATCAAAAGCGTCGCCTTTGCTAAAGAATCAGCGCTTTCATTTAAATGCGAACTCTTGTGTCCTGGTATCAAAGTTAGGTGGAGACATTGTAGGTGCACGGGAACTAGTATTCTGAAAAGCTTTAAAAGAGGCGTTTTCCCAGATTCAGAGAGAGAAGAACGAACGGATAATGAGTCAGTGATGATTCCTACTACCGTATTTAAACTGGGTAACTTTTGAAGAGCTTATAATATGGCCACAAATTCAGCTATAAAACTCGGATAAAATCCGGCAGTCGTAACAAAAACGACCAATCAAGTTGAGGGCAGAATATTCCTATGCCAGCTTTTTCCTCAGTTTGCGATGCATTCGTTGCAATAACCACATTCGTCAGCAGATTATTTAGATGTTCTTGTAATGGTCCATTCAAATTTTGGTGAGGTAATAATTTCGCGTGGTTCGGAAAAATATTGTGGTAGAAAATATCTGTGAATTTTGATTCTATGGTCAAAGGACGCACATCACGAATTTGTACATTCAGGGAACAGAGTAATGTTTGTGCAAATATGATTTGTGGCTTGCGGAATCTTGCCCAGTGCTCGGAGAAAAACATTTATTTATTTATTTTATTTATAGAATACTGCAGACAAAAAGTCCAAGCAGGGTGAGCATACATGAACCACTAAATAACAGAATGAAACAAGGTTGCAAAGCGTTTTTTACACAATTTCGTTGCTATAAGACAGAGGGGTTATGGCTTTAAAAAAAGTAACAGTTGAACAACGAGGTGATAATACCATTCAAGGAAGGCATGGAGGAAAAGTATTTGCACAAATGGTCAAGGGCGTTGAGGAAATGCTTCGGTTAGTTTATTCCAATCATCTAATGTGTGTGGGAAGAAGGAGTACCGAAAAGTATCAGTCCTTGCGAAGATTGGCGTTAGGGAATGAGGATAGTGGTGTCGAGTGGGTCTGCTTAACAAGGGGGATACGTATACTGCAGTGTCTAAGGGTAGCCTGTGGTTCACTATGTCTGAAAGAAACTGTAGCCGACATTTTGTTCTTCGAATTTGTAATAGTTCTATACCATTTGCTGTTAGTAATGCAGTGGGGGAGTCGGTTGACATTAATTTACTATATATGAATCGTACTGCTTTTCTTTGGATTCTTTCTAGGTTTTGGACGTTAATTTTTGTGTGGGGATCCCAAACTATGGAGGCGTACTCAAGTTTAGGCCTAATTAAGGAAAAGTAGGAGAGGAGTTTAACACTAAGCGGAGCAGTCTTGAGCTTGTGGCGGAGAAGGCATAATTTACGGAAAGCGGCAGAGCAGATGTTATTTATGTGCGAATTCCAGAATAAGGTACTTGTTAACGTTAAGCCTAAGTATTTATAGGAGGCTACTTTAAGTAAAGCTGCTTCAGCTAAATTGTATGTGTAGTTTAATGGGACTTTTTTGCGTGTTATGGGGAGATACACACATTTGTTCGCATTAAGATGCATTCCCCGTTGTTCACACCATTTTGATACATTGCATAAGTTAGTATTAAGATCACATTGGTCACTAATGCAGGTTACATCTCTAAACAAAAAACAATCGTCAGCAAATAACCGAATTAGTACCGGGGTGCTAATTACATTGACAATGTCATTAATGTAGACCAAAAACAGAAGGGGGCCTAGTACGCTCCCCTGCGGAACGCCAGAAGTCACAGGAAGGCAGCCCGATTGTTTTTCTCCTACCTGAACATATTGGTTGCGATTGAGTAGATAAGCTGAGATCCAGGAGATAAATAATTCTGGTATACCAACTAACCGAAGCTTTATAATTAGTTTATTATGTGGAACTGTATCGAATGCTTTACTGTAGTCTAAGAATATTACATCAATTTGACCGTTAGCATCAAGACAAGCTGCAAAGGTATGAACGATAGTAACCAATTGTGTTGTAGTAGAAAATCCATATATCCAACATATCCAGATTAGAGATGAAAATTATTTCAGTATGGTTAGACAGTGTTTCGCACAACTGTAAAAAAGTCTGCACCGTAAGTAGGTTCAATTGGTTTAAGAGGGTAGTGTTCTCGCTTCGAGCTATAATACTTCATTCGCCACATATTTTAGAAGGTCTAAGCACCGCTGTAAAGCCTCTCCCTCTGAAATGAGTAGTGGCCGAAGCTGGTATGCTGGCGCACCGGAATAAAAAAGAACACAACCAAATTCTAATGCCAGTCAAACGTGCATTTTGTGGACCATCAAAAGTGCTTTTCTTCTCATACCCAATCTGCGGCTGCTCAGCCGGCGCAATACAGCTTGTCTTTGATCAATTATTTGATGATGATGATGATGATCCTTCACACTCTGGCGCACACCCACAAAGGGGGATCGGCCAAGAACCGGGCGGCAGGATCTTAACTAAAAGGCTAATGGTTTTTCAAAGAAACGTAATTTTGGGCTGAAAAAAAATATAGAAAGAAAAGACGAAAATCGAAAAAGGAGTATATCTGAGCAGGGAACGATGCAGGCCATCAGATGCGATTTGAGACAGAGGTAATGGTGGGTCTAAAATGATGTATATATGTATATATATATATATATATATATATATATATATATATAGGCAGATTAACATGGCAATCGTTTTGTTTCAATTATGTATTCAAATACCGCAGAGCAGACGTCCCTGTGGCTATAACCGAATTTAATGCTGCCAAACGACAAAATTACTGCCACATTTAATTCTAATCCCAATTTTTCAAGTGGAGCTACCAGGTATCTTTTCCGCTGATGAGAATACCGGCGACAGAACAAAAAGAAGTGATCAATCGTTTCCATTTCTTCGCAAGTCTGACATAAAGGTGACGCCTTTAGACCAACTTTATGCAAATAATAATTCAGTTGAGGAATTCTGCAACGCAATCTTGTAAAAGTAACTTCCAAGTGCCGTGTTGCACACCACTGTCTATTCCAGCGGCATCTTAGATGTGCGAAATCTCGATATTTATCCAATAAGTAGCAGTCGTATTCACGCAAACAGAGGTTTCTAAACCTTATTGCTGTCGCGTAAGCTGTATCAGGCAAAACCGGGATAATGGGACCGTTAAGAGATACTGTGGCTAGTGCATCCGCCATCTCATTGAGATATATGCCACGATGACCTGGTACCCATAAGAGCTGCAGTTTTTTCACGTTTGTCGGTATGAGTTGTCGAAACATGTGCATAAGTGTTAAGTTGGCTCCTGAAGACAGAGCAGCACATACTGAAAAAGAATCTGTAATTACAACTGCTTCCGACTCGCCCAAAGGAAGTTTCCGTAGTGCCAGTACAATAGCAAATAATTCTGCCATGAATATTGGTGTGTAATCTGGGAGTCTAACCGAAAAGGACCAGTCAAGGGAACGTGAGAAGATACCTGCCCCAGCCTTTTCATTTGATACGGATGCATCGGTCGCAATTATGTTGTTCAAGTTCACATGCGCCAAGTAATCCTGCAGCCGATCATTTAAATATTGAAATGGCATTTGCTTTGCGTTAGAGGGATAAATATTCTCAAATTCTATCTTAATTATTTACTTTGGCGCATACCCACTTCAAGCATAATTCCTCGTTGTCGTCAGCCACGTCATTGACAATTGGCACGAAATTCCTTGAAAGGAGTAGCAGGAGGATAGAAGGAGGAAACATGGTGTTTAACTTAATGCTTCACAGAAGAATGACCAAAAAAGAATAGTTAAGGGTGGTCTACCAAGAAATTATTATAGTTAATACCATAGTGGGTACCCAGCAAGTTTGCTTGTGGCAGTTACCCAATGAATGTTTAGAGAAAGCTTAGAAAGGGTGCTCTTCTAGCTTTCGCTGTGACTGTGCTGCGCCTTCCGCGCAGATCGGGCGTTTTTAATTATTTTATAGACACTGAGGTTTAAGCTAGACCATAGCAGATTTGTACATAAACATAAAGAAGAAAGTGTACGTTTCGGCAAAGAACAACAAACAAAAGCGCGGGCATTGGTTACAACTTCTATATACAATATAAAAAAATGGCAAGGCAATAGGAACAGGTCACAGAGCACTTAACACCGAATACTATTCAAAGTAACCAAACAGTTTTTACTGTACAGCCTCGCTTGACAGGTTTTCAAAAAAATTATCGTATGGCAAAAGAAAACAATTTGAAGGAGTTGAAGAAATTGAATGATAGTTGCGTGACCTGCAGACGAATTAAAGATAAGTGGTGTGTTACATTTGTGATGACCATACATGACCTGATAAAATATTTTCAATCTATAAACATGCTCTCCTTCAGAAACCGGGAGCGAATTAGCTTTTTTCATTGATTCATTCAAAGATCTCCAACAGTAAGAGCTCTAAGTGACTCTGTAAATACACGCTTAGGAAGGCTAAAATACAGATAGGTAGATACATTTGTCTTTGAGGGAGCGCGATATTTCGGAGATACTTTTGCAAAAAAATTAAAAAAGTTTTCAGGGAGTACACAAGCAGCAGTGCAAACACTGAAATACTTTGTTTCATTTTGAAGACGTGTATACTTCATAAATGCATGCAAGTTAAGCACAATATTGTACATTTTTCAGCGCCTTCAAACTAACAGTTTTTTTAGTTTATTCCAAAAATACACTTACGGGCCCTCGCGAGCTTCTGCTAATATTCTCATGATCAGGTTTTGGGATGGATGGATGGATGGATGAATAGATGGATGGATGA
Organism: Rhipicephalus annulatus; assembly: GCA_013436015.1. NCBI lineage: Eukaryota > Metazoa > Arthropoda > Arachnida > Ixodida > Ixodidae > Rhipicephalus > Rhipicephalus annulatus. The sequence continues at coordinate 612,968 of WOVY01016024.1, read as the reverse complement.
ATGGATGGATAGATGGATGGATGGATGGATGGATGGATGGATGGATTTATGGATGGATGGATGAATGAATGGATGGATGGACGGATGAATGAATGAATGGATGGATGGACGGATGGTTGGACAGGCGGACGGGTGGAAGGATGGATGGATGGATTGTTGTATCTGGCTGTGTCCTTTAGATCAGGCGTTGGCTCACGCCACCTAGCCATTAAGTTAAGTACTATCACTGTGTGTTTAAAGATTTATATTTCAATCGCGCCTCGATTTTAGCTACCAATCAGTGAGCCTCCTGGTTATTTCTAGCCATTTAAAAACTAATTTGCGTTCACTGCCCCTAAGCCCCAATGCTTTGAAACATTCGGGGCCAATATCTTCGACTACAGGGTGGAGCTCTTTACAGAACATTATCAAATGTTCACCCGTTCACTGCTCCTCTCCTCGCGCACTACATACCTTGGTGTTTGGCTGGGTACGTCTTGGTCCATAATGCACCCGTTCCCTCTTCGAAGAGCAGAGAACTACCCCGAGAATTATCATAGATCTTTTCCCTTGCAATTTCCTCCTTAGAAGTTCGGTAGGTTTCCCGTGATGATTTCATAAGCACTCCCATCTTCCACATGTTCCTCTCTCTTTTCTCCTCCTTCTTCTTAACCGATGTTTCCTTTTTGCTTGGTATTCTGCTGTCGTCTAAATACTTGCTTCACAGTTTTCGAGTTTGTTTTCTCCATTTAGTATCGACATTCGTCATGTAAAAGTAACTACAAACTTTCATACTCAACGCTCCTCTCTCTTTTTTCTCAATTACTTCTCAAATTCAGTCTTAGTGCTAGCTTCCCTGCACTAAAGCGTTGTCCATCCCATGTCTCCCTGTACCTCCTAATTTAGGGTATTCCTGTGTGCTCTCAAAGCGAGCATAGCTAAGCCATGTTGTTTATTTCGAATCATGCCCAAGACAGCATTGCCGAACGTCAAACCCGGAACCATAACACCTTTCCAAATCCCGCTCACAACTTCATGCATATTATAGTTCCGCAGTGCCCTATTTTTTATTACAGCTGCATTTCTGTTGCCCTTAGTCATTACTTATCTTCCGTGATTCGTTAGATACTCAGCCCCGTTATTTATCCAGACGCGCAAGTATTTGTATTTGTGAACCATTTCTACCGTGACTTCCTGGTCTTATGCTTACTGCCTTCGTTATCACTAAGAATCATGATTGCCTATTTTTTTCTGATGAACTTCAAATTTAACCTATCTCTCTCCTTGCCACAAATGTCTATCAATCGCTGCAGATCTTCCTTGTTGTCGGCTAATACTACTATATCATCTGCATACATCAATGCTCGTAATAACTGTTCAATATGTTTTCCTTGCTTGGCAAAAGTGAGGCCGAATCCGAGTCGACTCCCCTCTAATTTGGCTTCTAGTCTCTGGAGATACAGCATAAATAACAAGTGTGACAAGGAACATCTCTTTCGAAGCCCGTGTTGTATCTCTATGGGTTCAAATACATCTTCTTCCCATTTGATAACTACCTTCTTACTTTTATAGATATCCTTTAAAAGATTAGTTATCCCAACTTTCTCATCTAGTGTGTTCAGTATTCCCCAAAAGTCTTTTTGAAAAACATTATCGTAAACTCCCTTGATATCTAGAAATACCAGCCACAGCGGCTTGTGTTCTTTTTCCGCCATTTTAATACACTGCATCAATGAATACAGATTGTCTTGCAAGCTCCTTTTTTTTTCGGAACCCATTTGATAGTTTTCTCAGCATCCCCTTATTCTTCACCCATGTCTGTCGTCTATCCTTAACAATCTGCATCACCAGCCTGTAAACTACTCATGTCACTGTTATAGGACGGTAGATGTTTATATCAGCTTTTCCCCATTTTCCTTCATAGATCATGCTCATTCAACTTAGTTTTCACCCATTGGGAGCTTCAACATCCATTATTGCTTTGCTCGCGGCCTCTCTAAATGTTTGCTTAGAGTTTGGTCCTTGCTTCTTAAATTGAATATTTGGGATGCCGCCAGGGCCTGTCAATCCCTGTAGATCTTCCTTGTCGGCGGCTAATAATGCTCTATCATCTGCACACATCAATGCTGATAATAACTGTTCAGAGTGTTTTCCTTGCTTGGCAAAAGAGAGGCCGAAACCGAGTAGACTCCCAGCTAATTTGGCTTCTAGTCCATGGAGATACAGCATCAATAACAAAGGTGACATGAAGCATACCTTTCGAAGCCCGTGTTGTATCTCTATGAAACTCACTTAGAAACTCTGTTAGGAACTCTTTTCTCTTCCCTTTTACCTTTTTGTTGCCCAGTAGAGCCACTGGTCTAATTGGTCCATTCTCATTTGATTCAGTGCGTGCAGCGCTTTCTTGATGTTTGCATTTTTCTGTTATCACAGTTTTATTAATTCTATTGGCTTATCTTTACTCTGACCACTTGTACTTTAGGCATGAACTTCTGTTTCAAGGTTGTCTCATTACTCAGAGAATTGAGATGGTTCCGAAATTTACAGCTGCCTTTCAATGTTCTTTGTTTAATTCCGCCATCCATTGGGCCCCCTGTCTTTTAATCATTACACTGATCATATTGATCGCTTCCCTTTTGCAGCTCAAAAAGTTATCCCATTTTTCTGACACCATCATCCCGTTTGACCATCTCTTTAGCATACATGTGCTTCCTGGAGGATTCCTCACGTCTTACTATGGCTCCCTTAACTTGCTCATCCCACCAGCTTATGGGTTTGTTACTGCTTTTTCCGGTTAATTTGACTCGTATCTTAGCAAGCTCTATCTCAAACAATCGAGTTAGATTTGTGTACGTCCACTTTGTTTAAGTATTTTCGGTGATTATTTTCTCGATCTCTTTTGTTGCTATTTCTATTTGCCTCTCTGAAAAAATAGTACCGTGTGCTTGCTCGTAATGCCGCCTTTACAATTTCATCCTACTTCGAAAACTAAGCTTGATACGTTTGTGATCACCACCTAAGCTTCTGGACCCATATTCGTCTAAGTTCATTACCCTCCGCCGATCACACATCCCATGTGAGATTATTGCGTGATCTATTGTTGACTACAGCCATCCCACCTCCAAAGTTACCTGCCCTTCGCATTTCTCGGTGCTATTGCAAATGATCAAATCATGCTTTTCAAACATATCCGTTAGCGTTCTACCTGTTCGGCCAGTATATTCATTCATATCTTCTACGTGCGAAATTTATATCTACCATTATATTTACCTCACACTCTTTTCCTTGTTTGTCAATGTCATTTCCTATGCACTGCACAATTTATTGGTTTTCCTCTCTGGCTTTTGCCCCAGTCTACAAGCATACAAAACCTAGGAGCGTAATTCGCCCTGCCACTTTCCCTTTTAGCCATAAGTGTTCCATGCACTCCCGCTTGACCCTTTGCCAGTCTGCACTTTTATGCATGAATGCCCTAATAACACCCCCCTTTCAGCTGTGTTCTGTTCTATTACAATATTCTCAAGCGTAGCCTGGACTGTTAGAAGATTGTTCCATGTTCCTAAGATGTGTTTCTACAAAACCATATACCATCGATCTCTCCTTCATTAGCTGTTCTTCTATCTCTTCCCACTTCAGCCTATTCCTGCCACCCTGCAGAATAATATACGTTACGTCTGAATTGGCGCAGCCTTCGTGGCTACGTCGATTTCTGCCCCGGACCCTATGCACCTGGGATATTGGTGCCACTTTGGAGTCGTATCTGTCTATACCACCTCTCAAAGACTCCCCCTGGTTGTTTTCCTCCTGACTAGCTATCCTGCACCCTGAAACACCAGCATGGCCCCCAAAAAAACTACTGCGCGTCCTGCAAGTTGCCAACCCACCTCATGACCTAGTCTCCATTGAACTAAATTCTGTCTCGTTGAAAAACACACCACCAATGCACCTCTCTGTTTATTTACACCACCTCAAAGCCTTTCTAACGAATTATCCACAGTATCTCTTGGTTTGCGTTGACAACCGCTCTTTGCAGGTTGACGTCACGCACTGGTACTTGCGGTATTGTGCATATTGCTACCTCTACCTGAGGAGAATCGGCGCGAATGCCATCGATCCATTTCGCCAGTGTGGTCGCTAGTCCATCCATATTTTCCTTTAAGACATTCTTTAAACCACCTGCATTTATCACGTGGTTTCGTTCATCAGCTGTATTTCTGAGTTTGGCACTTGCTTCCCTCATGACTGCTTCCAGCTTGCGCCCGGGGCACGTCCCTACTGCAACCCTCTTGTCACCTCTTATAATCTCTTTGACTGCTTCTGCGCATCGTTTTAAATTCGAGTCCCGGCAAATATTACGTGCTGTTACTTTTCAGCTCGAGCGTCTTGCACCTAGGGGTTACTTGCACTTGTGACACTGGCTGCTTTGTCCCCTCCCAGCACCACCGCTACTTCGCTGAAGCTGGCTCTTGCAACCATTGAACCGATTGAACCTATTTTTTCGCACTTGCTTGCTCTTTCTTCTCCGTTATTCTGGTTGCTGGTGCCCTACTGTTTTCTCCATCGGCCACTTCTTTGTTCGCCTTTGCTCGTGCCTCCTCGGCGGAATTCAGCCTTTCGCCCATAGCCCTCGTTTTCTCTAGCTCTGTTGCCAACGCAGTCTTTAGGTCGGTGATTCGCATCAGCAGTTCACTGTGGGCAACCATCATTTTCTCCATTTCTTTCCTCAACCTAATATTGCCTACACTTGACGTCAGCCTCTTCTCCATTCGCGTCGGCACTTAGGTCCATTTTCAAACCCACCTCACATCCTGAACTTTTACAGCATGTTTAACCTTGTCTTTTTGTAACAGAATGTCATTAAGAACTGTTCCACTCGATCATTACAAAACACGGCGTACGATAAGCCCTGCCCTACGAAAAAAACAAAGTTTAAGCTCTACTACAAAATTTGCGTGTTCGGTTTACATGCACTTCACCCCTGAAAAGGACGTACAATGTAATAAGTGCTTCAAATCTTTCAACGTATCTCTTATTAGTTATAAAAACAAGCTCAAAACATGGGAAACCACTCATCTGCGCTGTCGATCAGGAGCATTAAAAACACGTCCATCCACTGTGCCAGTCCAAACTGAACATAACTTCTCGCATGCATATCAGCACCACCAACATTGGAAATATGCTAGGTCCCATTATGAACGATTGATATTCATTGATATAAGAGGTTTAACGTTCCAAAACCACCGTATGGTTATGGGAGACACTGCAGTAGAGGGTACCGGAAATTTAGACCACCTGGAGTACTTTAACGTGTTCACAAATCTAAGCATTCGGGCTTAGATTTGTGAACACGACAATTCTTTTTTACAATGCCCCAGAGAGGTAGTGCTGACACAGTCCAGCCCTAATTTACTGTTCTTCTCTACATTGATAATCTCTTTTGTAATTGTGTTTCTGTTTTTCCCAACACGCGCGCTAATATGAAAAACTGGTTTACAACAAGACGTGCTGCACTGCTGTGCGAGAAAATCATCGCCACCATTCCTGATGTTGCACGCATGTTCACGAAGCCGGTCATTATTACAGCGGCTGTTTGCTCCTATGTAGTGCTTGCCGTATGAAAGAGGTGTCTGTTAGAATATATTTTTAGCACACGTGAGAAACAGGGTTTTGTGCGTTTTGGAACAACCCTGTTATAGTCTATCAAATACCTATTTCATGCGGGAAGCACTACAAAGGAGCAACCAGCCGCTGTATTAATGACGGGCTGTGTGAACAGGCGTGCAACGTCAGGTATAGTTGCGACATTTTTTAGCCCTGCAGTGCAGCAGATGTGGTTGCAAACAACTTTTTCGTGATACCGTGATTGTTGCGAATAAAAGCAATAAAATCACAAGGGAGATCATTGAGACAGAAAACATTAGTAGGCAAGGGCTCAACTGTGTCAGCACTCCCTCTCTTTGGCTTTCTGAAAACTATTGTGCTTCCTAACACCGTTTATTTTCGTGCATGGCAATTATAGGTTTCAAAGCTGTTTTGTCTAATTTTTTAGCTTTTTCTGAGTGTAGGTTTTTGTTGGAACTTAGCGCTCCTCTTTTTTTCTTTTATTGTGCAGTGTCGCAGTTTTTACGCTCTACGTTATTATGAGTTATATATTACCAACACGCCACACTGCATACCCATGACATTACATGGTACCAAGCCAAGACCCCACTTTGCCTTCTGTTTCTTGCTGTCAATCTTTCTTTCAATACTTTCGTGCTTCTGCTGCAAACCCTGCCGATATGTGCACTAAGGTGTTTCACCACGTCGTGATCACGTCATGATTGCACTACAAATTTTCTCTACTTTGTGTTGTGATGATAGGGTGAAGTCGATGCGTGACGTTTACAGTACCATGACCACGTGGTTCACCGTGACGATAGAAGACGCCGACAAGATCAGGCACTAAGTTGTTTCGCATAAATTTACGGACACGGGGATCACTCAGTGAAATGGTGTACTTGGCGATGAAATGAAGTGAGGCAAGACAACCAGTGTCTATGGGCATATCACCGAGAAGAGAGATGTGAACAGGCGACCATGGAACGACTAGATCTACAGAAAAAGCATCTCGGATAATTTCCCCAAGAATAGCCTAGGAACCGTACTCTCAACAAGGCAGGCAAATATGAAAGAACTTTTAGTGCAATCACATATTTTGCAATGCACAAGTTTATGTTCGTAGTACGTGTTCGTTATTTGCTTCAGCTGCTCGTATACGCCCTGTCATTGTTTGATCGCAATATAACCAGCCTAGATTGCATGCATTTCAAATGTTCACAACTGCTTGAGTTAAGGACATATTTTCATGTGTTTTTCCTTCGGCTTTATGTCCTTCGGTCTTTAGACTACAACTGGCAATGTCTGGCGCACCATTTAGAATCCACTTTCAAGTGCAACATGGGTAACTTGTGAGATATCTCAGTGATAACATTTAACTGCTGTCAATGTTCACAATGTTTTGAACAACTAAAGTGCAGGCTCACCTTTTGAGTCTCCCTGATCGTCTTGAGCATGTGCTCGAATGTCTTTGGAGGTATATCGCAGGTCCTGAAGGCTCCCCAGTGGCCTGCGATTCTTCGCTGCTGTTTTGCCGCCGGCACGTCTCCAGCGTGGCAGCACAGCGGTTCGTTGCATACCGCTTCGCTACCTTCGCTGTAAGCGGGGTCCACATGCGTGTCACTGATGTGCAGAACGCGCAGAGTTGGTGACCCTTCCTGCGTGTGGGGCAAAGGGCTTTACGTCAATTCGCAGTAGCACAGCTTCGTAAACATTGTATCGAGGACACGTGCGCCCCCTAGGTGTGATGATTGTGCAGTCCTGACAGACATAATACGTACTGTGCATCATGTTTACCTACCACCCTGCTCTTCTAAATGAGTTCTCATTAAAATGATTTCCATTAAATGAGAGCTCAAGCTAGCTGTGGTCCTTAGTTCACGAACCCGGGCCTAATTTGGAAAACTTTGTTCTGTGAATCTGCGAGTCTGACTCAGGTCATGCTCCCTGACAGAAGTGCGGCCAGCTAATTAATTGAGCGATGTAGAGACCTCAAGTAGTGGCAGATCAAGAAAGAACTGGTGACCTTTCTATCCCGGCTAGTTTCATTGCCAGTTCGCATTTCCCGATGGCTTTTTCGCTATCTTCCACAACTTTGGTCGTCTGCTATTGTTTTCTCTCCAGTCCCCTCCCGCCTCTCTAAGCTATTAGAGTCAATTTGGTGCGACAATTATAATACGAATAGTTAGTGTGTTGCATAAAGCTGTTGTCCGCGCTCCACCGCGATGGTCTAGTGGCTAAGGTACTCGGTGCTGAGCCGCAGGCCACGGTGTTGAATCCCAGCTCTGCCGGCTGCATTTTCGATGGAGGCCAACATGTCGTAGGCCCGTATGCTGTAGGCCCATTTGCCGTGGCAGCACGTTAGAGAACCCCAGTTGGTGACCGCCGATGCCGCCGCGCAGTCTGGCGGCATCGGCGTTCGGCTTGCCGCATTTTTCCAAACTCGTGCGACTGACCACCGTCAGAACTGTGTGTGTTACGTGAGCGAGAATGTCAAAGACATGCTATGTTCCAGGCTGCCGCTTTGGCTGTAAAGGTGTGAGGAAAAGGTGATTCAGTCTAGCAATAGACGGTGATGGAGAAATGGGAATGTGCAGTATCACAACAGGCAGGTGGTGGATTTACTTGCTTCTCTCAAAGCTTTAGGTTGAATAAAAAACAATTCGATGCCACTGGCGTTGTTCCAACATACGACTTCGTATACAGTGCCTGAAGAAATATGTGCTTTATCACAAGAAAAGGCAAGTTGCCTGTCCGACCTCTTTGCCAGCTTGCTAGTTTCACAACAAAAACTGGGTGCGGCTAGTAAAACAATAAACAGCCCGGCTGCGGTGTCACAAGCTTTCTTGTCAGATTCTTAAAGAGAAAAGAAGAGAAAAGTGAGCCCCGTAACTGTCTGCATCGGAGTGCGACACCTCAACAGTAGCTCACGAGGGATCGCGGTAAGGAGAGATTAAAAGGATAGGAATAAAGGTATAGAGATAGAAAGGCAGAAGGAGAGAGCGTGGCGCAGAGACAGCGACACCGAGAAGGAAGGAAAATATAGGAAAGATGGACACGGTCGCAAGAGTCCAAGGACGGCGCATCACTCAGCGAGAGCTCTTGTCAGCGACAGGATATGGCGTAGGGTGAGCCAGTCAGTCAGAGGTGCGCTGTCGTCGAAGATCGCGGGGGCACAACCGGTCTGCACGAAACCCAGAGAGCAAGTCGAAGTAACTTTGAAAAGGAAAAAGGAAGAAATAAGCGCAGTTCTGTTACTGCCTCTCTGAATGGAGGGCACCTCCAGAGTTCGGCACAGGGAATGGGTGCATATGAAAAAGAGACACAAAAAAGAGGTAAAAGAAGGTTGGAAACAGAATTCACTCCGCCTCACATTGCGCGCGTCTTAGCCGCCTCGAGGATTCGAAGCCACCCAGAAAAGCCACCGGAAAGGCCGAGAAAATAAATCACCGAGAAAGAAGACGATGAGCCGAAAAGGCACATAAAATGACAGAAGCGCGCGGGACACTTCCATAAGCACGTAGCACAAGCACAAGAAAAAAAATGTCTAAGTTCGACGAGAAAAAAGTTAAGTTGAACTCACAGATTAGTGTCCCGTTGGCCCCGATGAAGTAATCCAGCGGGTGCACCGAACACTGGCCAGAAAACGTAGCCCAAGCACGGAGAAAGAATGAAAATCGTTCAGTACAGCCAAAAGAAAAAAGGCAGAAAATAGAAAGTTGAGCTGAACACACAGATGAAAGTTCCAGTGAACCCAATTTCGTAATTTAGTTCCCTAAATTTGCCGGGACGATCGCTTCATGCGCAGATAGCCGCAACACACAGACCATGAAACGGAGAATCCTGTGGCAGGAACACAATCACCGAGCGGATAGCAGCAGAAAGTGCAGTATTAACCACGTCCTTCTAGTAAACAACGCAGGCGGGGTTATCTAGAGGAGGGGTGATGCGGCACTTGCTTGCAGAAGCTGGAGGCGGACTGGTAGGAGGGCGAGGGGGAGATACCATTGCCGATCGACGAGCGGAGGCGACAGCGTCCCGAAAGGAGTGGCTCTGGACAATTGCTGTGCCACCACGCTCGTTGATGATGTTGACAGTGGTTCTCGCATTCTCCAGTGCTCAGCGCGGCATCACGGAGCCATCCGAAGAGGCGTTGATGACGGAGGCCTTGCTCTGAATTTGCCAGAAAAGGCAGCATGGCTTGTTAGCCGGATGTGTGCACCTACATTTAATGCAGCGAGGGTGCTCTGCAGGGCATGGTGCTTTCGCGTTGCTGCCGCCGCAGCAGAGGCAGCGTTAGTCTCGCGAACCAGTCGTGGTGGCGTGGCCGAAACAGCCGCAGCGGGCGCACTGAAGCGACCACGTCGCTTCAGTGCGCCCGCACGTCGCTTCAGCGACGGCAGTCGAGGGCAGACCGGCCTCTGAAGCTTGAAGAGGGCCACCACCGGCGGCACTGCGGTGCCCTGAAACGTTAGCGTGAGGCACCTGCCTCGTCGGACGCAAGAGATAATCGAGACGGCTGCTTCGAGGTTGGCCACGATGTCGTTCAAGTCAAGGGTTGCGTCGACGCCATACACGGTGCCCACGCAGCTGTTTTCCACGAGGAGCGTCCCCCTAACGTGGGTGTCGCAGATCCGGCCGACCAGGAGCAGGGGTGCGGGATCCGAGAGGGCATGGATATCCACAGCGATGACGTTGCGCCGGAAATCGACGCGGACGCGGCGAGTGACCAAGATTCCGGGCAGGAAGGCCCCGATGACTTCGTGGGTCTTGGCGAGGTAGTTTGACTTCTTGCCAATCGGGATAGTGCCACCGTGCTACCCCACTGCTGCAGGAAGTGCCGGGGGCTGTGTCTTGGGCTCCGATTCAGGGACGGTGTCCGGTTGAGCTGGGAGGCAAGTCAGTGTGTTGCATCAGAGGCCGGGGGTGCCAGATTCTTCCCATGTCGAGTCCTGGCTATGCGGGGATGACGACGGTTGTGTCTGAAGTTCCCATGAGGAACTAAAGGCGGATGATTTATCTGTCTCCGAGGGTTCCACTCGAGTTGCCGCGTTCTTGATGGAGCGCTCTCGCGCGCGCGCGAAGGCGAACTTTGCGCAGCTTCGGCAGAGGACCATGACCGTCTGTCGCGAAGCATTGGTGTTGGAGACGCATCCTGAAGCTTCTGCTGTTTCAGGTGTAAAGTCCAACTTCAAGTTTTGGTTGGCCCGAGCCTGGTACCAGAGTACAAGTGGGCACGTGATTGGATATAGCCCTCAGAAGGGCTGTGTGCCCGAAGGCGTGAAGCGGGCGTCGAAAAGAAACGCACGGGAGGAGCGAAAAAAATTGCGACCGTCCCCGAAAGAAACTCGCCGTCTCCCATAGAGCGAGTCTACAGTGACTGCGCTATCAGGTACAGCGTCGTAGCAGCGTCATTCTCGAGCACGCGTGCCTTTGGCAGTGCTGTGTGTGGCCTCGTTGCAGCTGTAGTGCCAAGCGCGAAATCCATGATTTATCCACAAATCTTTCACGTGGATATGCCACGGACAACTCTAGAAGAGCACCGACAGTGGAAACATGAGTCCGCTCGAAAAGAGGCTGAGGAGACCGAGTGCCGGCAGCAACTACGTACCAATTATTGCGCACGTTTCTAGGCCACCCTAAATCACGAACGGAAATGCGAGAGCATGGGGCGATTGGATCCTGGGAACGACGACACGCAATTAGCTCGCAATGCCAAACGCTTGCTACAACGTGGTGCCGCAGCTTGAACGTGATTACTGTGAAAGTGCGTTGGCCGGGGCAAACGCCCACTTTCAGCGAGACTTTCTCGAGCACCCCATTAACTTCAGCTGCGATGTCTGTGACCGGCTGTGGTTGGAGAACAACCGGTGTGACAAGCGCATTGCGAAAAGGCTTCTTTTCGGGCGAGTCGGTGCTTCACGTACGTCATTTGATGGATGTCCACGCATGCGCGGAATGTTTTTTTTCAGTGCGATGCTCAGACTGTTATTAAACAGTTGACGGTGGTCTGCTGTGCTCTTTCTGCACTTCGGCTTCTCGCTTTTTTATGATATGCTTTTTTTGCACTTGAGTCGTCCGTACCTAAGCACTGCAAAACAAATTTAGCCGCTCATTACACTACTCTATGACTGCGGTCATGCGAGGTACAATGTGATCATATGAGGCACAATGTGTGGCATGTGAAACAAACGCAGTGGAAAACCCACACTCAAAGTGTTTCTAACATCAATAAAAAGCGCTAGGATGCAACTGATATTTGTGGAGCGCTTCAGTAACACGTCGGGGTGAACTCATTGTTAAAAACCATGGCAGCATGTTTCAGCTTTCGCTCGTTAACCATATGTACTGAAGGCTTGGGCGATGATTTTGTTTAAGTTCTTTCCATTTGATTAGGAGTTTTGTGTACTTTTATGTTTGTGTTTATCAGGTGTTTTTTTCTATTCCCATTGAGGTAATTAGGCAAAAGCTACTGTTTTTTATAAATTATATCAGTTTACTGTGTTTAAATTTTTTATTGATAGCTTGCTGCTTTCATTTACTGGCCTTGCGCAGAGCTCTTTCACTCTAGGAGAATTGCCGTTCATAGCTATTGAATTATTGAGGCTATTTTGCAGTACTTTGTTCTCTTTTTCAACTGTAGCACTCTTGCTTGATAAGTGACAAGGCAATGTGAAATTCCTAAACTTAGGCAAATAAATAAGCCACTACAAAAAGCATCGACTTCATGGTAGATCGCGCTTCGTCGAATCGGCATGCCTTTGAGATTCTTTCTCTGTTGCGTTTTACTCGTCCTCAATAAATTGATAGCGCAATCGATCTCTGATTGTGTTTACGTGTGCCTATATATCTCTCGATTAGAGAAACACACTTTCGTCTCAATTAGGCAAATCTACTTTGTCAGCAGTCTTCATCAATAAATTTGCTAGATCACTGTGTTGCAAATGCAGCTCATCTAAGCTGTCAGAGTGACGCCCGCTGTGATTTTTGAAGGAGCCACTATCATACCTCAGTGCCTTTGCTCCGCTGCGCAATGTAAAGTGCTACACACTCTCGCTCGTTCAATATTGTCCACGTGAGACGTGGTTGTCGAAGTTACACCTCGGAAATGAGGGGAACGTGGTTGCAAATAAACTTGGAGTCAAGGCTAAGCTATAGAATGCAGAGATCGTCGTGTGTTGACGCTTCACATAGCGTAAGCCACGTCATTCCTGATTTCAACTGCTGCGAAATATATGTGTATTAGGTGGCAGCGAAGTGAGCTTAGCTTTCATTATTTGTAAACGAAGGAATAAAGAGCTTTCATTTTTTGTAATGTGGTCTATATCATGCTATAGATGATATGATTGTAAATAGCGCGTTCAGCTTTGGCTGCACTCTTCCTGTGAGAATTGATTTGGAAAGTTTGTCAGCTTCCCAGGCTGTCCAGTGTCAGAAGTCACAGTAAATATCGTGTTCTTAAATAAGCACTCTCGGGCTCCACTGAACGAGGTGGGGATTAACCGCGTGCTGGATTAATGTATGCAGCGAATATAGCTTGTCCGAAACGGATCCATAGCTGCTTGGATATTATGAGTGGCATAGTGATCTACTCGACGAAAAAGAGAACGACAGCCGACAGACTGGCACGAGAAAATTTGTGTGGCTGGCGCTCCTCCCTTAACGGGCTGCAGATATATCTGGATGTACACTCTCTTGAGCCAGTCTGCTTTTCGTAAATTTGATGCAGTTGGGCGATCCCCGTCCTCAACATTGAACTCTGAAGCGGACGCTCGCTCGCGGCTTCCAGCATGACCAATCAAGACTCGCCTACATCCTCTCCAGTCGTCCTGCCTCCTGCCCTGCCTGTCAATTCAGCGGTCGCAACAAATTTTGTGACGCTTCCTGCCCTTAAAATCTTGGTGTGTTCTTGGGCCGCGAGGGTTCTGACGTCAACCAGAGGCTACGCCTCGACTATTGTGTCAGTGCCACTTGCAGATGGGGTCCATCGCTTATGCTCGCGAACTTCATTTTTATCTCAACGAAACCCCTCGTGTCTGGTTCGACAACCATGAGCTTGACATGACGAGCTCGAACAGCCTCAAAGAAAAGATCCGTGAGCTTTTTGGGAACCCCTTTGGTCGTCGTCAAGCTGCAAAGAATGAGTTGTCGACTCAAGCACAAACGTCCACGGAGTCCATCAGTTACATTCAAGCTTCATCGCACTATGCCATCAAGCTGACAAGAACATGTCCGAGCCCGACGAAGTTGCCCATATTCTGAATGGTATTGCCGACACTGAATTTACGTTGTTGGTATTCAATGGTGTGTCTTCGGTTGATGCTATATTTCAAGAATACCGTCTGCTTGAACATGCTTAAAACGAGGGCATCTCCTTTCAGATCCAGCGTATTCCGAAATTAGCAGTGACGTCATCGTGCCTCGACCCATATCGTCTATCTGACACCTGTGACGGTTTACCTCGACTTGTCAGGCGTGAACTCGTAGCCGCCGCGCCTGCTACAGTGCCACCAACGTCAGCTCGCTCCGCTCCTTCAATTTTATTGCCAGCCGTTGTACACCAGGAAATTCCCAGCTTGGGCCTATGCTCTATTTCGACGCCTTCCCATATAGACTGCCAGCAATAATTTTCGTCGGCACGTCCACCATCATCTGGCTCTCCATCAGCGTTCCAGAATCTTTCCGCATGGCGAACACCTGATGACAAGGCCATATTTTTCTTTTGTCACTGTATTGGGCGAATTTATTGTCATTGCAAAAGCTGTTGGGGTGCTACTGCACAACCCTTACACCAACCTGCTTATCGTCAGGAGACCACCTCCAACCATTTTGACCATCAGGAAACTGTGACTGATCGCCACTACTCTTGATCTTTATCTCCTCAACGACGCCAGCCTCGTATTCCACAAACTTGCCGCTCACCTTCCCCCGCCTACCCTCGACGATTTCCGATAGAAAACTAAATGTTGCAGCCCCTGGAGGTGGGGCTGCATAGACTAGATTGACCGAAAATCCTCCACTGACAATACAGACAAAACGTAACATTAGCGACGTGATAATCGGCAGTGTGGCTGTGACTGCTTTGGTAGAAACTGGGGCTCAACTTTCTTTAATGACCACTTATTTTTGCCACAATCTCAAAAACTTCCTCAAGCCTGTGATGACGGAACTGCGCCAGTCGTTGTAATGTGCGTCGCTCAAGTAAGCATCGCTGATCGTGACAGTTATTCTGTTCGCTGTCCTCGAAAAGTGCTCGCACAACGTCATCCTAGGCCTTAACTTCCTGTCAGCGCGTTTTGCTCTCATTGACTGCTCGGCCAGTACGCTCCATCTACGATTTCTTATCACGAACCACGCTGGACAACGACCGAGCTGCCTCGGCACTGCCGGATATGCTCGTCTTCCACCTCACCTACGTCCAGTTCGAATCAAACACACCAGTTCCTGATGACGACAATGTACTGACTCCCGTCGCTAATGTCCTCCTCAGCCGTGGTAATACGTTACCCCACGCCATCCTGTCTGTCGCAGAGGAGCTTCCAGTTGTAAAGTTCAGTAGGACCCCTCAGGGGCTGCAGAAAGGTGTCGAATCGGCACTGCTTTGCACTTTACAACACAACGAAGAGGATGTTTTCACCGTGGCCGTTCCTTTCGGTCCCTTTGGTCAGCCCCACTTCAAATATATCCCCTACAGTGCAAATGAGTCAATGATTGCTCCTAATCTAACAGCGCAGTAGACTGAAGACGAAATTCTGCAGATGTACATCGACGTTATCGACCTTGGCGGCTGTCCTTTGGAGAAAGCTACTGGAGTAACCCACCACCTAAACACTGGTGATTAGCCTCCTATTCATAGGCGTCCGTATTGCGTGTCGTTAATGGAGCGTCAGATTATTCAAACTGAGGTCAGCAAAATTGTTCCCAAGCACATCATCGAACCATGCTGCAGTCCTTTGGCATCGCCTGTTGTGCTAGTCTACATGAAAGATGGCGCATGGCGCTTCTGTGTTGATTATTGCCATTTATAAAGAATTACAAAAACAGACATGAATACCATCTGCCACGAGTAGATTATTCTTTCGATTGAATCTACAGCACCCGCTGTTTCTCCTTTGTAGACCTACGTTCTGGGTAGTGGTAAAATGAAGTGGATGCCATGGATCGAGAAACGGCGACCTTTGTTACTCCCGATGGCCTCTATGAATAAAAGGCCATGCCCTTTTGCCTCTTTAACGCTGCAGCCACGTTTGACTGAATGATGGACTCGCTGCAAGAAGGTTTTAAATGATGAACTTTTTTGTGCTATTCGGACCATGTCGCTTTTTTTCACCTACATCTTGAAGTCATATAGAGCACCTATCAGCTATGTTAGATACTTTTCGTTGTAATGGCCTCAAGCTCAACTCATCGAAGTGTCACTTTAAGCGCCACCAAGTTACACCTCTCGGACATTTAGTTGATGCTAACGACATACAACACGACTCAGCAAGAATCAGCGCAGCCAAAATTTTGCTGTACCACAATCCGCAAAGGATATACGTAGCTTCCCCGGACTGTGCTCCTACTTCCGTCGCTTTATCCATAATTTTGCGGACATAGCAAGGCATCTTACACAGCTTCTAAAAAGAATAGGTCCCATTTTCTCGCGGCTCTGAATAGGCATCTGCGTTGTCCAACATAATCGTGCACCTTAATTCTCTTCCGATTTTCACCCATTTTGACCGTACTGCTTCTACTGAGAATCTTACTGACGAAAGTGGCCATGGCATCCCCGCAGTGCTAGCCCAACGTCAGCGTGTTCATGGCTGCGTCATCGCATATGCCAGCCGCCTGTTCTTCGGACCCGGACGCAATTTTTTGATCATAAGGCATTAGTGTATCGCTCTTGTCTCGGCGGTCGACAAGTTCAGGGCATACCTATATGAACGTCCATATTAAGCAGTCACAGACCACCCCCCACTCTGCTGTTTCAACTCATTTAAGGGTTTCTCGTGCCGTCTTGGCCACTGAGCTTTGCGTCTGCAAAAATTTTCGTACTTGGTCGTGTACAATCTGACTGCCTGCACCAGGATGTTGATAGCCTCGCCCGATACCCAACAGGCAATCCTGCTCACCCCAACACGAGCACAGTGCATTCCGTGATCTCAGTGTCCGACTACATTCGCATTAGGGAAGAACAAATGAGGGATCCACTCCTGCTCAACACAATCAGCTGCGTGGATTCTTCCCCAACAGATGCTCCATTCATCACGTTGTGTTTCAAGAGGGCGTCCTATACCACCGCAATTTTCGACCTGACGGACCTGACATTCTTATTGTCGTACCCAAGCATTTACGGCGCAGCGTCCGCGCTGAACTTTATGATATGCCCACAGCAGTACACCTTGGCGGATCTGGCACGCACGAACGCGTACGCCACAATTTCTATAGTGATCAGGCCTGGCTTGCTCGGTACTCCGATACGTCATGGCGAGTGAGCTATGGAAACGTCACAAAACACCATCGTTACTACCCGCTGGGCATCTCCAACCAAGTGGCATACCCACGCAACCATCTTACTGCGTTCGGTTAGACCTGCTGTAATCTCGTCCAGAATCGACAGTAGGCAACAAGCGGATAGCCGTGGCTAGTGATTACGCCACACGCTACGCTAACACCTGAGCTCTACCTATGAGTTGCGCAACCGACGTTGCCGACTTCCTGTTACGTGACGTTACATTGATCAACAACTGCTCATAGACCTTGTCCATACAATTCTCTTCTAAGTCGTCGCCAACATCCTGCATTCCTGTTCCACGCAGCACAAAGTGGCCACAGCTTACTACCCACAAATCAACAGCCTCTCGGAACGCTTTAGTTGTACCCTTACAAATATGCTTGCAAAGTATGCATCACAAGACCGTCGAGATTGGGACCTTTTCCTACCTCACGCGAAGTTCGTGTACAACTCGTCCGGACACGATACAACCGGTTTTTCACCTAACTGCCTACTGTACGGAAGGGAGCCGGCTTTACACTTGAACACTATCATTTCCAGCACCTCGTTCGCCAGCGAGTATGCACGTGACGCTATTGCACGAGCCGACCATGCCGATCAGCTCGCCCGTACTCGTCTGACGGCGTCGCAGAACAAGCAATGATATCGGTACGATGCTTTGCATCGTGACGCACATTTCGCTCCGGGTACCCTTGTGTAACTATAGTCCCCTCCCCATCGAGTGGGCCTATCTAAAAAACTTTGGTGTAGTTCCACGAGACCTTACCATGTATTACGGCAGGTAACACCTGTTACTTATAAGAATGTCCCCATCTTCTTGTCATCGTCAGTCCAGTGGATGTCATACAATACAATCATCATACAATACAATACCATGTAATGTTGCTCACGTGTCACGGCTCAAGAACTAAAACTCCGCTTCAGAGGACGACCTTTAAAGCTCCAGGACACTCCTTCCACCACCGGGGGTCATGATACGTACGAGCGGCAGAGCGATCCACATGACGCAGAGGAGAATGACAGCGGACAGACTTGGGCGAGAAAATCTGTGTGGTTGGCGCTGCTCGCTTAACCGGCTGTAAATATATTTGTGTCTACTCTCTCAAGTCGGTCTCCTCCTCGTAACAATATCCTTAAAGACAAGTGAGAGTAAGTCTAACACACGTGTATAAAACAGCCCTACTTTAAGTCAGGTGAAGTGCCAGTGGTGGTTGCACTATTGCGATTTTGGGCAAAATGAACGATTGTCTCGTACCGGCCGAATATTCAGCCGAGAGCAGCGTGGGTACACCGATGCACCCACGTTATTGGCGCTGACTCTGGCGGCACGTTCTGTCCCTTGTTGTGCCTCAGACATGTTCCTCGTTCGGGAGCACGTCTCACGAGATCGAGCGCTGTTCCGACGAACTGACTCCCCCCTCTCAGCGCCGCCTTCCGCGCAGAAGAACCGTGCAGTTCCGGGGATAACGTCGCTTCCTCCGTCGAACCACCTTGCAGCTCCGGTTATGGCTGCGTCTCCTCAGCCAAGCCACTGTGCCGTTCTGAAGAACTGGTCTCGCAGAAGAGTCCCAAAACGCTATTTAAGGTCGTGCCAGCCCCGTGTTAGAGGGATTTGCCCCAGTCGACGTTGTCGTGCTGGCCGGCTCTGTACAAACGACAACCTGCTACAGTAAACGCTTCTTCTTGTTGCTGTTTTCAAACAGATTGCCTCCTTGCTTCGCCTTCGGGCAACGGCTTCAGTGAAGTCTGCTCGACGGCTAGCCGCTCTTTTTGCCACTGCTACCCTCGCGACACACCAAAATTCCTAACACTGGTTTGCAGCTACGGGATATGATATCCTACGTTTGGCAAGTCTGATCGGATCTCAGAGCACGAGGACGACCGCCGTGATAGCGTTTGGCTACGCTGTGATACGCTACCCTACGTTTGGCACGCTGGATCAAACGCCTGGAAGCTCGAGCACGACCGACCTCATATTAGCGTTTAAATACGCTGGGATACGCTACCCCTGTCCTCAACGTTTTGCTGCTGTGGGACCCGCTACCCCGATCTCAACGGCTGAAAAGTTGGATCAGATCTCCGAGCACGAGGACGACCGCCGTGATAGCGTTTGGCTACGCTGCGATACGCTACCCTGTTCTCATCGTTCGGCAAGCTGGGACAAGCAACCCCGGATCTCAACATTGGCAAGTTGTACCAGATCCCTGAAGGCCTGGCACTGTTCGACGACAACCACGAGTTGGACCATCATCGGCTACTTTGGTTGGGTGAGTGCCCAACGTTTACTGTTCATTTCGCCAGACCTCTCTAGCACAGGCAGATGTTAGGAGAGTGTTTTGTTTTGTTTTGGTGATTATAATTTAATATTCACCAACTTTAAACCACGAGATTAGTTTTGGAGTACGGTGAATATATGTAGTAGAGCATCACGAGGGACGATATCGTGATGGAGCAGTACCTGGTGCAGGACCTCCTTGAAATTTCTGGAGCCATGGAGATTTCCGCCGGGTCCGCTAAAACAAGAGAAGTGATTCTCTAGGTGATGCGGGCAGAGAATGTGACGGCCGAGGAAGCTGACAAGTTTTGGGAGCTTATTTTTGAGCAAAAGCAGAAGGCCGAGAAAAGCCACGAAGGGCTCGAGGCTCAAAGGCACGAACAATGGAAGGCCGAAGAAGCTCAAAGGCACGAACAATGGAAGGCCGAAGAGAGTCGCAAAAGGAGAGAGCATGCTCTCAGAATGAAACAGCTTGATTGTCAAATTGAAGTGATTATGTGGCAATGAGCACAATACCGACTCGGACTCTTCAGAATGGACGAGAACATCGTGTCTTTTCTCGTTAATTTTGAAGAGGTCTGTGACGATGTTGGTGTTGAGCGAGATTTATGGTCGGTGAATTTTTCCACGTTGCTTCCCTGCAAAGTCACAAGCATTTTGGAGCGCTTATCTGCCGAGGAAGCGCATAACTTCGATAGGGTTAAATACGCTGTGTTCTGCCACTTTGCTGCCCTGAGTCCTGCCGACTGCGATAGTTGAGAATACAAGTACAGCACAGAAGCGCGCAGCAAAGTGCTCGAAATTGAGGCCCATCGCAAAGCGCAGGACGCCAACTTGCGTCCGAGAGAGCGAGATGAGGCGCGGCGTAAGGCAATGGAGGTGGAAGCGCGTAAAGATAAGGCATGCCGAAAAGCTATGGAGACTGAGGCCCATCACGAAGCACAAGCCGCCGAAGTGCGCCGGAGAGAGCGTGACGCTGAGGTGCACCATGAGGAGTTAGGGGCCGAGGCCCATCGCATAGCTAAAGACGCCGAGGTACATCAGAAAGCACTGGAGATGGAGCCGCTTCGCAGCGCAAATGATCAAGATGAATTGCGTACAAAAGAGCTTGACGACGAGTCGTGTCGCAGGGCGCTAGAGGTTGACGCCTGCCGACAAAAGCTTGAGCAGGATGCGCGACACAAAGCGCTACAGAATAAAGCTCGTGAAAGAGAGCATGAGGCCGACTTCGAAGGCCAGAAAACAAGGGCTATCGACGACAGTGATAGACACCCACCGATCGAAAGCTCTGTAAGCGCGCTTGTTAGCTTCAAAGTCATCGGGACTCCTGTTCTGTCATAGACAGAGACAGCTAGCAACGGGCCCGAGCGAACGCTAGCTAACAAATCGGGAGCTTCGACTCCACACAAAGAAGGCAGCACACTTATGGGTAAGTGTGTCGAGACTGCCAGTATTGCGAGAAGTTCGAAAAGAAAGAGAGTCGGCGTAAGCGTAAAGCGGTAAAGACGACTGGCGCCAACTGCACTAAAACCGCTGTTCAGTGCTGTGACGTCATTAGTCGAGACGCCAGGTTCAGGGCTAGGCGTGGGATCGTGAAAACGTCCTCTATGAAATGTGAAATGTTTGAAGTACAGATTGCCGCGGATATCGAGATTAAGCGAGAAGTGCGTCAAGAAAAACCGAATTTCAGGAAAATTCGGACAACCAGATCTTCGCCTGGCCTCATCAATTCTGATGCCGCGTAGATGCAAGCAAGTGGGGAAACGTTGGGAGCGCTTGAGCTGTAACACAAGCGGTTGTTCCCCACCGTGGCGAAAGGGTCGCTGGTCGAACGGGTGGCGTAAACGATGCAGTGCAGATGCCCCCTTGTTCGAGTTAAGCGGCTGCACGTCAAAAGTTGCTGCTACCGAGTTCGGCAAACAGGTTTGTTCGTTGTGCCTTTGTGAAGACCAGATCCCGCGAAAGCTATAGAATGCGCGACTTCCCAGAGTTCGTCTGAGAGGGGCCCCGTCTTGACATTACTATGAATGGACAATGTAATTAGCTTTGGAAATTGTTTCTGTAGTTTTGTCGTAAGCTGTTGAGCAAGAAATGCGTCTGAAATTTTGCAAGCTTTACTTTCCTTCTCATCGAAGAAGCTGACATTGATTTGTTTGTTTGATTCATTTTGTTTTCATAATATTTCAAAGGTAACAGTTAGTGTGTTTTATTTTAACAGATAAGGCTAAGTAAAAGCCCCTGTTTAAAATACCTTTTGTGTTTGACATTACATGTTATTATGCACGTCAGTGTAGGTCAACTTTGCACTTTGCTTTGTTTGACGCGCGCAAGTTTGATTTTCATTGTTATTTTCTTACTTTTCAAGCGTGTTTTATTTTGTTGGGATGCTCATTGGCTGAGAACCTTGAGTTAGGACTTATCGAATGACTTTGTTTTGTTTAGCGGTCTGAAGCTTGCAAGAGACGCCAATGTGCATGATTCGGGTGTTCTTGGTATTCTAAATTGTAGATTCAGGGCCAAATTGAGTTAACCTCAGCAGCTTCGATCATCCCCAATCTGCCCGGGTCACAATCGAGAATTGCTCACGAAAACAAAAATTCTGTTTGGTTTAGCAGTGTCATGCACTGTAAAGGAGTGTCAGCACTGTGTATTCCTCCCGAAATTCGTTGCTCGTGATGCTAATTGTTAGCCCACCGTAATCTCGAGAAAACATTTGGTTCCTGCTGGTCTGGGGATTTGATCAGCATTTGGAGGGTGCTTGCTTTGGCCAGATTGGTTCGGCTTTGTGTTCGACTCCGTCGTTCGAGTGAACCTCCCCAGGCCTATGACAGTCTCAACGGGCGGAGAGAGCGGAACGGCTACCGACGGTCAACCTGCTTCCCTCCTTCCGAGCCGCGCTGACGGCTCAAAACTTCGGATGCAATGTCTGGCGGCGGGGGCGCTGTTGTGCCACAGACATGTTCCTCGTTCGGGGGCACGTCTCACGAGATCGAGTGCTATTCCGACGAACTGACCACCCCCCCTCCCAGCGCCGCCTTCCGCGCAGAAGAACCGTGCAGTTCCGGGGATAACGTCAATTCCGCCGCCGAACCACCTTGCAGTTCCGGGTATGGCTGCGTCGCCTCAGCCGAGCAACTGTGACGTTGCAAAGAACTGGTCTCGCAGAAGAGTCCCAAAACGCTATTTAAGGTCGCGCCGGCCCCGTGTTAGAGGGATTTGCCCAAGCCGACGTTGTCGTGCTGGCCGGCTCTGTACAAACGACAACCTGCTACAGTAAACGCTCCTTCTTGTTGCTGTTTTCAAAACAGATTGCCTCCCTGCTTCGCCTTCGGGCAACGGCTTCAGTGAAGTCCGCTCGACGGCTCGCCGCTCTTTGCCACTGCTACCCTCGTGACCCAGCAAATTCCTAACTCTCTACAATAAACTGCGGGCGCAATTTGTAATTCGAAACAAAGAATGAATGACTCTGGTGCTACACTTTCTTACACGTGTTCGGGAAAGAATGAAGAAATAAGTTAAAATGCTGGGGAGAGTCGCCATTAGCAACTGCGCCCACAAGCGAATGTTCATAAGAAACGAAGTTTAAGAGAATCGCAAAGCCAATGAGTTTTCCCATTCATAAAAGTGGTTTTCATTGTGACCTATCTATGTCACTCAAATTCAGAGGCCTACCAAGTCTTCCTCGGTGACTGGGTGGGGACACACTTCACATCAATTGTCAGCGAATATATATATATATATATATATATATATATATATATATATATATATATATATATATATATATATATATATATACATATGTACATATATATATGGAAAACAAGTGTATAATAAGGGCTCGTTTTTTGTGTTCACACAATATTATTGAGATCTAACAGACAATAATGCGAAGGAAGGTATAGGGTAAGTTATTAGGCCAATTGTAATGTAAATGAGAAGAAAGAAAAGTGGGTGAAAAGATAACTTGCCGTGGGCGGGATCCGAACCTGCGACCTTCGAATAACGCGTTCAATGCTCCCTCTCTCTCTCTCTCTCTCTCTCTATATATATATATATATATAGGGGAATGAAGTGTATACCTAAGGGCTCATTTTTCCGAATTTTGACACATTAATAATGAGATCTAACAAACAGTAATGCCAAGGAATGTACAGGGGAAGTTATTAATACCAAAGGAATGCAAAAAGAAGAAAGAAATGTGAATGAAAAAATAACCAGCCGTTACGGCTAGTTATAATACGTTTGCATTTCGCGCACGTACTTACATCAGTTTTACATTCACGATGTGTTTCTTTGTTGTGATGTTTAGAAGATTAGAAATGTCAATGTGAATATGACAATAAATTTTTTGAGTCGGCGCGCAGTTGTCCACAAATAAATTGCCTCTAGTTGGCAATTGCCCCTTTCAATGTTAGAGCAGAACACAGTGGTCACTCGATGCCGCTACGCAAGAAACGCAAGTCTGGTAATTCTTGCACACTCTATTATTTGAGCTGTACCTTAACGTTAACAAAGTGCGTGCGAATATGCTTAAACTTTCACTTTCGACATGCGTTGAGATGAGCCGCAGTGAATTTGAGTTTCACCCTTCTGTTCTACCACCATAATTTACACCAAAGGTTTGTCACACCGACCGAGCCCCTACAAGTGTTATCGGCCCTTCTGGGTTTCAGAATACACAATTTCAACGACTAAAAATGAGAATACAGCACAACTGCGGCATCATTTAACCTAAATGAAGCCTTTTTTATTGTGCATGGTGTCCACGTAAGAAGCGACAAACATCGATGCGACGCGCTTGCAGCACTTTCATCAAATGTACGCCTCCCCTCACCGACAGCAGCCGGTCACACTCACTGGCACTTCACTGGCTCTTATGCGAGAACATAGATACGTCAATTCGTATGCTTACTGAACCAATATGATAGCATAATGTTTCTGGCGCACCGCATTCACTTTGGGCAAGCCGTTATGTAGTTGTTCCTAACGACAGAGCAACAGCGGTGCGCTGGCACGACTGCGCTGTGCGTTGCGCAAAAAACTCCAAAACCAATTGTGTGGGTGTATCTATTGAATGAGCGTCATAAAGCCTGAAGGTGTATCACCCTTTGGAAGGAGCGAGAAAAGGATAATAAACTTGGCAGTAACAGCCCATAAACTGTACCTGCTCCTCAGTCCAGTGAGTTGTATTTTTTTTTTGCCGTTGTACATTGTAACAAAAGCATAGCGCTGTTGCCATTATCGCAGTGCCAAATGTTACAGGCAGCAGTTGTTCATGTTTATCAAATGAGCAAATTTTAGTAGCAGCTGCAGATCCCGTCCCTCCCGAGTAAACGACAAACAGAACTGAAGTTAAACATTGACTTTTTGAGTTGACTACTTCTTTAACACCCAATCGCCGTCTGTTGGCGTGGCGCAGTGCTTGGTGTGCTCACTTCGAAAATTGGATATGGCAGGTTTGATTCTGCGCTGTCGCACTTTTAGTTTTTTACGGGTGCTTTCTACATCGTTTTCTATACAATTATGTTTAATATTTCTTTAGTCGCAGCTAGTCACGGTGGTTCTTATGCAGTTTCCCACTCCAGCATTGCCGGGTGGAGCATGCCATCCACCATCCGCTCCACCATACGCCACCCTACACCATGTGCCACTAACATTTCCAACGCCATAATCCACCAAATGGTGGGTGGTGGAATCCGCCATTCCTATGATGGACATTTTACAATAGGAATGTGGGGAATTATAACATTCATCTGCCCCCCGTTGCTTCCTTCTGAAATTGTCTTTAGCTGTTTAGGATTGGTTCAAACAGTCTTTGTTATGCACACAGCACCAGCTTGTTACGCGAGGAGGCAAATGACGCGACAATGAGCTAATACGTGATGACCACTTATGCACGACCACGTAAAAAATAAAAGAATGAGCTATTTCCGACACGGCATATTATTTACCATTGGTTCTTTGGCAATTAAAACTTTCTGTGTGCCACGAAATTGCCTCCTTTTTATATAATTTCACGAGGCTTGAGAGCATCTCCTTCTGAATGTAATTCAATTAGGCTAGCTGCCAATCACAATAGCACCGGCTACTTATAGCAGCTGGCAAGATGAATTAGGAGTATATTAAATTTTTTCCACTTGCAGCATAAATGTGTCTAGTAGTTTGTATGCGTATACACCTCTCTCAGCTCATACTTGCTTAGAGAAAGAGGAATGGAAAGAAATATGCTGTGCTACACTTGTGCGCTCATTTACCGTCCTAGGTGTATTAGCAGCTATAAAAGACAATTCAAGTTAAGTGAAAACCAAGTAGGCTGACTCTTATATAAGCCTCCTTAGTGCTAAGAACCACGGTCTTTCCTCTTTTTTTCTGGTCCGGTGGGTAATGTTGTGAGACAAGCTTAAAATCTTAGCTTCCTACTGAGCTCGAGTTCACTGCTTTATTCATGGCCACTTTGAAAGCTGCTGCTAAAGCTCGAACTTAGCATAAGCAAGGCTGATCAGGTTTATCAGAGACTTACGCGGAAACAATTTTCGGCGTTTATGTACAGAAAAAAATAAACATCAGAAACATTTCGTCACACTCATCGGTTCGCAACAGCTTCGACAGATCAGCGGTGATGATATACCCTTTTCAAAGAGAATTATTTTCCGGAAGCAGCAAATGCTTTGACCAGTCTTTAAAAAAAAGTTTGATTGTTCCCGTCTGTAACTGCCTCAACAAGTAACACCAGAGTAAAGGCATGGACAAGGGATGTAATGTTAGAGGGCCCCTGTTCAGCGCTTGCCTCCTCTGCACTGTTACAGCACAAGACGCGAAAGCGTCGCATAGGCGACGCGCACCGCGAAAAGCCTACAAGAAAAATCATCACAGCCGAAATGTTGGCGAAATTTCACTGTGTTGTAAAATAGCCTCGTTACATTTTTATTCTCCCGTTCGAACATAATTCAGTGATTACTGTTGTAACGGAAACCTTCGCCTTACTTGTAAGTTTATCCTGCGTGCAGCCAAGAGAGACCACTGTCGAAAGTGGAGAGGCTCAGCCCTTCAACTTTTCTTTGTCGGGAAGGCTCGCGCCTCCCTTGCCCCCGCCTCTGGCTGATACACTGATGTTCGAACTGCGCGTCGTATTTTTCTGCCCTGTCTCTAATTACGGACACCGTTATCAACCGTAATCTTTT
Source organism: Rhipicephalus annulatus (assembly GCA_013436015.1). Lineage (NCBI taxonomy): Eukaryota > Metazoa > Arthropoda > Arachnida > Ixodida > Ixodidae > Rhipicephalus > Rhipicephalus annulatus. The sequence goes on along the minus strand of WOVY01016024.1, from coordinate 586,435 downwards.
GCTTGGGATTATACTTCCTTCGTAGTACACTTTCGTTTTCAGCCGTGTGAAAAAATGAAATTTGGCACAGACCTTTGGCAGCGGGACGGGCGTCACGGGTGGCTTGGTCCTCACTGGCAACGGCACTGTCCAGTTGAGTACACCGCTGGATGGACACTCATCTGGGAATAAGATGCCACAAATCTCGGCAGGACTCATTGTTGTGTGTCCAAGTACGTAGAAGAACTCGTCCTGCGCATAAGCAGTCAGGAAGTAGTCTCAAGAAAACTACCTCGTAGCTTAATTCAAATGAAAAAGACGAATTGACCGGTAAAAAACAAGTTTTTCCCCCTTATTTGGAAGAACGCATTCTTTATTTTGTATCATCTCAGCTTCCAATAGAAGCAATGAACTGCTCTGCACACAGTTTTTCAAGGTATATTAGTATCAGAGTTTTCTATACTTGCAGTGATGGAAGTGGGGGGAGTAGCATCAGTGACCAACACTCCCAGAATTAAATGCACATACAAGCTAATTGAAGTGAACGGAAGATGACAGCTGCCTAGCTCAGTTGGTGGAGCATAGGACGCGTTATTTGAGAATCACCGGTATGGATACTTCTGACGGTAAGTGAACGTTTTGTCCCCTTATTTTTCTTCACATTTACATCGCAATAACTAGAAATGACGTCAACTATGCTTTTCTTGGTTTTTTGTTAGTTCTAACCATATTGTGTCTAGCAAGGCTGACGAGAGAGCAATACGTATCATGACTGTAAGAGAAAAAAGGAAGGAATTAAATAGGAACAACCCCACCCTTCACTTCGAAAAACGATAAACCATCGACTGCAGGACATATAGCAGGAGTAAATTGTAAATAATAAAGTAAACTAAGAGGAACTTTCTTCGTAATACGTCGAATGTGTATATACAGTACATGAAAATCATAAAGACCACTGCATAAGCTAAACATGCAGTTAGGAAATGACAGCCTACAAAACATCAAAAACGCACATTCGTTTTAGTCAAGTAATGCATATATAAATCAGTAAGTATGGCATAGAAAAAATCTAACCTGGCACCGATACCTTTGCCTTTTCATATTTTGAGGAAACTATACCGATGACCCCAATACATCAAACATTCTTCGACGTCAGCCTAAGTTTTCTTGCTCACCAAAAGCAACTGCTCCGAGGCCTTCTGCAGCGGTGCAAAGATTGTTTCTCGTCATCAACAAGCGTTCAACAGGCACCTCTAAACATTTCTACCCAGAAAGGCCCCGACTACATCGTGAGAGTCTCCTGGCTTTGAACCACAGAATGGGCACTTGAAAAATAACATGTAGACAAATTGCAGCCGGACGCACAATATACTGTTGGAAGAGTCCGTCAAGCAGTCTGGGTTAAAAAAGACGGATGGCACTCTGCATTTCTGTGTCAAATATTGCCGCCTGAACGAGATCACAAAGACAACGCCTTCGGTCCCCTCTGAACCGTAAAACGCTTCTCTTCACTGGACCTCCAGAACGAAACAAAAAAGACAGGAGGGGAAACTGCGGGCCGGCGCCAGCGCGAGCACGCGCCACGATAATGTCACACTGGGAGAAGAGGTTGGCAAACTGGTGTAACTGTATATGGTCCCTACGGGACCAGAGTAGCGCATCTGTTTCTAACGCCTCCGGTGCCGCCAACGCCACCAGCGCCGCCAGCAAGCATGCATTGCGGAAAAGCTGATGCAGAGGCCAATTTTGTGTTTTCCGACGCCGCCGCTGCACTGGCGCGAATCATCGCCAGTCAAGTTCAAAGTGAATCTGGCTGGTCAGTGCCCTAGGGGTAGGTGTTTCGTGTTCACCCCTTTTCTGAACACAGTTTATGGATGCGTTGGGGTGACTGAGGACCAGCTTCGCGTGCGCACCAGGTCTGCAGTTTTACGCTCTACCATCACAGTAGTACATCACAGCCATCGGAATGCTACTTTGACTGCGTGCTCGACTACAAACTGTAGCAATTGCTCGGAAAGCGGCAAGGCTTTTTATTCTATTCCATGACGAAGAATGGTCATGGTTCATCGGCTGCAGTGATTGCTTCGAATGCAACGGCAAAAACCTATTTCGTGGGGGTCAAAAATATGCGAGGTGAGATTTCCTTCGAACAGCTTACTGTGAGCTGTAGCCCGTGTAGTCAACGTATGTTGACAATACGACAACTCCCGGACGAATGTGTCTGATACAGTCAAAACATGACGTATCAGGCACACGCGCTTGTTATGCCCCATCCAGTATTAATTCTGCATAGACATTTTCGTGTATGGGCGCACTCACTCCTACCTCTGCAATGATGTGACAACATGAGGAATGTATGCTACAGTAAGGCGCGACTGATTTGTCTTGTTCGGATGTTTTCTGCGTAATTGAGTTACTGAGCTTAGAAAGCAAAGGTAGGGTAGTGTGAAAATAAAACTGCTGTTAAGACGCACCAGATAACGAGCTCAGTACCTCAGCTGTACAGCTGTGCTATCGCGATAGCCTTGGTTCTGTAAAATGGCAGTTTCCGTGCACTCGTACAGTTCTCAAAAATAGAAGAGTAAGGTCTATTGAGCATGCTCATTTGTTGGGTAAATTACGCACACTAAAAGTATGTTTGGGAGATAAACACTTGGTAGGACAAAAATTATAGGAATAAAGCCATCACACAATCGATCGAGTAGTATTGATTAGCAATTTGTGCTCTGTATGTGCACTGATATGATATACGGGGTTTGACGTCCCAAAACCACCATATGATTATGAGAGATGTCATAGTGGAGGACTCCGGAAATTTCGACCACATGGGGTTCTTTAACGTGCACCAAATCTGAACACAAGGGCCAACCGCATATCCGCCTTCATCAAAAATGCAGCCGCCGCAGCCGGGATTCGATCCCGCGACCAGCGGGCTGGGTGTTCACTGGCATGCAGGATCATTTCACTCCTGATCAATTTATGAATGGAAGATTTGGACGGAATGGAAAAAAGTTGAAATCAAACGCTGTCCCTAGTATTTTCTCTCGTAAGTAAACAGCAGCATATGTTCATACTTTGCTTGTTGAAAGAGGCTTTCATAATTTTAATGAACATTGATTATTATGTGATGTTCACAATATACACAGATGACTTTTGGAAGACCACTGAAGGAACAGTGCTTACCGGACTTGGCTAATGACATGAAATTCAGATATTCAATCCCAGCCATGGTAGTTGCTTTTTGATGGGGGCAAAATGCTAGAAGACGATTTAGGTGCACATTGTACAAACCTCACGTGGTTGAAATTTCAGAAGCCCTCCAATACTACCTTACTTATATTTATATCTTAATTCCTGATTGTAAAACCCCAAAATAATTATAACACAGTAGCACAAGGTGCACCTACCATACTTCAGGCAGCTGTGCCTGAGATTATATGATTATTCTTGTAGTTTCATTCAGTGGTCATTGCCGCCGCCATGAGTGCAGACAAATGCTTGCTCGTGTAAATTGGCATGTTTAATAATTCACGCACCAGGCACTTCTTGAGTAACCCTGATGTAGGTTTTCCCCAGTGCAAGCGATACTTGTTTTCACAATTCTACTGAGGCGTATTTCTTTTTATCATGCAGAAAATCAAGACGTTTAGTGCTTTTTCTCATGCCGGACGCATTTGTTCGCAAGGCTATGATCTTGTTCTTGTCGCTTCGTGCAGCGCGCACTCCAGCCCAGATGAGTGCAGACAGAGTCTGCTCGTGTGAAATGGCATGGCAAATATTGCGTACAGCAGAAACTTACTTGTCATGTACTTCTGATATAGTTTCTCTCAAGTCCAAGCGATTTTTACTTTCACAGTTTGCACACTGCTTGTTGGAGGCAGGTTTCATATATATAGGATTGAGACGGAGGAATGAACTGTTGTGCTGTACCTATCTCTGCATGCAATGGGCATTCTTTTTTTGAGAGCGCATGTTTAATCTTCAAGCGTGATGGCAGATGAATCATTAGGATGCTTTTTAAGTGTTTATGACTACTTATTTGCTCGCAGATGGGATGAAAAGAAAAACTTTAGACGCTAATGCTAGTTTGACAATTTTGCCTTCTTCACTGCTTGGTAAGTTACTGAATGAGAGAGAAGTTTTCTGTCATACGATCAATGTTGATGCTACTGGTAAGCGTATCTACTTATCTCTCCGCAGGGCGCAAATTATCAGTAAAGTCAGAGAGAAAAGTAGAGCTGCAGCGTCGCCTGAATCTAGAATACAAGCGACGGCAGAAAGCAGAAAGCAAGCATGAGACAAAGCTTCAATCAGTGGCAAAAGTTCTTTTATTTGACCAAGTTCGTGTGCTGGAGAAGGGTGCAATGTGAGGCAGCTCATGGTCTTTTGAGACTCTTCAGAAAGTTCTGGATGTGAAAGTTGCGTGTGGCACCAAAGGCTTTTAATTTGTAAAAGAGAATTTCATGTCCCTACCAGCAAAAAGAACTTTGCAAAAGCAAACGCAGCACCTAAAATTCAGGCCAGGTAAATCTGATAGACAATTTTAAAGAAAAATTTTGCAAACCCCAGATCTTTCAGGAATCCGTAAAACAGTCGAGGTGTAATTTTCTGTGTTGCATTGTTTAGCTTTGAGTCAAGCATTACGAAGTATATGGGTGCGTTTTCGTGAGTGTAGTTGTTATGTGCACACTCTGGGTAACCAGGAAAGTCGACTAAAGCAGCATTAAAAGGGCAACCTATTGTCTGATGTAACATCAGCACTCACGTTAAAGCACAGCCCTATCGGAAAAATTGCCATGGTGGATACTGGAAAACATGGTGGGCGTAGTGGAAATAATAGTGGGCATGGTGGAAATAATAGTGGGCATGGTGGAAATTATGATGGCTATGGTGGGACGTAGTGGAAAATATGGTGGTTATGCCGGGACATACTGGGTGGTATGGTGTACAGATGATGGGTAAAGTGGAAATGATGGTGGAAAGCAGAGGCTAGATAGTGGGCAATAATGGGACACTCTGTCCACCATTGCGATAATGCTGGGTAGCCCAAAGCATATGGTGGGTGGTGCTTATTATGGTGGGCTACATGGTGTACCAAGTTGAGAAACTCTTCCCACCATTGCGATAATGCTGGGAAGCACTAAGCAGATGATGGGTGCTGCTTGTTATGGTGGGCCACATGGTGTACCAAACTGAGAAGCTCTGCCCACCATCGCGATAATTCTGGGAAGCAGTAAGCAGGTGATGGGTGGGCTTATAATGGCCGGCAATTTATATAGTGTACCAATCTGGGATCAGTACACTACATGTTCTACTACCATGATTTCCATCAAAGTTAGGCCTACCGACCGAGCCCGTACAATTGTGTTATCCGTGCTTCCGGGTTTCAGAATACACAATTTCGACGATTAAGTATGACAATACAGCGCAGCCATGGCATCAATTAACCTAAATGAAGCATTTTTCATTGTGTATGGTGTCCGCTCAAGAAGCGACAAACATCGATGCGACGCGATTAAAGCACTCCCAGAGAACGTAATTAAGTGTCTTCTCACCGACAGCCGCCGGTCGCACTCGCCGGCACTTCTCTAGCTTTTGTACGAGAACTCAGACGTGGCAATTTGTATGCTTGGTGAACCAACATGAAGCGTAATGTTTCCGGCACACTGCATTCGTTTTGGCCAAGCCGTTATGAAGTTGCTTTAGCGAAAAAGCTACAGCATTGCGCTGGCGCGACCGCCCTCTACATTGCGCGAAAAGCATCCCAATGCTCAATCAAATAAATTTGGCGGGCGTATCTATGGAATGAGCCTAGAGGCCTCATAAAGCGTGAGCAGATGTCACCCTTTAGAACGAGCGCGAAACGGATATTAAACTTGGCAGACCCCGCCGGTAAACTATTGCTGCTCCCCAGTCCACTTGGTTTTTTTCTTGAAGTTGTGAATTGTAAAAAAAATAGCACTAGTGCCGTTAACATAGTGGCAATCGTTACAGGCCGCAGTTGCTTGTGTTTAATAAATGTGCAATTTTTAGTAGCAGGTGTAGATCTTGTCTATGTTGTGTACACGACAAACATAACTTAAGTTGAACCGTAAGTTTGTATGCCAACTAAGTATTTAACACCCATACATCGTCATGTTGGTGTGGCGCAGTGGGAGAAAGACGAAGACGACGTTCTGAACGGACGCGTTTTTCAGTGCGAAGGGGCAACAACAACAACATGTTCTCCGCTTCGAAGAATTTATCGGCCATGGGCCGAGGTGCTGCTCAGGCTTCAGCCAGCGGCAACGACTACCGTGTTGTACTTCCTCGCCTTCCCACCGGTAAGCTTGTTGTGGACTCTGTCTTTCTACATGCGGACTTAGCTGGTCGCCCCTACCGGGCTCAAGATTTTAGAGATGCTCTTCGGGACATCATTGACTTGAAAGAAATAAGCTCCATAGGTCAATTTCGAATGCCTCATGTTTGGATGGTGACATGCAAGTCAACGCTGACGAAAACAAAGTTGGTCACAAGAGGTGAATTTTTCGTCAAAAGTCGTCGATGCCTCGTTATAGACCCGGAGCCCACGGAAGTGAAGTTGAAGCTTATGTGGCTTCCTGAGCGCTTGGAGGACGCCTATGTGTGCGAGGCACTGCAAGCTTTTGGGAAGGTCAAGACAATATCACAAGAAAGCTGGAAAGTAGCGGACATGGAACAAATGCGGACGCTAAATAGGGATGTTGTATTGTCCCTTGCTGATGGAGTTCGCATTGCGGATATTCCTCACATTCTTGTTGTCTGCGGAGTGCAAAGCCTCGTCCTGATACCTGGCCGCCCACCACTTTGCCTTCGGTGCAGTAAGGTTGGACACATCCGTCGAAACAGCAGGACCCCTCGCTGTGACAACTGTCGACGCTTCGGTCATTCGGCCGAAGATTGTGTTATGACATACGCCAACAAGCTGCGACAGCACACAAAACAGCCAGATGATAACCTACAAGAACATATTATGGATGCCACCGAGGTTTTGGATGCAACGGGAGACACTCCGTCAATGTCATATGCTGCAAGCTCTACCACAAGGAATCCAGAAGAGGAAAGAAAGTCACTCGCTGTTGACACAGTTGAAACTTCTGCGTGCAAAGAGCCAAGTGAATCATGCAAGCAGCATACCCAAAACGACTCCGCACCACCCCTAGCACAAGTAGGAGTTCCTTTGGAGAGTGTTGTTGCGCTGACCCATAAAGATGCCGAAGAACCACCAGTACAAGATAGAGACTCTGGGCTGGATGCCGCAGAAAGTTCATCACCTGCTTGCACTGCAGCTCCGCAGCAGCTTTTTCATCATGGTGCAGTGTCGGAAGATGATATGCAGATCTCTACGGATACAGCAATACTGAAACGTCGCGCATCGTCCAGCTCGGATTCAAGCAGAGGAAGTGACCCAGCGTCAGTGACTAGGGAGTCACGCCGTCGCCGAAAGTCCACGCCAAAGGGGAAGCGTCGCCGTTCCCGATCTAGGAGGCCTGCTGGGGGCTCACGGGAAGCCTCAGCGCCAACTCTTGGGACTGATCAAGAGGGACAATAAGCGAATTAAAAGGTAGTCACCATGGCGCAGTCTGAGCGACTCATATTTGCCACCTTGAACGTACGCGGCCTTAGGTCTTCGCAGAAACAAGCACAACTCCGTAGACTTCTCAATCGGAAGCGTCTCGACTTTGTCGCCATCCAAGAGACAAAGATCGAGAGCGAGGAAGAGACCGAGAGGGCCCTGCGGCCTTTTTTGTCTCAGTTTAATGTGTGTGTCTCACATGCTAAAGGTTTATCTGCGGGCTGTTGGTTGTTTCTGAGAAAAAGCCTACCCTGTTCAGCATTGTGCACTAGTGTTGATGAAGAGGGCAGGTATATATGCTGTGATTTTTTTGTTGCAAGGAGTGCCATGGAGAATTATCAATCTATATGCGTTTAATGAAGTTCCGAAACGGCTTGAGTTATTTGAAAAAGTGCGTAATTTAATTGACGTCGACAGATGCACGGTACTTATGGGAGATTTCAACTGCGTATGTGGAGCTATTGATCGTTATAATTCGTCTGTAAAGAGAGACAGGAGTGGTGAGCTTTTATCCGGTATTGTAGATAATGCAGGACTAATTGACATCGGGGTCTCGAATCGGGCAACAGCATATACAAGAGTACAAGGCAGCTCTCATGCTCGCCTTGACCGGATTTACGTGTCCTCATCACTCCTATCTCGTAAAATTTCCTGCAGCACCGAAGCTGTATCATTCTCAGACCATTGTATTGTCATAGCGCAAATTGGCGAAAATCGTCACAAACAATTCCGTCCCCAGTGGGCCCTTTGGAAAATGAATGCGAAGCTCCTCTGTGATCAGGAATTCATGAATCGCGTCCAGATGGCATTGAGGCAATCTTTTTTCAATTGGTTTTCATATCTTCGCTGCTTGGGAGCTTTTTAAACAAGAAGTTCGCTCTATAGCTTTAGAAATTGGGGCTGTTAAGTCTTTCTATAGAAAGAATGATGAAAAGATACTTGTTAAAAGTCTTTGCAATCTTTATGAGATGGAATGCGAAATGCCGGGAAAGTACATCAAAGATATTGAGAATATTAAGTGCCAACTACAGAGATATGATGCTGCTCGCTACCAAGGGGCACGTATTAGATCTCGGAACCAGCGCACTTTAAATTCTGAGCAACCGACGCGCCAAGCTTTACTTGATGAGCAACGCCATGCGATTTCTAAAGCTATTCCAGACTTGTACTTTAACGATGTGCTCATAAAAGATAACGGAGACATTACTTTGGCGTTCGAAACGTACTATAACAGCTTATTTAGCTCTCCCTCTGATGATCCTGACGCTCACCTCAAGGCTAGTTTTGTTTCTCTTGTGAACCCCTTGAAGGACAGTGATTGTGAAGTCATTAATGGGCCCATTACTATACAGGAAATCGAGCAAGCAATCGACAACTTGCCTTTATTGAAAACACCGGGGCCTGATGGCATCTCAGGCGAATTTTACAAAGCTTTCAAGAAAACGCTTGCTCCTATATTGCTGAATATTTTTCAGATGAGTTACGAGATGGATACACTCCCACAATCTTTTTGCAAAAGTCACACTGTGTTAATACCGAAAACAACTGACAAGGAAAAACTTCGCTTCGTTGAGGGCTATAGACCTATATCGCTTTCAAATGTGGACTACAAAATTTTCGCAAAAGTATTAGCAAATAGGTTGCAATTTGCTATGTCGATCCTCATTGGGTCTCATCAGACATGTGGCATCAGAGGTCGATCCATACAAACCAATATACATGTCGCTCGAACAATGCTTCAATACTGTCATGGTTCTCAAGACCATCTTGCAACGCTACAGGTAGACCTATCAAAAGCTTTTGATCGTGTTCGTCATTCCTTCTTTTTTTCTCTTCTCGAACAAGCTAATGTTGGCAAAGTTGTTCTTAAAGGCGTTAAATTATGCTATAATGAATGCTCAAGTCGTCTGATAGTTAATGGTCAACTCTCCAAGCCAGTTTCTATTCGCTCTTCTGTAAAACAGGGATGCCCGATGTCACCTCTTTTATTTGCACTTTATCTAGAACCACTGTGCTTAAGCATAATACAGTCGAGTTGCATTCATGGCTTTAGAATATTAGGCAGTGAGGTTAAAGTATTGGCTTATGCAGATGATGTCGCATTATTTTGCACAGATAAACCAAGTGTCGAAAATGTGGTATATACTATTGAAAAGTTTGGCGTAGAATCAGGAGCTCGTTTAAATGCCTCTAAAAGTTTAGGACTGTGGTTTGGCTTGTGGGGTAGCACACCGAACCACTTTGCAGGGATTAATTGGACAAGAACTCCTCCAACATACCTCGGTGTACCATTGCATGCATATAGATTCAGTGCGCATTACTGGAAGGAACGTGTCCCTAAGCTTGAACGACAGGCCCAGACATTTGTGCCCTATCGACTTTCGATATTTGGGAGAGCTGAAGCTTGTAATACTTTCTTAGCGACAAAACTTTACTATGTATTGCAACTTATTCATTGCGCAAGATTCTATATACAACGCTTTCATCGGATTTTCGCTACTTTCATATGGTCTTCGACTTTTGAGCCCATGCGTCGTGATAATATATTCAAGCCAGTTAGTGAGGGTGGGTTAGGACTAAAACACCTTTATCTATGGCAAATAGTGTCCCGATTCTTCTTTTTTCGAGACAATTGCCATCCTGTAATCCGTTCCTTCTTGCAGGTTACACTTGTTGATTGCTTACCAGATTTAATTGTTTCATCCAACTTCTCCGAACGCCCATGCTTGTGGGGATTCATGCAGGAAGTTTACCTCGCAGTTCAGTTCCTTAAAGCTCGCTTCTTTGTAGAATACCTGTACTCAGTAACGCGCAAGGTGCTTTATAAGGACCTACTGAGTACACTCTTCCCACCTCCATTGTACCGTTCACTGTACGCCAATCTTCCTGGTCACGATGTGTTGAAGCGAGTGCGCAAAATGTACATTCCACCGAATTCAAAAACATTCTTCTATAAACTCCACTCTGAAACATTGGCGGTAAACACATGGTTAGAAAGAAAAGGTATTTTCATTCCGTCTGTTAACTGCCGTCTGTGTGATGTGCCGGAAACGATTGAACATTGCTTTGTTAGCTGCAAAGATGCCATACTATTTTGGGATGTCCTTCAGCGAGCACTGAAAAAACGTTTCGTCATTAATTCTCACACAATACGTTATCTTCTGCCAGCAACACTTGATGAAGTACCATATGATATGTTTTTCCTCATGGGTTTGCACAGCTTGTGGAAGACACGAATGCAAGACCGCAATGCAGAGCCCACCACCTCTTCAAGCGCACACTTCATTCAAATGGCTATCCACCTAAAAACATCTACGATGAGCTAGACTTTAGACCGGACTGGTACTCCGTCTTAGAGAATTGTTTGACCTCACCCCTTTTTTGTTTGTATAACACGATGTGAAGAACTCTTCATGTGAGGAACTCACGCTGTGTTAGCCATTTAGTGTTTATGAGTAACGCTTGAGCGCTTACTTTGGCGATTTGATTGTACTTTTGTTCGCTTGATATTGTCTTTATTGCCCAAGTACTTTAATAAATACCATGAATTAAAAAAAAAGTTGGTGTGGCGCAGTGGTTAGCGTCTATGAATGGGAATCGGCAGGTTGCACGTTCGACCCTCCGTGGCGCCTTGTTTTTTTTACGGAACGGGTGTTTTTATACTGTTTTTATAGAATTCTTTTTTATTTTTTGTGGCAGCTCGTCACGGTGATTATGACGTCATTTCGCGCTCAAGTGTTGCCGGCACTGCAGCACCCACCATACCCACCATGCGCCATGGTGGGCATTTCCCACCATTCACCCACTACACTAATCCACTATAATGGTGGGTGGTGGTTTCCACCATGCCCACCATTCGCTTTTTTTCGATAGGGAGATGTCACTATTATCAAAATGAAGTGTACTTCATGGAGTGAGTTCTATGGTACTCATGTCATGAGCATAGAGTCGTATACGTCATGCCCTCTGACGCTCCGATACCTATATTTTGTTCTGCAGCAAGTGAAGAAGGCAATCATAAGAGCACCCGGAAGTAGGCAGCTAGTCAAACAGACAGGCAGCCAAATACAGAAATAGATATTGTAACATGACATCGGCAACGAGAGGGCATCAGGTAGACGAGAAAGATGATGAATGCGATTGTACTCATGTTGTTGCTGCTGTTGTACCTCCATCTTGGCCACAGCTGCCTCCGACTCTCCTGTATATTTTTTAATTGTATTTATTTCAATAATTTTCTTTCACACCGTGACATTTAGTGGTGGTGCGGGGTACAACATGATATAACGATGCTCCTCAGTGGCCGTCGTTTGGGTTTTTCCACCATGGCAAATCAGGAACCCGCGCCCGTCGAGGCGATTACAACAACTGTTGTCCTTCCACAGCTAAAAGATCCTGACACGTTCTGTGGCACTGATGATGTCGACATCGAAGAATGGTTGCCGTTGTATGAACGTACAAGTAAGAATTACCGCTGGAATCAAACTTTTATGTTGGTCAACATCCTGTTATACTTGAAAGGAGCAGCAAAAGTGTGGTAACCACGAAGATAAAATTGGAAGCTGGGATGCATGCAAAAAAAAAAGATTCGCGCCCTTTTCGGCAAGTGTGTGGGTAGGAAGACAGTGGTTGGAGTTGGCATCTCGTGCGGAAACGTCATCAGAGTCCTACGTGGCTTAGATACAGGAAGTGCTTGCCCTTTGCTGCAAAGCGGAAAATGACATGGAAGAAACCGAGAAAGTAGCACACATATTAAAAGGAATTGCAGATAATGCGTTCAACCTTCTCATATGCAAGGACTGCAACACGGTTGACGCCATCATGAAGGAGTGCCAGCGTTTAGAGGCCGCAAAAAGTCGACGTATCACCCACCATTTCACTCGACTACCAAACATAGCAGCAACCTGGTCGTGCGAAGACGGGCCTGCACTACAGACACCGTTAACTGCAGAGCATGTGACCACGATCGTCAGACGTGAACTTAAAGCTCTGTCTCCTGCGTCCACGTGCTCCCAGGTCTGGGAATCTAGCCCTCGCATGGTGCCACTGGTACATGCCATTGTGCGACAAGAGCTTTCCCGTGCTGGACTGGCATCCGAGTGCAATACAGCTCCCTCTCAGCCGACCAACCGTCGTCGACCCCCTGTTTCGTATGCCCAAAGCCGAAACCTTCCGGTGCGCCCTCGCAATCCAACTGCTGACGATCGTCCGATTTGTTTCAACTACCACCGTATCAGACATGTAACCCGCCATTGTAACGCGGTGGTATTGGCATCAATCATCCTATGGGTACACCCATCGTCCAGAGAGGGATCATGGACGCTTTCAACCTTACCGGGAATCACCTCAGGCCACCAGTGAAGACGTTTCTTTTATGCCGCTATATCGTCATCGCTCTCAAACTCCGCATGCTCACAAGTCCCGTTCACTGCTCTCCCGTCGCCCATCGTCTCACTCGCCCCAATTTCGCCGACCAACGTTGCCGACTGACCACCTGCCGCGGGAAAACTAGATGATGCAGTTCCTGGAGGTGATGCTGCATCGACCACTTGCCTGCCAAATCCTCTGACCATGCTACCGAACTGACGAAACCTTATTGACGTTGAAGTAGACAAAACACCTGTTGTTGCACTTGTGGACACAGGGGCTCACATGTCAGTGATTAATGCAGAAGTTTGTTGCCGCCTTAGAAAAGTTTTAACGCTACCCACAGTACCACTCATCCAGGTCGCCAACGGTGGCACATTTCCCGTACTTGGATGTGCTCCGCGCGTATAAATGTTGCCGATCGCTCCTCGACAGTGCTGTTTGCTGTGCTCGAGAAATGCTCCCATGAACTTATCCTCAGCGTGGACTTTTTATCCGCCCACTCTGCCCTTATTGAATTTGGAACAGGCATGCTTCAACTTCATTTACCGTGTTACAATGACGACCCAACACCAGCACAACCACGTGTGTGTTCTGCAAATCACAGTCGCCTAGCACCTCAAGCCGTTACCTACGTGAGCCTGAGATGTGTTCCTCCTGTTCCCTACGGTGCCTACAAGTTGACACCTAATGCTGACGTTCTCCTGGCCAAAATTGTTGCCGTGCCTCACAAACTTATGACAGTCACAGGAAATACAGCATCTCTTCCGATCCTAAACTTCAGTTGGTGTAAGCAAGTTATCTCAGATGGTATGAATCTGGCAAAAGCTTCTTCTGTAGATGCTGCCATTTCGGCGTTCGTTGCCGAATCCTCTTCGTCATCTGCCAATTCTCCTCATCGAAGAGCGCAGCGGATGCCACCATCGACAAGATGATCACCTCTGACCTTCTTCTAACACATACAGCTGATATCCGACACCTGCTGAAATCTTACCGTGACATTTTTGATTTTGATGACCGCCCTTTGGGTCAGACATCCTTCGTAACTCTTAGGATTAACACTGGAGACTCCAGCCCCATCCGACGACGTCCTTATTGCGTGTCTAATGCTGAGCGACAAGTTATCCAGCATGAAGTTGAAGAAATGCTCACAAAAGACGTCATAGAACTTTCCTGCAGTCCATAGGCACTGCCGGTCGTGCTAGTCAAGAAGAAGGATGGCAGCTGGTGCTTCTGCGTAGACTACCGTCATTTAAACAAAGTAACACGTAATGACATGTATCCACTGCCATGGATTGACGATGCTTTCGACTGCCTATATGGGTCTGCCTAGTTTTCATCTATCGACTTACGATCAGGATACTGGCAGATTCCTGTCGATCATCGAGACCGTGAAAAAACCACATTCATTTCACCTGATGGACTTTTCCAGTTCGAGGCTATGCCATTCGGATTGTGTGATGCTCCAGCTACACTTGAAAGGATGGATGATGGACTCTCTCCTGCATGGATACAAATGGTCCATATGCCTGTGCTATCTCGATGACGTCATCGTATTTTCATCTATATTTGAAAGCCCCCTTAGCCACTTATTGGCTGTTCTTGAGGTTTTCCGGACAGCAGGACTTCAGCTCAACTCTTTCAAATGTCGCTTTGGCCGTCGCAAAATCACTGTGCTTGGCCACCTTGTCAGCGCTTGAGGCGTGCAGCCTAACCGTGACAAAGTTAGAGTAGTCAAACATTTTTCCGTACCACGTTCCGCAAAAGAATTTATGTAGTTTTATCGGCCTCTTTTCTTACTTTCGGCGTTTCGTGAAGAATTCCGCTGACATTGCTACCGCTTACGGAACTACTGATGAAGGACATGCCTTTTTATTGGGGTACTGACTAAGCGACTACCTTCAGCACCTTTACAACATTACTTACTTCCCCATCCATCTTGGCCCATTTCGACCTGTCAGCACATACTGAAGTTCATACCGATGCCAGCGGACAGGAAATCGGTGCTGTTCTCGCCCAGCGGCAATGAGGACAGGATCGCGTCATCGCTTATGCCAGTAGCCTCCTTTCCACTTCCGAGAGCAAGTTTTCCATCACAGAGCATGAGTGCCTCGCACTAGTCTGGGCAGTCGGAAAATTTCGACCATACTTGTTTGGCCGCACCTTTTCAGTAATTACGGATCACCATGCTTTGTGTTGGCTGTCGTCTCTTAAAAATCCAACTGGATGACTTGGCCGTTGCGCCTTGAAACTCCAAGAATACAGCTTTGACGTGGCATACAAATCTGGCCTATTGCACCAGGATGCCGACTGTCTATCCCGTCACCCCGTGGACCCACCCGACCTTTCAGCACATGATTCTGACCCTTGTGTCTTTGCCATGTCTGCTTTCACCGACATACGCAAGGGGCAGCTCAACGATGTCCACTTGCGATCTACCACGCAGAGTCTACGTTTGCCCCACATAGACCCGTCGCTACAATTGTTCGTTCTACTCAATGACATTCTTTATGGACGCAACACCAGCGCCGGGGGACCAGAGCTACTACTTGAAGTTCCTGCGACACGCCATCCTGCTGCTCTGGAACAGCTTCACGACGCTCCATCCGCTGGACATCTCGGGGCCACGCGCACGTACGATCGCGTGCAGCGTAAATTCTTCTGGCCAGGCTTTTACCGTTCCGTGTTGCTGCTTGTGAGTCCTCCCAGCGCTCCAAACATTCCACCTTGCCACCAGCTGGTCCAATCCAACATATAGACACACCCACCGTCCCCTTCTACAGCTTCGGTCTTGATCTCGCTGGACAATTTCCTACTTCTCTCACTGGAAACAAGTGCATAGCCATGGCCACTGACTACGCCACAAGATACGCTATCACACGAGTGCTACCGACAAGCTGCGCCACTGACGTCGCGGACTTTTTGCTTCATGACGTAATTATTCACCATGGTGCTCCTCGACAGCTGCTGACCAATCGTGGTCGCTCAATTCTTTCAAAAGTAGTAGATGACATCCTGCGCTCGTGTTCTACGCGTCACAAGCTCACTACAGCCTACCACCCGCAAAGAAATGGTCTTACCGAGCGCCTGAATTGAACCTTGACAACAATGCCCTCCACGTACGTTTCCAAAGATCACCTTGATTGGGATAGTACTTTGCTTTATGTGACATTCGCGGACAATTCGTCACGTCACGACACCGTTGGCTTCATCCCCTTCTATTTATTGTTCGGCCGTCATTCAGCGCTACCCTTCAAGACCCTTCTCCCATCGACTGCGCAGACGGTTACATAGCACACCCGGGATCCCACTGCTCGGGCTCAAGTGGCCCGCCAAATTGCACGGGAATGTCTTGTTGGCTCGCAGCTCTCTCAAAAGGCCCACTACAATAGCCATCACAGAGTTGTTTCCTACTCTTCAGGTTCATTGGTCTTCCTTTGGACACCATGCCACCACTTTGGCCTCTCTTCAAAGCTCCTATCTCGCTACTCGGGACCTTACAAGGCTTTACGCTGGCTTACTGAGGTCACATATAAGATAGCTCCTATGGACAGCCAGTCATCGTCCGCACCCGCCACTGACGTCGTCCACGTGTCCCACCTGAAACCATACATCTCCTCATGATGCTTCTCTCCTTTAGGCGCCGAGTCGCTGCTACCGGCGCCGGGAGTAATATGTTACATAACATAGGCAACGAGAGAGCATCAGGTAGACGACGAAAACGATGAATGCGATTGCGCTCGTGTTTTTGCAGCTGTTGTACCTCCATCTTGGCCGCAGCTACCCCCGACTCTTCTGTATATTTTGTAAATATATTTATTTCGATCATTCTCTCACCCCCGTGACAGTATAAAGAAAGAAATTCTCAAAATTGCCTCAGTTCCCTAAGAATTGGTGTGCATTCAATATTAATATTTTTCTTACTTTTAGCTTGACATGCGCATTTTTGAAGGCATATTCGATGACGTGTTTCGTCACTGCAACAGCAAGAGCGCCTTGCCTGCTTGCTTATGGACGAAATGCAGCTCGATCGAGGCCTGGACTTTGATGCATCAAATACAAGCATCATAAGTGTATAAAACTGTGAACTGGTTGTGTTGTATTATTTATGACACAAACAAATATGCACTGGCTTGTCGGATAAGCTAGGCTTTTGAAGTTAGTAACTCTGTGTGTGACAGTGTAATTCGGAAACGGCGCACTCAAACCAGTGTTGCGCAGCCTCCTTCTAAGTTTCTATTCCATTCCAGGGAATCAGGATTTGCCGTAGTTTCAATCCTTGTAATTTCTCTGAATGCGAAAAAACTGGGCTCACTACCACTTTGGGAATGGCACGGCCATTCAATTCCTTTCCTTCAATTCCTCAATGTAGAAAATGCATCTTGAGAGTTTCTTTGAGTTAAGAATGAACAAGCTCATACAAGTAGTATATTTAAAAACTATAATAACTGCTAGAGTACATAAACCTCGTTAACTTGGTTGCGGTATAGTAGCCTGGGGGCATATCTCATGCTGTAAAACCACCCTATACTAATTCCCATAAGAGCCGTTCCACCGCCACACATAGTATAGTAACAAAACGGTCTAGATCTGCTGGTATGATTTAGAACACTGCATCACCGCTTGGGCACCTTGTGCCGTTGCATCTAATACAGAAAACAGGGCTGCACTGGTCGTCGGCACTCACTCTTGTCAAGCGCGCATCGCTGACATGAATGAAGTGGGGAAAACTTTGTGTTTGCCTGTGTACAGGCATGCAATGTCTTCCCTGTGGCAAAGGTTGTTTACATGTGTCAGGTACTTAACTGCTTGTGAGATTAAGATCAGACCGTGCATAGAATATTCGTCCCTTTTGTTTACGGTATCAATGAAAACCAACGTGCGGGGACAATTTGTTTGTACGCCAACTGATGCCACGGTTTCTTTTTTAACAAAAGTGAGGTTGTTAACACTTTACACCACACATACCTTTGGCTTTGGAGAACTAAAGGTTACCCTTGCATTTGATATTACAGTATTTGAACTGTAGTAATCTCACGAAATAACTGCTTGGTATTGCAGGTCATCCAACGGTCAGGCCATCCAACTTTCAGGCCAAGGAAGAGCTGGCGACGCAAGCTCTTGTTTTCATGCTGGCTGGGCTGACAACTCGATGGAAGCAGGCAGTTGCCTACCGCTCCAGGTGTCATTGGTTTGATACAATGTGTGTTATTGTGAGCTTTGAGTTTGTGCACAAGTTTAGGCAGTATTTAGCATGGGTTGTGTGAAATCTAGAAAAAACAAATGATACAGTTGTGGAACAAAAGTTAGTAAAATCGTAAAATATACAATTGTATTTTCGTTTAAATTTTCAGTGTGTTTTCTTTGCAATACCTTGAGGACCTTATATTTCGCGGCCTTCACATTTTTACAGTTTGTTTCTTTGATGCTCAGTAGATGAAAAAGTGCATTTTTGAAGTGATTAAGAGTATGGAAGCTGCGGGCATTACTGTTAATGCAGTGGTCACTGATATGGGCCCATGCAACACTGCAATTTGGAGACTTCGCGGAATTCATGCCTCGAAATATGAAAAATTCAGACATCGTGCCCCCACCCCTGTGACAGTAAGCGAAGGCTACATTTTTTAGCTGACTTGCCTCATTCGCTGAAAATTTTGAGCGATCTTCAAGTAAGAGGCCAAAATATCATCCTGGACAATATGACGGTTGAAAAGAACAAACTGCCCAGCAACAAGGTCCGTTTTAAAATGCATGATAAGTTCTTACCTGAAGTACCACTTTGTAAGATTATGGTTACGCTTCCAACAACTGCCAAATGATGTCACTGCTGTAAGCTTTAATGTTTAAAAATACCATGACACTTGAAGTTATGGCACAATTGTAACTTTTTTGTTTTACAGGTCTGTCCTCAACACGTGCGACAAGCTTGCGCTATACATGGAAAACACACACTAAAGAAAATGCGACATTTAGAAGTCCAAAACTTTGTCCCCCTACTGAGTTGCGTTGGCAAGCCCATGGAGCGAATGATTCACAAACAATTGACATGGTTCCTAGAAAGCCACGACAAATTTTACAAAAAATGTTATGCGAAGGCCGGTCGATCGGCTGGGTTACGCCAAGGCTGGTCAGTTGTCGACAATGTCATCGCCCTTGCCTCTTCCCTTGAAAAGAACCTCTTCGCATGTCGAAATATGACAGCCGTATTCCTCAACATCAAGGCAGCTTTCGACTCAGTCTTTCATCAAGCCATTTTCGCCATCATGCAAGAATGGAGAGAATCTATGCCTAGAAGAGAATCTATACAAATTAATTGAGAGCTATCTGGAAGAGCAGAAACATATATGAGCACTGAAATTGGTCCCACACAGTTCTATACAGTAGAGAAGGGTGTACCCCAGGGTGCCGTGCTGATTACGCTACTTTTCAACCTTACCCTGATACACATAACAGAGTCACTTCCTTGATAAGTACACATCGCGATTTATGCTGAGGACATCTGTACCTAGAGCGCATCAAGGTCATGTTACATCACCAAATAGTGACTTCAAAAAGCTTTACAGAACATCTCCACATATCTAGTGTCCCAAGGCATGCACCTTTCACCAGAAAAAAGCACAGCCCTCGCTTTCACGAGAAAGAAAATGAGCAAGATTGTACTACTCCTCGGTGGACAGCCGCTGACCTATGTAAGGTCTCAAAGATTTCTGGTATTCATCATCGACGGAATTATTTCTTGGTCTCCTCAGGGGAAGAAACTTCAATCTAGAATAGTAGAAGCAACTTAACTCTTCACATTCATGGTTGGAACGCGATGGGAATGTAGTTGCCGCTCAATGGTACTGCGCCAGAGAGCATACATTGAAGGAACATTACGCTGTTGTCTACCAATGCTTCACCGATTATCCCCAGTACATAAGAGAATTTTGGAAGCTGCACGCAACAGCTGCCTACTAATATGTCTAGAGCTCCTGAAGAGCTCCTCAGCTTTGGGAAATGTAGCGGAAGCAGGATGTTTCCTACTGGATGTCATCTCTATTCAAAAAAACCTGCGTACTCACTTTCGACTTGCTATAGAACTCAAAAAAAAATTGCCCGCAGCTTCCCTCGGGGGAACACTGAGGAGGATGCGGAGCATATAATTGGTTAACGGGGTGTTAAAGTGGGACTTACTTGGGTCGATGGCTAAATTGGTTAACGTGGTTGTAAAATGGGGTAGTAAATTGCGACTTACTTGGGTAGATGGCTAAATTGGTTAACGTGGTTGTAGGAGGGGGTGTTAAATGAGTGAACACGTACACACGTATGCGAAAGGGCGGCGCTGGTCGAAGGGACGTCGATCATTGTGTTTGTGGATTCGTTGGAATTCATTTCACCGCGACCTTGGACGTCGACGCGCCGTACAAACCAACCGACGAGCGGCAACTGAGCGAGCGAGCGCCGACCTTGAGTATATATACAGCGCGACGGCGCATGCGCTGACAGCTGTCGAATGTTCTCGGCGCAGAAGCGCGCGCGGCACAGATGGTGGGCGACGGCGCGACGGCGCATGCGCACGCGTCAGCTGTCGAATGTTCGAGAAGCGGTGCGGACGGCGCACTACAAGGCGCGAGTATAAGATGCTTCCGCATCTAAAAAATCATTTCCTGTACCGAGTTCACCTAAGGCATAGCAATTATACGTTTGGCGAAGCTGGAGAATGCTCCAACTCTCCCCTGTGAATCAGCCACAAAACCTAATGCCTGCAACATTTCTTCCCTCGACACTTTCACCTCTAACTATAAAAAAAGTAGTACCTGGCATCAATGGGGCAATAAGAGAAATGTCACAGGCTGCGCTCATGCAGACTACTCGTCTCTTTTTAGGCGACAACTATGCGCAGCACTTGCATATTTGCACCGACGCCTCAATCATTCAGTAGACTTCCGCTTATGGACTTTATATCCCTTCTAGAAGACAAATGCTCTCCTGTCGACTGCAACGGAAGACATTCTCGACAGCAGTATAACTTCATGGCATCAAAGAAGCTGTGTTTTACATTTGCGCCAAACGCCAGACCGATGGGTAATTTTCACTGACTTTAAGGGAGCACTACAGGTAATGTTTAACCTCATAAAGAAAACAAATTTTCACCCCATATAAAATCGACAGAGCATGTCTACATCATCTGGCTGCGACAGCTGGGAACTCTATCCCAATTCAGTGGATACCGGCTCATTGTGGCATTTCCGCCAACGAAAAAGCAGATGAAGCAGCACGCAAAAGTCTTCGACCCCACAATTACAAACGAACTTATTTTACTAAGTTGGATGCAGCCCAGATGATCAAAAAACTTGCGATTGAAAAAATTAAGAGACGCTGACACCTCCTCACACATCAGTATGCCTTCCTTCACTCAATCTACTCCTATCTGAGAACAAGACTCTCATACGAGATTTCTCGCCATCTGGAAATGCTATACCATCGTCTACGTCTAAGCACTGCCTTTGTTAACATCCTACGGTGCCACTTCGGTCAGTCAGCAAGTCCATGTTGCAGCAACTGGGGCTCTATATAATTTGTAGAACATATATTATCTGAGTGTAGAGCATATGCTGAAAAACGTGCGCTTTATAAACATTGCATGCATTCTATAACAGAGAGAAATTTTTCTCTTGACTGTGTATTGGGACCTTTAGCCTGCACCAATTTACAGAGGCATGCTTTGATACTGTTGTTTGCATACTTGGACACCATCAGTCAGCTAGACAAGCTGTAGCTGTAGCTTGACACTATGGAAAACTATTAACGCGAGTTCTCTATAGATGGTCAAAGAGGTGGCCTCTTTCTTTCTTTTTATTCTATCATCTAATTTACATTTTGTCTTTTTTCTCTCTATTTTCCTATTCACACTTTTACTTATCGATCCCCTTCCCCACGCAGAGTAGCAAGTAAGCGAATTTTCTATGCCGGCTAAATTCTCTGCATTTCAATAAAGTGTTCTCTCTGTCTCCAAGACTTGGATCTCAACTATTACAAAAAGATGAATGTTGCCTCAGCACATGCACTTTTACACCATAGCACAGCTGCATCTTTGAGATACATGGTTAGCAAGGACTTGCTAACAACTGCAGCTCTAACAACCGCCTTTTTTATCGACCATGTATTCTTCTGAATCTCAATAATGACGTCAAGGACACAAAAGATGGCAACAAGCAATCTATGGCCTGAAAAAGTGGATAATTAAAAAATGACTACATTGATCTATTTGCCAACTTAACGATAGTGGAGAAGGATGGCAAAAGGGGTTGGAAACCTTTAGAAACTGAAGCTATTTTGTGAACTGTTGTGACGTTGTTTTTGAGAGAGTGTTATATAACTCAGAAATACTGCAAGTTTTTTATCCTTAGTCGAGTGAGCCAATACGCTCTAGAAGATGTGTTCAGTTCACTCAGGTTCAAAACACCGCTGCCCAGTGACAGATAATTAGATTCAACTTTTAGAGTGATTGTGGCCGCTGAATTTCCTCTACCAAGTCGCAGCAGCTCGTAAGGCATTGATGACTCTGAGGATCTCCTTTTTTAAGAGATAAAGAACTTGATGCTCGATTCAAGGAAGATCCGAATGAAGCTGTTGATGTTGATGATGGCATTTTTGATCTTTGTCAACTAGAACAGGATAGCTTAGACTATTTATCAGGCTTTGTTGCATATGTTGTGATGCATGAGCATAAACTGTGTTGAACGTGCCATCTGGGCATTGTTGTTGGGAGCAAGTCCCAGCGCTGTTAGTTTGAAATGTTATGTCCCAAAAGGCCCAGCGGTGTCGAACGTGCCATCTGAGCATTGTTGTAGTAGGCAAGTCCCAAAGCTTTCAGCTTTGAAATGTTATGCCCAAAAAGGCCGAAATCCTTTGAAAGTGCTGTCAAGGCCTCTAGGGAAGGTCACGCAGGCTTGTGAAAATTTATTTCATGCCTATAAAGCTAATCTTCTCAACTCAAAGGGCAATCTTATTAGCCTTAAGAGAATGGTTCTAAGAAAACAGGCCTTTAGCAAGAATTTTCTGCATGTCACACTGTTGTAGAGAAGCTTTGTCTCATTTTGTTTCTTTGCCAACTCAGGTTTGCTTTAAAACAAAAAGATGTTGAACACTTGAGCAGGCTGTGACAGTCTGAAAAGTGTGCGTCGAAGAGTGTTGGCATGCGTGTACTTTGTCAAAGGGCATCGTAGTGTAACGCAGTGTTATGGTTGCCACATGTTATTTTGTCATCATTGGTCAACTCATGCTTTTGTTGATCTTTCTGCATCGACATGCAATCATCTGAATTTCTCGCCATTTTCTACAGAAGCATGCTCTGTACTGACTCCTGGTGTTCAACAGTCATAGTGTAAGCAGCATGTCACAAGAAAACTTCTTCTGGGTATTTATGGCTGCTGTATAGCAGTAATACGTTCATGGCTAAAGGGTCTTGATAACAAGTACGCTTGTTGCAGGTTTCTACTGATTGTGTTGGGTTTCCTCCTATATTATTTTTACGAAGTCTCCCATCTCGAGAGCTTTATTTAGTAGTCTTAGAATTATGCTTTTTGGATGTATTTCTGCAGCCTCAGGCTGCCATGTCCAGGTGAACATTTCTGTCAGGAAAGCTATAGTTGTCACCACAGAAAAGCATCAATAGAAGAAGTATATGTCTTTTGCAATCAAGCTTCTCAAGTCGGAATTTATTTTTCAGAATTACACATTGGACGAAGGGTGTCTACGTGAAGTATCCTGTAATAAAATGTTTTGACTGTAGGTTTCTAGGGCTGCTTTTGTGGAACAACAGCCCATTTTACCAATGGTTGCTTGTATGCAAACGCAACACTGCTCAAAGGCCACTGAATGCAGAGACCTATGCAGGATGAAACAGGTTTCTGTTGCCTGCTGCTACAGATATCTAGTCAGCAGCTACACAAAATTATCTGCTCAAAGTTAGTGGTTTTCCTTTTACCTTGTGCGCTCATATATTTCCAAATTATCTCAGCAGAGTATCGCTAATTTATTGTTCCGTGCTATATTGTGAACCTTGTTCTTAGGGAAATGTTATTCAAACTGTAGTCGAACTTTTTGTAATAGCTTGTGTTTGTAGTGTCATAAATGGTGTATATATACAAATCCTCGTAACATATTCTCATTGAAATTTTTATATTTTGTTGTAACAACTACTCTTGCCTTTGTAATTTTATGTGCTTGAAATTTAATACACGGGTAATTAGCTGTTGTTCAGGCATCACAATCATGTTCGTTCTTTGTTGCTCATTTTTCTGTCTTATTTCTAGAGCTAGTATTCAGTTGTGCCTAATTTAGCCTTCAAGTCTACTGTTATTTTTATGAGTGTCATGGACAACATACGCCAGTGAATAATAATATGGATAGTCCGAAAATTATTAAAGCAACTGACAAACATTGTTTATGGTGCCTATTCTTTTTAGCGAAGCAAAAGCCTTACCGGTTGGTGAGTCTGGTCACGGAATGCTAAATTGAAAAACGCCACAAATTATTTCTGATAAGAATTTTCTACTTGCATTGAGTACAAAGTTGTGCACTCACATGCTGCAAACAGTGAGTGCGAGAGAGGTTCCTGATTGAGCGTGATAGTTCACTGCGCTTGCGTGCAATCTGTGCGCATGCGCCATGGTTCGACTTAGTCCTCTGGCTGCCGCGACGGCAGCACCGCTACACACTGGGCAACTCGTTTTGAACTCTTTTGGTAATAAAATATATTTATGAAGAAACCTTCATGTTATATTTTTAATGCAAAGCAAATAAAAGCTTTTGTGAATCCTCTTCGAAAATTATAAAGGCTGTTTACGCATATTTGCCAATGCTTGTAGTGGCTCAGTGCACTCCACTGTTGTAATATGCCGTTCTTGGCGTAGATGCTTCTCATATTTACATTGTTTACAGCTGTTTGACTTTCATGCAAATTGAATTAAAAACTTTAGCTATCTTGTAAATTGCTACAATTTCTGATGTAAAATCTTAAACCTGCCCTTGACTCGAAACATCTTACCGCAATAAGCACTGTTTTTTGTTGCAATTTTGCTAAAATGTCACCTAACCAAAAATACTAAACACCAATTTTCAGTCAATCGTGTCTTTTCATCATATCTTTCACAGAATAATGCATGACTTGTCGCAAAGCATTTCTGTCAGCTGTGTCAAGTATTTCGCTCTTCCATACTCACACGCACAAAACTGTTTTCTACCAGACACACTCAGCCTTCAAGTAGTAAGACTCATTCGGACGCCAAAATAGTACACACCATGACTTCGAGCTAGATCCGAAACTCAGTGAGTCTGAATGAGTTGACTAATGAGTGAGTTCACTGATCTATGCGTTGAATACAGGAAGTACTTTCTCTGCTCATTCCAGTATTTTTGCCATAAAAAGAGAAAATAATGGAGAGTATTGGAAAGGAGTGTTTGCCCACGGATGCTGTCAAGACATACCAATGCCGGTAGGTGTGGGTGATGCTAAAGCAAGTGATGACTATACTCAAGTTTTCTACGAGAGACAAGATTAAGCAATGCATGGTGAACCACACTACATGGCAGGAGGCGCTCAGGGTGAGCAATTGCCGGCGAAGTTTGCCAGGCTAACCCCGCCTATGACAACATCCCCACCACCACCACACGAAGATTCTGCGTCTGATTTGTTACGCTAAGTTTAAATTTACAGACATCACTGACCAGCCGAAAATCTCGTGACTCACTCAAGCGGCACCTTAAGCTTTTGAGAAGAGGCTTTACTTACTCGTTCTGAGAATTAAAGTGAAGAATTGGCCGGAATAATGCTGGAAATACCGACAAATGTTGCGCCATACGAGCGAAGGTAGAGGATACTCGCCACGAGACAGAAATTTTTGGCGAATATTTTACCAACCTCCAAGTTTGCAGGCAAGCTACATTGTGAAAAAAATCCTGGTTCTTAGTTTCATGTGTTTGGTTGTTGTAGTTTGGCATAAACGATTGGTTCTCAGGAAGTTGCAACATAAAACAAGCTTTAGAAGAGAGCAGACACATGAGAAAACGTTTTTCATCCTTTTTTCTATTTTTCCACTTCCTTTCTTATTACGAAAAGCTCCTCCTGTGTGTTTTTATTACCGCATAATGTATGCCATTTTCCCACAAATACTTCTACCCTCACTAAGGAAGGGAAAAAAGTGAAAGTGAACCTGTTTAGCGCTTGTGGACAGCTTCGCCAAACTATCACGGTATGGTCTTTTTCCCAAGGTGATCCGGCTAGCTTAGCGAAAACTTGTCGTAACGATTTGCTGTCTCGTTTAGCGATTGTATCTGAGCTACGCAATGAGCAGTGAGCACAATGCAAGCAGACGACGCTTTTCGCGTCTGCTGCTCCAGCACGGAAGTTCGGCTGCTGTTCTGTAGGTGGCGCTGTCACAACGGTTGCCGCTGTTCCAGGGATGACACAATCGCGGCGCGGAAAGGAGCAGAGTTTCCCCTCCTGTCTATTCTTCCTCCGTGACCTCCAAGCAGGTTTTCTGCCAAATGATGTCGATGAAAGAAGCTATTGCAAGACGGCCTATGTAGCACCAGATGGTCTGTTTCAGTCTAGGCTCATGTTTTTTGCGGTTTTCTCGTTTCGGCCATCGTCTTCGCTCCCACTTTTGACGAACTCCTTCGAATTTTTAAAACGCAAACACAGCAACAGCGCGAAAAAAGCGGAATTCTGTGATAAGTAGATGAGCATGTCTAAAACCCTCTAGTGCCGAAATTTAAAATATCTGAACGGAAGCAAGCTGAGTTACCAAGGCGATAGACTTCGCTAGTATGTACATATTGATACAAATAAGAACGAAAGCTTATTATCTGGTGAGTGTTCATGGTGAATGACTGTTGCAAAAACACAGACACAGGAGAGAAGAACCTGGCGAATAACTGCCGACCGTCAATTAAGCAAAAGCACAAAGCCAATAAAAAAGCCTAGCACGAAACATTTTTAGGCTTAAATATGGAGTGCCCACAAGGTGGGGTACTTTGCATGAGCTTAATGAAGGGAGTTGGTTCATGGACTTCATGATAGGCGGACGTGTTCTGCGAGAGCTCCTGATCAACTGCGCAGATAGCTGTTTTTGCATGTTTTGAGTTTGCTTTCAATATTATAAGGCAGCAGTGTAAACCTTTACAGCACTTTTAAACTGTACAGCTTTTGGGGGGTCAGTCAACTAGAATTTACTTGTTTGTGCGTGTTGTTTTTTTCTCCTATCACCCCATGTTTGGGGTGCATGTACACTGATCAAACGCATTTTTGTAGTAAAGCTCTGATTTTTTTGCTTGGGACAGGGTTCGTCGTACGCCGCGTTGTGTAAATACCGAGAGGGAAAATTCAGCAGAACAAGTGGTGTCAAAGGGCTGGTTAAATAACTCTTTTTCGTTCAGTATGCGGGGTGGGTTTGAAAATGGAGGCTAGCGTTGACGCGAATACAGAGGAGGCTACCACGAGATGTAGGCAATGTGAGGTTGAGGGAAAAAAATGGGGAAAATGATGGTTGCCCAGAATGAACTGCTGATGAGAATCGCCGAGCTGGAGACTGTGTGGGTGATAGAGCAAGAAAAACGAGGGCTATAGAAAAAAAGGCTTAGGTCAGCCAAGAAGGTTCTAGTGAAGGTGAACGAAGGAGGGGCAGATGTAGAGAATGGCAGGGCACCGGCACCTAGAACGGTGAAGAAGAAAGGGTAAGCAGGTTCAGATAAAACATGTTGAACCAGTACAATGGTCACACGACTCAGCTTCAACTAAGTGGTAGTGAGGTGGGAAGGGACAAAGCAGCCAGCGGTACAAGTAAAAGTAACCTCCAGCTACGGAAAACTCCAGCAGAAATGTCAGAGCACGCAATAATCGCCGTGGAGTCAAATTTAAGTCGATGCGCAGAACCACTCAAAGACAGAGTAAGAGGCGACAAGAGGGTTTGAGTAGGGATGGTCTCAGGATATAAGCTTTAAGCAGTCATCAGCCAAGTGAGCGCGAAACGCGCAACTTATGGTAATAAACAAAACCTTGTGGTAATTGCAGGTGTTCCAAACAAAATCTTAAATAAAAAGTCGGCAGAACCAGCCCCCACCGTGGCGAAAATAGTCGATGACATGTGTGCCTTTTTTCAAAGGTTTCGGTAGTGATATGCACGATACTAGAGATTCCGGAGCGTGACCGCAGCTTTCGAAGAGCGGTTGTCGATGCAAGCATAGAGATATGGCAGATGAGAGAAAGCCTTTGAGGTACTGGAAATAAACAAAGAGGTGGGGTGGTTTTCAGTAACACAGATTTCCCTTCGATAGGAGGCTAGGTCTTGAGGCAGGTTAGCAATCTTCAGCTCGCGTGGTAGCTGTTTTGGGAAGAACACGGGGCCTTTGCGGTCCAGGATGGCTAGCAACGAGAAAAACAACCAAGAAGACTCTTTGACAGGTGTTATAGAAAGATACAACTCGAAAGTGCAGCAATATCTTAGACACAAAGATTTCGGGGAGGATATCGACGTAGACACGAGGGCCGAGCAAGCTCAGATGTAGGGTATAATAACGTGCTGATTGGCAGAAATAGGTTGAAGTGGGGAGAGGTAGAAGAACAGTTAAGGGAGGAAAATCTGATGGTGTATGGGTTTGTAGAAACACATCTTTGGTACACGGAACAACCACCTAGAAATCCGGACTATGTATGAGAATTCGGGCGGTCATTCACAAGAATACACACTCAAAAATTTTCAAGCAGGAGTTCAAGAAACAAATTATGGCTAAAATAAAAAGTGGCAGGAACGATGGTGCTTCAACATTTTGTATACTTGTGGACAAGGGCGAAAACCAGAGAAGAAAACCAAAAAATAGTGCAGTGCATAAAAACAGCATTAGAAATTTACGAGAAGTGTACGAGGTAATTACACTAGGAGACATGTATGCGTACACAGAAGATATGGACGAACATACTGGCCCAACAGGCTGAATTCTGAAGAATATGTGTGAAAGGCATGATTTAATCATTTGCAACAATACCGAGAAGTCCGAAGAACAGATAACATGGGAGGTGGGAAGGCTAGAGTCGGCGATTGATGATGTCTTATGGAATGTATGATCGGTTACGGATGATGAGAAGATGAATATCTATGGTCAGAAACTTAGGAAGCGATCATTTTTGCAGTTTTGGAAGAAAAATTATAACGGCAAGGAGGGCACTATGATCAACCACAAGACAATAATATTTCAGAAAGCCAAACAGAATTACCTTTTGTAGAGATGGAGAAAATAATCACTGTGGATAATAAAACAGAGTGGACGTACACAAATCGAACTAGATTGGTTGAGTTAGAGCTTGTAAAGGTACGAGTGAAGTCAACCGGAAAAAAGAGACACCAATCTAAGAGCTGGTGAGATGAGAATATGATGGGGTGTGGAAGAGCCATATTAAGGCTTCAGCAAGCCACCAGAAAAAAACACAGGTATTATAAACAAAGGGATGAACCGAAGGACTATTTTAAAAAATTGTACAACGTTTTCAGTTGCAGAATGGAAGCGTCCAGTCTTATAAGTGAAAAAAAGGGGCTCAAAAAGTGAAGAGAGTAAGCAAAAACAATAGAAACCAGATGGAAGGATTGGGAACCATCTCCCTTTGAGTAATAAGACAAGCATACAACAGACGTTTATAACTACAGTTTAAGGGGTTAAATTGGAAGTGGTTGGGGCAACGGAATATACGAGAACAATGGTGATAGAAAATTGTAAATGCAAAAAAGCGCTGCATGCACCATACCAGATGAGGATGGACGAACTGGCACAGTGGCTCCACTGGGACAACGAGAGTGGGAAAGGGCCGATAAGAGGGTCCCTATTAGCACATCAACAGGTCCTGATGGCATCCCAAATATGTTATTAAAGATCCTAGGACCAAATCGTTAGCAAACATTAAGAGAGGCAGCGACGAGAGCAATATGGTTGTTGAAGCTCCCAATGAGTGGAAAAAAAGCAGGATGAGCATGATCTATAAAGGAAAGGGGGACAAACATCATGTAAACAGCCAATGTCCTATAAACATGAGATCAGTAGTTCACAGGCAGGTGATGCAGATTTTAAAGGAAAGACTACAGACATGGGTGCAGAATGAGGGGGTGCTGGGAGAACTACTAATTGCGTTCTATAAACGAAGAAGGTTGGAGGACAATCTATTTTATTGATGCAGTGTATCTAAATAGCGAAACACACACAGGTCTCTGTGGTTGGCTCCTTTAGATATCGAGAGTGCTAACGAGGTGTGTTTCATGAAGACTTGTGGGGAATGGTGAAAACACTAGATGCGGAAGTTGTAATAACTAATGTTCTAAAGGATATCTATAAAAGTAACAAGGTAGTGATAAAATGGGAAGAACGTATATTCGAAACAATAGATATACAACACGGGTTTTCACAGAGATGTCCCTCGTCATCTGTTGTTTATACTGCATTTACAAGGACTAGAAGACAGATTAAAGAAGGTCCACTCGTCTTCAGTCTTTATTTTGCCTAGCAAAGAAAATGAACTTGGAACAGTATTTGATGTATGTAGATTATATTGTTACAATGGCTGAGAACTAGGAAGATCTGCAGGCATCGATAGACATCTGCGGAAATCGGAGATCGGTTAAAATATTGTTCAGTTGAGAAAACTTGGCAATTATGATATTTAATGATAACAAAAGCAGTGACCATAAGATACAGAAAGTCATGCAGGAAGTAGTGGATATATACAAATATTTGGGCGTATGAATGAACAACGGTGCTGAGTACCTGAGGGAGCACGAAAGGTACTTAATGTCCAAAGGTAGCAGGAATGCAGCTGTAATGAAAAATAAGACACTGTGGAACTACATTATGTAAACGTTGTAAAAGGGATTTGGAAAGGTGTCATGGTCCCGTGTTTGACGTTCGGCAATGCCGTCTTGTGCATGAAATCAGAAGCTAAAGCAAGATTGAAAATTAAACAACGTGGCATAGGTAAACTTGCTTTGGGAGCACACGGGAATACTCTAAATCAGGGGGTACAAGGCGACATGGAATGGACATTGTTTGATTGGAGGGAAGCTAGCAGGAAAATAGAATTTGAGGAATGACTGAGAAAAATGGGAGAGGAGTGTTTGGTTAGGAAAGTGTTCAGTTACTTGTACATAAAGAATGTCGGTACTAAATGGAGGAAACGAACTCGAAAACTGTCAAGCAAATATTTAGGTAACAGCAGAATACCCAGCCAAAAGGAAACATTGGTTAAGAAGAAGGTGAAGAAAACAGAGGGACGTGTGAAAATGGTAATCCTCACGAAATCATCACTGGAAACCTACCGAACTTTTAAGCTGGAAATTGCAAGAGAAAAGATCTACGATAATTCTTGGGGTAGTTCTCTGCTCTTCGAGGAAGGAGGTTTATTGTGGGCCAACACGTACCGAGTCAAACACGAAGGCACAGACACGTTATGTAGTGCATGTGGAGAGGAGGAGGAAACGGCTGAACATTTGATAATGTTTTGTAAAGGGCTCCATCTTAAAGTCGAAGGTAATGGCGCCGATTTTTTCAAAGCATAGGGGTTTATGAACAGTGAAGGCAAAACAGACTTTAACGTGTAGAAACAACCAGGAGGAGACTAACTGATTGGTGGCTACAATCGAGGCGCGAGTGAAATTCAATTCCTAAATACACAGTGGTAAAACTTGATTGATATGTGGGGTTTAACGTCCCAAAACCACCATATGATTATGAGAGACGCCGTAGTGGAGGGCTCCGGAAATTTAGACCACCTGGGGTTCTTTAACGTGCGCCCAAATCTGAGCACACGGGCCTACAACATTTCCGCCTCCATCGGAAATGCAGCCGCCGCAGCCGGGATTCGATCCCGCGACCTGCGGGTCAGCAGCCGAGTACCTTAGCCACTAGACCACCGCGGCGGGGCCACAGTGGTAAAACTTGACTTTAGGCGTCTCTCATAATCAAAATAGTGGTTTTGGAACGTTAAACCCCACAAATCAATCAATCAATCATTGACTTTATGACTAGGTGGCGTGAGCCACCGCCCGCTCTAAAGGGCACAGCCAGATAGATCCATTCATTCATCCATCCATCCATTTATCCATCCATCATTGCTAGCTGAGGGTTCACCCCTCCATTAGAAGGCCCAGTCCCATGCTTAAGCCTCAGTGGCTAGTCGCCGTTGATCACTCTTAGTGCGTTTATCGTACCGTCGGGACACTGTAGTGTTTCGATGACCGCCACCGCCCAACGGCCCTCTGGAAACCCCGGGATGTCGGTACCGCCGCATAGTTGTTCCCGCGTGAGGACCCGTATGTGAACCTCTTCGCATCACGCCGTTGTGTTCTCCACATTGCAGTGAAAGTTCCAGCACTAAATTCGACATTTTGCACTACCTCTGAAGGCTCGTAAATGCCCCGCGGGCTCTGTGCAGTTTAAAAATGTCATAGAGGCAGTAGCGCGGTGAGCAACATGTTACGGAACTTAAGGTGATAAGAGATTCTATGAAACAAACGCTTTGATGCCGTTTAATTGTAAGTTAGTTTAGCACCCCATTATTCATTACACTGATGTGTTTGATTTACAATATTTAATAATTTAAAAAGGCTGCAGACCTTGAAGCAGGATAGCGAAAGTACAAGCAAACAGTACTAGTTGCGGTGGCATTGAAAGGAATATACTAACAAGTAGAATTTACCAGTAAGTAAACAAGCACTAATATTTGTGAAACAACGAAAGCGAATTTACAGAATTCAGAGATCAGCATTACATGAATATCTGAACCATTCTTAAGCGCTGTACATGCGGACAGCACAGTTAGCACTTACATAACAATGTAAAGGACAGGAAAAATAATTATTAAGAAAAATCCAGCACAAAAGATTACACAGCAACTTTTTAAATATAGCTAATACGTTAGACAAAAGAAGTAGGAACAGTTCATTACTTCCTAGTTTGTTCTTCTCTTTCTGTGTGTCTTCTCCTTTAGCGCCAAAGAAGTCAATTAGGTACATTGTTTCAAAACAGAGTATCTTGTGATTGACAAGCTTTGCTTCGTTACCTTGAATAGCTTTACGAGCCCTGCACATACACGAGGCGTTTCGATGCCCAGGGTTCCGCAGCCTTGTCGAAGTATGGCGGTGATTGCAGACTCCGGCCAGCCTTTGTGTAAATACCCTCGGATGGCGGAAGTGGACAGCTTGCAGATGCTGCAATAGGAAAAGCCACTGCTGGTAGTCGGTGAGGCTGCATCCTGCGCAAAGTTGTCAGAGGTATACATTACTTCGAAATACGTTATAAATTCGTACAAGCTTTTCGAACAAGCAAATGTTCAACGCTGCAAAATGCACATGCAATCCACTACATAAATGCGATAATATTATCCGAAGGCGACAAATAGTATGGCAATGTGATTGTTAGCTTCCATTTTAGCCATCTTTCTGTAAGCTGGAGTGCATGTTTGTAATTATGTGCGTAAGCGGAGTGGGATGGTTTTTAATGGTGGAAAAAGACAAAATTCATCACGTGGCGCACGCAAGATCTCACCAAGAAGCACGCTCCACGGGAGTTTAAAAGAGGAGTTGCAGGGCAGAGGTGGCCGAATAAAGACGGTGTCTAGGGTGCGGAAGTGGTGGCCAGCCGAATTAGTGGCTGAAGGTAACCGAAACACCGCCCCGGGTGCCACATCAAGCTTACCCGACACCGGCATGTTGCAGTCGTCCCAAAGACATGTGATTCAAGACCCTCCTGTGACTCCACGATTACGAGCAAGCATTGACTATTGAACGCCGAAAGGCCGTCTGGCCAATAACCTCCATTAGGTTCGGCGTCTACCGCCGGGTCATCTTGCGTCGCCTCTTGTGTGCTCACGCACTTATGCCAACATCTTCTCACCTGTAAGTGCTCATCATCACCGCTTGTCTCTAGGCAGAGGTGCTTTGGCTTGAGCGTGAATAAAGAAGAGTTTCGGAGGCTGAACGTTTCCTCACTATATATATTGCCACGTTCCTTTCCTCAAGTTTTGTAAGCACCCGTTGCACTACGTTCAGCGGAAACCGTGCTTATGATTTTCAAGAAGCTTCGAGGCTTTAGTATATCGTTTTGAAGAATTACGCTCACTTCGCGAACGTGACAGAATATTCGGGAACCTAGGTCGCTGCTAGCGATAACGCTATTATATTCTATGACAAGAATATAAATGCCAAGCGCTGATTGATTGATTGATTGATATGTGGGGTTTAACGTCCCAAAACCACCATATGATTATGAGAGACGCCGTAGTGGAGGGCTCCGGAAATTTTGACCACCTGGGGTTCTTCAACGTGCACCCAAATCTGAGCACACGGGCCTACAACATTTCCGCCTCCATCGGAAATGCAGCCGCCGCAGCCGGGATTTGAACCCGCGACCTGCGGGTCAGCAACCGAGTACCTTAGCCACTAGACCACCGCGGCGGGGCTATAAATGCCAAGCGCTTCACCGCTTGTCAGTTGATCGACGGCCAACGCTCCGTTCGCCGCTATCATTGCAAGCCTGCTACTGTAATCCGACTTTCCGTTTACTGAGCACAGGTTCGCACAAATAAACAGGGGCCAAATTCACAAAGCTTTTTAATGGCTACGCAATTTCTTAGCCAAAAATTCTCTTATCTTGAGGGATTACTATAGCTCGAGTCCGAATTTAACTTTTATGGCACCTAAGAGGGCGAGGAGGACACACGATAGCCGACGAAACGACAAGGAAAGAAAGAAGTGTGTGCTGATAATATCAAGGTAGCCTGCAAAGCGTCTATCTAGCATGGAGAGTATACGATGATAGCAATGATTTGCTGCATCTAAGTTTCAGTTCCGCGAGCATCTGATACAGCGCTTACGGGATGCCGTGTACGTTGTAATAGAGGTCTTGCGGTGCTGTGCAAAGCCAAGCACTCACCTTTCATCAATGACAGTAGCTGAAAAAGGAATTGCTCGACGATCTTCAGCGATTTCCCATGCACTATCTCGCCAAGTACAAGTAAACAACTCTCCAGGTGCACCACATCAATGAAACCACGCATAAATCGATGCATGCAGTGTTTGAAAGTGTGCTTCAAATGTCTCCCCCTGTTTAACGCGACCAGTTACTTCACGTTTTAATAAAGCTGCGCTGCTGCTCAACTTATCCAGCGTAATCAAGCACGATATAGCGGCGAACGTAAGGGTGTTTTGTTCCTAGACCTTGACAATATCCAGGAGTGACGTTTGTGCCTGCAGACGAATTGTGCAGAAATATAAAACAGCAGTAGTCAAATCAAATCTGGAGCTGAATTTCGCAGGTTCCATGCACCACAGCATTTTTATAATGCCGGAGTGCGAGAATGTGCATACGTTTACGTTTGTATATCTGTCTACGTAAAACAAGGGAGACTCATCCGTAGGTGTTTTCGCGCTAATGCTTTTCACAAAACTCGGTGGAAATATTTCGTGCAGACGTTATCGTCGAGAGACGTTATCACATGTGCGAAAAGAACTACAAAAGAGAGAGACTCTCGTTTCGTCTCCGAGAAAGCTTGAAGTCGATATATAATAAAAACAACTTTCTGGCCCAGCAGACGTCAGGGAAAGTTTTCGCAAAGCAACGTCGGATGCTGGGAGAGCTTAAAAAGCGGTGTACAGCCACACAGAAAGCGAGTATAAATGTGAATGTCTTTAGATGTGAGAATCAATGCTAATTAGGAAAGTTGTGAGTTAAGGAGCTAAATCTTCTTTAAATAACTATAGTGGAAAAAAACTGAGTATTCATCTAGTAAAAGTGACACTAGTGACAGTTAATTGATATTAGTTGATTAGCATTGTCACAGGCCGATATACTTTCATTTTTTTATATTTGGCGCACTATAGGAAGGTAGCGTACGTTAGAGCCGGCTATTCCAACATCACGACAGTAATGTACAAGATAAATAGTGCACGGTTATACAGACACACTTTGTGGTTTCCGTCTTCTAGTAACCTTGGGGAAACGCATTCTAATTATTTTTTTCTATTTTGACCAAGTTTAACAACACGTTTTTGCACTTGGTGCCATTGGAATCATTGACGATATATCAGCATTATGGTGAATGCAAGCACTGCTGTTGCAGCGGACGAGCAGGTACAGCACTCAGCTACAATCTACGAGGTACTGCGTTCGATATACAGTGTCACCGAAAACTTTTTTAAAAGGTTTCTGGCCTGAGATTATTCGCGGCGGCGGGTGCTTATTTCTTAAGAAGGTGGCTTTCACGCTCTCTTCTTTCACTCCCCTTTTCACCCAAAAGCGCAGTGCCGTGTTCCTTCATAAATTACATACTTCAGGGATCATAACTTGCCCCTCCATCCTCTCTTACCGCAGAAGTGCCCAGAGCTGAAATACCAATATATTGCCTGGTATATTACTTTTCACGTGTTTTAATATTCGACCAGCAGTCATCACAATGTTTTGAAGAAAATCTAGACATGCAGCGACCTAATTGCTTGCGGCCAAGTTGACTGCCTTTAATGGGGCACGTTCTGGTGCTAATTTGGTGAACATTATTACATGCAGCAAGGAAAAAGAGCACGGAGAGTTAGAGAGGACATAAACAGAGTGATTAGTTTGGGTGTTCTCTGCCGCTATCTCTCATGCTGCGCGATTCAGTTTAATGTCGCTGTAAATGGTTAAAATGAACTATAGCAGCTAATTAAGTTCTGCTGAGAGGATTTCCTATTGTCCAGGGCGAGACAGAAAAATGTCGATTTCATTTGTGTCATAGAGAGAAACTCTGCTTTTGGCTACTACAGTAAAGTCTTAAACCTATGTTTATTTTTATTAAGAACAGTTCCAGTACAGATGAAAGGTGCGTTGACAAAATTCGTGTATTCAGCTTCACTAGGTTTGTGAATTTACCAGTAATCGCCAACCAAAATTAAAATACACACAAATATCACACACTTCTACAACTACGGGTGATCGCTGGTTTCTTTTGTCTAAAATTGATATGTTGAAATTGACACATTCGACCAACGCCATGTGTACAAGATATGCCAAGTAGAGTAGCTCTGCTCTAAACTAATCTGCGCTGGCTGGTTCCATTTTACCCAATTTCTCTCTCATGAGTGCACGTTGGCCAATGAAACAACATTGAATGCACATGGTTTGTGTACGGGACACCTATATTATGCAGCAAAAAACAAATTGAAATGTATAATGGCCCAGAAAAAAACGAACTATAAACAAATTCAGCCAAATCCTTACGAAACTTACTCATCAATCATAAACGGATTCTCATTTAAAAGTTGCATGCATACATACATACATACATTCATACATACATACATACATACATACATACATACATACATTCATACATACATATACACATACATACATGTACGTATATATAAATATTACAGGTGTAAATATAAATATTACAGGTGTATGTATAAATAATACAGGTGTAAATATTAGAATGAATGGCTATAAAACAACAATTTTAATACTCATTTTGAATATACAGGAAGTAACTTACGAGAGAAATTCACCATCACTGTTATGTCTGAACTCGGTGTTTCTCGAGAACAATTTCAGAAAAGCTTGATGCGTTGTTTTGGTGTTGCCAAGTTACAAGAAGTTTTTATAAGAAGTACAAGAATAAAGCTCTTGATAATGTCACGCTGAAAAAATGGCTGTGCATCAAAATTCCGTACATGTCTGCAATATTACTCTGTTTATTAACCTAGCTTGGCTCGTTCACAACACACTAACATAGTATGTTAGGACACTTGGGCGAAAAGTCAACACAGCGCAAATAAATTGAAGAAAATGAATGATTAATACAATTCTAAGCTACTAAGCTTCTCGATGCAAGCAGTGTTTATATTGACAGCTATACACCATTTCATTTCCCGAAAACACTCCTCAAAAAACTTCGAAGTTTGCACATCAGCACAAATCCTATACAGCTATCTGTTAGTCTGCTTGAAAAAACTCAGTTCACTGGTAGGCAAAGACTCAAAACTAAATGTGTGAAGTGATGCACCAGTGCACAGCATGTATGTCTTGCTGCTGGCCTCAACTGCGATGTTGCTCAGCACACATCTGTAAAATCACCCCTAATACTATTCCACTACAAAGTAATTTTGCGTCATTTGCATGAAACTTGGACCACATTAAATGAATGAAAGCACATTTGGCTTATACGTTTAAAAATGAAACTACGTTTTTATAGAGTTTTTACAACTAATCTGAGAATAGTAATAATGATTATAAACACACTGTTACTGCCATTAACAAAAAAATTTGCATGCCAGCGACAATATTAGAGTACCCCAGTACCATTATATGGCTAAACAATTGTACAGGCACCTAGGAAAGTAAAAGTAAATACATGCTAAAGCTAGACATAAATTAAAATAAATACTTTTATTTCTTGTCTGAGTAAAGTTGCAAAGTTGCATTGGTGATATGTCACTTGCATAGCAAACAATTACATTATGAACAAACCTATCCGAGCAAAGTATACAAAAAAGTTACACTTACACAGTGAAAACAGTGAAGTACGCTGTTGAAGGACGGACAAGCAGTGCGATAACAATACACAAGCACTAAAATTTACTGTTAGATATACTAGGATTAGTGGTGATCTTCTTCCTTTCAAATAAAACAATCTCCATAACATCCCCTCACAGAACACAATTACCGTAACTAGCACACACATAGCACAGTTTGTGCTACCCGAATGAGTGTGTACTGCATTATATCGACTAAGTACAAGATTACCGCATCCAAGGCTTTACTTCATGTACTAAAAAGAGTGCAAACACAGTTACCATTGCCCACCATGGATGGTGTCATTTATTGCAGTTAAATGCAGAGACCCGCCAGCACTTTTATTAACATGCATGTTAAAATCTTTAACTCAAAAATATTATACTACAGCAGCCTTTAAATTAGTGCCATAGTTTGGTATACTTCATGAAAAAGTTCAATAATTTGCAATGCAAGCAAAGCAACTGATAAAAAATGAACTGCTAAGAAGTTAAACTGCAGCTGCACAGAATGATACTACTTATACACTTCAAACTGCTCCTGACATCACATTGTGCTCTTTCTGCTGCCGTAAATTTTGAGAGGGAGAACTGTCACTTGTTGGTATTCTGTGCTCCGTTCTTGATACACTGTACATGACCATGGAGCACCAGATTCCTCGTTACTTCTGGACCTTAGCAAAATACAGTTCACTGTTACAACCATGCTACATACAAAAAGTGTACAGTTGTTAAATATGGGCCCATATTTACAGATGTCGTATTTTCAGAAGCTGATGACAAGTATACAGAAGTAATAAAGAGAAACGAAGTCTCAATACACACACAAACAGTGAAGAGTGAAAATATATTTTATTATGATACAAGAGGAAAACTACAATCTTATAGAGGATGGCATAAAACTCCTTCCAGGCATAATAAACCAATGAAATTTGTTCTATTTCAACTTAACACTAGGAGAAAGAAGGAGACCACAAATGAGTTCGCTGAGAAACATAAGTAAGACTGCATTACAAGACAACAGCTAATGTTCATAACTTTAAGGCTGTCTAACATAGCCAGCTCATCATACCGTGTATAGGAGCAAATGGGCAGTCTGGAATAAAGAAAGCACTTGTGGAATATGAGTGTGCTTGTCGCAAACATCTACTATGCGAAACGAAAAAAAACTTTCAAAAATGCACTTCATCAGGAGAAATAATCATACGCAACAAGCACAACGGGCTCCTACAGGTGCCACCAACATTCACCATTATTGTTGATAAATGTGTCTTGCCAGATGCATACGATGTGTCCTGCACAGAACACCAAAGAAGTGCTCCATGACTTCACTTGCATGTGTGCTGGCTGCATCGCACTGCTGCTGAAGTAGGCTAGCCACAAACAGAGAGATGAAGAGGCACACTGAACGTCACCTTTAGTGACCAACAATGCAAACTTAGGTCAGGTACAATTTGTAGAAAAGAATATATCACTATGGAATCGTGGTGAACACGTTCGGCATAAACAGAACATGCCACAGCATTAAGAGAGAAACACTACATCAAGCAAACGATGCAACTACTGGCTCTATGTTGTCTGAGGCTTGTACAATAGGTCTTTCTCCTTGCAAGTTGTGAACAGCCAGGCAATTTTCACCCACTTCCTATTTCCTTCCAGAGAACTTGATCCACAGAGTGAGTCACAAGCTCGTGAGCTCAATAAGGAATCAAAGTATGGCGTTCGTTTAAAAGCACGAGCTTTGAGCCTCAGCTGATTGGAGTTGCATTCTTGAGCTGCAGGCTTTCAACTTTCAACATTCTCAATTATCTCGCAATATAGCACTATTATTGTTTGATAAGCATTATGTGTGAGAATAATACAGGTATGCACTGCAAGCAACCATGCTTGGGTTTTCAATTTGTGCACAGTAAGTGGCGTTTCACTTACTGTATGTATAAAAAAACCAACTTTTCACCAGCCATTAAGCAGTTTTGTGCCCGCGAAGCTCCCAAGCAGATCACAGTCCTTCCAGATGAGGCTGGTATGCATGCTTTCAGGTCACTTCCAGGTCCGCTGAATGATAACAGTCTCAGCAGTAACGTAGACTTGCACATTTATAGAGCACGTGTCGTTCCTATTTTTGTACAGGTGCTCCAATTCATGATGAGGCTTGGTGTGCCAGTGCGTGCAACCGATGTATCTCAGGAGATTAACAAACTACACTCTGTGATGTGTGAAAGGAAAAAATGAGATATCTAAAACCAATTATAAAAAGCATTCACTTCTAATACCTATTTGACGAAGCTGTCACTTCGTCGAAGTGATCAAATCTGCTATAATCAATTTGAAACAAACTGAAGTCCCATGTTAAATTTACGTACTGCAATATATATTGACATGTGCTTATATGAAAAAGAACGATCCTAGGAATGTTTTGTAGATTCCAGCAAGTGGCGTAGGCGGTTTTCAAGACGACAACGAAGCAGGCGTCTTGCTGTACAGCTGATCCTGAACACGCTATTTTCACTGCCGTAAGCTGTAGTCATCTCTTGTTCGCATTGCACTGCGACACTTGTGGAGGAGCTGGGCCGTGACACTGCCCGATGCTTCACATCCCTAGTGGGAGCCGTTCATCCAGCCCAGACGTGCTTATTGCAGCCCCTGTCCATCGATTCAGTCGTCGGCTACGAGGTCTTTCTTAGACTTCAACCCCTCGCAAAAGCCCTCTACAATACATCTAGAAATGGCTAACACCAGCCCCCAGCCTGTACTTCTCGGCACCTGTCCTCCCGTTCTATCTCAGGTAACGTTTTTTCAATCGCTGCAGCCTGAACGCTTTGGTGGTGGCGCACACGAAAATGTAAAATACTGGTTGATCACTATGACCATGTTGTGAAGATCAACCAGCGGTCTGCTCAGGAAAAGCTCAGCCGGGCCTACTTCTATCTTGATGACAGCGCTCGTACTTGGTACGAGAACAGAGAAGGCAGCCAACCCACATGGGCCTACTTTCACCAGCAGATGGATGACAGTTTTGCCAATGTCGAAAGATGTGACCACGCCCACCAACTACTAGAGATTAAGGGTCCAAAAATCCAATGAAACGGTCGCCATGTTCGCCGAAGACATGACACGTTTATTTCGCAGTGCT
Source organism: Rhipicephalus annulatus (assembly GCA_013436015.1). Taxonomy (NCBI): domain Eukaryota; kingdom Metazoa; phylum Arthropoda; class Arachnida; order Ixodida; family Ixodidae; genus Rhipicephalus; species Rhipicephalus annulatus. Next base: position 544,800 of record WOVY01016024.1, on the reverse strand, counting down.
GACTCACAGAGGACCAAAGATAGGAACTTACACTACCTCATGCGAGGCGTGAAAGAGCAGCTGTTCGCCGGACTTCTTCGCAAACTGCCAACCACTGTAGAGAACTTCATCAATGAAGCGTCGGCTATCGAGCTGGCACATCACCAACGCTGCCGACAATATGACCGCTTGTGCAGCAGCCCCCAAATTCAGGCCGCCGCTGTGACGTTTGACAGTCATAGCTCCTTTCATGACATGATTAGACATATTGTTCGTAAAGAACTCCAAAGGTTGCAGACTGCGGTAGTCGATACACCCACGGCATCTGTCGCTCAAGTCGTCCGCGACCAAATCCGCCAAGCATTCTCGACAGCTGATTCGGCCCCTGAGCAACGTCCCATGACGTACGCCGCCGCCCTTCTAAGCTTTTTACCCGCTCCGCCTTCATACTATCCGCCACCTGCAATCATTCCTCGGTCACCACTACAGGGGGAGACATCGTGGCACCCACCCATCCAGCCCCAATACGACCAGTTGTCTTCTGGCCTGTCATGGCCTTCGTCACGAGAGGAGTCATCACGGCATCCACAGCTTCGCCGAACAGACACCTGGCGCACTGCCGACAGGCGTCCACTGTTTCAACTGTGGAGGTGTAGGCCACATATCCCGCTAATCCTGGCACCACGCCGATCCGTTTCGCCCTCTCAGGCCATGGTTTGACAGTCAACATGCCAACGACTATGTATCCCGCCGTGGCGATGTCGGTTCTCAAGGACCTCTGGTGCCTCGACCCCCATTCGACAGCCGCCTTAACAATGATGACGAGATTATAACTGATTACGAGCCAGGCTTCCGACATCGACCACGCTCTCCTTCTCCTGCCCAGTCACCTTCGTTGCAGCCCCATAGTATTGCCGACACCAGATGAGCGAGGTCAGCCAGCCCACACCGGGGAAATGGAACGCGTCGACCTCAGGGGTAAGGTTGCAGGCTGTCAAGACAAAGAAAAAAAGCCCCCATTACTCTCACATTAGTACGCTGTAAAGCCGACAAGACGTAATAGCGACGAAACTGTGACCCCAGGCCTTACCGTTCTTTTGAACGGACAGCAAGTCAAAGCTTTAGTCGACACCGGGGCTGACTTCTCTAATGTCAGTGATGACCTTGCCGTACGCCTCAAGAAAGTAAAGACAGCGTGGACGGGACCTCACTTAAGGACGGCAGGCGACCAATTACTGATGCCTGTCGGAATGTGCACAGCAATGCTCGACATCAGTGGCTCTACTTTCGTGGCGACGTTCGTCGTTCTCGCTTCATGCTGTAAAGACCTGATTATCGGAATGGATTTCTTGAGAGAACATGGCGCCATCAGCAACGTCCTTGGCAGTGTCATTACGTTTCGCAACAACAGCCCTGCTTCGGTAGATTGTTCGAAGCCGAGACATACGTCTCGTTCTGGGTCTTTGCGTCTGACGGATGACGACGTGGTCGTCCCGCCACGATCGCGTACGCTTGTTTCGGTCGCAGGGGATGAGCCGTTTGACGGCGACGGTATTGACGGCCAAATAAGCTCGCTGATATTTAGCCACGGTATTTCAGTTGCTCGAGGTCTTGTCACTGTCACTGCGGGATTCACCGACTTGCTGCTCACTAACTTCAGTGCTGAGCGCCGACACCTCCCGAAGGGTACAGCCGTTGCTTACTTTGACAATACTGCAGAAATCCAAGGCAGTTTATCGGCCCTAGATGAAGCATCTCAAGAAGAATCAGTACCTAATCTTTACATTGGTACTACGTCGTCAATGGACGAACGAACGAGACTTCTTGAGCTACTAGCTGAATTCCAGGACTGCTTTTCATCGACATCACGGGTCGGTCGAAAGCCGCTAACGAAGCATCAAATAATTACCCATGACGCAACAAGACCTATACACCAGCATCTTTATCGTGTGACTCCAAAAGAACGGGAAGTGATACAGCAACAAGTCGCTAAAATGCTTCAAGGTGATTTGATTCGGCCATCACAGAGCCCGTGGGCGTCGCCTGTAGTACTAGTTAAGAAAAAGGACGGTACCCTGCGTTTTTGCGTTGACTACTGGAAGCTGAATCAAGTGACTAAGAAAGATGTGTATCCGCTTCCACGTATTGATGACTCCCTCGATGGGTTTCGAAACGCTCGCTACTTTTCTTGAAAGGACCTCAGAAGCGCATATTGGTAGATCGAGGTAGATTCAAGATAGAGGGCGAAAAGCGCTTTTGTGACGCCGGATGGTTGATAAGAATTTAAAGTTGTGCCCTTTGGTCTGTGCTCAGCGCTCGCTACTTTTCAAAGGCTCACAGACACTGTACTTTCAGGTTTAAATGGAAAGACGTGTTTAGTTTATCTAGACGACGTAGTAGTGTTTTCCCCAACTTTTTACGAGCATTTCAAAAGGCTAGAAGTTGTTTTACGAGCCATACGCTCCGCGAGCCTCACATATAAACCAGAGAAATGCCACTTTTGTTTTGAAGAACAGCTGCTTCTTGGTCATGTCGTCAGCTGCACCGGTGTTCAGCCTGATCCCGAAAAACTTGCGGTCGTGTCACAGTTCCCAGTACCGTCCGATAAGAAAGCTGTCAGACGCTTTTTTGGCCTATGCGCCTACTATGGCCGGTTAATCGCCGACTTCGCACGGATTGCGTCACCGTTAACTCGCCTCACTAGACAGGACGCCACCTTTGAGTGGAACGACGAGCAGCAAGCAGCGTTCAATGACCTCCGCCAACGTCTTAAAACACCTCCAGTGCTTGCTCACTTCGACGAGCAAGCGCCATCAATGACGAAAGCAGTGTAGGCCTCGGAGCAGTGCTTGTGCAGTGGCAAGAAGACACGGAACGAGTGATCACCTACGCAAGCAGGACGCTAACATGCGCTGAGGCCAATTATTCAACAAATGAAAAAGAATGCCTCGTTGTGGTCAGGGCAGTTATGAAATTTGGCCCATATTTATATGGCCACCCTTTCAAAGTTATAAGTGACCATCATTCACTCTGTTTGATTATTTAAGAGAAACAACCGGCCGATTAGCGTAGTGGAGTCTGAAGTTACAAGGGTTCGATATGACGGTCGTACCACAAGTCTGGGAAGCGCAATACGGACGCCTACTGCCTGTCTCGATCACCAGTACAGTCAGCCTCTCTTTCTGACGACGATGATATAGCCTTCCTTGGTGCTCTCGACGCATCCATGATTGCCCAACAGCAACGAGGCAACCCTGAATTGCTTGATTTGATCATTTACGTAGACGGACGTTTATCAGGGCACCCAGAGTCTTTGCAAGGGTATTATCGTCGTTTTGCTTACGCAATGGCGTCCTCTACAAAAGAAACTTTTCATCCATCAGAGCTCCCTATTTGCTCGTTATTCCTGCACCCCTTCGAACTGAAGTGCTCGAAGTATGTCACAATGAGCCGACGTCTGGCCATTTAAGCTGCACTCGCACGTTGGCAAGAGTACAGCAGGAATACAACTGGCCACGACTCACAACAGCCGTCAAGCACCACATTCACACTTGCCTCGATTGCCAGTGACGCAAGTCACCTCCAAAGAGAGCCGCCGGTCAGCTGCAACCAGTTCAGGTTCTACGTACACCGTTTGACCAGATAGGAATGGATCTTTTGGGACCCCTTCCCACATTTACTACAGCGAATCGCTGGGTTATAGTCGCAACAGACTACCTAAGCAGGTATGCTGAAACAAATGCTATCCAAAAAAGCACCGCAGCAGAAGTGGCGAGATTTTTCATAGAAAATATTGTGCTACGCCACGGTGCCCCGACTATCGTGATAACAGACAGCGGAACAGCATTCACGGCAGCTCTTTTAGACCACGTCCTGATGCTTAGTAGAACGACTCACCGTAACACCACTGCGTACCACCCGCAAATGAATGGAATAACGAAGCACCTCAACAAGACAATTGAAGACATGCTGTCGATGTACGTGGATGTCCAACATAAGAAATAGGACGAAATTTTACCCTAAACTACGTTAGCATACAATACGGCTAAACAATAAACGACTCGCATGACTCCATTCAGCTTGGTTCACGGACGGGAGGTACGGGCAATGCTGGATGTGATGTTGCCACATGAATGAAACGCTACCGACACAGGCACTGACGTGTTCACTGAACGCGCGGAAGAAGCTAGGCAGCTCGCCCGCTTACGGATCCACCAGCGACAAGACTACGACGCAGCCCGCTACAATGCTCACCATGGAACTGTAGCGTACAAAATCGGTGACAGAGGGTGGGTTTGGACATCCGTACGAAAACGTGTACTGTCCAAGAAGCTGCTAAGGCGATATTTCGGGCCATACCGAGTATCGCGCCAGCTAAGTGATGTCACCTACGTGGTCGTCTCCGACAGTCCCCACTGCCCGAGGCGTCACCAGCACCAGCCTGAACTTGTTCATGTAGTGCGTATGAAGCCGTATGTGAGCGACTGACTGCACGTTGAAAAAGTACTGTGGGTCTGAATCAGCATCGGGGTGATGCTTCTTTAAGGAGGGACAAGTGACGCGTGTTTATATGAAAAAGAACGATTATAGGAATGTTTTGTAGATTCCAGCTAGTGGGGCAGGCGGTTTTCGGGACGACAACGAAGCAGGCGTCTTGCTGTACAGCTGATCCTGAGCACACTATTTTCACTGCCGTAAGCTGCTGTCATCTTTTCTTCGCGTTGCACTGCGACAATATGTCCTTGTGAAATATAATGCTACCACAGCGGTAATCATCCATAGAACTTGTTTTTCAAAATAACATGAATTCACCAAGTGCAACCTGGCTCCTGAAAAATAAATTCCCACTAACTTTTCATGAAACGTGGTAAATATAGAGGTCTTCCTAATCATCAAATGAGCTCATTTATATAAAATAAAAAAAGCTTCTGAAGTATTTGTCCGTTTCTCCTTAACATAGGTATGTATATACCAGTAATAGTAAATTTTTCATGCTTGAACTTGACATAGAGAAGCATTACGTCTGATGAGCTTAAAAACTTGCGCAAATTATAGTACTGCGTGAATAGCAACAAATTTAGTTTTGCAAGGTCAAGTCACCGAAGGCGGCATTTATTAGCCGTCAGTGTCATGAGGAACCAAGTATGTGCTACGGCCAACAGGCAAAGGACTTCTGCAGACTGGAAGCTGCCGATGACAGCAATAAAAGGCGGACCAGGCGTGCGCGTCGATTGATTTAGTGTAAGAACTGGCCATGACCGGCTGTTTTCAAAGCTCTAGTGCCGTACAAAATGATGGCCATATGAACTCGGAAACCTGTAATTAGCCGGTACTGGCTTACAACTTCATCCAAAGCAAGGCACTGGTGAAATATCTTGTCTTTCATGGGGCCAGAGGGAAGCTTGATATTCACAGGATCTCGCTGGCACATAGAACTCTCAAGTTCTTACCGAAGAGCAGTCAAGCCAAAGTAACACAATCCACAACAGTATGTAGCATCTCACAGCTTCGGTTCATCACGTCACGGTGCTAGGTTTATGGTTATCACAAAAAATTAGAAGTGACGAGTTAACAAACAAAAGCGCCAAGCTCCACCACCGCAACTTGGCAGGGCAAAACAGTTATCAACGCTGTCATCCGATTTTAGGTCACACGAGCGCAGCTTCTTCACAGGTTTTGGAAACGTCAACATAACACATTCACAATGAACATCAATTCGCTCCCGCGCACTAGACTGCTCACAAGAAAATAGAAGCCTGCGGGCTAACCAGTGGGGAAGCAAGAACCGAACGCAGTTTCAGTTTCAGTTTCAGTTTATTTAGCAATCTTTTTCAGCAATTATGTTAAAGAACAGTGGTTCAATGTTTTCATACAATGGCAAGGGTCAACACAAAACAAAAGGTAAATCAGATTAAAAAGTGGAAAAGATGCAGGGACAGAAATTAAAAGCTGCTCAAAAGCAGCTTGACGGGATTTCTGACCCTGAGCAGTCTGGCCGCAGATTCGTGGTGATGTAAAAAAGAAATAAAATACAAGCAAGTAAAACAGAAAAAGTACAAGAACGCATAAAACAAGCAAGTAAAATATTAACAAATTTAGCAGCAAACTTCAACTGCAGACACAATGTAAAATCGCAAACACTGAAAGAATGCGGCATAATATGAGAGAAAAAATTGAGAAGGAATACAAAAACTTTGAAATTTTGAAAATTTGACACCGCGTAGTTCACACGTTCCCGTACGTATTTGGGGTCACTAAGTAACGGGCTAAAACGCTGTGAATAGAAATGTCGCAAAGCACCCAGCTGAGAGACTGGAAAGTGAAGCGAACGAACTGTTACCAGTGGATAAACACACATTGCAGCCTTCTCTAGTGCTAGTTGTTGATGCACAGGCGCCATTCTCGCTTGATAGACCCACCAAGGCACAGACTTTGCTACGCGTCACCGTACATCAATACGGACTCTCGCTCTTTCTTTCTCACAGCACCTAATAGCACCAAAAAAGCAGGGGTAATCACACCACACCCAGCCGAATGCTGAAACAACTCGAACAAAAAGCATTTGTTCAAATTCGCACCGCCCGATACGCTGTTTACGACGCCATGTTTTTTTTTCGACAACTGCGCAGCGCATAAGGGAACATGGAGTAAAGAAAAACTGGAAAATAGCTTTTAGAAAGTACTTGCGAATTTTCAAGGCGTGTATAAATTTTCTGTTATGTGCAATCGGGATGATTCGATGAACACGGTAGGCTGCCAGATGAAAGAAGTGTTTTCGCAACGTCATGGAGTGAGCTGATATTGAGGGTGTTGCTTCACAACCAATCACAAGTTATGCCTGTCAGCTAAGCTGTCGTCTGCTCGCGTTTGTCGTCTGGTTTGATCAGAGCGTGCGACGGGGGATTCGCCTTCGCAACGCAATTATTACGAGGTCAAGTGGTCACTGCGTCGCACAAAATACATGTCAGTGGATCACTCAACCTTTGCATGTGATACTCATGCGCCAAGTTAAACGGTCGGTATTTGTCGCAGGGACGAATTCAGCGAAGATTTGCTTCACAATTGTGAGGGTTTGCATATATCTGGTGTTCATTTAGTGTTACTTGGTTTATTTTGTCCCGACTGCTTGCAATATTAGCACGGTCTATATCGGTTTTTCAACAGTGCAGGTTAAAATGCTTGATTTGTTTGTAGTTCCATGCGTAATCACGCATACTCCTAATACGCTTCGGTTTGTAAAGTACGTGCCGTTCAAGATTGTCCCAAAATGTATCGACAGCTGTATTTCAGAGATCGCACCCACCAGACAGAGCCAATCGAAGTACTCTAGAGCACAAATTCCGGAACACTCACTGAAAAATTTCTCTCATTTTCATTTCCAATGGCGTGCAAGGAATGTGCTCCCATTAACCTCTTTGGTGGTAATTTCCAATAATGAGGCAAGGATCTCAAGTCGTACTTTTAAATAGATGACATGGGGTGACACACAACAACATAACAAATAATGTTGATCCAATGCCGTGCCGCGTTCGAATGCCCTGACCATCCACGTAGCACATTGGTTTTCATCTAACCACAATTCATTACTTGCATAATTTTACACCATTGACACCCAATAGGATTCTTCAATTACTGAGACTTCAATATTATCTAGGTTTTTAGGACTGTGTGCGTACTACCGACACTTCATTGAGAACTTCTCGTGCACTGCCCCGCCGTTGACCCGCTTTACCAGAGAAGACGTCGCATTTGTATGGAATAAAGAACAGCGAAAATCATTTGACGAGCTGCGTCAACACCTTCAGAAGCCACCTGTACTCGCCACTTTAATTATGACGCCCCGACAACAGTGCACACCGACGCTAACAATGTCCTCAAGCAGAGGCAGTATGGCGCTGAACGAGTAATTGCTTACGCGAGCAGAACTGTTTCACGTGCGGAAGAAAATTATTCCATAACGGAAAAAGAGTGCCTTGCGGTAGTGTGGGCTGTTATGAAATTCTGCCCATATCTGTATGGTAAACCTTTTATTGTTGTCACAGATTATCACTCCGTCTGCTGGCTGACAAATTTAAAAGACCCTTTAGGAGGGTTGGCGCACTGCAGCCTTAACTTTCAAAAGTTTGACATGATGGTGATCTACAGATCGGGAAGTAACATTCAGACGCCGATTGCCTTTCTCGTGCGCCATTCGAACCTGCGACGACAGAAGATGACAATACCGCCTTTGTCGGAGTTGTAAACACGGCTACTGGCGCACAGCTGCAGCGAGGCAACCCGGAAATAGAACCAATGTTTCGTTTTTTGGAGGGTCGCACTTCAGCAGTACCTACACTGTTCGCGAGAGGGCTTTCGTCATTTCGCTTGCGCAACGAGGTCCTGTATAATACGAACTCCTTGTCAAACGGAAACGACTACTTACTCATCGTGCCAACATCTCTAAGGAGGGAAGTATTACAGGCATACCACGATAAACCAACAACCGGCCACTCGGGTTACACGCGTACGCTGTGCAAAGTGAGGCAGAAATACTACTGCCCAAGACTGATGCCAACTGTTCAACGCTATAATTCGGCTTGCCTTGATTGCTAGCGCAGAAACGTCCCACCCATCAAACCAGCAAGCTTCCTCCATCCTACTGACGTGCCTGTTACTCCATTTGCTCAAGTCGAAATGGATCTTTTGGGCCCATTTCACACCTCATGGGCAGGTCACAGATGAATTATCGTAGCCACCGTCTACCTCGCTGGTTACGCCTAAACCAAGGCTCTGAAAAGGGGAACGGCAAGTGAAGCAGCCAACGTTTTCGTGGAGAATGTGGTGCTGAGGCATGGCACTCTGACAGTGGTAATAACAGACAGGAGAACTGCATTCGCAACTGAACTATCAAAGACGGTTTTAACTCTTAGTGGCACGTCCCACCGGCGAACAACGGCGTATTATCCGCAAGTGTATGGTCTTACGGAGCGTCTCAACAAGACACTCGCGGATATGCACAGCATGTACGTCGATGTGGAGCGTAAAAACTGGGAAGAGATCTTGCCATGTCACGTTCGCCTTTAACACGGCTCATCAAGAAACAACAAGAACAACGCCATTCCGCCGTCTTCATGGTTGTAAACTCACAACTGTGCTAGATGCTATGGTGCCGCACGAGTGCGAAAAAGTCGAGACGGATGCTGATTATATCACCCAGCTTGCCGAAGAAGCCCGACAACTTGCACGCCTACGTATTAGTTGCCAGGAGGACTACGATTCAAGACGCTCCAAGCTTCGTCACCGACTAGTCTTATACGAGCCAGGAGACAAAGTTTGCATATGGACTCCAATTCGGCGCAGTGGCCTCTGAGAAAACCTGTTCGGGCCCTATAGAGTTTTACGACATCACAGTTACATTAATTATGAGGTTGTTCCTGATACGGCGCACTCATTAGGGCGTCGAAAGTGTGCTCCAGAGGTCGTGAACGTTGTTCGGATTAAACCTTAATTCTCCGAATGCACTCATGCGTTTCCAGCGAATACGAACCACTTGAATTATAAAGCATTGGGACGATGCTTTTTTGAATGGGAGGCTAATGTCATGGCTAAAGGCCGGGCAAGAAGACAGAGGACGACGAAGTGAGGAGCATGGACAGCACCCACGGTTGCCCTGAGGAAGACGACGTTGAAAGCGGCTGCTCTTTTGTTCTGTTATACAGACCTTGCTTTTCCTGGTTGCACCGTCGTGTCCTTTATCCTGTTATTTTCACGTCGCGACAAACTATATATATATATATATATATATATATAGTTTGTTGGTCACACTGACGAAGGCTGGCCCACCAGCCGAAACGTATGTGATTAATAAAAGTGTTTCCTCGTTAGTCGTGCCTTTTTGCTTCCGTTGTTACTACGGAGCCAGTGAGCTTCCTTCCGCGCAACGTCTATATATATATATATATATATGCAGTCGAAAAAAGGAAGACGACAAACGTACGAAACGCAGTTTTTTCTAACGTTTCGGCAGGTGGGCCTGCCTTCGTCGGAGTAATATATATATATCGGAGATATATATATATCGGAGATATATATATATATATATATATATATATATATATATATATATATATATATATATATATATCTATATATATATATATATATATATATATATATATATATATATATATAAGGCAATTGAACGTATAGACAGCTGCCACCCATATGTCCGGCACTTTCTTATCTGAGCATCGTTGACACTATATGTGTACAATATCACATCATCACGCTTACGTGTGTTTTCTACTTAGTTTTTGTGCCTCTCCTGCTTGGTCTTTTTCAAGACCGCAGTATGTTGTCAGTTAATAAAATAAAAATAAATAAGTTGCTATGTAATGAATGCCGGCTATCAATTTTAATTCATCTGGTATCTGACAGTACGTTAAATATTGAGCACTTAGAATATCAAGCCTAGTTATTGACCCGATGGTTAAATATTACTCTTCTTTTATATGCATAGCCGTTTGTGATGAAACGGCTTAATCTGAAGGCCCATCTATTTCACAGCAGAATAATATAGTCAAATGGCTAGGTACTCTGCTGTTGAAGGACAGTAGGAGAGTAGCAGGTATACAGGATTGAGGTTAGGTAAAATCACCATGCGTTTCTTCTCATTAAGGACGCAAGTTCAGCTAATTAGGATATATTGCTGAAAATCATTTTCACACCGTGGCAGAGTGTTTCCGTTTGATTCTGTTGCCTACTCTTTCATTTCGGTGGCACCTTTCACTTGCAGACCTGGTTCGCGGATGCGAAAGGTGTGAACGACCACGCAACAATCCAAGTTTGCGAGTAACAATTTTCCTAAATTTCAGGTAACATATTTGGCATATAATATAACATGCGATGCGCAGAATAACCATTTTGTCGACTGAAAACGGTAAACAAAAGTGTTCCGATGTGTCGTGTGTCTGTTAGCTGCGTGGAACGTTACTTCCACAGAGTTCATTGTTTTGTTTCCAAATGTCACGGTTACTATGTATGTTGTTCTGCATTTTACAATGTAACATGTTCACTTCCACCAATTTTTCTTCATTCTGTGCATTTCTAGTTGTGAGATATGTCACTAGATGCAAGAATTTCTTGGTATGCCTTATAATTCATGGCAATGTAAAGAGACGAACCTATGAAGCGAATCAATATAAATATCTATAGCTAATCGCATAATTTTTGTCTTTGTGTTCCTTATTCTAGCGATGTTCGCTACGGTACTGAACAATGAAACTTGTAATCCCTGCAACAGCAAACAGTATATAATTCCATTTATGCTGCTTTACGTTTATGGCAGTCATCTAATTATTTAGCAGCTTAAGTTACACGATGAGTATTTTAGTAGGCCTCTCTAAGGTTGTGATTCGCCTGCTCACTATCCTGCGTTTACCTTCTCACTAGACAACACTTCGGAGCGTCTTTGGTAAATAAGGCCTAGTGAAGATATGTATCAGTTTATATTCACACTCGCATACAAACGATGTTCAGTTGATAAGCCGAATGTTCTGTCGCGCATGCGTGTGCATGGGGAGGGGGTCGGAGTGGGGGGGGGGTTCGTTTGGTGCTCGCGCCTGTGTGTATTGAGATCTTAGCACAACATGTGAAGGTTCAATTGAATTGTTAGCGTCTGCGTTACATACTGTTAGTACACACTTGAATAGTCACAATGCAATGTGCTTGAAGGCGGCCTATCAGACCTTCAAACTGTTTCAGGCTTTTAACTTTAAAACGACCCTCTGCCGAGTGAAAATTATCAAGGTGACCAACTCAGGCGAGATCTGTTCCGACGGGTATAGAAGTATCACCACCGCTGCAGCATTTAGCCCGTTGCCGAGCCAACTTCAAATGCTTGCGGCCGAGATTCATACCCAAAAAGTGACAGTGTCAAAATCTTCACAAACACTGCGACATGGTTTTCCGTAAGCAGACTTTTTTCACTCTAAAAGCGCCCAGGAATTATTTGTGCAGAACACCGCTTGGGTTCGCAATCGTGTCAATCGAAGCGACGAAAAAAAAAGGTGGGTAACTGACAGAGGGGGGAGAATGAAAAGTGTCGCTCCCCCCCTAACTACACCACTGGCTCTCTGACTAGGCCTCCTGGTATTAGGATCAGTTAGAGCTTGTGTATAGAAAGCAAGGTAAGAGCGAAAGCACGCGGTAAGCAAGATAAGCCTATCAGAAAACATTATTTGTAATCCACCGCAAAACTGTCACGCTAAAACTGAGTCGTCACCAATGTAACTGTTGTGACAGCATTGCTTAGACTCGGGGTTCTAGTGAAACAGTATAGCGCATGTTGACTCGGGAACAGTGCTCTGGATGTCGTAGAGACTGCCGACAAAATGAGCGTATGATTTAATCACGGTTTCGATACTTCTTCTCCCTTTGTAGTCCTTCAGTAGACTGCTAAAATATTTTTCTTTGATTACGTAAAAAGGCGTAGGTAACATGCTGTCAACCACTTCCGTAAGAGATAATAGTGCACAAGAGATCACGTAGAACACATAGAACATACAGGTCGTTCAGCTTTCACGGAGTTCTATGATCGTTCAGCTTTCACAACACCTGCTCGGTAGGGCATTTTCTCACGCATTGTTCATAATACTACTGCTACATGTTTCTAAATAACAAACGTGTTTCCATTAAATTCAACATGAGGCAGATGTAATCGGTAGATCTTTCTCCTGCAAGTACAGGGTAATTCGAAAATTTTCAGGCCACTGTTCCAACTATTCCTGTGGCAGCATCACCTAGGAACTTTTGACTGCTTCTGCACATGCTAAAAATTTATGAAGTGAATTCAAATGTTTCAAAACCAACAAGAAGTTTAGTACTCACTGAAATCAAATTTTATTTTCCCATGAAAATACAACAAAATACAGCACAGACATGCTACTAATTGTGTGAACAAAATTTATCAAAAAAATTATTTTTACCGATGGCTTTATATCTGGAATTCAAAACATTGAGGAGGAATATCATAACTTCCAGATTCTAAAACACCTTTGTTGTTTTCTTATTGTAACAGTACTGGGCAGGCTTCTTTACTGAAAAAGAGAAACAACATTTTGTCAGCACAACCACACCAGGCGAGTAGAGAGCAAAAAACACTGCTTGCACAATCAGTTTATTCACTTCAAGATTCCTAATGGGCTTTTAGAGGCACTGGCTTGCAGCACAAAATTAAATGATCCCACATAATAAATAATAATACGTATCACACAGAATGAAATGGCTGAAAACACAAACAACTTCATTAACACACCAAAATATTAGCTAACAATACTAGTTGAGACAAAAAAGCAAACGAGTAATTCAATGTAATAAACATTACAACAATTAGGGTTATGCCATGCAACATCACCGAGCATACAATACAACAATTATGGCTATGCCATGCAACATCACCGAGCATACCATACAACAATTAGGGTTATGCCATGCAACATCACCGCGCGTTTTTTTGACCATTATGAATATGGCGGAAAAAATTTTCACTTTTCTCAAAGTTCGAAACTCGTCCTGGTCAGGTGATTCTGTTGCCATAATTTTGCTCCCTAGCTATGAGAGTCTTTAGTATGGCGGCGACTGTGCTAAAAGTCATAAAACAACAATTTTTTGACAAGTCGTTTTAGTATGCACTCAACATTGGCGTTTCCTGCAAAGTATTGAAGTGATCCAACTAAATTAAGTGACTTACTTATGCATATCTATTCTTCGAGAGCTTTTCCCACGAGCACTACTGAATAATGTTGACAGGTTTAGGATTTTTTCTGGTAACATGACAAATTCCAAGGACACAAATGAAATATGTGCTGGTGACCTTTTTGACCTGCTACAAATTAAAAATATTTACGCACTGAAGTTTACCAGATAGTCTAAAAAAATTGTGAATTTCACTTTTTTGGGGAAAGGTCTGTATTCAGCATCAAAAAGCTTGCTTTGGTGATCGGACAAGAAATATGCACAACATTTCATTTTGAAGCTCTATGTACCACCTCAATTTAGGTGAAGTTAATAAAGGGTTCTATTTTCTAAACTCCAGAAGTATTTTTAAGGGCAAAGCTCCCTATAGCGGCACCCCTTCGTCCCTCGTAGCTGTTGCAGTGTGTAACGAGTTTAACATTTTGACCTCCAAGGTTGTGCGGTGGGAGATATCTTTTGTGCGTTGTCGAACAATAAAAAATAGTGCTCAATGTACATGCCGACGGCTGCTAATGGTGAGTGAGAGACAGGAGCATTCGGCTTTTAGTCAACGCGCACGCTGCGATCCCCATTAGCAGCCATTGGCATGTAGATTGAGCTCTATCTGACAAGAAAAGGTTGCTCCGTTTTACTCGCTGGGTGCAACATCCTTTGTTTGAGAAAAGTTCAGCGAGCGTTGAGCCGCAGGGCCATGAATACAATGAACTAGTATATACCATGAATGAACTCGAGGTGGTTAAAGGTGGGAAGTAGATAAGAAGCGCAAGCCGTAAGAAAGTAAAAGCATTGATTGATGATTGATTGATATGTGGGGTTTAACGTCCCAAAACCACTATATGATTATGAGAGACGCCGTAGTGGAGGGCTCCGGAAATTAGGATCCACCTGGGGTTCTTTAACGTGCACCCAAATCTGAGCACACGGGCCTACAACATTTCCGCCTCCATCGGAAATGCAGCCGCCGCAGCCGGGATTCGAACCCGCGCCCTGCGGGTCAGCAGCTGAGTACCTTAGCCACTAGACCACCGCGGCGGGGCAAGAAAGTAAAAGCAGAATTCTCCTGTCTCTCATTTCCCATTAGCAGCCATTGGGATGTACATTGAGAATTATCTGACAGGAAAAGGTTGCTACGTTATACTCGCTGGGCGTAACATCCCTGGTTTAGGAAAGGTTTACCGAGCGTTGGGCTGCAGTGCCATGAATACAGTGAACTAGTATACACCATAAACTGGAGGTGGTAAAGGTGGGAAGAACACCCAAAGCGAAAGCCGTAAGAAAGTGTGCGTGTGCCACCTCTCGTTTAGTCCTTGCAATGTCCGCTGGATGGCGTTGCTTCTATATGTGGGAACATATTGAAACGACGATGCGCGAGCCCACGGGGCGCGGAAGAAGAAGAGTAGTGGAGCGGCGCCCGGACTGTGTGGTTGGGTGGAAATGTTCTAGGCCTGTCTCAGAAGTACGCTGCTATTTCACAATGCCATTTCACCTCATCTGTGAATAAACACAGTCACTCGTAACAATATTGCTACGGGGCGCCACAAATGAACATTGTAGAAAAGAGGACGATGTTTAGGGCGAGCTCGTGCAGACCGGGCTCCATATTGTATGCCTGCCTGTTTACCTAAAGTAAAGGCATTTTTCAGACGCCTTCTCCCCGTAACATTTTGGTGGAGAGTGCGGGTCTTTCCACAGTCAACACCACGACGATTCTACGCAGCGGACGTTCCTTGGCTGCCTGTGCGATGCCTGATCAAGACGAACACGAGGATTCTTCGGAGACTACCCCAACCGTGCTTCGTCCAACTACGCAGCAACCAACAGCACCGCATCCAGCTGCAACTAACCGCACCGTCGTCCTGACTCAACCGCGTGACCCAGGCACATTTTCAGGCAGTGACAGTACCGACGTGGAGGAATGGCTTCAGCTGTACGAAAGGGTGAGCGCTCTTTACAACTGGGATCCGACGCTCATGTTGGCCAATATTATTTTCTACCTTGACGGTACAGCTAAAGTTTGGTTTTCCAACCACGAGGAAGATATCACGAGTTGGGACATCTGTAAGCAGAAACTCATCGATCTCTTCGGCAAGCCCATCGGGCGTCGTCGTGCTGCGCAAAAAGAACTACCGTCCCGACTCCAGTCCGGCACCGAGTCGTACGTCACATACATACTACATGTGCTCGCCCTCTGCCGGAAGGTTGATGACAAGATGCCGGAATCTGAAAAGGTCGCGCACATCCTCAAAGGAATCGCCGATGACGCCTTTAATCTCCTCGTATTTCGCAACTCATCGACCGTAGACGAAGTTATTAATGAATGCCGACGCTTCGAAGACGCGAAAAGTCGCCGTATCACTCCACACTTTTCGCGTCTTCCCAACACGGCTGCAACATCAACCTGCGAGGACGCCCGTTTGGCACCAGCCCCTGCTGCTTCCGACAATATCGTGCGCATTGTGCGCCACGAAATTGAGGCAGCATCTCCCATGTCTGACCAAGTCGAGGCCCCTGACGATTCTCGCGCCACGATTCCTTTAATCAAGAGTGTCGTACGCCAGGAACTGTTCAACGCCGGACTTCAGACGCTATGCCCCGTTAACCGACCTGACTACCGATTGCCCAGTACACCTAATATGTCCCGCGGACTGAACAACCGCCCACGTTACCGGAACCCGGCAGTATGGCGAACTTCCGATGACAGGCCGATCTGATTCAACTGTGGACGAGTGGGCCATATTTCACGTCATTGCCGCACTTCCTGGGGTTGGCAGCCATGGTCGCATTATGCCAATGCGACCATGGCATATGTCAATGAAAATATGTCAGTGAAAAGATGTCATTTTCATTATGTCAATGAAAAGTTGAGAGATGGTGGTTCTTGGAGTGTTGAATATATGGACGAACGGACACACAGACAGATGCATGGGTGGACGCATGAACGGTCGCAGGGGCGGATGCATGGACGAACGCAGGGACAGACACTCGAACAGATGCACGCACGGACGGGCGAATGGACGCATGGACGGTCACACAGACGGACGCATGGACGGAAAGAAGCAAGATTGAATGAACAGACGAACGCTTCGCCCCACTCTCCACCATTCACTCCGTGGATATGCTGCCAATTTTTTAATTATGTACTTCCACCTGCTTTACCCGTACTTAACTCAATCAGCATGAAGCACTCGCAGGGGCATTCTTCAACAGACATCCACAGACCTGAGGTACACATAGCAAGCTTTATGTGGAGCAATAGAAATCAGAATGGGAAAGTCTGCATTCCGTTGCCAGTAGAGGTGCGCTTCAATGGCTGCAAATAATGTCGTCAGAGTGTGGAGACCAGTAGCGTAGCAAAAAGTTATTTTTCGAGTACGGATGGTGTGTGAGGGGAAGCCGGCTTTGGTCGTACTTTATGTATGTACATTCTTGTTTATTTATTTATTCACGTTACCTTCCAGGTTCCCGTAGCTACATTGAGTAAGGGGGGCGAGAAAAGAAAACACAAAATTTGACAGAAGCAACGGAGTACAAAACAATACAATGTAGTAATAGAACATAATTTACAGAGGAAGGGCATTTAAAAATATTGTAGTTACAAGGGTGGGGTTTAATACAAGGTAAATTTACGGCAGGTACTCAAAATAAATGGTGCCGAAACATAAACACGAGGCACTAAGTCAGAACACTTTGCAGATATGTACAGGTATACAGAGCTACAATTTTATGAAAAGTAATTCGGTATACTAGGTTGCGGAATAGTGTATGATCAGGGATTGAAAATATTGTGTTAGAAAGATTACTCCATAGATGAAATGAGAGATGATTTTGTTGCGGCTGTAGGCAGTGCTCATAAGTGAAATGCTTGGGTGCGGCCGTAAATGCGTTTGAAACTTTGCTGTTTGTTTAGTGCATTTCCCATGCGCACGGGAGTTTCTAAGGTAAGGGGAATAGATTAGGGCAGTTTACATATTTGTGAAATAAGCAAACGATTGCAACTGCGTGACGTGTTTTTAAGGGTTCGAGAGAGTTATAAAATTTTATTTTAGTTGCCCCAAGCTGACGGCTATATTTCTGAGAGATGAATTGTGCAGCACTGTTTTGAATTTATTCGATCATAGAAATTAAGTATTTTTGATAAGTGTCCAAACAGATGAATGGAACTCAATTTGAGCACGGACGTACATTCAATGTGCCAGTGTGTATGTATGCATTTAGTTATGCGCGTTCAGAACTAAGAAAATCACAGCATATCTACGAAGTGAAAGATGATGTGTGGAGCAAAGCTTCGGAGGGTTTATCGGTAACCATGAGTCCGTATGTGTGTCTGTCACTCACACTAGCGCCTTCTGCTGAGTCATCAATAAACTAGGCGGTCAGGAACCGGTCACAGTAGTAGGACAATCCACAGCTTTAGGATAAAGAAAACCTGGACTGTGCGGGGGGGGGGCGGAGTCCTGCCTTCCTGGCTACGCCACTGGTGATGACTCCCAAATGAGCCATGAAGTCGTTGAAAAGTATACAGTGCACAATTATCCTTTACGCACAACTTAAACAAAACTATCGCCTTGACTACCAGTTCCTAATTTAAAGTTTTTTTTCGCTTCTGTATTTATATGACAGGCTTTGGGCCTCGGGAAGCAGAGTGCTCTCCTGAAAGCTGGAAAAATGAGAAACAGTTGTTTTACAATAGTGTTTATTAGTGTACTGCATCAATGCTACGAGCATGCTCTAATACATAAGTACTGATAGTGACTAAATAATTACATTAGGTGTATAAAACACACCTACTGCATTTGCAGAACTTTCCAGGAAAGCAGGATGTCGGACTCTATATCTACAAAGCTGCATGGCTCACCTGGAAGTCCCCACACTGAACCCGGTCCTTGTAGCACCTCTCTGTTGGCAACGGAATGCAGATGATAACCATATTCCCATTTCAATTATTCTTTAGAGAGCACCAAATTCGCTCTCTGTAATCCAGGTCAGAGGGATTCTGCTGAATATTGACCATGTGAGTACGTCATGTCGATTGAGTTACGTAGGCGAAAAGCTGCTGCAGTTATTTATTTAAAGAATTTTTCGGATTTAAAAATATTACCTTGTAGTATTTCCACTCATAAATAGCTAGTTTATAGAGGCTCAAAATAATATTTTGTGCATATTTATAGTCTGACCAACAAGGCAAGTTTTTGATGCTGACTACCGAGGTTTTCTCAACCAAAGGGACACTCACAATTTTTTTTCGGGGTATATACTGTTAGAACAGTGCTTAAATTATTTTTAATTTGTAGCATGTTGACAAGCCACCAGCACACCTTTTATTTGTGTTCTTGGAACTTACCCTGTTCCCAGAAAACAAAATTTCAATTGGTGCAACTTTGTTCAATATTGCTCGTGGGAGAAGCCCTAAAAGAATTGATATACATAATTTAGTCATTATTTCAAAGAAATATAACTTGATCACCTTGTCAGCAATGTCTTTTATTGAGTGCATTCCAAAAATTTCTTTTGAAAAAAGTGTTGTTTGGCACATTTACCTCACTTGGCGACAAACAATAGGCTCTCATGAACTAAGAGAAGTAATTTTGGCAACAAAAATAGATTACCAGGACGAGTTTTGTACTTCGAGAAATATGTGGATGTTTTATCAGCCATAATTGTGATTTTGGAAAAAACGTTGGATGATTTGGCATGGAATGACTCATTAGAGATACCATCAACAGATCATTCAAGAAATATGTCAAATTTTTTTTAAAGTTAGAGAAAAGAAGCATTAGCGTGCTACATAGGGAGTTGCCTTCCTGTGGCAGATGGCATCTTCAGATAGGTACAAGCATTATTTACGGCAGTAAATTTAGCAATTAACACAATTATCTATCTAACCAGTGGCAATAGCCCGTCCGGCGGAATGGGCGAATGGAACCCCTTCCTACAGGTCGTCCATAGCTAGTTTGAAATTTAGGAAAAGGGGCCGCTGGTACTCACCGCAAAGCGACGCATTCTGCATAATTTAGTTGGCGAAAGCAAAACCGACGCACCAAACAGTGCATCTACCATTTACTTCGACAATGCCTATTATGGCGACAATGTTTCTATTGCATTGGGGGAGGAGATTAAGTGGGCTTCGTTAAGCCGGCACAAAACAAAGCGTTTAAGTTGACGGTTGATAACGCTTAGAGAAACCGCGTTGTCATTGAAGGCTTTGTCAAAATGAATGGTAGAATGGTGCATTGGTTTTCCTTTCGACAGCTAAATTAGGCGAACTGCATCACTTCACGGTGATTATCAGTGGCTGTTTTCCAAAATTTCAAAGTGGCTATAGACTTTTCGTAGAAAGAACTGGAATTTACCCTTTTCACTCGACCCGCTACTACCACTGATAAAAAGATAATTGGCTTAATTGCTATAATTATTGCTGCAAATATTGTTTGTGCCTATCTGAAGATTCTTTTTGTCACAAGAAAGGCAATGCCACAACTAGCACGCAAGTACCTCCTTTCTCTAATCTTCAAAGAATATTGGACACATTTCGTCAAACACCCTGCATTTCTTACACTTGCAGAGAATGCGATGTGAAAACAAACGAGGAAGAACGAGGAAGAAGAAATAACGAGCTCATAAAAAGACAGCCCCGTACCCAGGAATATTTTACAGAGGGGGGGCACATATTGATGGCCATGAAAATGACTTTCTTCAGTACTTATGCTCAGTAGGTCAACCCTCAACGAGCGTATTCGGGGGTGGGGGACAAACTCTTGCGACACCCCTCTGTATACAGGCCTCCACTGAGCACACTTCGTTGGAATACAGCGGATGTCACATAAGCAGAAGAAAAGTTGTGATTATTAACAGATGTAAGTGTAGGCTTGCACAAAAGGAAGTCTTCCAAGTGAGCACATTCAGAGGAATGTTTTGCTGTGTTAGTGAAATATTGCCACGCTGTGTTGGTAGCAGAAGAGGAGAAAGAAGAAGTGAAAGGCTGCTGTGGCTGAGTAAACATTCGTCCACTTTCAGTTCCTGTCTATCGTTTCGTATTGCGACAGACTGGTGGACGTGCTGGGTACTGTACTGCAACGTTTTATGCCTGCTGGTCCTGAACCAGAAGCAACCGCCACCAGTGCACAAGGATCTGCTTATATAGCAGCCGCCGCCTTCAAGGACTACCACCACAGTACGGCCCCTCGGCAAGTTCCGTGAGGACAATGTTTGCAACATCCGCAATCCGAACCGAGCATAACTCATTCGCTATCGTACCCTGTGTCATAACCACGCCCCGAACACCCAAACCATTCCACTGCGATGCCGGTGAGGATGTCGAAGACTGGCTTGACCATTTCGACCGGGTTGCTGCCTTGAATGAGTGGGACAATCACCATAAGTTGAAGAACTTGTACATCTCCCTCTTGGATGCGGCAAGAGGGTGGTACGAGAACCACGAAACTTCATTCACTTGTTGACAGGAATTCCATCGGCAGTTTCGCGAGGCATTCCATAACTCCGAACGGAAACAGAGAGCGCAGCAGGCACTTTCTTCGCGGTTTAAAATGCCGAACGACAGCGTCGCCATGTTTGTTGAAGAGATGTCGCGATTGTTTCGACAGGCTGACCCTCACATGCAAGAAGACAAGAAGGTGCACCTGCTAATGCAAAGCGTAAAGGAGCAACTTTTCTTGGGCCTTGTGCGCAACCCTCCTAAGACTGTGTCGGAGTTTATACGAGAGACCATATTTATGGAGCGCATGCTTCGGCAGCGGTTGTCGCAGTAGGAGCGTCAGACAGCTTGTTCGCTGCGTGTTCGCTTGTACCAGGAGGTGATAACAGGGAGCTCCTCACAGAACTCATACGGCAAGTTGTACGCGAAGAAATTCGGAAATCTCATGCAGTGTCCCCTCCCAGTAGCTCTGCTCTTACGGACGTCGTTCGTAACGAAATCAGGCAATTCATTCTTCACCATCATCGCAAGTGACATAGGGCACCACCTCGCGCATAGGACACCACCTCGCGTAAGGCATCGCGTAGGACACCACTTACGCGGATGCCCAACGCGTCTCTACGCCGCCGACGGCACATTTTGCTCATCCACCTGCTGGGAACTCCCGACGCTTACCAAGTCCAGCCCATCGCCCACCTTCTCAGGCCGATTTTCGTCCTGGCTCTCAGAAGTCCACTGTCTGGCGGGTACCTGACAATCATCCTTTGTGCTACCATTGTGGCGAAGTTAGACACATGAACCGTGACTGTTACTGATGACGAGTAGGCCTACGTGGATTCCACCCAGATTCCTGTTGTCCGCGCTATGGTGACCGCCTACGAGAAAGTGCGGATTACTTGAAAGGTAGCCATCACGCTCCTGTTCCACCGCCACGACAGTGACGATCATCATAACCCCATCCGTCCGCATCAACACACCGCGCCCGACCCGCCTTTGGGTCCCCTGGTGTCAGTGGCGCAAGCCTACGCCAGACAAACTAAACACGGTGACCTTCGGAGGTGAGGCTGCTCTCACGCGAACCGGCAAATACTGTCCGCCGCTGCCTTACGACGTACCGTTAAAGCCTCTTTCTGAAACCGCCAAAAGAACGTCTGCTGCCATTACCGTTTCTGTCGACTGTTATCCGATGACTACGCATGTCGACACGGGAGCTGATTACTCGGTGATGAGTACTTCATTGGCCACCCGTATACACAAGGTGCTGACAACATGGGATGGCCCTCAACTAATCACCGCTGGAGGACACCTCGTATCCCCTATAGGAAGGTGCACCGCCAGGCTAGAGATTTGTGCGTCGGCTTTTGTAGCGTCATTGCTTGAACTGCCCAATTGTTCTCGGCTGGCCATTTTGGGCATAGATTCCCTGCAAGAGTACGGAGCGATAATTATTCTGCGTGACTTGTTAGTCAGTTTTGCTAAGTGTGTTTCTCCAGATTCCGACATCGAGAACGAAGATTGTGGCGTAACCTTACGCGTAGTTGATGATTGCGTCACGTGGCCACCTCGCAGTAGCTTCTTCGTGCTTGTTGAATGTGCACGGGAGCAGTCCATTACGGGTATCGCCGAAAGTAACTTGACGTTATTGCTTCATTGGGAAGTCACCTTTTCTTGAAATCTCGTTCAACTCCGAAATGGCCAAACCACGCTTTTAGTTATGAACTTCAGTGGCGAATACAAGCATTTTGCCAAGCGCACAACCATAGCTTACTTGAAGGCATTGGATGGTTTGGACGCCTTTGCTTTGATTACGACAGTCTTGACTGAGAACAGCTGCGACACTGACGTGACTACACGCCTCAACGTCAATCGTCAGTTAGAAGAGCCTAAGAGGCCAAGGCTCTTCCGTTTCCTCTCATCCTTTATTGACTCTATTGCCACTACGTCGAAAGTACAGTAACCCCTCAAATGAAGCACAGAGTTTCACTGAGCCCAACGTCCAACCCGTGCGCCAACATGCTTAACGCGTGTCGCAGAAGGAGCAGGACGCCAATCGTCATCAAGTGAAACAAATGCTCGACGGTGACAAAATTCTACCATCGACTAGTCTTTGGGCGTCACCAGTTGCTCTGGTTAAAAATAAAGATGGTTCGCCACGATTCTGCGTCGACTACCACAAACTGAACATGATAACGAAAAAAGACGTATATCCTCTTCCTCGCATGATGACACCTTGGATCGCCTGCGGGACGCCCGTTACTTTTTTTCCACGGATCTCCGTAGCGGGTATAGGCGGATTGAGTAGATGAACAAAAACGAGAGAAAACTGCATTTATTACACCTGACGGTCTCTATGAATTTAAAGTTCTCCCCTTTGGCGTATTCTGCACTCCAGTCATATTCCAACGAATTATGGACACAGTTTTATGTGACCTGAAGTGGCACTCTTGTTTAGTGTATTTAGACGACGTAGTCGTTTCTTCTACGACTTTTGAACAGCACATTGAGCAGCTTGAGGCGGTTTTTCTGGCTTTTCGCACTGCCGGACTCTCTTTGAAACCGGAAAAGTGTTACTTTAGATAAAAGGATTTCAAATGCCTTCTCCATATTGTCAATGGCAGTGGTGTTCGCCCGACACTGAGAAGGCGATAGCAGTGGTTGTGTTCCCGATATCTAGAACAAAGCATGATGTACACCGCTTTCTGGTCTTTTGTGCTTAATACCGCCGCTTCGTGCCGCATTTTTCAAAAATTGCCGACCCTTTACAACTCGTTAAGGACGACGTCGCCTTCGTCTGGGGTTTAAAACAATCTGACGCTTTCGCGACCTTCAACAACGCCTATAAGCACCACCGAACCTCGGTCACTTCGACACCGAAGCAGACACAGATGTCCGCACTGACGCGAGTAACCCTGGCCTCGGAAATATTCTGGATCATTATCAAGATGGCGTGGAACGCGTCACCGCCTACGCTAGCCGCACGTTATCATCTGCGGAGAACTACTCGACGAGTGAAAAAAAATGTTTGGCGGTTGTATGGGCTGAAACAACATTCAGGCCCTACTTGTACGGACGCCCCTTCCGAATCGCCTGTGACCACCATTCTCTCTGCTGGCTAGTGAATCCGAAAGATCCTTCGGGCTGTCTCGCAAGATGGAGCCTTCCGCTACAGGAGTTCGATATAACGATGGTTTACAAGTCTGGCCAGAAACACCGACGCTGACTGTCTTTGCCGCGAATCCGTCGAGATCGCTGCAGCATACAAGGATGAAGACTTGAGCTGCCTTGCTATTCTCACATCATTCAACACGGCTGAGCAGCAACGCGAAGACTTAGAACTACAACCACTAATCGAATACTTCGAGGGACGTCACCCAGAACCCTCCCGTCAGTTTGCGCGTGATTTTCCATCTTTCTGTCCACGCCAAGGCATCCTCTACAAGCGCAGCATTCATCCAACGAAAACTGTTTACTTCCTCGTCGTTCTTCCTGCTATCCGCGATGATATTTTCTGTGCTTGTCACGATGAGCCATTGTCAGGACATCTTGGCTTCGCGTGTACTCTGGCGCGGATCTTAGAAAAATACTACTGGCGGAAACTTCCAAAAATCGTACGACAGTACTTCAAGACATGCACAGCTTGTCAGAGCTGCAAAAATACAACGACGAAACCAGCCGGTCTGCTTCAGCCTTTACGACCCCCTCACGCACCTTTTGGTCGGGATAGATTTATTCCGCCCATTTTTAAAGTCTACGACTGGTACTCACTGAATTCTCGTTTCCACCAACTACTTGACCAGATACTGCGAAACACAAGCCACCCAGCAAGCAACTGCGTCCGAGGAGGCCAACGTTTTCTTCAAGAACATCGTTCTCCACCACAGGGCTCCCACTGTTGTCATCGCAGATTGTGGCACTGTTTTTATGGCATAGTCGCTGGAAGAGGTCCTGTTGCTGAGCAGCATGACGCACCGAACAGAAGCTGTGTACCACCCGCAGATTAACGGGTTAAACAAACGCCTTAACAAAACGATTGCAAATATGTCTACTATGAATGTCGCTTAGGATCAATAGAATTGGGATGAAATCCTTCCGTATATAACATCGAGATAAAGCCACACTTTTTAACGACTTCTTTAAATCGGTCTTCCGCCCACCTACACAAGTGATTGTCACGAATAAAAAAGAACAATGTTTGCCTATGGGTGAGATAGAGCTTTCATTCAATGGCATAATGAAGTTGTTACAGCGCATTGACGAAGGTAAAGCAACTGGCCCAGATGGCATATCACCAAGAGTTTTAAAACTTTGCTCTGAGGCAGTAGCTCGTTACCTTTATGTTATCTATAAAAAATCACTCGATGAAGGCAAGCTTCCTGATGATTGGAAAATAGCTAATGTTGTGCCCGTTTTCAAAAGTGGTTCTAAATCAGACGTATCAAATTACAGACCAATTTCTTTGACGCCGATTTGTTGTAAAGTACTTGAACATGTTCTTTTTTCTGCTTTAATGAATCACCTGACTTCAATTAATTTTTTTAATCCTAAACAACACGGATTTAGACAGGGTTTTTCATGCACAACCCAATTAATTGAATTCTATCATGATATAGCATCAGTTTTAGATAATCGAGGACAGATTGATTGTTTATTTTTAGACTTCAGAAAGGCTTTCGATACGGTATCACACTCCATTCTGATTCAAAAACTGCAGAACTTGAACATTCATCAAACCATTTGCCGTTGGATTGCGGACTATTTAACTTCAAGAAAACAAAAGGTTGTGCTTGGTGGATCATGTTCGTGTTTAGTTTCGGTGACATCAGGGGTACCTCAGGGTTCCGTACTCGGTCCGCTTCTCTTCCTTGTGTTTATTAATGATATTTCGGATACAATTAGGTGTCGTATTAGAATGTTTGCTGACGACTGTGTGTTGTATACTGAACTGACCGACCAAACGGATTCCACCCAGCTTCAGGATGACCTTAATCACGTGGAGGCATGGTGTAAAAATAATGACATGGTATTAAACACGAATAAATGTGTTCACGTCAGTTTCACCAAAAAGGTTAATAGATTTACAAATCAGTACATCTTAAACAATGAAGTTATTAGGTATGAACACAAATATAAGTATTTGGGTGTCACGCTTTCTGAGGATGGGGGATGGTCTGAACACATTGGCAGTGTTGTAAGTAGAGCGGGAAAAGCCCTAGGCTTTTTACAAAGAAATCTTAAACATGTAACCAAGGAGGTTAAACAGGCCGCATATTATGCCTATGTGAGACCAATACTAGAATACGCCTGTCCTGTGTGGGATCCGTTTAACAAAATACATATTCATGAATTAGAACGCATTCAGTCGATGGCAGCAAGATTTGTTCTGGGAAAATATGGCCGAACTGAAAGCTCCCGTTGTATGAAAAGAGAACTTAATTGGCAATACTTACAAGATCGAAGACGTAATCTAAGATTAAAACTATTTTATTCGATATATAACAATAAAACGGGCATTAATGCTTCAGATTATTTAAAAAAAAGCGTATTATCAATCCTCCCGTCATGATCACAAATTTAAAGTACGGCCATACAACCCCAGAACGGATCTTTTTAAGCATTCTTTTTTTCCGCAATCCATTGTTGAATGGAACACGTTACCAGCCGATGTAGTTGGCCGCAAGACTGCGGATTCATTTTATGAGGCTCTGTGCCCCCCGCAATAATGCCTAAGTGGCGCTGCGGGTTTTTGTTTCAAATAAATAAATAAAAATAAACATATGCCACCAATACGGCCCTGCAGAAAACCACCGGTTTTGCTCCTTTTCATCTGGTTTACGGCAGCGACGTCATCACAAATGCTGCAACCAACTCCGCCGGACACGATTACACCAGACACAGTTGCGTACTTGTTCAGCGTGCCGAAGTCGCCCCGGTAGCTGGCACGCTTTCGCATTTTATCACAGCAAAATCAAGATGCTCGCCGGTACAACACCCTCCACAGAACAGCAGTATACGAAGCCGGTGCCCTAGTCAAGATTTGGACTCTTATGCGTCAACGTGGACGCTCAGAAAAATTCTTATGTCGGTACTTCGGACCCTACCAAGTTCTTCATTGCCTCGGCGAAGTGGACTACAAAGTTGTCCCAGCAGACACGTCGCACTGTATCGTAGACCACGCTCTTCGGATGTGGTTCACGCCTTCAGGATGAAGCCTGGCTATTCGCGTTGACTGCAAGTCAAGAACTTTGTGATGTGGCACTTGCCTTCAAGACAATTGTACATTTCTTTGTCCCTTCTTTCTTTTTCATGTTTTCCTTTTTATTCTCAATGGACACAGACATTTCTGACTACCATTCGTTGTTTTTTGGAGCCGCGGCATTCATGCGATGTTTTCTTCGTTTTTTTTCTCTGGGTAGAGGGTAATACCACGCTTTGTTGGTGGCAGAAGAGGAGAGCGAAGAAGCAAAAGGCTGCTGTGTCTGAGTAAATGGTCGTCCACTTCGAGTTCCTGTCTATCGTTTCCTCTCACGACGACATGTAGCGAGAAACCCTACCCAAGATGTACAAAAATATGAAAACAATGCATCAACTTGAGAGCCTATGTCAAGTAACAAATGTATACTGTCAAAAAGGCCAGCATGTATACTTGATCATATTTGAAAATACTGCACTCATATTTGAAAAAGATGTTACGAACTTCCTGCTAGAGGCCTTGCCTTTCAACAGGAAAGCTGCTACTCATTACAGGATAAACTTCTTAATTTTTATACAGGTTGGCAATGATGGGTCTTATTTTACTGGGTGAAATTTGGCCTAAGCATGGGCTCTCACGATCAAAGTATAGTTGCTGACTTTTCATACAAACTTTTTTTATGGCACCGTGGCTCATCCCATTGAAGTAATGTAAAATACGAACGAAAATTTTGATGCCCCAGCTTAATTTTGGGCTCTAGCTTACTAATTTGGTACTCTGTCAAACACAGTAACAATGTGTCAGTGATGTTTACAGCACTCTTGCTAGGTTGCCGCACTAAATGTTTGCACTCACTATGACCCGAGGTTGCCAGTGTAAAATTTAACGCAAAAATTACAACTGCGAGTTTTGAAGTTCACCTTCTGAAGGCTATGTTCTGAATGCGCCATGTCCAGAGCGAATTTCCAACTGGATACTGACAACAAAGTGAACATCATTTACACGGTACAGGTTTGTTTGACACTCACAAACGGGGAAGAACATTAACAATGAGTATGAAATCTTGACTGTAGTGATATAGCCTCATGCAAAGCAAATATGGGTGTGCTCAAGACCTGCTTGATCACCTGTCACCGTTCTATGCTGCTGGACTTAACGCTGAACTGTTCAGAATGGGCAGCGGAGGATGCAGCGAAAATAGTGGCACTTGATAATTTGCTGGTGATGCGCTGACACAAATTCCTGTAACATCAGGTCACCAAAGTGGTTGTGGCATGAACAGTCATAGTGGCGCTGGCATGAGGGGTGACAGATGGTCCAAGAACAATACAAGCAGCAGCCGGAAGAGAATAAATAGTGAGTGTGACTTTGTAACTGCTATGTCATGACCCCGTGACTTGATTAATGTGACATGCTTGTCTAACACAATGTCAAACCTTTTTCATCAGTCACGGGTGCGCATACTTGCACGCTACTGTCTCTGGGTTGTGGGTGTGACCCACGTGTGATTCACTGCCTATGTTAACTGAGGAACAGCGAGAATGTACTTTGGAAATCTCTCAGTAAGCATAATGGAGACAGTACTACAGTGCATCTGTTTCCAATAATAGCAGCTTCACAACGAGTGAAAAATTCCAGAGAAAAGATGTAGTAAGTATCACTTGCGGCTTCATTTCGACTTTAGGATTCCAGCTAGTGTACATAGCCACACTAGCGGTTGTAAAGGCTCCAGAAAAGACTAATCAGGCATTGTATTGATGCAATGTCAAGTATGTCTGAAATGTTGGCTATCCTTGTTTAAAACAGTGTAATAAACAATATATTTGTACTCATATATGACTAAACAATCTACAATGAAGCGCTTTTTTTCTTGGCAGAATTGATGATATGCGCATCATGGTACCATAGCATGCACCTAATTTTGACAAACCTAAAGTCTGTGCTCTTAAAAAAAGAGATGTGAGTGCAGGCATAATATTGTACCATCAGCTACTCCTGAGGCATCAGTGCGATTGACATATCTGGTAAGCGCTTGATATGCTGACAGCTCCTAATTTTACACAAAAATATATATCAACTTAGTAACGATCGGCTCAAGAAGCAAAAAACTGCAGCCAAGACAGCTTGCCATTGAACTTTTCTCATAAAATCGAACTCCACAAATCAATAGAATCAGTGTATTGAAATAGAATTTAGTCCACAAGAATGTTTAAAAACCAAATTTTTTAAAGTTATTTATGTGCCCTCTTTTCCACTGTGCATAAAAATAATATCCAAGATATAACACTGACAGAACTTAAAAAAACATTATGTTCATAGCAAGTGTGTTAAATCAAATATATGCAACAAAATTTAAAAATAAATGTATGTGGGCTTCAAAAACATCTCTACACTAATCACTCGAGCCAAATACTTGCCCTGTAATATTTCAGTTCTCTTTGAAAAGAATAGGAGCTTTACAATTTAATATAGAAAAATTGTCACTATTGCAAACCCTCATGTAAACCAATTTATAGTTTATAAGCTAGTAATGACCAAAGCACATACAAGAGAGAGTGCGCAAAAGGCATACCTTTTGCAAATGTAAAAGATTCTGCAAAATAAATTGTAAGGTTAGTTTTGGAATAAAAAAAATGATTCTATTTCAGTCACAATATTATGGTATTAACTCAGTTTCCAAGTGAAAAAATGAATTGATTCTATTTCAATAACAACCATAAGGTATCAACTTTGTTGCATTTTAAGATGAAAGTGACATTACAAATATTAAGTAACTCTCACCCTGCAAACTTCAAACAGAACAGAAGGAAAAGAACACAACTTTTTAATGTAGCTTTACCTTAAAGAATCTTTTGCCTTTGTGAATAGCGCCCCACTATGCTTTAACTGTTTTTTCCTTTTCCACTCCTTGGCCAGCAGTCATTACCTGCAGATAAAACCAGCCATATAATTTGCAGAGGATTTAATAAACGCCAGTAGTTGGCAGTGCCTTCGTATTCCTTTTTTTTTTCATCCGTGCGTCTAAGCGTTGCTGCAAATACTCAACAGCAGGAAGCACCACATTGTCACTTCATTTGCAGGCATTTTCACTTCAATACAGCTGTATTGGTTCATGACAAAAACATATCCTTTTTTTCTGCTTTCAATAGATCATTTCTTAATTGGAATGTTCTTGCCACTTCCAAATCTTATCGCACAGGGAATAAGCTCTTGCATGTATCGGTGTCACTTACCAGTGTTGCATGAGCACACTATTCGAACTGTCAGATGATAGCTGGATGTGGTTAAATGAACCCTATTACGGTTTGGATCTCTCATTGACTCATGCTGGCTAGTACTAGATAGCAAACTAATACAGTAAGCACGGGCGGAATCAATATGTTGTATAAATGTTCCTCAGGCCTGTGCAGCTATATCTCACCGCTAGGACGCAGTGCTTCAAAGTATAAACACGGGCAGGCACACAGTACAGCAACCACATAAAAAAAACTTCTTATCTCCTAAAATAAAAAGCGATTTCATGACTTTCTGTTACAGTAACCAATGAAGGTTAATACTTAATGTGTTGTTTCTATAGTTTGTTACTAGGACCACCTCAATGCTAAAGTTACTACCAAACATGTACAAAAACACACTACGTCCTAACTTTTTCACCAGCTAAAAAAGTTATTTCGCGCTGTACACATATCGGCTTACTCTTTGCCTACAGCAAAAATAATCAGCTAATACGAAATATGATATTTCACTAATTGTTATCTCTCTATAAAAATATATTCAATATGGATCATATTCTTCATTTACTGAAAATTCTACGATTTTACTACGCAGAAAAATTGTATTAACGAAATTGGAGACCAACAGATTTTCAAAACAATTACTGGGGCTTTATCCCAAACTCTAGATATCATTATCAAGGATGCCGTAGTGAAAGGGCCCGGGAATTTTATTATGTGGTCATCTCTATATTACACAGTACACGGGTCTCTACGACTACCCGTTCATCACAACGCGACTACCACAGCCGGCATTGAACACGTGGCCTTCGGGTTAGCAGCCGACCACCATAATCACTATGCCACAGCGGCAGACAAAGCACAGATTCTTTTTATTATTTTTAGAACGCGTTTTACGAGTCGGGGTTTCTAGTTTTCAGGAAGAATTCATGTGCTGTTCTAAACTTCTTGAGATAAAAGTTCTCTCTGGCTGTTCGCACCTCGGTGCTTCCTGCCGCCAGCCACCTATTATTAGACAACACGGAGATGAACTTCTGCCCGACGGGGAGAACACGCCGATAGGCTTCAGCGCGCCAAGATTTCATGGTGGATATCGTCTGTCTTATAGCGCAGCGCGTGCCGGCACTGTAAACAAAGGCTCACTTAACGCCGCCAGCATAAAAGGAGGCGCACACTTTACACGCCTGCACTAGGGTGCTGACAAGCCCAAACACTCGGCTTAGAGTAATGCAACTGCTGTGTACACTTAATCAGAGCGCAATGAAAATGTCACGCTTAAAATGTAAACACGACCATTACAGTCAATCCACGATTCCTGCAAATGCTGTATTTTCTGCTCCCAGTACACACTTCGTCTCAGAAAAAGCATAGATGATACAAGCCGCACGACAATGACATCGACAAAAGAGCACTGCGTTTATAGCCTCGACTTTACTTGAATTGGCCTAATCTGAGATATTGCGTAGGTACTATATGACACAGATCATTAGTGGCACGAGCTGTAACCCAGATGGCGAGTAAATGAGAAGTTAGGCACTCACCTCTAAGATGCAGACCAGATAAAAAAGCAACGCCAGCCGGGTTCTGTTTCATGTGTGCGCCCAGGCCTTTGAGGAAGGTAATCGGGCTAGTGAGCAGAGTAGTGAATGCCGACGGATGAGTGACAATGGCGGTGCGCCCGCCGTGGTCTAATGGTTCCTCTTTTCTCAATGCCCGCCCAAACCGTATTTCTACGAAACTGTATTTTATTCTACGAAACTTTATTTGTTCCGTTTCGGAACAAATACAGTTTCGTAGAATAAAAGCGGTGCAGAACACG
The DNA here is from genome assembly GCA_013436015.1 of Rhipicephalus annulatus. NCBI lineage: Eukaryota > Metazoa > Arthropoda > Arachnida > Ixodida > Ixodidae > Rhipicephalus > Rhipicephalus annulatus. The sequence goes on along the minus strand of WOVY01016024.1, from coordinate 512,413 downwards.
TCGGGGCGCGATGGATGCAATGATGGTATGCGATGGCCATATTAGTGTAAATTTCTGGAAGTCGTCTGTATTGCAAATGATTACTTTCGTCTATTTTTTGACGAAAGAGACAGTTGTTTTTTTGCACTATTTAGAGAAACATCATTAAAAAGGTGTGCTCTATCCATAATATCCGCGAAGTGGTGAAGTCTGTGCATCTTGAACATGCCCTGTGTCCTTGATGTTGGTGAAGGGGTGGAGTGTGTTCATTTCCTGGACACTATGTCCACTTTTCTGTTCATAAATACGCGCAGTTTTTCGCAGTGTAGCCCTTATAGTAGAGCGCAGCTCACCGCACTACTTGATTAAGAAGGTAGGGGGATCCGTGAAAATTCCTATTGTACAGGTTTTTTGTGTGTGTTTGTATGTGTGTGTTGGGGCGGTTGGTCAAACACTAGAAACAGTGAATGTCACGAATCAATTTCCGCATGCCTGCATATTCACTGGTGCACCATGGTACGTAGCAGGTGTGCATACACCTATTATGGCTCAAAAACGCAATAAACGCGCTGGAAATGAGTGATTAGGCGCTTTCGTAGTCTACGGCGCGCGTGCTTCCAAAGCAGGTGCTCCGGAGATCTACAGTACTATGTCATTAGAGCGCCGCCGCTGCTGTGACCCACCGGAGAATCAGCCATGAGATTTGGGGCAGCCGCCTCGTTAAATTCGCTCTACTCTTCTAGTATATTGTACCGTAGTCAGGCTGAAGATGATAAATATGCATTGTACACAAAAACAATGCTTTCATTTTGACCTCGGTAAAGAATATTACACGTTGAATACAATCAAAGTGACTAACGAGCGTCAAAAAACATTAATGCATGACAGAGCGTGAAGTGCCACTTGCTTCTCGTGAGGTAGCAGCTGATGGTTAATCGTCGCTGTAACTCTCTATGCGTTCACAGTTAAATACGCCCAGTGAAAGATCCTTGCCGTCACGATGGCTTCTTTCGACATCACCACTGAAACAATCTGTGGAATTCCCTCCGCCGAATGGCTGCACCCACGCCAGCAACGTGTCATTCACCACGTGTCCCTGGGGGGGGGGGGGGGGAGAGCATTTGGCTATGAAGCCAACCAGACCCCGGAAACTCCCAAGTTCTGTTGATCACCTGTTGGGGGCACTAACATCCCGTGACTACTTCAGTTCGATTTGGACTGGCATGGTGGATGGACGTGTTTTTTGAGCACTTCCGATCGACTGTGCAGATGAGTGGTTTTACTTGTTTCAAGCTTGCTTTTAAAATCAATAAGACAGCAGTTAAAACTTTTGTAGCACTTATTACAGTGTACAGCTTTTTCGGTGATCAGTCACCTGTTACTAGTTTGCGCGCGCGCGCGCGTGTGTGTGTGTGTGTGTGTGTGTGTGTTTGCGTTTTTTCTCTTGCCACCCCGTGGGGAACCTGCACGTACACCAAACAAAGTTTTGTAGTAGAGCTTAGACTTTCCTTTTTTCATAGGGCTGCGTTCATCGTGCGCCATGTTTTGTAATTATTGAGTGGGACAATTCTTAGGGACAATTGGTGTCAAAAAGACACGGTTAAAAAGACTTTAAAATGTTCAGGATGCGTGGTGGGTTTGATAACGGACCCAAATGCAGACGCCAAGTGAGAGCAGGCTGACGCCAAGTGTAGGCAATGTGAAGTCGAGGAAAAAAATGGAGAAAATCTTGGTTGCCCGGAGTGAACTGCCGATGAGAATCACCGAGCTGGAGACTGTGGTGGCGACAGAGCAAGAAAAAACGAGAGCTATAGTAGAAAGGCTCAAGTCCGCCAAGAAGGCATGAGCGAAGGCGAACAAAGGAGCGGCCGATGGAGAAAACAGTAGGGCATCGGCAACCAGAATGGCGGAGAAGAAAAGGCAAGCAAGTTCGAAATAAATGGGTTCAGCTAATTCAATGGCCGCAAGAGTCAGCTTCAGCGAAGAAGCGGTGGGGCTGATAGGGAACAAAGCAGCCAGCGTCATAGATGAAAGTAACCCCCAGGTGCAGGATGCTTCAGCTGGAAAGTCACAGGCAGTAATGATCGCCGGGGACTCGAATGAGAACCGATGCGCAGAAGCAATCCAAAAGAGTGTGAGAGGTGACAAGAGGGTTGCAGTAGGGGTGTTCCCAGTACGCAAGCTGGAAGCAGTGATGCGGCAAGCGAGCGCAAAACTCGAAACTACAGCTGATATACGAACGTTTTGATAAATACAGGTTGTTTAAATGATGTCCTAAAACCGGAGGCACCATTGCGTGACGGCAACCTGCAAATAGCGGTGGTAAACACAAACCAAGAGACATGGTGGATGTGTCGAAAGAAAAGCTTTGGGGTGGTGGAAATAAACTGAGAGGCGCATAGGCGGGGTGGTTTTGAACGAAACAGAATTCACTACGGTGGGAGGCTAGGTCATGAGGTGGGTCGGTGACTTGCAGGACATGCAGTCGCTTTTTTTCGGGGGGGGGGGGGGGGGGCACGCTGGTGCTTCGGGTTCAGGATAGCAAATCAACGTAGCCACGAGGGCCGAGCCAAATCAGACGTAGGGTATATCAACATGCAGGTTGGCAGGAATAGGCTGAAGTATGAAGCGATAGAAGAACCGCTAAAGGAGGAGAGGCCGATAGTATATGGTTTTGTAGAAACACATCTTAGGGACATGAAACAACCTCCTAACAATCCACAGACCCGCAGGTCGCAGGATCGAATCTCGGCTGCGGTAGCTGCATTTCCGATGGAGGCGGAAATGTTGTACGCCCGTGTGCTGAGGTTTGGGTGGACGTTAAAAAAACCCCAGGTGGTCGCAATTTCCGGAGCCCTCTACTACGGCGTCTCTCATAATCATATGGCTGTTTTCGGACGCTAACCCCACAAATCAATCAATCAATCTTAACGATCCAGACAATTCGTGTGAATATTGTATAGAACAGAAGGCAGCAAAAGGGGGTTGGCTTTGGGGCATTCATTCATAGAAGAACAGACTGACAAAGAGTCAATCAGGAGTGCAAGGAATATTTATGGCTAAAAGGAAAAATGTCGGGGCAAACAAAGTTCCTGTGTTTTCTATACTTCTGGACATGTGCAAAAGCCAGAGAGGAAAATCAACAAATGTTGCAGTGATTAGGATGTGACAATGACAAACTAGGAGAAGAGTGTGAGGTAATTATATTAGGAGATATAAATGCGCACATACAAAATATGAACGGATAACTGACTCAACCGGCAGAATACCAATGAATATGTGTGGGAGGCATCGTTTGCAACAGCACCGAAAAATGTGAAGGGCAGATAACGTGGGAGGTCTGCAGTCGACAATAGAATACGCAATAATGTCACATAAGATGTATGATCGGCTTAGGATGATAAAAATAGATGAATATCGTTCCAGAAGCTTAGGTAGTGATCACAAATGTATCAAGCTGAGTTTTTGAAGAAAAATGAAATTGGAAAGACGGCATTACGAGCAACCACAAGGTACTATTTATTCAGAAAAGCAAATGGAAATAGCAACTAAAGAGATTGAGAAAATAATCACCGAGGATACTAAAACAGAGTGGACGTACACAAATCTAACTCGATTGCCTGAGTTAGAGCTTCTTAAGGTACGAGTCAAACCAACTGGGCAAAGTAGACACGAACCCAAGAGCTGGTGGGATGAGCAAGTTCAGAAGCCATGGTAAGAGGTCAGGAAGCCCCCATTGAACACATGTAGGCTAAACAGAAAGCGAATCGGAAGATTATGTAAAAAAAATGCAATAACTTTTTGAGCTGCAGAAGGGAAGCGTCAGATTTGATCACTGAAAACATCAATAGAGAGGGTGCCCAATGAATTGCGGAAGTGAACAAAAAGGATAGAAAGGCAGCTGCAAAGTTTTGGAACCATCTCAATTTTCTGAGTGTTAAGACAAGCATGAAACAGAGGTTTATACGTACAGTTCAAGAGAGACTCAAATGAGATACGGCATTACAATATGTAAAAACAAATATGCAGAAAATTTTAAACGCCAAGGAAGCACTGCATGCACCGTAACAGATGAGGATGGACATATTGGCTCAGTGGCTTTACTGGGACAACGAGAGGAAAAAAAAGAGAAAGAAGAGTTTATAATAGCACATCAACAGCCCCGCGGCATCCCAATCATGCTAATAGCGAAACTAGGACCATACTCTAACCAAACATAAAGAGAGGCACCGAACAAAGCAACAATAGACGATGAAGCTCCCAATGGGTGGAAACAGCAGGATGAGCATGATCTATCAAGAAAAGGGGGACAAAGCCGATATGAACAACTACTGTCCTAAAACAGGGATATCAGTTGTTTACAGGCTGGTGATGCAGATTCTAAAGAAAAGACTACAGACATGGGTGGAGAATGAAGGGGCTCTGGGAGAACCACAAAATGGGTTCCATAAACGAAGGAGTTTGAAGGACAATCTGTTTTCATTGATGCAGTGTATTGAAATAGTGGAAAAAGAACACAGGTCCCTGTGGCTGGCAATTATAGCTATCAAGAGAGCTTACAATAGTGTGATTCAAGAAGACTTGTGAGGAATACTGGACACACTAGTTGTGGAAGATGGAATAGCTAATCTTCAAAGGGATGTCCCTTGTCACCTTTGGTAATTATGCTGTATCTGCAGGATATACAAGCCCAATTAGAGGAGAGACAATTCAGATTCAGCCTCTCTTTTGCCAAGCAAGGAAAATACACTGAACAGTCATTACCAGCATGAGTGTATGTAGATAATATAATATAATAGCTGATAACAAGGAAGATCGGCAGGCATTGATAGACATCTGTGGTAATAAAGAAGATAGGTTGAATCTGAAATTCCGCTGGAAAAAATTGGCAATCAAGATTTTAATATTAACAAAGGTAGACGTACCGAGCAAAATACGAAGGCTCAGGCACGGTATGTAGTGTGCGGGGAGAGGAGGAGCAAATGGCTGAGGTTTTGATAATGTTCTGTAAAGGACTTCACCTTATAGTCGAAGATAATGGAACCAAATTTTTTTAACTATTGGGGTTTAGGGACAGTGAAGGCAAAATAGACTTTAAGTGGGTAGAAATAACCCGGAGGAGGCTAACTGATTGGTGTCTACAATCGAGGAGCGAAGAAAATTCAATCGTTAAACACACAGTGATAGTACTTTATGGCTAGGTGGCATGAGCCAACGTCTGTGTGATCTAAAGGGCACATGCGGATACATCTAGCCATACATCCATTTATTTATCTTCCCGTGTCTCGTGCTAAGTAGCATCATTTATTTCAGGCGTACGCCCACGTTGCCACCGGAGACACCTAGCCCACTTTCAAAAAGAGTATACTACTTAACGCACTTATACTTGAGGTCCTTGATGTCTACTGGAAACTAAGAAATGCACAGAACAAGACGGAAAGCAAACATGGGACTCAGGATGAAGGCACAGAGGATGAATACATCGCAGCACTCACTCTAGTAGATGACCATTTCAAGGCTACAAGCTATGAAGTCCTAGAGCGTCACTACTTCAAAATGCGCAAGACAGGGGAATCAGTTCCTGCCTACGTTTCTCCTTTGCAGGATATGGCAAGCAAATGCAACTTCGGCACCTCCTCCAGTTCTGTTGTCCGTGATCAGCTTATGAGCGAAACAACCGGACAAAATATGTGAAGACGACTCTTGCAACTGGGTTCTACCCTTATTTTACAGCACGAAATTCAAACTGTGAAAGAAGAATGGCGTACTGAACTCTAAACTCGGCAGTTCGCAAATGAACAGCTTGAGAAGATGAGATTGCATTCAGGCCCACAGGATGGCCGCCAAAACACTTCAGCTCCCCTTATCTTAAGCAAAAGCATGGCTGATGGCCTCCCTGACAAAATCGGCAGGAAGCCAACATGGCCGAGGGCATCACTACTACCGTCGTACTACATAACATTTTTAAAGCCACCAGGATGAACCACACCGCTTTGAATCGGGTGTCTGCTACAGATGCGGTTCTCATCAACACTACGCGAATTGTCCAGCCCATAACCGCAGCTGTTCTGCCTGTGGAAAGCTAGGTGGGTACCGAGCTGTATTCCGCTCATCAAATGCCACACGTCTATACATAGCGTAGCTGAAGTTCGAGATACTGTTGTAACAACAGTATCTGTACAGGTGTACTGTACTACTGTACTGTACAACAGTAGGACTGTACTGTTGTAACCGTTACAGTACTAAACATTTATGAGCGCTTCAGCCATCTTTCGCCGCTGAAGGATTCATTTCAAGCTGGTAAATTCAACATTCCTTTTCTCGTTGACACCTGTGCTACCATATCATTGCTTAACTTACAAGAGTTCAAGAAGTACTTTTCGGGGACAAGACTAGTTGTCTCATACGTTGTTCTTCAGGACTGTTCGAAGAAATGCATTCTCAACGTCGGATACTCTTCCACAAACGTTCGGTGCAGTGACACCACTGCTGATGTAACAGATTACGCGACGAAAGCGGGTTCTTCCTTTCTTGAGTTCAATGCCTTTCGAATCCTCCACGTAACCATCAATGGTGCGACATTGTCCAACCCACAAGTTCCAGGTTCAGGAACCCCAAGAACTCTTGTCAGTGCTCCTTCTGAATTTCGTAACCTCTTCACCAGAAACTCTGACTAGTGAAAGGATACATGCGCGAAATGAAACGCCGTTCAGGTGTGCAACCAGTCGCTGCCAAACTCCGCAGATCGTTTTTACTGCTTCGACAACAAGTCTCCAATAAAATTTCTTGTCTTGAAAAATGCAGCATCATTGAATGACTTTCAGCATCAGATGTGATCGTGGTGAAGACAAAGAGCGGTTTCTTGAGACTTTGACTGAACTTGCGAGAACCAAACAAAGCGATCGTGGTTGATGGGTTTCCCCTACCCCCCATTGAAGAACTTCTCCAGCAACTTACAGGTGCTGTTTACTTCTCAAAGCTAGATCGTACATCTGCGTACCATCAGGATGACTTGTCAGAATCAAGTAGCGGCTTAACTACTTTTGTAACACTTGATGGCTTATTTGAATTCCATAGACTTTGCTTTCGCCTTGCTCATGCCCCCGCGGTTTGTCAGAAAATGATGTCAGACATTCGAAAGATTGCTCTGGAGTACTGTGCTACTAAGAATTCATTTAGGTCTGGCGTCAAACACGTGCTTAGCATCATGCTAAATTACAAGAAGCACTAAGGCGCATAAGCAATGCAGGAATGAAACCAGACGACAATTGTTTCTTTTCTGTCAAGCATACTCAAGTTTTAGGACACAGTGTCAGTGCCAGAGGGTTGTCTTCACTTGAATCCAAAGTTCATGCCATTGTTCATGCATCTGCACCTGTAGATTGTAAAACCTCGCATTCATTTCTTGGTCTCGCTGTCTATTACTCAAACTTCAATCTACGTTATGCTGATGTTGTTGAACCACTGCGTTATATGTCAAGCCACTTCTACTTTCAACATTATCAAAGAAGTACTAGCTGCAAACCCTGTCCTTCAACTCTTTACCAGAAGCTTGCAATAGTCATTACGGCTGATGCGCCCAATACAGGATTAGTTGCCGTGTTTTAATAACTCAAAGGTGACTTAATATTCATAATGAAGTTATTTGAAGCACAAACTAACGGGACACAAGAGAGGAGACAAACAAGTGCAGGCTTCAGCTGGTTTTTCAGGAACTTCTTTGAAGATTTTCCTGATAGCAGTAGACACTTTTGAAGCGTATTCTTCTTGAGATAGAACAACAAAACACCCTTACTTATAAGCGGTAACAAGTCTCAGTCTGTTAGAAAAAAGCACCCAATAGTCGGGTCCAGTTTGCTATGTACACCCGCTCTCGCAATTTGTTTTGAGAACGTCGAAACACATTCCTTAACTCAGTGAAAACTGTCTGCTTCCTAATTTTATTGTGCCACTGTCTGTGTCAAGGAGAACTTTTCAAATCCGGTAGATGCCGGACAGAACTTTGGTCCCATTTGAAGAACACGAAGGTGTTCTTCGAGTGTCTGGCAGTCGGCCAGTATTAGGATCTTCCGCGCAGATAACGTCACCATTCCTACATCAATGTGCGACAGACTTGTGCACATTGATGTAGAGTTGGCTTATAAAAGAAACTGAGGAATTGTCAAGACTAAACAACAGCGTAGAGAAATACACTGCTGGTCTGACTGGAATAGTGAAGTTGAACGCACTGTTCGCAACAGCATTGTATGTCAAACAGCATAAATCTGCTAAACCTGTTTGGAACCCCTCTAGGCTGTCCCGTAGCTAAACAAACCGTGGGAAAAGCTTGGAATGGACATTGTGGGTCCACTCGAACGTGCTCCTTATGACAGTGGGTTCGCAATTACATTAGTTGCTACTGCATGAGTAAAACAAACTTCAGGCCACTGCCTGAAGTTTGTTGTACTCATGCAATCACTTCCGAAGTGGTAATTACATTTTGACAGCCCTTTACAGTAGGGGAGGTTTCCCTGAGGCAATTGTTATGGACAACAATCCTCAGTACGATTCGCAAATATTTAAAACCTTCCTTTTTGGGAGACGCATTCAGCATATTTGCTCTTCGAGCTATTATCCACAAGGGAATGAAAAAGTGGGCTAGTTGGCAATTTATGATGGTTCGATGAACTAAGAGCGTGGTGGTTAACACAGACACAAAGCGAAGAAGCACACAGCACGAGCGCTCAACTAACAACTGGTTTATTCTCACGTTCAAAGGACATATAAGTACACAAGGATGGGCATGTCAACAGGAATAAGATGATATATAAGCAGTAAGCGTGATGCTCATTTGAAGCACATGTCTACGAATTCTCAATATAGTTAAACTCACACTCAAGTAGTGATAATGGCGGATGGCTGATCCATTGATTCTTATGTCCAGAAATATAATATGCTTCGGAAATTTCACGCGTGCTTTGCAGCGGTTGCCGAAAAAGTACACTTGTTTTTTCAAACAACAGTTGACACTTGCAGGAATTGCAATGTGAAGCTAAAACAAAAAAAGGACTATTTTTTAAGGAACTCAGATGTTCTCTGAGGCGTATATTCAAACATCGCCTGGTCTGGCCGATGCACATGCGACCGCACGTTAACGGTATGCTATACACCACTCCTAAAAAACACTTAACAAATTCTTTTGCATGTTTTTGTACACATCCTCTGCTTTTTGACGCGCCCTGTGCCCTGCGCCCTCCTATGCACCATGGCACATATACGGCCCCATTCATTGGGTGCAGAAAAAAACACGCGCACACCAAACTGCTTCCCCACACTTTTCAGTCCATGCGCCAATTTATGAATGAAAGGGATGATGGCCGCGCATTTGTTTCCTTCATTGCATACTGCAGAAACACACGCACGTTTATCACCGTTTCTCACCATCCGCAGACGTCTCTCGCACACCGATGCGATAAGGTACGGCGGGTACCCAGCCCCATATAGCCGTCCTAGCTGCACTAAAAATCTATTGTGCACCATGTGGATACAGCTTTTTTCTAGCGCTGAACGAAGGCATGACAGAACAATTCTTCGTTTCATAAGCTTGGAATGGCTAGATGAATAATTTAAAACAGGTATCGCGGATCGAGGGTTATATTGCCAGCAAAGATGATTGCCTCCAAAGAATAGAGATGGGTCTAGAAATTGTACTTTATGATTACTCTGAACCTCCGATATAAACCGGAGGCCCAAGCCCTCTGTCTCAAGGCATGCCATAATAGCGTCAAAGTCCACTGCAGAACACGTTTCTGCACACTGCACACTGCAGTGTACTTTTCCGGCATCCACTGCAGTGTACTTTTCCGGCATCCGCTTCAAACCACGCGTGAAATTTCCGAAGCATATCATATTTCTAGAAATAGGAATCAATTTATCAGCCATCCGTCATCATCACTACTTGACTGTGAGTTTAACTATATTGATAATTCGTGACAATTGCTTCGAATGAACGCCACGCTTGCTGCTCACACTATCATCTTATTGCTGTTGACATGCGCACCCTTGTCTACTTATACATCCTTCGAACGTGAGAATAAACCAGTTGTTAGTTGAGCGCTCGTGTTGTGTGTCCACTTTGCTTTGTGTCTGTGTTTACCCCCGCGCTTCCAGTTCGCTGAACCATCATGTATTATTCACAAGCCAACGGCCAAGTTGAACGTTTAAACAGAGTCTTGAAAGAGAAAATTCAGCTTGCTTAACTTGAATGCCACCTAGTGACGCATGCTGTTACATAGTACTTTGGCACGTATCGCTTTACGCCTCAAGCTACTACAGGCTTTTCACCTGCACAACTTCTGCACAATCACCAACCACGTTCTGAAATCGACATTGCAAAGTTATACCCAAAGCCTTCTGCTCCTTTGACAACGTTAGATCCTGCAAGAACAAGAGCATTTCATATGCAACAGACAGCTAAGCAACGAAATGATATAAAGCACGGAGCAAAGTCTCCTAAGCTATACGTGGGCCACGGGGTTTATCTTCTCTTCTAGGCAGGTAGATTAAGTAAAATAGTCCATCGGTTTTATAGGTTTTATTGGTCTACAGGTATTGTATAAATAGCATCCTTGATCGCAAGTAAAACATCAGTTGCAACTTAGAAGTGTGGCGGCTTGGGATAGTTGGTATGACATGACGATAAATATAGCGCCAGAACAGAACGACAACAAAGAGACAAGGACACGAAGGACACGAGCGCTATCTCAGTTTATTGTGCCGATCGCAATAAACTCAGTTTGAAGTTATAGTTTTACGCCCTGCGCAATAAATTCAGTTGAAAGTTAGCGCTCGTGTCCTTCGTGTCCTCTTTGTCTTTGTGTCGTCGTTCTGTTCTTGCGCTATAACTACCGTCATTATATACAAGTTGATTGATTGATTGATATGTGGAGTTTAACGTCCCAAAACCACTATATGATTATGAGAGACGCCGTAGTGGAGGGCTCCGGAAATTTAGACCACCTGGTGTTCTTTAACGTGCACCGAAATCTGAGCACACTCATTATATGCAAGTTAGCGCTGTGTGTGTGTGTGTGTGTGTGTGTGTGTGTGTGTGTGCGTGTGTGTGTGTGTGTGTCTTTGCCGTGGTGCGCTAAACACATATAAATGACGATCGCCAAAAATAGCCCGGCAAGGTGCCTTTGCGAAGTCCATATACAAATACTAGTCAACTTGTACTGAATTCGTTCCGTCTGAGTGATGGTAGCGCATTGAATGCTTCACAGCTTGTACTGGTTCATGTAGAGCAAAACTCAACTTCCCAGTAGAATTCACTTATTCCCTCTGATTCGTCATTCATGCATCAAAAATACTCCTCACGTCAATGTTTTTCTGCAATGACCCAGTTAGTGACTCATCCAGTAAGCACCTTGCAGCCACCTTTACAAGACCTGGTTGATGTGCCCAGCACCAGTGCAGATATTTTCAAGGGGGAAAAGATGTCTCGGGTACCGATGTTACTTGTAAGCACATTCCAAAATCGCTACCGCGTTTGCTCTTCAACCATAAGCATGTAGGTGAGCCCCAAGGCTCAAAGTGTTCTGCGATGGATGAGGCTACATCGATGAATCCTTCGGCAAATTCATCGGTGAATCCATCGGTCAAGTTCAGGAAACGATTTCTCCCTGAATTGTTGTTTTTCTAAAGGCCCAGTTCCTGCTCCGCTGTGCTTTTTCGTGAAATAAATCTGAAAATTTCTGGTAAGCTTCGTGTTCTTTTCCTTAAAAAAACTGAACAGTTCATTAATTAGCTCCCAAATAAATGTGTCATTATTCGCATGGTGTTCATGCGAAAACGCGCATGTTGGACGTGCTTGAGAAACCAAAACCAGATTGGCATAAGAACGGACTACTTGGCGTAGATATGCCCGCCCACGTAGCTTTGGTTGTGCTGCCACCAAAAGATGCCGCTGAGTGTGGATGCCTACACACATATGGTGAAGGGCGCCCACGTCGACGCCGGCGGCAAAATTCAGCTGCGTGTGTCCATGCAGTTGCTATCGCAATAAAAAGAATAGAATTCGGTGTAGTGCGATTTTCACACGTGTTTATGCATGGCTCTATCCGGCATAATTTATTAAGTTATGTGCCTTGAACGTACGCTCAATGCCAGCCAGGGTTCGGCGGTGGCCATCAGCCCAACTCGACCATTCTCGCCAGTGAAGTTGTGGAGAATGGTGTGCTTTTCGCGCCAGAAAATGCTTTGCATGCATAAAAACCTGCATGTTCCCTTGAAATCAAATTAATGCATCCGCAACATTTGTTTCATTAGCCGAAAATTTATGAATGCAAATTTCAAACAAGCACAACTTCAGCTACTTAAGTCAACATTAGTTTCATTGGAGCACAGTGTCCTTGTGGGTGCCCACATTGTCTTGTGTGAAAGCAACTTCACTATATGTTGAAGTTTATCATTTGCTTAAAATATTATCACATATATATTTAGCCAAAATTTGCACACAAGACGGCCGCTAACCAAAATATCTCTCTTTAGGAACTGTTTATATTGCAGAGATATTACAAACCTATATATTCAGAAATGGTGGGGTCGTAAATATTGTTACTTTCTATACAACAAATATAAAGGTATAACAGCAACATTTCTACAAATCTCGGCACCAACATTAAGTTCTAAAGCATCTCTGATTTTCAGAGGAGGCTCTATGCTTCTTCCTGTGAACGCAAACGATGTTGTTCAACAAGTTCATGTATACTTTGGAGTGAGCATAATGAGGCATGTACCTCAAAAACACAAGTTCTCCCAGCACCACAGTCGATTTTTGGCATGGTGTCCAATAGTAATGAAGCGCGCGCCCTTTCAGGAAAACGATGTTTCGTCCCACACTCGCAAGTTGTTTTGATGCTCAATAAAATATTCAAATCGTCCCGCACCTCATTCGTGCTGGCTGATGGTCGTGCTTCTTCGCTAGCACATTAAATATATACATCCGCCAATCGTTGGCGACTGGCTGTGCAGGACTTTTTTTGGTGACTGTGCTTCCGTGGTTAGAGTTGTTGCTGCTGGTTGCTCAATCACTTTGTCTCGTTCTTTCGCTACTGGGCTTCAAAGTAGTTTTGCTGAGGTACACGGGGGATTTGGAAGAATCGTTTAAACAACTCTTTCGGGCAGCGTAGATCTTCCGCGAGGTATACGCACCTTTTCTCCGTAAATGATATTAGTGAGTCCCTCAGGACAAAATGCGGCCCCAAATGTCTTTATTCTTCCAATGTCTTCTTTTTCTGTCTTGAAGAACGTTTGAAAGGGACGCCTTCAGCACGCCTCTCCCGCAGCTCAAACCAGTCCGGAACCGTGACGCGAAACAGTAATTGTGCCGCCCACTAAGCATACTTCATTAGCATACGTCAGCATGGGCACGTCAGCGAAAACGAATACCACGATGAATATTTGATGCAAACCACGGCACCTCTCTATAACAACAAAAAGTCACAGCTTTGCCGCAAAGGCAAAGCAAAGAACGCGATAGCAACAAATTGAAAGGTCGCGCGCAGAATGGCAAGAATATCGAAACGTGCTTCGCGTTTTTCACGCACAAATGAAGCATGAAACGTACTCACAGGTACCGATTAAAGCAAAAAAAAAAAACAACAAACTGGCAGATCCCACATACAGTGGGAATCAATGATATGCGTAGCACGAATGACAAATTATGTATGTCACTTTAAAAGCAGCACAATTAATGTTACGCGTCGGAGGTAAATGACGCCATACATAATTTCCTTGTCGTGATTATCACGTTTGGATGTGTCATTTACCTTTGTCATCTATTAAAGGCGCGTGATAACAAATTGAGTATATGTGGAGCTAGCGAAACGGCCGCAAGCTCGCTAAGAGCGTCATATGTTGTCATGTTCTTACATGGCAAGCGTGTCAGGATTATCATGTTTACACCAGGCATGTACTTTTATGATTTATTGACGTCACTTTACACCTATTTGGTATATGTGGAGCTAGTAAAACGGCCACAAGTGCATCATGAAAAGTCTAATATACTAAAATGTATCGTTGACGCACGCGCGCGCTGGGCACAGCGCCGCTACGTTAGCAAAACTCGAGTGCTCTATAGTCTGACGAGAGGCGCGACCAGCGTTCGTCAGCACGATCCAACGGCAACAGGCGCAAAATGCGACTTGCTGCATGTCCGCCGATACGTTACCCAGACAACGCTGTGTCTCCCTCTTTTTGTGGTGGAGGGAAGCCAGACGCGCTGAAACACGCATGCGTCAAAGCAACGCAGCGCGGCGTGCGTCTGCGAGTACATGGCAGGACCGGCGCCTGGCGTGGCAACACCGGCATGGCTTGACGAAATGAACGCCAGCGAGCACGCGTACCACGTAACGTCTAAATGTATTGGCGCCTTGACTGTGGCATGTAGTCATGTTCTCACCTGACACACATCTCATGAATATCATGTTTGCATCAGTCACATACCTTCGTCATCCATTGGCGTCACGTAATACTAAATTGGCATATGTAAAGCTAGCGAATCGACCGCGAGCGCATCATCAGTGTGGCATGTAGTTGTGTTGTTACATGACACGCATGTCATGATTATCATGTTTGTGTCATTTACTTATGTCGTCCGTTCGCGTAGCGTGATACCGAGTTTGGTACATGTGAAGCTAGCGAAACGACCGCGAGCGCATGATAAGCGTGGCATGTAGTCATGTCGTTACATGACACACATCACATGCTTATCATGTTTGCACCAGTCTCACACCTTCGTCATCCATTCTTGTCCTGGAATGCCAAATGTAGTATAAATGAAGCTAGCGAAACGCCCACGAGCGCATCATGAGCGTGGAATGTAGTTATGTTACATGACATGAATGTCATTATTTTTATGTTAGGGTCTGTCACTTGTGTTCGCCATGCAATCATGCCATACCATACCAGTTTCGAAACATGCCATGTGAACGAAACCACCGAAAGAGCTGCAGGACCAAGAAATGTAACTTACGAGATTTATGACATCCATATCATGATTTCAAGTCATGAATAGTAAAATACGTTATTCATACAGTCATGTTATGCATACCAAGTTTGGTATCGATACTGTGATGTTTAGGACGGTTCGAGCACTTCTACTACTGTGCA
Organism: Rhipicephalus annulatus; assembly: GCA_013436015.1. Classification (NCBI taxonomy): domain Eukaryota; kingdom Metazoa; phylum Arthropoda; class Arachnida; order Ixodida; family Ixodidae; genus Rhipicephalus; species Rhipicephalus annulatus. The sequence continues at coordinate 497,284 of WOVY01016024.1, read as the reverse complement.
GCGGCACAGGAAACAGACAGGGAGACGTGTTCAAACGTTTATATACAAAAGAAAGGACATAAAAACTCAGTGATGTGGACGCCGTTGGGACGACCACCACGGCACATGAGGAAGAAGAGTCCCGTAGACTCAAGACTATCGTGCAGCGGTGGCGTCGTCTTGGAGATAGATGCCTGAACGAGCGCGACCTCGGACCTTGTTTCCAAGCTCTTGATCACCGCCCGGGCGTAGCTGTTCTACGTGCGGGTTGTGGCCAGCACAGCACCGTCTGTGCCGTGCTGAAATGCTGCTCGCCACAGATGCGGTGCGGCAGCTCAGCCACCGGCGTTCCTCGCCTTGGCCAGGGCACAGCCAGGTACCCTCGGGTGCACATCTCGTGAGCTCGCGGCCCACGCTCGAGTCTGGCGCGTCGCTCGGTGCGGCTCGGCACCACTCGGTGATCCTCGATTCAGCCAGCAACCCCCCTGTTACCTGATCCTCGGCCACCCTGGACCTCGCATAGCTCCGTGGTCCTCCGTGCACACGCCCGCGTCTCGCCCGGCAGAACGTCTCGCTCGTCCGAGCTCGGAATTGCACGCCTTGGCCCGAACACTGCCAGCGCGCCTCGTGCCACCGTGTCACCGCGCTCTTCTTCTTTGTCCCTCAGTGCTCGGTGGTCGGCGTCGACGTTTTGGCGATATTCACACGTGAGGTTTTACCCCCCAATTTAGAAAGTTGTTCATCTTCAACAACGTTTCTAAGCATGAGAATAGATAATGTTCACAGCCTGAAAGTCGGAAAGTGTGCGCATGTTAACAGTTTTTTTTTTTCAAATGCATTAACAGGTTGGTTTACACGAAGTTCACGGAATTTACACGGAGTTAACAAAGTGTTCATAAAGAAATAAAAGCTTACGTATGCTTTACACTTCAAGTCTACACTCGGCTCATGTAGTCAGCTCCGACATTGTCACTTCCTTTGATATATTCCACAGTGAAGTCGTATTCCATAAGTGTCAGACTCCAACGAAGAGTTCGGCTATTTGTGTGCTGGGCCGAGTTGATGTAGGCCAGTGGCTGGTGATCGCTGTGCAGTACAAACTGCTTGCTGAAGAGATAAATGTGGAATTTTTTGGACAGCCGACACGAGCGCAAGCCCTTCTCGCTCTATGGTTGAGTACCGTGACTGCCACGCGGTCCACCGTGTCTGTCAAATGTGGTCTCTCCTCGTACTTCTTAAGGAGGTTGATGTGGAAAAAACTGGTTCGGGTTCCTAGATCAACGACATAGTCGATCTCGCTCCGCTTCTCCAGTACAGTGAAGGGGCCTTTCCAAGCGTGATTCAGTTTGTTGGCGTCGGAAGGTAGTAGTAGTAATAATACCTTGTCTCTGACGCAGAGATGACGAGGCTTCGCTTTGTGATCGTAGTATTTCTTTTGTGTAAGCTTGGCTTTCTGCAGCTCTTCGTGCGCAATTTGACACGTCTCATACAAACGATTGCGAAGCTTCATGACGTGGCCTTACGTAGTATTTGTATGGGGATCCAAGGTTTTTCGCGTCCATACTTCCTTCAGTATGGACATTGGGCATTTAATGTATCGACCATACAGAAGGTCGAACGACGAAAAGGCGATGCTCGACTGAGGCACCTCTCTGTATGTAAATAATAATGTTGCCAAGTATCTGTCCCAGTTCTTTGGAATTTCGTGGCACATGTGCCGTATCATTTGCTTTAATGTACCATTGAAGCGCTCCACAAGACCATTTGCCATATGGTGGTATGGGATAGTTGGCAACTGTCGGAAAGACAGTAGTCTGCTCACTTTCTGCATTAAGCGTGATGTGAATGACCTTGCGCGGTCGCTCACGATTTCTCGTGGTATTCCAACTCGCGAGACCATTTCTACCAACGCTTCTGCTATCGTTTCCGTTTCGATGCTTGGTAATGCAGCAGCGTCAGGATATTGCGTTGCGCAGTCGACCATTGTTAAAACGAAACGGTTTTCTTTGGCCGATGTCGGTGATAGTAGACCGATTATGTCAATTGCCACATGTTAGAAGGGCACGTCAATCACCGGCATTTTTCCGAGGGGGATACGTCCGACTAAGTGCTTGGGCACTGTGAGATGGCAGATGTCACAAGAGCGCACGAATCGTGCCACCTCAGCCGGCACGCCCGGCCAATAGAATTCTTCTAGAATCCTATCAGTTGTTCGTTTATTACCTTGGTGACCTGCCATAACTCCCTCATGATCACACAACCTCAACGCTCCTGTCCCCTGCGTTTGTTTGCACCTTACTGCTTCCACAACTAATTATTTCTTCCTCGGCCTAACTTGTACTATGTTCTACACAGAACGGCGCTTATTTTTCCGGGTCCATTCCTCAAACACGGCGCACAAACAAGGTGAGGCTCTTAAATATATTCAAAAGAAGAGCTTAATATTGGCAGGCTCGCCATTTATTGTAATGAAAAATACTCTTTATCGGGGCAAACGTTCGTCAACGGTTTAGAAGTACTTGTTGTTGGGCTACTTGGTTCGTCATACTGAGGGGTAATTCTAGGGGCCTAAAGCACCACTGGAAGAAATAATCACAGAGAAAGAGCGTGAACTCGCAACAATATATAGCCGCACACGCATGTGCAGAGCACACTACTTCACCTAGTTACATGACCACAGACATAAACTGAGGACGTTCAACCGGCATGTCTAATCAAGCAACGAAGCGCAAAAATCAAACTCAGACTTGCGCAAGACGACTGACGTGTGACTTATACACAAGTAACTTTTTTTCTTTATCCAGAACGCTTCCATTATTTCACGGGCCAGAGCATCTGGGCTTTTGGCGAGGACAGAAACGCTTGAAAACCTCGCCTCACAAGAACAGAAACGGCAATGCGCAGGCAAATGTGCTCCGGATTTATTTCGAATAGAAAGCTCATGTTCCCTAATTCTCACGTTCAAACACCGTCCAGTTTGGCCAATGTACACCCGGCCACAACTAAGTGGGATTAAGTACACCACATCTACTACGCAAAGCACATCGGCGATGCCTTTTAATATGTGCGCTACCATCTCGAACTGCTCCATGCCATTGTGTACTTTGCGGCAAAGGGCGAGCACGTCCTGTATGTAAGACAGGTACGACTCCGTTGACGTTTGAGCGCGAGATGCCAGCTCCTCCTTGGCCGCTATTTTCCTGCCAGTCGATTTGCCAAACAGTGCACGCATTTTTTCTTGGCGCGCATCTCAGCTGTGAATTTCCGCCTCGTGGTTCTCAAACCACTCTTTGGCTGTCCCCTTCAGGTAAAATAGAATGTTTGCCACATGAGCGTTTTGTCCCAGCAATAATTCCTGCTTGTTCGCTCGTACAGCCGCAACCATTCTTCAATGTCAACGTTCTCCATCCCGCAGCACGTGCCAGGGTATTTCAGTTGGATCACAACAACTGTCGTTGTTGCGGTGGCCGTTGTGGGAGCTGGAGCTGGACCCTCTTGTGCCATCGTGGAAGAAATCAAGCGTCGGCTGCTGCGTAGCTCCCTCTTGTTACTCCGTGCCACGACCAAAATGTCACGGGGTGATAGTAAGCAGAGGGTAGAAATATATTTACAGATTGTACACGGAGTACACTGTGTCCTTGAACCAAGATTGTGGCATGGCAACTACAACACGAGCTTTTGTTTAATCATCATATTCGTCGCCTTTATAACCCATTTCTTGATGTTAATGATGGCTTGTATCAATATTAATTCGAAGCCGAAAGTAGCGTAGGCTCACGATTTGCGCTTTCAAACCTTGCCGCTTGTTTTTTACGGTAATTTATAGATGGCAGCGCATTTCAAGCGATTATTTTCTTGCCTGTTGTAGGAGCAAAATGTTCTCTGCACCCGCAGATAAATGTGCTGAGTTACGCCGTGTTAGGGTTTTGCAATGGCGCGTTGTTTGTGCTAGCAAGTCGCTCGGCAGGGGGCATTCCTCACATTACTTTCAGCTGCGATGTTCAAAGAAACCGTCTTGACGTCGAGTATTTTTCACTGAACTTAGACAATTGCAAACGTGCTGAGTGGCCCGGACGATGAATGATTAGCTGCTAGCTCACAAGCAGCGAGTTGCACTACCCGTTCCGTCGTGCGTTACAGCTGTTTTTTTTTTTCACGCTCATAAGTCACTTTGATTGTATTTATTGTATAATATCCTTCAGTGTGCTAAAAAAGCACCGTTTCTTGTGCATTGCATTTAGCTCAATTACAGTGAAAATTCAAAAAAAAACGCAGCATGCCGTCAATACACTCGAGCTCAATCTGCGAATCAATGGTTAGAGGAATTAACTATGCAGTTATTACAGTCTACGCTAAGCTGACCTGCACTTTACCGGCGCCTTTCGAACGACATTATTGTTCGACAAATGTTCACAATTTTGATGTTCGAAACACGTACGCATGTAATCAATTCGATATCCTTCTTTCGATCGCGCTGATGGAACCTGCAACATTCGAGTGCAGCCAATTGCACACTACTAAAGTGTGATCATGGCTATGACAAAATCACTCTTTAAGGCACACTAAAGTTGAATAACAATTTATGTCAAAGTGAAAACTCAATGTGTGGCAACATGTAAAAGGACAATATTATCAGCAACAGTGCCTTACAAACCCAGAAATTAAGGTGAATGCACAAGAACACCTGCGCCACAGTAGGACATTTTTGAAATGATCCCGATGACATCAGACGGAGCGCATACAATTATTCACTAGTAATTGATCTAGCTGCACTGATGAATCTTCCGTGCTTGAAGACACGCAATATAATGCTGCTTGTTCCTTTCTGTTTGATTCACGGAATAAAGAACCGCCAGACGTTACTACGGGGAATGTCGCGAGTGATTCAAAAATTAAATTTTCACGTAGTTACGCTTGACAGGTTGTGCCATCCAGTGACGTGCAGTTGAACGAAAAACGTCTGCAATCTCGGAGCCAATCGCGGAAAATTAATCAAAGGGCGTTGTTGTGGCTGTGGCTCCCGCTACTTCCTGTCTGCGGCTACTAGCGCAGTGAAGCTGGGCAACGTCGTGCACGGCAACACTGACGTGAGTCGGTCCTGTCTGTTCGCTTATGGAGGCACGTAATTCGAAGTGCTCTAATCCATGAGAAGCACTACAACGTGATTTTATTTCAAAATAGGCGCTTCTGTGGCACAAATATAACACTAAAAGGTTTCTGAACTGCTATTTTAACAGTCAACTTCTACTTAATAGTTGCCTTTAGTGTCCCTTTGATGGGAAATTAAATCCTTGTGTACTGTTGAAGTAGCAGCTGCATAATGCTCACAGCGCAAGTAATGAAGACGGCATAATATGTTTCTAAACCGTCGCTACGGTAAACTCTCGATCCTGCGCCGCCATGATCGCGCGCTACTCGCTGGTGGCCTACTACTGCTGCAAATTCGCCTGGCAGGCTCGGCACAAATTTTCTTGTAGTGTCGTTCAGATCGTAAGCGAATTCTAGTTCACGCAGTTTTCGGTAGCATGCACAAAATTACGCAAAGCATCGTTGATAAAAGGACTATCAGCTGACATCACTACCTTTAGCACTGCGGCGAGAAATGAGGTAGCAGACATTCAGCAATTCCTATACATTGGGAAAGTACTTTGGTCTGATATACGTTCATTCGACGATCAAGACGTCATCCATCAAAAGGGTACGGGGAATACGTCCGTGCGTCCTATGTGTTTCTATGCTATCGAGTTCACGGATTGATCATCCCTTTGCAGCCATCTTGGACTGCACGGCGCGCCACCTATAGGCCATGGAAATTGCGAATAGGCTCAGCTTGCACTCACACTGGCATATTTTAGGCAGCTCGTAGGGAATGCCATCATTACTGATTATAAAAACGATGCGAAATGAGAGGCACGACTATCTTAGGCTACTCGTGGACAATACCACCATTACTGTTTATATTAGGGATGCGAAATGAGAGGCACGAATATCTGTAGCAGCAGCTCGGTAAACATGCGAACAAGTATCTTCGTAGTGTCACACCCTATACACGCGAAGCAATTCCGTTCACGTACGAAGCGAGAGAAGGACGCGGGTTATAGGTTATTCCCTCTAGGCCAAATACACTTCAGTCTCTAAGGTGTTTTTTTGCTCACTTCACCGTGATGCACGCCTGTAGAGCAATGAAGCGTTGACAGCATAAGCACTGTCATACGGCAAAGTTTGTACAAGCAAGAAGTTTGCGAGTAGTGAATTTCAGAAGCAAATATAATACGAATACAATTACGGTATATCCAAATCGAACGCTTAACAAACCTAAACCTCTTCTGATAGTTAATAAATAGTAAGTAAACCTTTTCAAAGATAATCTTAGAACTCCACAACAGTTTATTTGAAATAAGTATTCACGTACTGTCACCAAATATTACTAAAATTATGAAAACTGTGATAAGCTTTTACACAGCAGCGACCAGAGCCTTCGAAATACTTTTCAACTGTCTAAATTCCGCAGCAACTGCAATATTCAAGTTGAAACTCTCCTGCCAGCTTTTAGGTAAAATTGCAGCAAAAAATCTAAATATTTTTGAATTGAACATCATGCATTGAGCTAAAGATTTATTTTAACAGGCAAACCTATCGCAACATATTGGCACAGAGAGTGAGCATACTAAAAGTCATGTGTTGAAAGCTGTATCTGTGAGAGAAATTTACGTGAACAAAGGACTTGCATGTGTTTTTATTCGTGAAGCTGAGTGCAGCCACTGTCCCAAACTACAATGATGAAGACAGCAATGCAGCTCCATCACAGTAAAAACAGAGTGAAAGTGAAGTTTTCATAAAAAATGCTTTGTGTTGTAATTATTATAGCATTAATAGTGCAGCCAATACTTGCGTGCGTTTATTGTGGTAATTCCTGGATCACAAGTAGAAAAAAAAGTTTATGCTCATCCCTTGTTCTGCTGCTTCAAGGTCCAATATTTTTCATATATTTGGTAGTTCGCATATTTACCGTTCATATTGACTATCGAATGCTGTTTGATTGATATATTAAATATTTTCACGCCCCTAGCTATGTGTTCTCCAATGACCCACCATCTTTTTGTATCAGTGTTGTTGTGCTCCTGTAAACATCACGGGTGCTTTTTGTGTGCTGTGTTCCATCTTTCATTGAAGACACCCTAGCACATGCCATCAGGTACGTAAATGAAAAAAAACGTACTTGGCTACAAGTTAAGCTAATTCGGGACAATAAATGGCATTGAAAACAAAAAAAGTATTTGGCAAAAATTGCTCTGAATCTTCTCGTCCACTAGCAAGAAAGCTTAGTTTAAAGCAAATGTTTTTTACACTTAGCTTACATCAGTGAAACAATTAAGTATGAGCCTTTTCATAAGCACTTGCTTGTTTATTATTGCAATATTTGTGCAATAATTGTAAAAACAAAAGATGCGACAGCACAATTAACGCTACTAAAATAATAATGAAGTTAACACATGCAAATTACAAAAAGTACGTTTTGCACTTGAGCACTTGTCAGATAGAAAATTCAGTGAGTGCCAATACATTGGGGATTTTCTTGCCTAAATTATGGGTGGCAACCTGGCTAAAGCTTAGTTTTAGTATCAATAAATTGTACTTTCTGAGAAGCTTTCGGCGCATCTGCTTTTTCGCTCAAATTTAGTCTAATGCCTACATACTGCGGGTGCTTTGTCGCAAAAAAATAAACAAATGCCAAATTCACATCAACATTTAAATTTTGTCCGGAAAAAATAAATAAAACGTAACAAGTTAAATATTCTTGCCGGAGAATTCTAGATATGAGAAGAATAATTAATGCTGTCACAAGTTCAGCTGAAAACTAAAAAAAATGCTTGCGAATCCTTGGGAAATATGAAGTTCACATCTAGTGCTACTTCAGCTATGTGACTTGCTATATATATCTATCACGGCAATGACACATGTAGCACAACACCACCTTTTGATGTAGTTTGACCTTTAGGCAAAAAATGTCTTCTTACTTGAAATAAATTTAGCACTAAGTGACTAGCCTGACAACGGAGTACATGCTTATATCCACAAGTTTTATATCTAGAGAAAGTCGGGTTTCACTCACAAAGACTTTAAGCAACAATCGGCACAGGTGGCGCAGCAATGAGTCAGAAGCTCCAAATAACTTTCGATCACACTGTGAAGTTTATGGACAGGACGCAAATAGTCTAGTGCTTGCGCAGCCACCGGAAAAACCCCAGAATTTTCAATAGTACTTGTATAAAAGCATATGCACTGTATTGTTTGAAAGAGTCTTGATCGCCTACGCACTGTTTACCGCTATCAATGCAGAAAGTATATTGCTTTTAGTTTGACTTTCCGCACTTCAGGCGAAGGTTCGCTGAAATAAAATCTTTCGTCTCAATCCCGCCAACTACTGCAGTCTTCAACATGATGACCACATGACAATATTGGTTTTTTTTGTCTGTCCAAGAGATGTTAACTTCTATAAATCTTGAAAGTTGAAATTTCATTTTTTGGAAATGTGCAGATGGACAACTGCAAAATTGTAAAATTTAGAACTAACAGCTCTATTTTTTATTGTTAATCTATTAGGTGAACCGAAGCAGTACACAAATGCCACTGTTAATGAAGACTATGTAAGAAAGCCCACTCATTCCTAAAGCAACTTGCATCCCTAGCTGTCTAGCATGGTATAAAAGTGAAGGTTTCGAAACAAATGTCGAAATGAAGCAATGACGTGCTGCTCACTCTGGCCGGCTTGTAGTCCCCCATTTCCTCGGATTAACAATAGGATGTAAAAAGCTCTTATAACTGAACAGCAGAAAACCTTGAACCTCATTATTGTTAAAGAAGTAGTGCACAGGTAATGGTTTAACAAGTGACGCGAATGAAACACAGTTCACTGTCTTCCATTCTAGTCATAACGCTCTTTAACCTACGCCCGCTACTACTATGAACGGCCACAGACATCTTGGTACCATTACGTTCACATTCTTGGGAGTAGTCCTAGATGCTCATTTTAAGTACCATCATTACATTTCACCTACAAGACAGAGGATAACTCATGGTACAAGAACATTAGTTATAGCACGACCATTCCACAACATCGCTGAAACTATGCTACGCCTTTATCCACAGTCATATTACGTACTGCATCACGTCATGTGCGAACAACAGTCCATCTCATATCCTCCTACTTCAACGTCTCTAAAGTCAAGCCATTCACATCCTAACGTTCAGTATTCAATTCACCAGCATGTCCCCACTTTTTCAGCAACATAGTGTACTAACAGTGCGGAAATCATCCAAATATGAACTGGGAATTCTCGCATTAAAGTGCGTTAACGATTGCGTAAGAGCCAATGTCCTGCAAAACTTTCAATTGGTAAACACTAATCCCACCAGGTTAACCTCTAAATGTACTTTCTACTATCACATACAAACATACATCTTTGGAGTTCAATACCACTATGCAATAAATACATGTCATTCAACACTTTTCATAAACTTCCTCATCTTATTTCGCAATCATAACTAATCCGCATTTATGTATTGGTATTCTCTTACATTTAGAGCTCTTACTGTACTAGTTATTTTTGCGTTTATTACTCATATAGGCTTCAGTTGTCTGGTGTATCGCTGTTTAAAGTGCCTTTTGTTGAAGATTCTGCTAGAGTTTACATTAGAAGGTTGCCTTCTCTATTCAGGTATTATGAACGTGCTAGAAAGTAAAGTCTTTGCACAGTGGAAAGTACACCTAGCAAAGTTGAAGTGGGTTCTAGCTTGCTTCCACCTCGGAGGACAGGCAGTACTGTGGTGTAACCGTGCTTGCAGATGATTTAACAGCACAGATTTCGCTTGTTTTATGATAAGTAAACGCGAAGACATATAGCACAACAAACTTCATATGCAATTTTTTTATTCAACGCATATAGGAAGTTTCAATAGGAGCAGTTTTGCTCTGGCGATTCATTGGTTTGTTTTACATTTTCAAATGTTAGCATAGGTTATGTTGCACAGCATTTCCTTGTCGAGAAGAATGACAAAATATGTGTACTAAACGGATTTAGAAAAAGTTTACAAAAACAGGTACTGTTCTCATCGCAGTACTTGTCCACACTGTGATGAGCAGCAGTAGCCGGCAGCATTCCAGCTCTGATCACTTATTCACAATGCTTCGAGGGCCAGCCTCTAAGCGGGAGAGAAAAGAACGAAATAGTTTTGCATTCCAACTTCAGCACTCTGCTGTCTAGCGACGTCTTTACTTGTTTTTCAGGACAGTTGCTCGCGAAAAAGTTTGCACTTTTAGGTGCGTCAACATCACAGAGCAAGTCACAGAAATGGCATTACATCGAGTAAAAGAATTAACAGCTGCACCAGCGGCTCAATCAAAGACCGTGCTCAAGAAATGGAAGCATAGGGAGGTTTGCATTGTTCAACAATTATGTGACGTGATTTTGTACTTTATCTACTAGACTGCTCTACTATTCAAACTGAATACAGAGGAATTACAATACTGAATAGGAGCGATACTCTAAATGTGAGATGAAAGACGACTAAGTATTTGCTAACTTTGTGTGATTGGTTACTGTAGCTACACGTTTATTAAAGCGGAAGTAAATTGCACGACTACAGAAAAAGAAGCACTCGTCATCCTAACAGCAACCAGAAGCTTCAAAAAAAGACTGGTAAAGTATTTATATTGGGGATACCACTTGCTGATGAGTGTAACAGTAAATGCTGTCAAACTTTGAGAAGAAACTGAAGCTCTACAACTGACACAAGCAAGATTGATCGCAGTGCCACCCACACTAATTCAAAAAATATTCAATTGCTATCATAACCGCTGTCATTTCAGTGGTCTTGGTGGTATCCAGTGAACGTACATAAAGCTAACCAAGCCGTTTACATAATCAGGCATAGACACAACAAGTACGATACTATCACGAGTTCCAGATAAATAAGGTAAAGTTTATGAAGCTGATTCAATAGACGGTACAATCAAAATACTTTTCTGCACTGTTGGAGGTGATGTAATTTTGAAGAATATTGTAAAATAAGTCCAAAGGTTAAAGTTTGCTAAATCAGTCTAAAGGTTAAAGCTTGTAAAACAATGATAGCAGCAAAAGCAGAAACAGGGATGCCAACTGCCTGATTTCCTAAACTAAAAAATGTATGACAAAAAGTCAGTATTAGTGCGAGACAGTGAACCAGATTTACAGAATCATCAACCCAATAAATGCTAAATCAACAGGGCATTGCGCTCAGTTTCACTGCTTCGTGTCATTCAGCAGTAAATGGGCTAGTGAAGTTTGCTAATTGAGACAAAAATCAGTAACTAGGCACGTGTCCAGTCTTCCCAGAAAGATAAAAGAGCTGCCTTTAAATAACGTAATCATCATGCACAGTTTTAAAGAGCATCTTTAAGGTGAACACCACTTCTTATGTATTTTTACATACTGCAGCCTCAACGAGGCCATTGCAGGAGTGGGAAAAAAACAAGAACAAATCAACATTCATGAACAGGCTTTTCACTGCTCCTGAAAAGCGACATATTTACCAGTCAACGTGACTTTGAGTTGAAGTCACGATCAGCCTGACAGAAGAGAGAGCTAATGAGGGTGAAGCTAAGTACAGAAAAAGAGTGAAAAATTGGCAGATCCCACGTACAGTCGGAATCAAAGATATGCGAAACATGAATAAGAAATGTTGACGTGTGACTTTAAAATCAGCACTACGTTAAGAGGTGGAGGTAAGTGATGCCGTGCATAGCTTCCATGTCATCACTATTATGTTTGGATGTGTCATTTACCTTCATCTATTCACGTCACCTGATACTAAATTTAGTATATGTGGAGCTAGCAAATCTTCCGCGAGCTCGCTATGAGCGTGGTATATTTTGATGTTCTTACTTGACACACGTTTCAGGATTACCAAGTTTGCATCAGTCTTATATTTCTTCATCCATTGACGTCACGTAGCAACAAATTTGATATATGTGAAGCTAGCAAAACGCCCGCGAGCGCATCATGAAGGGCCCAATATACTCCAAGGTAGCGCTTACGCGCGCGCACGCTGGGCACAACGACACTACGTTAGCAAAACGCGAGCACTCTATATATAGTCTGACGCCAGGCGCGACCAGCGTTCGTCGGCGCGGCCCGACGGCAACCGGCGCGAAATGCGACATGCTGCACTTGGCGCCCATGCGTTACCAAGACAACACTGCGTCCCCTCTTTTCGTGCCGGAGAGACGCTGGACGTGCTGAAACGCGCATGCGTCAAACCAACGCAGCGTGGCACGAGCCTGCGAGTATATGGCAGGACCAGCGCCTGGCGTGGCAACGCCTACGTGACGCTACGAAATAAACGCCGGCGAGCACGCGCACCGCGTTACGTCGAAGTGTATTGGCGCCTTGACTGTGGCATTTAGTCATGTTCTCACATGGCAAGCGTCTCCTGATTATTATGTTTGCACCTATCACATACCTTCATCATCTATTGGAGTCACGTCATACCAACTTTGGCATATGTAAAGCCAGTGGAACGGCCGCGAGCGCGTCATCAGTGTGGCATGCAGTTATGTTGTTACATGATGCGCATGTGGTGATTATCATGTTTGGATGTGTCATTTATCTATGTAGTTTGTTCGCGTCACGTAATACTACGTTTGGTACATGGGAAGCTAGCAAAACGGCCGCAAGCGCATCATTAGCGTGACATGTATTGATGTTACATGGCACGCATTTCATGTTTATAATGTTTGCACCAGTATCATACATTCGTCTTCCATTCACGTCCCGTAAAACCAAATTTGGTATAAGAGAAGCTAGTGAAACGACCGCCAGCACATCATAACCATGGCATGTAGTCATGTTGTTACATGACACGCATCTAATGATTATCATGCTTGCACCAGTCACATACCTACGTTATCTATTGACGTACTGTGATACCAAATTCGGTATATATCACGCTAGCGAAACGGCCACGAGCGCGTCATGAGCGTGACATGTAGTGATGTTGTTACATGACTACGCATGTCATGGTTTTCATCTTTCGGTCTGTCGCTTGTGTTAGCCATGCAATCATGCCATATCATACCAGTTTTGCAACATGCCATGTTAATGAAACCACCGCAAGACCAGCAGGAACATGAAATGTTAATCATGACATTCATGACATAGATTACTTGATTTCATGTTATGACTAGACAGATATGCTATTCACAAAGTCTTGTTATGCCGTACCCAGCTTGGTATTGATACCATTATCGAAACAGCCAGGAGAGCTAGAAGTCATAGGCGGCTAGATAAATAGATACGCCTGAAGTCCGCGAAGTTCACTAAGAAATGCTTTGCGTTTGAAAAGAACTTCTACAAAAAACAGAATACAGCTTTACCAAGAATTGAGGTTCGGGAGTTGGTGCTAGTGATGAAAGAATTGTGAAACTCTGCACCGAGCGACAGAGGGGCATTCTCTATTTTCTTTTTTTTTCAGAATGACAAGCCAGCATGGACATTTAAAGACTGCCCGGTACGTTGGTCTCAATGGCGTCGTCTAATTGGCCTGACTCCACAGCCAACATAATAAAGGGGTACGGCACTACTTTTAAAAGGCGAGTTTACTCGGTCATGCGAATCATATGGATACAAAAGTCACTGTGAGCAAGTGAACAGCAAATAAGATATAATATTCATTATAATAAAATCAGGTTTCCCGTGGCACTTCAGGCAATCCTAGAGGCTTCATGGTGCAATCTGGCTAGTTGTGATGACATCAGGTACCAAAATGGCCTCTCAGCGTCACAAAATCTATCAAAATGACTGCTTGTGGGTCGCCATTGGAGCCACAGTGCCTAGTACCCGAGCAAGTTTTACCATTTCTCGCCCATGCACATTACCAGAAGCTCATATTAAGTTTTGATTCATATGAGGGGTTTAACGTCCCAAAACCACCATATGATATTGAGAGACGCCGCAATAGAGGTCTCCGGAAATTTTGACCACCTGGGGTTCTGTAACGTGCACCCAAATCTGAGCACTCGGGCCTACAGCTTTTCCGCTTCCAATGGAAATGCAGCCGCTGCAGCCGGGATTCGATTCCGCGACTTGTGGATCAGCAGTCGAGTACCTTAGCCACTAGACCAACGCGACGGGGCAGAAGCTCATATTGTGTTACGATGCTACGGTTCTGTAGAAATGGAAAATAGTTTTTAAAAGCAAACAGTAATTACGTTTGCAGTGTACTAGCACTTTGCAGTGCATTTTCCAGTTGTATGCATGCTCTGCGAGCTACTTGGAGTTCATCTTCGATTGATGAGCCGACACAGACAGCACTCACTATCAGTACTACTCGCCATTCACCTACAGTGAAGTTTCTCAAGAGTGATATCGTGGAATGAGAATCTTCTACGATCAAGGTTTCTGCAGTGCCTCCATGGGTCCTGCCTAAACTACCTGCCTAAACTACCTGTTTGTCTTACGATACGTGGAATCACGAAGAAGCCTATCACACCTATACAACGTATGGTGACTCTCTGCGCGTGTACACCGACGGGTCCACCACTATAAACACCTCCGCCTCAGCCTGTATCATCTCAGATATGGATATCGCTCTACGATTAAAAGTGGACCATAAAACCCCATCAACTGCGGCAGAGCTTGTCGCTATGCAGGAGGCAATAGTATTTATTTCAGGAGAGCAACCTCGAGCCTAGACGATGCTCTATGATGCCAAACCACTTTGCAAATCATTATTTCATCATGAGGCAAAGTCTGTATTGCATCTTAGCAATAAATTACGCAGAACTTTATTCAGGTTGCTTTAACAAATTGCCATCTTATAACTTTCCAGTGGATTTCCGCCCATTGCAGCGTACTAGGAAACGAAGAGGCAGACGTTGAAGCTAATATTGCCCTAATTAAGCAGTGCCCCTGAAGTACGCATTGTATTTTCACGAGCTGACATCAACACCCTGCTTCGCTGTGTGATGCGCCGCCACACACTTCAGCACTGGACCAAACCGGATAGGCAACACCATCGGCTTCAGAAATGGGACCCGGAAATAAGGTTCCGCGTGCCCTCTGAATCTAAATGGCTCATCGCAAGTACAATCCACCGCATTCGTCTTGTCTGGCATACACAAGACATTACGCACATATCGTCGGTCGCAGATACACCGGTTCTCATTGTGAACACTGAGATGTGCAGAAAACACTTGATCACATATTTTGTGGCTTCCCAGCGTACGCAAGTGAACAAAAACACCGATGTTTTTTCTGCTGAACAATATCGCAGTAGGTCAATGACTGATGAGACTGTGTTGGGCTCTTGGCCAGACACCAACAGTGCAACTGTGGTCATAAGAGCAGCTATAGCCTTTTTGAAAGCAATTGGACTATATTCGTGGCTATAAAATTTTTCTTAGCTATACAAAATTCTATATACTCACCTCTTTATCTCACCATCATCATCCATTAGTCTTTCTTGTCCCCGTTCCCCTCCCCCAGTGTAGAGTACCAGGCTAGAGTAAGCAACTGTTCAGGCCGACCTTTCTGTCTTTCTGTAAACGAACCTCTCTCTTTTTCTCTGGATCATTGAAGGCTGGCTGTTTCACTTGAAGCAAAAAATTTAAATCTTTATGTCATTACCCTTGCATCATCCCAGAAGGCTTGAAAAGAAGTGCTGCGGATTGCAGCAAGCTCAAGCAGTTGAAAAAGACTCATAGTTTCTTGCATAGGAAATTGGGAGGACTGGTGTATAAAAACAAAAAAGTTAGAAATGACGATAAAAAGAGTGCTCTGTACGTAATATGTGCAGTCTTCTTACAAACCAACTTTTAGCAACTAGTACGATTGGCCAAGGTTAGCATACATTGAGAGATAAATGTGACCTAACTTTCCCAATATCAACAAAATTTCAGTATGTTTTTCAATAATGCATAACAAATCTGTATCAACAGAGTAGCATTGTACAATTTTGTCAGTTACACCTTTGGTTATCATCATGGTAATAATGACAGCCTAATCCGCATAAATCACACATTACCTGTCAACCTGAGGTGTAATGATGTTATTCTTTTGCATGAAGCCAGAACTAGCAATCTTGCGATTGGCTCATGTGATGTCTCATTAAGGTCCGCAAACAGATTATAAACTGTTCATGAACTCACCATTCTCAACCCTACAGCTAGTGTAGCATTCCTTGTGACGTACAATCGGCACACTATCAGGATTGCTTAGCCTTGCGTGAACATGCATTGTCTGTAAAAAGGAAGGCCGAGAAGGGTGCATTTTGAACGCTACACGCAACTTAGCTGCAGCTGCTTATTCATTCACGGGACACTTCTAAATTATTGATGTGTAAAGAATGCAAGCCAAAACTACTAGCAATTTCGGATTGCAGCTTCGATGTCTTTCTCACGCTAACTGCAGTGATTTGCAACATAATGTTACCCTGGGCACTCGATCGTAAAGATTCACACATGCCGTCACAAAAATACCTAGCAACTCTGCAGTGAAGCCTCAGTAAACATGTGCGTACTTTATTATTTTTATAGCTTTCGACAAGCACTTGAAGCTGTGGGTTTCGTTTAGTTTTTATTGTTGTTTAATTTATTCAACTGAAGTCTATACGCACTAAGCGCGCTGTTCAGCAGTGCCTTTAGTGCGTATAGTGCATTTAGTGCATTTGTCGTGCTCTTGCTGGGTAGCGTAGTAACTAAAACTGCGCCTGCCTGAGCATAATTTGCGAACTTGAAGGCACGGAATGTCTCGTAAACAAGCATTTTATGGCTTGGTTCGGACATGCAAAAAAAAAAACTTACCAAAACCAGCGTCTCAACCTCTTAATCTTCACTCGATACGACTGTCCACTTCTTGGCGACTGCTGCAGTTTTAGAAAAAGTACCAAAACTGCCAGCGGCAGCGAAGTGAAGGTCGATAGAAACACGCTCACATTGTTTTTTGGCACACTTGAAGTTTCTACGCGTGCTTCCGAAGGATCAGAAGGCGTTTTTTACGATGCAGATTACCAAAGCGTACACAGCATGCCTAATTAGTCTTGCCTGGCAGCTGCCTGCAGCATCATCAAAAGCACAGCTAAGCTTGCTGACGACAATACGCACAAACCAATGAGGGCGCAGCTTCCGAGAGCCTCGTAAAGGCGCCTGGCACAGTTCATTGTGGGTGGAGGGGGTCTATCCACTCGCCCTGGTAAACGTGCCGCCCGGCTCGCCTCCCTCTGGCTGGCGCCCATTGCGCATGCGCGAGCCACCGTAGCACGCTCAACATTGCGAGGAGGAGTCCTCTACTCTTCTTTACTACCGGATTCATAAAATGTGATCTAACCACCTCTCCTGAGTATATTTCCTCCTCCGTGGCTGACGGCAACGAAAATTATGGACAGCGAGGCTCTCTATATGACTCACGCGGCGCGAAAGCAGGCTTGAGCAATCGGCCGCATGGCCAATCTCTTAACGTTACTAGGATCTACTAAACAAATCAGCTAGTGCTTCCTTTGTCGCACAGTAAATTGAATAAAGTACCATTGGTACTTCGTAAAAGTAGTTGATATAAATGTCATCCAATTTTCGTTTGTTTATTGTTTATGAACACACTTGTTTAAAATTTTAGTGCTAAAACTTGAGAGCTTTAAACGTCTAAATTTACCGCTTTATCTTAGGTTTTGTAAAGGCGACGTTCACAACGTTCCCATATGTCGGCGCTTTGTAGGTTATAGTTTTTGCTGCCCAGCTTTTCCTCTAGAGTCAGTATATTAACTCTATAACTCCCTTCTCGCCAGCTGGGAAGAGGCATCATGTGACCTCGGGCTTTCTGTGATAGGACAGGCTTGCTCGAGGCCAGTCATGTATTCCATTTAAATAGTCAATGAAGCTGTTGTTTTACCATCATTGGTCGTGTTCGTCATGCGCATCAACCCCGGACATCAAGCAAGTAAACAAACAGCGTTGGTTGTAAAGGCCTGAGCCGAGCTTGTGCTTGCTTGAACTTTGACCTGTTGTCATTCCTGGTGATTCCAGTAAGTTTATACGTGAATAAACCTTATGAAAATTGGTGACTGTACCTGCTTTCCACGTACGATCCCGGAAAGGCGTTCCTGTAAGGTTCCCCAAGCTACTGGCATCAACATGGCCTTGAAGAGTAGAGATGCGAAATTTCCCAAAATTCAAAACAATCGGGAAACCAGTGCTCTTTTATTTTTTTTTGAAATTAGGAAAAAAATAGAAAAACAACAATGTTTATTTTGCATATGGCAATAACTTAAGGCCAAATGCCAAAAGCAGTTACTTTCGTTAAGTAAGTAAGAGAAGCGAGGACTTTTCTGTCTTTTGACAAACGAATACAGAATGCAGAAGCCTACGTACACTCTAGGGGCCACGTTTCACGAGCCACGGGTGCTTGTCATCTTTTTCTCTAGCCAGCTGGCCGCCACTTGGGTTGCGTTGCAAGCGACTGGCGCTGCATTACTGCCACCGAGCTCCGCGGCCACGTTCCTGTCAGCGCAAGCCTGGCAGCCCCATTTCTACCCACAACTGCCATCATTTAGGACCTCTTGCCAAGAGTCGCAGTTCGAGCAGTTTTCAGTGGCTTTGAATCACAAGGGGATCTCGATCTAAGAGTTCAAGTACGAGGTATTAGAATATTGTCGTCCACATGACCTCAAACGCCGCCTCAAATACTTCTCCTGGTGTCCTCGCGCGCACGATGATCTGCGAGATGCCGTGCTCAAGTTTTACAGCATCAAACATCTTTTAGCTAAGGGCGACACCATGGCACCAGGCTCATCACCTTCATAGACGCCTCCCGCGCCATGACCACTCAAGACAATTGTTCTGCCAGCTACCGGCTACTCAGGTGATGAAGACTGCCCTCCCGCTTGGATTAAGCCGCTGACCGAGAGACCCACGACCTCGAAGTTCATGGATCTTGCCTCCGATGTGCCGGTTCTGTCAACAAAGTCATTGTCACTTCTCTCCATCGCAGATTCGACACCGGCCACTGCGCCATGCGTCATCCGATTCGCTGCAGAGACCTGGTTGGCTGCAGTGTCTGTACCGGGTGATTCGACGAACTCAGCCGGGCCGGCTGACTTGCCTAAAGACTCCACGCCTGTCCCGGCACCTGTGGAGGCCTGCGACCCCACCCACAGTATGGACCCAGAGCGCGCTGTGACGCTGCACTCCATCACATTCCACGTCACGCCGGTACCTGCTGCTCGAACCCTCGTGAAATTCCAGCCGAAATATGACTTCTCCAATGCCGCAGATTGCAGCAAGAGTTTTACAAGTGTGCTTGCGAGTATTTTCTCTCACTTTTCTGAAGAGCCACGTCTCACGCCCTGGTGTCAACCTACAAGTATAATATCATCCGCTTTCTTGGGTACCCATCCTATACGCATCCGTCGTCTTGTCATTATCTGATGGTGGGCTTCCGCAGTTCTATGCACAGCGCATGACTCGTGGTTTGCTCAAGATGTGCATCACGTTGTCCACAAACGCACTGATGTCGGTACTCAAGAAGCTGAAACACGCAAATCTTAGAGTGGCGTAGGTCATGTCGTCCACACAACTTCCACCGCCAGCGTTTCCAACGCTCCTCTTTGCCTTGCTCATTGCCGACGCGCAATCACCGTGGTCTTCACCCGCTGCGTAGTTCCCAGTGCCGCCCACCCAAACTGTCGGACTCCTCCATACGCTTTCCACCATGCCGACAGTCGGACTTCGCAGTCGACAGTTTACGAACTGCCGCTCATGTACATAGTGTCCATTCCTCTTGATTTTTTTGTTGTATATAATCAAAATCGCTCCAAGCGCTACCAGAGGAGCTGATGTAGCGTCACGCCAGTCTTGGCCAGCTGCCGCACTGAAGAAGAGAGCCGCGTGGCTCGTGATGTGTGAGCTACGAGGGCGAGTGGATAGCTCCTGGTCTTGTTGCTGGTCTGGCCTAGCTCCTGGTCTGGCTGGACGCTCCAGCTGCGACCTCACCTATGCCCGTGTCCGAAATAAAAGCTTCGACCACGGCCCAGCTTCATAAGCTGCCATCTCGTCTCGCGTTTCTCAACAATGGTATTGAAGACGGCACCTTTCAAATTCTGCTCGCGAGAAATCCTCCCGCCATCACTACATTTTGCTTACTTTCGACGAGTTACGCAGGCAGCACACGATGCCAGGAATCAGCTGACTGTTAACTGTACTAAAACAAAGTATATGGTGTTTCACTCTCGTAGGAAACATATTGACGCTGAATCTCTTAACCTAACAATAAACAACACTCCTATTCAACAAGTTCCTTGTTTTAAATATTTAGGCGTCACTTTTGATGAACACTTACACTGGCATGAGCAAGTACAAAGTGTGTGCGCAAAGCTAGCCTATGGCTGCTATTCTCTAATAAAAGCTCGCCAATATTTTCCGCAAGCTATACTCCGCACACTCTACTTTTCATTGTGTCATTGTCACATAGGTTACTGTCTGGAATCGTGGGGTGTGACGTACAACAGTTATCTAAAAACTCTTGAACGACTTCAAAAGCGTACACTGAAAATCATAAGCCAAGGTGAATCAGTAAGTAATATTTTCCAATCACAACGCATTCTCTCGGTTCCGATGTTGCGTGACTACAAAATTGCTGTTTCAGTAAATAACATAATTAATAGAAATTCACCTTTGCCTGCTGATCTTTTTTCAATTCCTAAACGCAATACGCGACATGCTTCGAATGGTAATTTCAATCTGCCCAAATGTCTTAATGTTTACGGAGAAAGACTGATACAGTTTAGTGGAACAAAAATATGGAACACGGTCCCCCTAGAGATTAAAACGGCACGTAATTTCAGCATGGCATGTAAATCATTTTTTCTGTGGAGTCAAGACATGTAAGCATGTGTGTGTGATTCGATTTTCATTGTATTTTTTTAATAAGTGCCTATGTATAGAAACTAGCTGCAAGCTAATAAGTATGCATATCTGCAAGAAAAAATGTATTACTGTGTTATCTGTATCACATGATTGTTTTTTTTATGTTGTTACCTCAGAGCTGACCTGTACACTTTTTTATGTTGCACATTGTATTGGACCGTCCACTAGCCACTTTAGGCTATCGGTCCAAATAATTCCTGTAATTGCATATATCTATTTATGAAAATAAAGCTTCATTGATTGATTGATTGATTGATTGATTGCTCATCAAGCCCTCACGACTCAAGGCACGCTCTCAAAGTTGCAGCTAGCTGCCTTCTGGCCGATTAGCAGCAGCTGCTTTCGACAGTAATAGACTTCATCCGCAAAACGATTGCGCGCCAGCTGTCTCTACTGCTGCTTACGCATGAACTTGCGCGTGCTTTGGCCGCAGACCTTGGACACGCCATTGGAACACAAGTTGCTTAGGTGCTCCCACTGATGCTTCAACAACCACCTGTCACTGCACCGCTCCCGTACGCCATGATCGCTGCTCGACCCACGTAGGAGCCTATGTCTTACGCTCGCCCTACCACGCCACCCCATGCCTCGTTCACAACCGTGAACGCTGCATCATATCCTTTTGCCAGATGTCCGGCTTTGTTTTACCATTGCCCAGACGCGTAGAGGATGCCAGACAATAGACCCATTTATTTGCTGTGGTATCGCTGGACACGTTGCCAGCCACAGCTGCCAAGATCCTTCTTCCTTTGACGCCGTTGGCAGGCCTGCTTCTTTTTCGTCAAGGCTGCCCCCGGTCGTCAAGGCCACCGCTACGTGAACCAACAGTTACCATCTCCCCGATGACGCTCTCCGTCAACCATGCGTCACCAACCTATTACAAAAAAAAACTGACCGCTACAGTTCCGGAGGCAAGAACTGCATGCCAGTCAAGCTGCCGAAGGCATTATCGACGTCAATGATGAGGGGAGCGCCAAACAAGCGCTTATCGACACAGGGGCTACCATTTCTGAAATCTGTGAAACCCTATGCCACAAGGTAAAGAACGTGACCACGTCATTCTCGAGCCTAATACTCCTCACGTTCAACCCGCACTCCATAGAACCTTCAGCTGTGTACAATGCGAATGTCGTTATTGAAGGTGAATAATACGTTATTGAGTTTTTGTGCTGTCATCATGCTTTCACGACTTTACTCTCGAATGGGACTTCCGTAATATTGTCGTCATGAGTTGCTCAGGCGCTAAAGCCACCTTTACGCTGCTGAAAACTTCTCTTTTTGTGGATACACTTTGCAAACCTTGCAAACTTGTCCCTGCTGCAGACAAAGACATCGTGCCAAAAACACCGAATCTTGCAGCCGTGACCTGTACGGCCGCTCCAGATGGAACTGTTCTGTCCACACCATCAGAGGTATTTTGTTGCCGCCATGGCCTGTGACTGCCCTTTGCCTTATTAAACACTGAATCACACTGAATCGGGAGCCACAGCATGGTAATTGTGAGCTCACTCACTTCCTCAGTTTCTTTATTTCATAGAGAATGTTTGCGCAATGTACAAGACGTTCACCTCCTGTGCTATCTGGAGTACGCTGAAAACCAAGATCACCTCCAGCTGAATGTCAAGCCATCCCCTCTAGCCACACCTCCCACTTGAGACTCCTCTTTCCCTTTGGTTCTTGTTCAGCTATCTACAGCACAACAATGCAAACAGTATGTCTTTCTCCATTAGTTACGCTCTTCCTGCGATTGCAATCAGCCATCTTTGAATCGCACAGCGAACCTAACATAACCCACCCAAAGCGGTTCTCATGCTCCCTTACGCCAACGCCCATATCGAGTTTCGGGGGTAAGGTGGCGTATTATTCACAGACAAATAGATAATAGGCTCGCACCTAGTGCCTTGCAGCCATTTCTCAGTCCCTGGTCTTCCCGTGTTCTGCTTGTGCACAAAAAAGAAGGGCCTTTCAGTTAATCAATATCAGCCTTACTACGCCTACTACAGGACAAATGTCTCTCTTAGATTCCGCCAGTCAACTCGGTCCACTGCTTGCGGCTGGCTTTATACACCCGCAATCTCTCAAATGTAATCGCCCCCCCCTAACTTTCTGCTTCCCCTTCACCCGCTTGCCCTTTCTTAGAATCCAGTCTGCGATCATTATGAGAGGTTACCTCACCTTTGCGCTATGTGCCCTACCCATCATCATTTTTTTTTTATTTCGGCTGTGATGTTCTGAACACTCGTTTGTTCTCTGATACGCCCTGCCCTATTCTTGTCCCTTGAGGTCGCACCTATCATTTTTTTCTATTGCTTGCAGCCTTGTTCTCAACTTAGTTTTAACCAGTTTTTGTAATCCTCCAAGTTTCTGCTCCGTAGGTAATTATTGGTAAGTGCACCTGTTCTGGGGGATATTGAATGGAGCTGTCTTAGAAGTACTCGAATCCATCGAGGTAGTAAAATAGGCTTTATTTACAGATATGAGGCCATTCAGAACCTGCTAACACTCGGAAAGCCTCGTTTCGCAGTTGCTCTTACTTCATCCTCTTCCTCTAGTGCTCCGCCAGTGCTCGCGACAGAATTAATATTGCCGGCAACGCAATGAAGTCAATCACGGAGTTCCAGTGGGTATAGCGTTTGTATGGGCCTTGTCATAATGAGGCGCTGCTGTTTTAACTTGCAAAAGGAAACGTGTCTATCTGAACCTTTCAAAACATGAACGATTCTTGCAAGTTTCAAAAGTTGCCTAGGCGAAATTATGAATGCACAATAACTCCGTCACCTTCTTTCAAGTTCGTGACTCGTGGATGGCGTCCGGAATGTGCGGATCTAAAATGCAGCAGATATTATTTCCGCATCGTTTCCGAAAATTCTCAGAATTCTTCTGTAGGCAGGCGGCGAATGGTATCCGATTGGCTCGAGCTGGCGTCCTCTTCAACCGCACTATGCGGCATCGCAGTAAGTCGACGTCCAAACAGTAGGTCGGCAGAAGTTAATGTGCGTGATTCCATTGAGTCTGTCTCGACACCGCTTAACGGTCTACAGTAGTTTACTGCTTCGACCTCTGTCAGCGCAGTCGTTAGTTTTCGTAGTTGAGAGAGTCTTTGCCAAGTATCTTACGCGACGAAGTCTTTACCGAACTAATCAGCCGCTCCTACCATCCACTCCACCATGGTGCATTGCACACGATAAACTTCCAGAGAATACCGGTGGTGGTGAGACGATTCGCGATGTCCTCTTCTTTGAACACGTTGAATAGGCATTTTAAATCCGCTGGTATTATTTTAGAGGTCCTCACATTATCCGAATAGATCAACCGGGGTAATCTCCGGCTGACAAACCGTTGCAAGCACATGATGAATGTTTCAGCTGTCATGCTGGAGACGAGCTCTGGGTTAATTGCTCACAAAAAAGCACAGGTGAAAAGGGCCACGTAACACTGCGTCGCCTTTTTGCGTACGTTCTAAGAGTGGGCCGCTGAAATCTATATGAATAATGACCTCAAAAAGGGTTCGTTGGCTCTATCCGGTAACTCAGCAAAAAGACTGTCGGGGCACTTCCTGGTCTGACGGTGTAGTGTTCGCACACGTTTCAGTTACGTGTAACATTTTTCACCAAAATACGTGTGCGAAAAATTCGGTAGCACTCTTGGAGCTAAATAAGCGTCTCTCGTACACCACCGTGTATGACTTGCCGATGTTCCTTGATGACAACCAGAGTGGATTAACGATGCTTTGCTGGAAGAAGTATTGGATGTTTGACTCCTAAAGGTGAATTCAGGAGCGACAAACGGCCACTGACTCTGAGAAAGCCGCCAGCGTCTGTAAATGAGTGAAGGTCGACAATGCCGGACGTGAGTTTGACTGTGCGCCCACATGCTAGGCAGCCCGATTCCAAAATAAATTCTTGGTTTTGGACGTGCTTAGCTCAGTAGTGCTCAGTCCGAAGAACATTCGTCACTTTGAGGTGCATTGTTTCTTCTGTTTTGCGTCGGCAGTGGTCTGTAAATCGAAACATGCAAGCTGTGATTCGCATTATGCAGCTGAGACTAAGTGTCTCAGCTGCTGTCACTACTTGGCTTCTGCTAGCTTCACCAATGTCAGGCGAACCTATAGGTTGAAGAAGCCACTTGCTCGTTGAGCCATGTAGCCAGCCAGAACCATGCCACTACACTGAGTTGGACCTAACTTTGTCCAATGTCACCCTTCTCGTGAGTAGATCGATTCTTCGAGAGTAGGTCGATTCTTCAATCCTGGGCAATATGACCACTGGGATGGTTCTGTTCGGCATTTGATGTTAGTGATGTGATTAGAAACAAACTGCTTCCACTTGGAGCAGTCTCCTCGTATCAATGAAAATGCAATCGTGGAGTCTGTCCACATCGTGTAATCAATATGAACGCCATTGAGTTCACAGCTCATATATGTCAGCAGCCTTGCGCCAACCAGTGCACCCAAAATCATCCAGGCGTGGTAGCGTCGTTTTCCTAGTGGAAGCCACCCGTGCCTGGGAGATCAGCAAGATGGGTCGTTCGATCATAACAACGACGGTGTAGATGCCAGCCGAGCAGCTCCGTACGCTGATGGGCTGGCATTGGACTGGCATTGATGGACTTGCTCCTTCCGCTGAGATAGCGAGCAGTCAATATTTCCAACAGTTGTGGAAGCTGCCGGAGTAGCCTTTGCTATTCGTGTCGCAGGTCTACAAATAGTTGCTAATCCCAGCTCATTCCACGTGTCGACAGTTTTTGGAATATTATCGGTATGGCAATAGTATATGGTTCAACAGATCCGAGCGGGTCGAATATTTTAGACTTTGCCTGCCGAACAAACCGTTTTCTGTGAAGTTTCAAAGACGGTAGTCTTTATGAGGACCTTCGACGCCAAAGCTTTAGCCTTTGTGTACATTTGTCTCTTTGCCCACGGTGCCAATCCTCATAAAAGCACCAAACAATAGCTCGAACAGCCAACCGCATCCGCAGCGCCCACCAATATTGCTCAAGTTTAAGCGTTCATAGTTGTGCGATTGTCAATTAAAAATGAATTATTGGGCATATCTGAATCACCATAAGAGGACGTACATGTTTCGTATGTGTGTCTTTTTATTAGAGAAGGCACACACAAGTCATTGTAAGGACGGTAGCGTTTATCACGCTGCGCTGACGGCGCAACGTGATGTCGAAAGAATGGCAGTACATCCACGGAGAGAATGATGGAGAGTGGGGCGAAGCATCCGTCCGTCCAGTCATTCTTGCTTCCGTCTGTCTATGCGTACGTCTTTGTGACCGTCCGTGCGTCAGTTCGCCCGTCCACGCGTGCGTCTGTTCGTGCGTCCGCACATCCATCTGTGCGTCTGTCCCTGCGTTCTTCCATGCATCCACCCCTGCGTCCGTCCATGCGTCCATCCGTCGGTGCAGCCATCCGTGAGTCCGTCCATGCATCTGTCTGTGTGTCCGTTCGCCCATCTATTGAACACTCCAAGGACCACCATCTCACATCTTTTCATCATATATTCCGCATAAGCACTGCCATCCAGCGGACATTCCAAGGATTAAACAAGAGGTGGCACACGCACACTTTCTTACGGCTTGCACTTCGTGTCTACTTCCCACCTTTAACCATCTAGAGTTCAAGGTATATACTATATCAATCTATTCATGGAACTGCGGCCCAGCGCTCGCTAAACCTTCTTAAAACCAAGGAGGTTATGCCCAGCGAGTATAACGTAGCAAACCTTTCTTGTCATATAGTGTTCAATGTACAAGCCAATGACTGCTAAGGGGGAAGGAAAGACAGGAGAATTCGGCGTTTAGTTAACGAGCACGCTGCGAGTTTTTATTGTTGAACAACGCACAGAAGAAATCTCTCAGCGGCACCACCTTGGAGGTCAAAATGTAAGACTGGTTACACAGTACGACCACTACTACGACTACGAGGGACAAACGGGTGCCGCTATAAGGAGCTTCACCCCTGAAGAGCAAGCGTTTCCAACGCTTTGCTAAGACGACTTGGTGATGACACCGGACCATCGCTTAGCGTTCTGCTCCCTATCACCTCCGAGACCGGCGCGCATCCTTCTCTGCAGGTGCTCACGACATCCTTTGTTTTTGAACTGCCAGATAGCACTCGTCTCTAACGTGCCTCGATTCGCTCGTTCACCTTTGCTGCACGGATCAGGACTCTCTAACGCAGTCCCTCTAGAATACAATTCACCGATATTATGGCGCAGAACATCAAATAAAAATTTTGTTGACTCTCTCCACAAGCAAGAGTCTTTTGACATTTGCAGTAAAACATGCAGATACGGCGCCAATTTTTTTCTTTCTTACAGTTCAACAGTCTGTCATCGGAGAAGCTAAACACGTCTTCTGTGGTATTCCAGGCAAGGACAGTACCACATTTCTCATAAAGGACTACCAGTTCTTCACTGGCAGATTCCTTTTTCCATTCTAGGACAACCATCGGATCCAGTGAGTTTGTGGTGCACTTGCATAGGACCATTTTCACCTACTTCATGATTTCGGTGACAAAGTTTTTCAGCTTCGCCCTCTGTGTCAGCTGCCTTGAGCAGGTCACCTACATAAAACGACTCCACCACTTTGTTTCCTGTTTTTTGGTTTGGCACCTTGCGCTTTCATCACATGTTGAAGGATGGTCGCCGTGAGCAGATACGGGCTGCGTGTAGCTCCAAAAGGTACACGTGTCATTCTCAATTCTCGGAGCTGTCTACCCATTGAGTCGCCTTCGGTGAACCACAGGAAGCGAGAGGCGTCTCTGTCTTGTGCACGTATAGATATCTGTAGTAATGCTTTCTGTATCAGTGATTACCGCTATGGGCGGCGCGCATCCTTTACGGCCTTCCTCTCACTTTTCTGAAGAAGAATGGCAATTTGGGCTAGTTGGTTTGAATTCATGATAATAAGGGTTGCAGCGCGAGCATGAATGTGCTAAAAGAAACAGACGAAAGTCGAGGTACGGAAGGAGAGAGGACGGAAGGCAGCGCTCGTGTTGTCCTCTTTGCCTTCCGTACCTCGACTTTCGTCTGTTTCTTCTAGCACATTCGTGCTCGCGCTGCAACCCTTATTCTCACTTCTCTGACACCTGCCAAGAGGGCGCAGCTCGATGCGTTGCACCGAACTGCCATCCGGCAGTACTTCAGTCTGCCCCGATTTTCACAGCATCGGCCCCACCCTCGCTGCGTCAGCCGACATGCCGCTGTCGCTGCATTCCGACTTGCGTGCTCTCAATCACATCGAGCGCATGCATCGCTCGCGACACGGTAGGCAGCTCGTCTTCCGCCTTCATGATCTGCAGCACTCAAGGATGTGCCAGTGTGCCACACGGTTCTGCGCCCTGGTACCGTGGATTCCGAAGGTGAGTTACTTCGGGGCTCTGCCCTGCTGCTATCGGCCAGTGATGATCCGCACGTCTATCCCAAGTGTGAGGAACAAGCGCGTGACTTCTGAGTGCACGCTTCGTGAGGAAAGAGCTGCCACCCTCGAGTATCAGCTAACAGGGCGTCTCCGAGTGTTTACCGACGGATCAGTCTTGGCAGACGGTTCGGCCGCTTGTGCGTGTGTGGTGCCTTCTCAGAGGTGCGCATCCATGTCGAGTTGTGTGCGAGGCCTTTTCGAAGGTCGCGGAGCCCGCCGCGCTTGATGTCGCTGAAGACAGACTCCTGCAGTTGCAGGTTCGTTCAGCCGCGGTACCATCCGACTTCAAAGCTGCGCTCCTGCTTGCGAGGGTGCCCAGAACGCCTACCCTCACCAGGGGCATTGCACGTCGACTCGAGGCCCTGCAGAGCCTGGGCTGCGACCTCGTGCTGCAGTGGATACCGGTCCACATTGGAACCCACGGTAACAAGACCGCCGATCAGCTGGCGAAAGCGGCGCAAGCAGCTACCACGCACACAACAGTGAGCCCCCTTGACATACAGCGCAGACGGGTTTCCCTTGCCTTCACCTCCTCCCACCCGGATTTGCGCCTGGCGGCCGGCAAACCACCGCGCCCCCTCCCAAGAACTGGATTGACAATGAGGAAACGTGTCTTCCTCCTCCGCTTCCACGTCGGTCAGCCGAGGACGGCGAAAAGAATGCATCAACTAACAGGAAAAGGAGGCCCATACGGCTCGCATTGCCGGCTGCCAGAGACTTTAGATAATATTCTGCAGTGGTGCTGGGCCTATACGGATGAGCGCCGCAAATGCAGATGAGATTTCAAACAAGAAGAACGTGTGTTTTTGCGCTCCCGTCCTTACCCCGAACTTCGCTCCGCACTCTTCGCGCGCAGCCCTTTAAGGGCTACATATGGCGCCTCAGCGAGGCAACCAAAAAAATCAACGCAGCAGGATGCCGTTCTGGCAGCCTCGATATCATCTTCGGTGCCAACACAGCAGCAGTAGCAGGCCCAAGTCAAGCCAGCGCGCTCCAAAAAAACCCAGCGGCAGAAATTTAGCAGCCATCACGCTGCTGCTGTCTCCCCGGCTTCAAGCAAAGCTGAGGCGTACACGGGAGCTTGCCCGTCTCCTGCCATGGCCGTGGCTATCTGCGAGGGATACCCCTTTGGCAGCAACACCTATTCCTCATCTCCTTCAACTACTGCGGCCACCGAGCGAACGGCGTCTGCCTCCAGTCAGCGCGGCGTGTCCCCAAGCACGCTTCCGTGTTCTGACCATCCTCACGTTGTTGGCGACCTTCCTCCGATTGGATGTGCGGCCAACATCACCTTTCGGCCTCTCGGGAAGAAGGCTAACTTCCTGGCTGCTTCGAGGGATGCGATCACCGCCTTCCTTTCGGGGTTCCCAGCCACCCAGCGAGTGCGGGTAAATTTCCGGCGCAACCTTGTTGCTGTGGTCAGCTACCCCTCCGCCGATTTGACTGCCCTACTCCAGGTCGGAACGATCTGTGCAACCAAGGTTCGAGCCAAACAACTCGACCTGAACACCTGTGTTGGCATGGTTTTTGGAGCGGACCCAATGATCCCCTTCGAGGACCTCGTCGACAACCTTGTTTCAACTATGCCTAACGTGTCCTGCGTACGCAGAGGCAACTGCCCCACCCTCACCTTCGCTGGGACTACCGTCCCGGCGGATATACTGCTCTATATGCAAAGGCGCCCAGTTCGACCCCGTCAGCCCCGACCTCTGCAGTGCTCCCGTTGTGGCCGCTTCGGGCACGCAACCGCCACCTGCTATCGGAATGAATGGCGCCTGCGCTTCAGCCTCAATCACGCCCCAGGGTCGTTTGCAGCACACCTGCGCTGCCTAAATTGCAGCGGGAAACTCCCTGCAACCGAGCCCCCCTGTCCAGCCTGGCAACTCTATCGCAAAGCCGCGGTCATCATGGCCTCAACTGACGGCACCGTGACTCAGCGCCAAGCCCTGCAGCATGCTAGGACCCCTGGCAGCAATGCCTCCATCATCAAGTGTCACTCCTTCCAGAATGCGCTCGCCGGTACCGGCGACACGACCTCGGAGGCCGCCCGTTTTTCTGCCACGAGTGCGCCCGTCGTCCCCACCACAACCCCGACTGCCCCGCTCTCGGCCACAGCTCAGCTGGCCCCTACTGTCGTCGAAAAGCGCTCGACAGTGACGCAGACACCGCGCGCTTTTTCGCAACCGCCAGTTCCCGTCACCGTCAACAGAAGCACGACGACGGAGCCCGCTACTGCAACCTCGCAGCAACCTGAGATCCAAAAAAGAGATGAGGTCCTGACCGCCCTTGCTACAGCACTTCGAATGGCGCTCAGGGCCCTACCAGATTGCTATGATGGCAAAGTCGCTTCTTGGGCCCTCTTCACCTTCGAGGCTCGTGCCCAACAGTTTTGCATCAACCTGGAGGACGCACCTCGTTATCAAGAAGCCGGCTCCCGTCCGTTATGAATCGTGCAGATCACTGTGCCGCTGGACTTTTTGGTGGTAAGTCCCAGTCGTCTGCGTGTGGCATACCTTCTGTGCGCGTTAGCTTACTCCACTCTTTTTTTTTCTTCCCGTTACTGCTACATCGCGCTGCGTACCACGCCTTCTTCGTGCTCCGAGTTTCACGTGTCTTTGTTCACGTGGGCTGCTCGGAGCTGCCTTACGGCTTTTTTTCCGTGTTTTTTTCTTACTTTTTTCCTTCATATTCTACGTGGGCACATTAAGCGTATGCAGCAGACACTCTCTCCCCTTTACTATCAGTTCGGGAGCGCCCTACTTTCTTTCCACTTGTCCAGTGGTTTCTTTCTTTTATTTTGTCTCTTTTTTTCTTTTTTTTCTTCTCACCCTTCTTCTTGACGGGCACGTCTCCTCACCCCCGGCTTCTCGGCGGGCCTTTCTGCATATCGCGCTTCCCGCGTTTGTTTCTTACGCGCGTGCGTGATACGAGTGACCGAATGCATTTCATCACTCTGCTCTTACCTCTTCTCTTCTGTCTCTTTAATTCCCATCTCCCCCTTCCCTGCACTTAACTGTGGAGGTGCCCTCGTTTAGGAGAGGCAGTAACGGGACTGCGCTTTTTTCTTCCTTTTTCATTTTTTTCAAAGCCACTTGGTTGGGGTGATGAGCACCGCTCTCATCGCTGCCTATTATTGATAGGGCCTCTAAACTTTCGCCGTGGAGGAACTCTTGTTCCCAAGGACGCACGCGAGTGTACACAGGCGAGTGCTTGAAGCCCTCATCGTGTTCTTCGTGAACACGGCGCTCTTGGAGCGCCTGAAACTTCGTGATCCTGTGTGTCTGTGATCCCTTTTGTTTTAAGTGCAAATGCACTTAATAAGCAACCCTGAGCCCGCCATCCGCTGTGCGCCTCTTCCTCTCCCCTATCAATGGCGCGAGGAGCGAATAGGAGCGTCTGTAGCAACTGCACAGCGACGTCACACACCATGTGATTGCGCGCGCCCCGTCGGTTGAAGGCAAGGCAGCGCGGCGAAGGGCCCGTTATGCCGAGCACAAGCCGGCCGCGAATCCCGAACTTCGCGCGCGGGAGTCCGATGGGAGACGTAAACGGCGCATCGCCTGCGGTGATGAAGGCCGGCGGCGAGACGTCGAACGAAAGCGGATTTAACGAGCCGAGCCCCACGAAGCCGATCTGGCGGCGGGACTCGCGATGTTTGAGCGAGCGCGGGTCCTGGAAATTGCTCGTCCAGAAGCGCGCTTTAAGCGCGACTTTGTGGATCGCAGCTTTGGTCACAGCTGCGCCATGTGGGACCGGCTGTGGTTTGACAGCAACCTGAGCTGCAGCAACTGAGCAGTTTGGCAGCAACCTGAGCAACCTGAGCAACCTGAGCAGCAACCTGAGCAACCTCGACTCCACTACATGAGCATCAGGCGGCCGATGCGGGGCAACGGTCAGTACGGCATTAAGGAACAGATCGTGAGTGTGCCCATCTACGTTCCGAGCGTAATAAAAACACATAAACATCTATATAGTGCGAATTTACACTCACATATGCGCGTAAACTCATCAAGATTTCACGAGAGGATCTAATGGTTCCTGGGAATCGCGATGTGATCACAAGAGGGAGTTTGCGTTACCTCACTGGCGAATGCCAAGGGATTTAACTTTACTCCCCCTAAAAACATCACCCCGTGCATTCGCACTTAACCATGTTCACCCTCGGGGAAATGCTTGGGAGTCTTTTTAGGGGCGAAGCTCCTTAAAGCGCCACCCGTTCGTCCCTCCTAGCAGTTGTAGTCTTAGTCGTGTTGTGTAACCAGTCTTACGTTTTGACCTGCAAGGTTGATTGATTGATTGATATGTGGGATTTAACGTCCCAAAACCACTATATGATTATGAGAGACGCCGTAGTGAAGGGCTTCGGAAATTTAGACCACCTGGGGTTCTTTAATGTGCACCCAAATCTGAGCACACGGGCCTACAACATTTCCGCCTTTTGACCTGCAAAATGATGCCGGTGGGAGATTTCTCCTGTGCGTTGTTGAACAATATAAAATTCGCAGCGTGCACGTTAACTAACAGTAGAATTCTAATGTCTCTCATTCTCCAGTAGCAGCCATTAGCATGTATTTTGAGCACTATATGACAACAAAGAGTCGCTACGTTCTACTCGCTCGGCGTAACTTACATGGTTTTAGAATGGTTTAGCGAGCGTTGAGCCACAGTGCCATGAATACAGTGAACGATTACATACCATGAACTCGAGGTAGTTAAAGGTGAGAAGTAGATACGATGCCCAAGCCGTAAGAAAGCAAAAGCCGAATTCTCCTGTCTCTCATTACCCCATAGCAGCCTTTGGCATGTACATTGTGCACTATCTCACAAGAAAGGGTTGCTACGTTATACTCGCTGGGAGTAACCTCCATGGTTTTAGAAAGATTTAGCGAGCGTTGAGCCGGAGTGCCATGAATACAGTGAACTAGTATATAATATGAACACGAGGTGGTTAAAGGTGGGAAGTAGGTACAAAGTGCAAGCCGTAAGAAAGTGAAAGCCGAAATATCCTGTTTCTCATTCCGCATTAGCAGCTTTTGGCATGTACTTTGAGCACTATCTGACTAGAGAGCGTTGCTATGTTATACTCGCTGGGCGTAACCTCCTTAGTTTTAAAAAGTTTAGTGAGCTTGGGGCCACAGTGCCATGAATACAATCAACTTGTACATACCATGAACTCGAGGTGGGTAAAGGTGGGAAGTAGACCTGAAGCGGAAGCCATAAGAAAGTTTGTGTGTGCCACCTCTCGTTTAGTCCTTGGAATGTCCGCTGGATGGCGGTGCTTCTATGTGGGAAATATATGTGGGAAGATGTGAAATGGTGGTACTTAGAGTGTTGAATAGATGAACGAACGGACACACAGTCAGATGCGTGGACGGACGCACAGATGGCTGCACGGACGGATGGGTTCATGGACAAACGCAGGGCGGATGCAGGGACAGATGCACAGATGAACGTGCGGACGCACGAACAGGCGCACGCATGGACGGGTGGTAGGACGCACGGAAGGTCACACAGACGGACGCATGGACGGACGGAAGCAAGAACGAATGGATAGACGTATGCCTTGCCCCACTCTGCATCATTCACTGTGTGGATATGCTGCTATTTTTTTCTCCCCTCATGAACACGGCGCTCCTCGAGCACCGGTGACTTTGTGGACGTCTGTGTCTGTGTATTTTCTGTTTTTTTGTTTCATCGCACCGAGGTCCACAGAACTCGCCTCTGTAGTACAACGGACCTTGTTTTTTTCTGAGCCAGGGCTATGAGCCCTGTCGAGCACTTAGCGCTCACCCGACATCGAACGCACCAACACAGCTCGTCATGCCTCTCACAACTGGGCGGATCAACTTCTCCCGCCCTTCTTGGCGGACTTTCTGAATGGGTGTGTCTTCTGAGCTTCTCGAGGCGCGCACGCGAACACGACTCCAATGCCCTTTTTTTTCTTCTATTTCTTCTGCTTATCGTTTCCTATTCACTTTTATTTCCTGTCCCCCTCCCCTTGTGCCACCTGTTTAGGTGTCATCCCAGCAATAGATAGTTATGGGCAGCACTTATCTCTTCCTTTCTTTACATAATCACTTAGTGTCCTGAAACGCAGAAACACCTTTCCAAGGCCTTAGTAGATGTCGTCTCCCTTTTCAAGGCACTCATTGAGGGACTTGCATTCCTTATCACCAGAAGATGCATCGAAAACTACCCCAACTTTAGTAGTCAACGCCTGTTCTCTGATGACTTTCTTGTGTGGCATGTAGTACAAATTCTTTGGGTCGGGAGGAACGTCATCAACAATTTCGGCGTGTCCTGTTCCTTCGTACACACGTACGGTGTCGTCGTATGTGTCTAATATTTCCTTCTGCTTTGATAGACGCGTGAGTAGCTTACGAAGCCTTGTCGCAGCAGCAGCAGCTTCCTTGTTGTCCGAAAGCTCAAATGCATCTTTCCAAGGTAATGCTACTTCATATCTTCCATCGCAGTATGTTACGTTGCTTTCGGAACGTTGCAACACCTTGCTGGCTTAATTAGGTCTGTCAACTGTGTCAGATATGCCATTGTGCTCCAGTTTCCAGAATGTCCGTCGAAACTCGTCCGACTCCACTACCTGAGTTTTCGAGGCGCAGATTATCATTCTTGCTTTGACACATTGTGATGTCAAAAGGGTGGTGCGTCCTTGTGAAATCCAGCCAAGCTTGAAGTTTATTGCAGTGAATTATTATCCTCGTACCTTAGGGCTTCGCCGGCCAGGGCACTTCAGAGCCAATTAGAGGCGATCAGCACACTGATTCCGCTTTGCGTGATCCATTATGCGTGTGCCAGTTCATCGGCTACGTCTCTTCCCAATTTCTTTAAAGAAACGACGAATGACACTTCCATTCTTGTTTCCTCGATTCTTCACAGATGTGTGGAATCTCAGTGGCAGGAAGCCCAACCTTTATGCCAGTAAACTGACCTCGTAAGCAAAACTCTACTAGTCGGCGGTTTTCGGCATCTTGGTTTGAGGCACTGGCGAAGGCGTTAAGAGCCATGTTTATGGATTCTGCACAATTAAATCTCTTATACCGCGACAACCCGTCGGTGACAAATGTAGGCTGCCTACCAACGTCAATTACACCTCGCACGAAGCGGCAGTTGTGGTCATTTTTTGGCACATAGAAAGCACCGTTCATCACCCGACAGCATTTCTTTATGTGTCAGGGTTATGACGGTAGGACACGCTTCCGTAGAGTGCTGCTTAGAATAACTAAACACACACATCTCGTAATTTTCCGAATCCCGGGTCAACGTCGTGTAGAGAACAGACGATGTAAGCTGCTTCCAAATGCGACTACGGGCTGGATGGGTCGCCACATTACTAAGCCCCACTGTCTAATTCACTCTCCTTGAAATCGCTTTTTCCAAGCTCTCCAGTTTGATTTAAAACAAGGTGAGGAGGCCGTCAAGCCACGAAGGATCAGTAGCATGGTCTGTAGGCCCTTCTGTACCACAGGTACGATTATATAAGGCCAGGACATCTCGGAGCGATGCTCTAGGTATGACGTCAGAGACCATCGACGAAAATGAAGCCCGCTGTAAACCAAGTGACTCCAGCCCTCGGATGTTGTTGAGCACTTGGCCATATAGTTGTCGGAGGGCTTTTGTGTCAACGAGTGTACGAACATGAGTCAGATGCCGGAATCTTGCACAATATTCCTGTTCCTTGCGCGCCTTGTCACCCAACCGCTTATGTACCATAACTATGGCGTTCTCATAACATGCTTCTGTCGTTGTAGGACCAGCCACCGCTGAATCACCGTCTCCTTTCAAAAACTGCCACAATTATTGAAACTTGAACTTCGTTATCAGAGTGACGTTGTTATGGACAAGCTTGGTAAACTGCTCCCAGAACTCCGTGTATTTACGCACACCCCAGGGAAGCGTAAAATCATGAGCTTTGTAGTTTGGCTTCCGCCCTATCAGCTGGTATGTGTCGCGATCGTATGTGAAGTCGTAACCGATCCATCTTCTACATGATCGCTTGAAATGCGCTTGCGCCTGCTTAACAGCTTGGCGAGGATTCGCATCGCGTTATTCTCGTATAGAAGTGTGATATCGTATTCGGCTTGGAAGTGATTGTCCGAGATGAGACTTTACAATTCAGAGTGGACCTTCTTCATTTCATTGTTATTTGTTTTTAGCATCTCGTACATGGAAACGAGCTGTTCCTGCATCGCCAAGTCATTGCAATGTAAGACACTTGTCTGATTGATGATCCGGCTGCTCAGGGCTCTTCGCAATGTCCGCTTCACCTTGATCTTCTCTCTGTTTTTCAGGCCACTCATAGCCGTTGGCTGGTCAATGCTGGGTCGATCGGCACCAATATGTGGGCGATATGACGTAGATCAGCCATAAAAAGACTCGAATCCATCAAGGCAGTAAAAAGATTTTATTTACAGGTGTGAAGTCATTGAGACCCTGCTAATACTCGGAGAACCCCGTTTTAAAGGATGATAGTCTTTCTTGAGGACGTTCGATGCCTAAGTTTCGGTTTGTCTGTTTGTCTATCTGTATTTGCACCGTTCGTTGGATTCCACGTCGACTGGTTGTGCCCTCGCAATCTGCAACGTCAGCGTAGCTCTAGCCGTCTGGGCTGGGCTACGTCATCTCCTCTCGCCGATCTCCGACGACCGCATAGCTCTGACCTACTGGACTTGCCCTACACCCTCTCCCGACGCCGACAAGAGCTCTAGCAAGTGGTGCCCCGTCCTCGGACTCCTGTGACCGTGTTTACATCTTTCCTATCTCCCCTATCCCATCATATGCCCACGCTCACTGTCCCAGCGCATCTCTTTATCTTTATACATTTAATTCTACCCTTTTAATCCCTCCTCACGCCGTCCCTTGTTAGCTACTGCTGAGGTGCCGCTACGTGATTCAGACAGTTACGGGGCTCCCTTTTCTCTTTTTTCCCTCCTATAACCACTTCTCTGTCTGTCTGTCTGTCTGTCTGTCTGTCTGTCTGTCTGTCTGTCTGTCTGTCTGTCTGTCTGTCTGTACATTCGACTCTTTGTCCACGGTAACGATCTCAGATACGTCTAAAGTCACTGTGATGAGTGAAGTGGCCGTGCGTGATCGCGAAGATACAATTGTGTTTGAAGTGCGCGCCACAGAGACAGTCGAAGAAGACGACGCAGCAAAATCAGGGCAGGTGGTGGTGCGAAGAAGAAGAGGGAGACAGACGTGGCTGGAAGGAAGAAGCAAGGTTGAAGAACCAGGGCGTGGGAGCAGTGACCCGTCGGGTTGCGGACTTGAGGTCTCAGCAGGCTCCCACCTGGGGCCATACCAGCCGTCCTTGAAGTTCGGGCCTGGCGTGGGCGAAACGTCGCCAGGACGTTTCCGCCAGGTGAGTCCGGCACCTACGGCAGCGAGCGCCAGCCAGTGTTCGAGATAGGCATGGCAAACGCCATGCGTGCTCCAGGTCAACGACCTCCGCAGTGAGCCGCGTTCTTGACCGCGGCTGTCATTGCACTTACCAGGCTACCCAAGCGTCGGCTGTCCCTTCCCAGCGTTGAGTTTGCCGCCGGGACTTGACCACTGTCTTCCTCTCCGGTGAACTATTTCTCTTTTTATGCCCTTGTGGCTCTCATACCAGCATTCCAAGCATGTTATATTTTCTCTTACTTCATTTATTATTAGACATTTTATGTTTTTTGTAAACACATTTTTTGTGTGATTGCATAAACGGCCTCGTTACTGCCCGATGACGATTGAGTCATCGCAGGTTTCCGTACAGACACACGAGCGTCTCGTCTAGAGCTTTGTCTCTTTATACAGCTCGTTACATTGGCGTCCAAGGCGACAGGACGAAGCCGTTTATTGCATTATTAGTTACTGTTCCCTGGTTACATTTTGCTAGAAAAAAAGACAGATCAAAGATGAGTTCGGATTTAACGGCACTGGCGTTGCGCACGGGGCAAGATGGAGCTGAGTTAAGGGTTTGGGTAGAAGAACGGGAGTCTCGAGCTCGAGAAGAGAGGGCTGCAGAACGTGAAGCAAGGAAAGAGAAGATGGAGCAGATGTAATTAGAACGGCGACTTCAGGAGGAATGCCAGAAGACTATACAGCTGCGTCTTCAACTCGCTCAGGCTGAAGGCGTTAGAGACTCAGTGGTGGCTGACCAAGGCCGACCAGTTCCAGCATCTCCTACCATTAATCCCCACCATTTCATGCCGGGGTTTAACGAGAACCGGGACGACTTAGACGCATACCTAAAAAGGTTTGAGAATGTTGCTACCAGTCAAGAATGGCCAAAAGACAAGTGGGCCACGGCCCTAAGTTTGTGTTTGAGCGGGGAGGCTCTCAAGGTCTTTGGTCGTCTGTCGCCAGAAGAGGCTCTCGATTATGACAAAACCAAGTTGGCGCTAATGCAACGATTTCGCTTCACGGCGGAGGGCTACCGTGAAAAATTCCGACACAGCAAGCCACAAGATGGTGAAACGGGCGTGCAGTACGCAACGAGGCTAACAAGCTTCTTCGACAGATGGGTTGAGATGTCGAAAACAGAAAAGGAATACTCATCAGTTCGGAATCTCATAGTAGCGGAGCAATTTATAAACAACTGTCATGATAAGGTGGCGCTATTTTTGCGACAGAAAAACTGCCGTAAGCTTGAAGAGATGGCGGAAGCGGCCGACAATTTCTTAGAAGCTCAGCGACAGTCAAACTTGCTTGTTTTCCGTGACAAAGGAGAGAACACTCATGCAGGAAAAGGCGGTAATTCAACTTCAAAGGCTTCCACTCGATGTTTTGTGTGTGACAAGACCAGTCACAGAGCTGCAGAATGCCACGCTCGGACAAGGTAACCATACTGTGGGTATTGTCGTAAAACTGGGCACGACACCCAAGCGTGTACCAAGATATCCAGCACTACCCGGAAAGCCTCATGTATATGGTCGCAAAGGGAGGACATTAACGATGTCGAGCAGGTGGAGGACGAAAAAAGCGAAGAGAGTATGGCTAGTGCAGTGAATACCGAACCAAGGGCGACGAAGCTTCAGATGCCCGTGTCGCAGGGCGTGATATTCGGCAAGATTGCCTCAGTATTACGGGACACAGGAAGTAATACGATGGCTGTGCGGCGTTCCCTCGTGTCAGACGGAGCACTTACGGGAACCACGGCAACATTGTTCTTGGCGGATGGAAGTAGATTTAAGGTTCCAGAGGCAAAGGTGGAAATTTTTTCACCATACTTTTCAGGCGTATGCATCGTAAAATGCATGATTTCCCCGTTATACGACATTATCGTGGAAATGTGCCCGGATCACGTCAGGCTCACGACCCTGATACAACATGGAAAGAGAAGCTTGCTGTACCGAAATTAGAGATGGACAGCGTAGCACATAAACGATACAAGGAGGAAAGTCTTCACTTGAACCACTTGCTGAGCGGCATCAAGAGCACAAGGTCTAAGCCGGATTCAGCCACACTCAAGGTCGTCAGTTTGAAAATGACCAGAAAGGATCTCGAAACTGCGCAAGCAGAAGACAAGACTTTGCATACCTGCAGAAACAAAGTCGGACAAGAATATTATGGAAGGGGATCAACCCAGTATTCGTTTACCATAGAAAGGGGGATAGCCTACCGCCATTACCGGTTATCCTCTGGCAAAATGATAGAACAGGTGGTAGTTCCCTGCAAATCGCGCAGCCAAGTGTTTGAGATGGCGCACGAAAGTCTGATGTCATGACATCGAGCTACGAAAAGAACCATTGATCGGGTACTAGGATCATTCTATTGGCCTGGAGTACAGGAAGAAGCTAAAAGATATGTTCGATCTTGTGATACGTGCCAAAGAACGTACGCGAAAAGCAAAGTAGGCAAAGCACCACTTGGCCAAATGCCGTTGATTGAGACACCATAGAGCGAGTGGCAGTTGACATTATCGGACCCTTGAAACCAGTCTCTAACAAGGGTAACCGATACATTCTGACAATGGTTGACTTTGCGACACGTTATCCGGACGCAGTGGCCCGGCCCGCGATTGATTCGGTGACTGTGACAGAGAGCCTGTAGGAAATGTTTTCACGCACTGGATTTCCCCGTGAGATTCTGTGCGATCAGGCATCTTGCTTCACGTCCGAGTTGATGAGAGAAGTCAACGCATTGTTATCCATCAAACATCTAATTTCGACACCCTACCACCTTATGTGCAACGAGATGGTTGAATGGTTTAATGGCACGCTGAAACAGATGCTGCGAAAACTATGTCAAGAGGATCCGAAATCATGGGATCGGCTGCTCGCGCCACTCCTTTTTGCATACCGAGAGGTACCCCAAAGGAGAATGGGATTCTCGCCGTTTGAACTTATCTATGGGAGATACGTTATAGGCCCTCTCAGTATATTGAAGGAGATATGAACGGGAGAACACATCAGTGATGAAGTAAAAACAACGTATGGCTACGTCTTGGATCTTCGAGATCGTCTTGAGAAGACGTTGCAAGTAGCCCATGAGGACTTGTCACAAGCGAG
The DNA here is from genome assembly GCA_013436015.1 of Rhipicephalus annulatus. Classification (NCBI taxonomy): domain Eukaryota; kingdom Metazoa; phylum Arthropoda; class Arachnida; order Ixodida; family Ixodidae; genus Rhipicephalus; species Rhipicephalus annulatus. The sequence goes on along the minus strand of WOVY01016024.1, from coordinate 456,421 downwards.
GAAAACTCAAAAGCAGTACTAGGATTGGGGTAGCAAGAACCGCCTGTTAGAAGTGGGAGATCTTGCTTTGATCTTACTCCCTACCACGGACAACAAGTTATTGATGCAATGGAAAGGACCTTTTCGAGTCGTTGGAAAGAAAGATAACCACGATTATTTATTGGACCTGGGACATGGCAACAAACTGTTCCACATAAATATGCTGAAGCGCTATGAAAATCGGCAGCCGAGGGCAACCCCTCAAACAGCATCTTTCGTGGTCGTGGAAGAGGACGAGACATACACGCCATTACCAGTCTGCAAGACTACCCGAAGCGTTGGCGTGGAAGCAATTCCTATAGCCGAGGGACTGGAAGAAGAGAAGCGTGTTGCGCTTCAAAAGATTCTAGCCGCTTATGACGATGTCTTTTCCGACATCCCCGGAAAGACAAACATTTTGGAGTGCCGCCTTCAGTTGACAGCATCTGAACCTATTTACACTCCACAGTACCCTTTGCCGATAGCTATGAAGGAAGTCGTCGAGAAGGAAGTTCAAGACATGCTGAAGCTTGGCGTCATCGAGAGATTGAATTCTCCTGACAATTCACCACTGGTTCTCGTCAAGAAGCCGGATAACACTTATCGTACGTTTGTGGACTTTCGGCGCATCAATGAGATTCTAATCTCCGATGCCGAACCCATACCACGAACGGACATAATGTTCACCGAGGTCGGCACCAAGAAATATTTTTCCAAGTTCGATCTGACGAAAGGCTATTGGCAAGTCCCACTCCATCGGGCTTCAAGACCAGTCACTGCCTTCTCGACGCAGTCAGGACATTACTAATTCATATATATGCCTTTCGGCTTCAAGACGGCTTCCGCAGTGTTCACGAGATCAATGAGGACTCTTCTTCAGGGTGTGGAAAACGTAGTCCATTACATTGACGACGTTCTCGTAGCTGCAGTGACCTGGGAGGAGCACTTGGAGACTTTACAACACTTGTTGCAGCGAGTCCGTGAAGCAGGACTAACCATCAAGCCTCAGAAATGTGAAATCGCCGTGGAATCCATCATCTTCTTGGGTCATCGGTTGGGAGGCGGAACTCTTCAACCAGTAGAAAGTACAGTGGCGAAGATTGCTAACGCAACTCGACCCGAGACCAAGAGGCAGCTGCTATCGTTCCTGGAATTAGCAGGATACTACCGCGATTTAATACACCGATATGCCGAAAAGGCCCAGCCTTTAAAGGAATTAACCAAGAAAAGGGAGAGCAAGATCTGCTGGAACCAAGAAAGAGAAGCGGCTTTTGAGACACTGAAGCAAGCTCTCTCATCAGGACCAATAGTACGAGCTCGTGATCCGAAACGCACATTCGTACTGCGTTCGGATGCGTCTGACACCTGTATCGGGGCAGTTCTCATGCAGGACCACGATGGGGTGTTACATCCAGTGTCATACGCCAGCCGACAGCTGTTGCCGCGAGAACAGAATTACTCCACCATAGAACGAGAATGTCTGGCACTAGTGTGGGCAATAGAAAAGTTTGACATCTTTGTGTACGGAACGCAGTCTGTTGTGCAAACTGATCACCAACCATTACAATAACTAGCTAAGGCCAAACACCTGAACAGCAGAGTACTGAGATGGAGTCTGGCATTACAAGAGTATTCTTTTGTTATTCAACATATTAGAGGCTCAGATAATTTAGGTGCCGATTTCAAAGTAGGCTGTAACCTAAGCTTTTAAGGAAGTGTATTGCAACTGGTTTACAGTTTGTCTACAATGTATATTTCTGAACCACGTGGTTTATTCACCAGAAGAAAACAGTCATCTTGCCATGGCTGACTACATGTTTTTTCCTTGTTTTTATATGTGAGGGTGTGTGAACATTTATTGTGGACATATATCACCTCTATTCACTGGTGCGGTGCAGTGGTCTTGTGCGGACACGTGGTGTTTGCGACTAAGACGTGGCTAGAAAGTTTAAAAAAGAAACTTTTTCCGAAGGGCGGGCATGTGTGATGAGTGAAGTGGCCGTGCGTGATCGTGAAGATAGAATTGTGTTTCAAGTGCGCGCCACACAGACAGTTGAAGAAGACGACGCAGGAAAATCAAGGCAGGTGATGGTGTGAAGAAGAAGAGGGAGGCAGACGTGGCTGGAAGGAAGAAGCAAGGTTGAAGAACCAGGGCGTGAGAGCAGTGACCCGTCGGGTTGCGAACTCGAGGTCTCAGCAGGCTCCCACCTGGGGCCATACCAGCCATCCTTGCAGTTCGGGCCTGGCGTGGGCGAAACGCCGCCAGGACGTTTCCGCCAGGCGAGTCCGGCACCTACGGCAGCGAGCGCCAGCCAGCGTTCGAGATAGGCATGGCAAACGCCATGCGTGCTCCAGGTCAACGACCTCCGCAGTGAGCCGCGTTCTTGGCCGTGGCTGTCATTGGACTTACCAGGCTACCCAAGCGTCGGCTGTCCCTTCCCAGCGTTGAGTTTGCCGCCGGGACTTGACCACCGCCTTCCTCTCCGGTGAACTCTTTCTCTTTTTATGCCCTTGTGACTCTCACACCAGCATTCCAAGCATGTTATATTTTTTCCCTTACTTCATTTATTATTAGACCTTTCATGTCTTTTCTAAATACATTTTTTGTGTCATTGCATAAACGGCCTCGTTACTGCCCGATGACGATTGAGTCATCGCAGGTTTCCGTACAGAAACACGAGCGTCTCGTCTAGAGCTTTGTCTCTCTATACAGCTCGTTACAGGCACCAAACGATACTTCAAACAACCAAACTTATCCACCGCGCCCACCAGCCTATGTTTCAGCGTTCTTATTTGCGCGATTGGGGGATTGTCAATTCAAAAGCAACTATTGCGGATATTTGAGGCACTCTAACGAAACGTCGAAGTTTTGTATGTGGGCGTTTACACTAGAGAAAGCACACACAAGTAGTTTTAAAGATAGTAGCGTTTATCACGCTGCACTGGCACTGCAACACAATGCTTGAAAAGGAAAAAAGTTTCCAACACTTTGCTAAGACGACATAGTGGAGGCACCTCCTTATCTACTCCTTGTCACGTCCGAAACAGGCCCGCATCATTCTCCGCTGGCGTTCACACCTCCCTTCGTTTCTGGAGATAACTGCCAGGTGGCGCTTGTGCCTAACGTGCCACGAGAGAGGGAAAGGGCCGAGAAAAAGGTTCCTAGTAGTACATCCACAGGCCCAGATGGCATTTCATTTAGGCTGATAAAGACATTAGGTCCACAGTCTAAGCAGGCTTTGAGAGAGGCAGCGAGCATAACAATAATCGATAGTAAAGTCCCCGAGGGATGGAAACTTAGCACGATGAGCATGATCCATAAAGGAAAGGGGGACAAAGCTGACATAAACAACTACCGCCCTATACCAGTGACATCAGTGGTCTACAGGCTGGCGATGCAGATTATAAAGGAAAGACTGCAGGCATGAATAGAGGATGAGGGGGTACTGGGGAACTGCAGAAAGGGTTTCGGAAACACAGGAGGTTGGAAGACAATCTGTTCTCACTGACGCAGTGCATAGAAATAGCAGAAAAGAAACACAGGTCCCTGTGGCTAGCATTTTTGAATATCAAGGGAGCGTACAATAGCGTGGTTCAAGAGGAATTGTGGGGAATACTGGACACACTAGGCGTGCAACATGAAGTCACTAATCTTTTAAAGGGTATCTATAAAGGTAACAAGCTAGTTACAAAGTGGGAAAAACAGGTATCCAAGCCTGCAGAGGTAAAACAGGGGCTTAGGCAGGGGTGCCCACTGTCACCCTCATTATTCATGATGTACCTACAAGGATTAGAGGCAAAATTAGAGGGAAGTGGACTGGGCTTCAACCTCTCTCTAGTCAAACAAGAAAAACCTATTGATTAGGCACTACCAGCCCTAATGTACGCAGATGATGTAGTGCTAATGGCCAACTACAAGAAAGATTTGCAGAGATTGATGGACATCTGCGGTAATGAGGGAGATAGGTTAGATTTTAGATTCAGTGAGGAAAAATCAGCAGTCATGATTTTCAATGACAACGAAGGTAGTGAGCTTAGAATACAGGAGGTCACGCAAGAGATAACAGGTAAATACAAATATCTTGGCGTATGGATAAGCAATGGGTCGAGTATCTGAGGGAACACAAAATATATGTGACGACTAAAGGTAACAGGATTGCAGCAGGGATGAAAAATAGGCCACTGTGGAATTACAATAGGTATGATGTTGTAAGAGGAATATGGAAAGGGTTCATGGTTCCTGGGCTTACGTTCGGCAATGTGGTCTTGTGCATGAGATCAGAAGTTCAAGCAAGATTAGAATTTAGGCAACGTAGAATAGGTAGGCTTGCTTTAGGAGCTCACGGGAATACACCAAATCAGGGAGTACAAGGTGATATGGGATGAATATCATTTGAGGGCAGGAAAGCTAGCAGCAAGATAAAATTTGAGAAGCGATTGAGAGAATTGGGGGAGGAGCGTTGGGCTAGGAAGGTCTTCAGCTACTTGTACATGAAGAATGTCGATACAAAATGGAGAAAGCGAACCAGGAAGTTGACTGGTAAATACTTAGAAAACAGCAGGTGGCCAAACCAAAAAGAACTATCGGTTAAGAAGAAAGTGGAGGAAACGGAGACTGACATGTGGAGAATGGGCATGATTAAGAAGTCCGCACTAGAGATCTATCAAACTTTTAAGCAGGAAATTGCCAAGGAGAGGATCTATGATAATAGTCGGTGTAGTTCTCTACTGTTTGAGGCCAGGACGGGAGTACTGCGAACCAAGACATATCGGGCCAAATACAAAAGGGTAGACACAGTATGCAGTGCATGTAGAGAGGAAGAAGAAACTGCCGAACACTTGATAATGTTCTATAAAGGGCTTCACCCTATAGTTCAGGATGATGGCGCAGAGTTTTTCAAAGCACTGGGGTTTAGGGACCGGGAGGGCAAAATGGACTTTAAGCGGGTAGACTTAACTAGAAGGAGGTTATGTGATTGGTGGCTAAAGCCAAGGCACGAGTGAAAATTAAACTCTTCACTGCAAAGTACGAATCCTCAAACTCACTTTTTAAGAAAAAAAAATATAGTTTTTGGTTCATTAAGCATTACGGCTTGGTGGCGCTAGCCACCGCCCGATCTAAAGGGTACAGCCATATTCATCCATCCATCCATCCTCGATGTGCTCGTTCGCCTTCAGTACACGGATCAAGACTCTAACGCAGCGCTTCCAGAATACAATTCACCACTTTTCTCACGCAGAACATCAAATAAACATTTTGTTTACTCTCTCCACATGCAAGACTATCATCTTTCGACGAAATTTGCAGTGAAACATCCAGATACGGGGTCATTGTTTCCTCTCGGGCTTGTTCTTACTTTATCCTCTTTCTCTAGTGGTCCGCCAGCGCTTGCAACAGAATTAACAGTTGTTATATACCTTCTTCTTCAGGGATAGTGGCAATCTGTCATTCATGATTTGAGAATGCTTGCTAATGTGCTCTACCCACTTTTAGTTTTCCAGTTACTCTGATCTCGTGGTTTTGCTTCGCGGTTAGTACCTCTTCTAAGTAGACGTACTCTTTGACATTTCAAGTTCACTGCTACCTATCTCGAAACAAAAATCTCTCCCGAGGTTGTACAGTTTTGGTTTTCTACAGGGTAAGCCTGTAGAATAACTACAGTCTCATCATCACCATCATCATCCTGACTACAGCCAACGCAGGACCAAGGCCTATTACGTGTTCGGCCAGTCAGGTTTACCCTGCAGATTTCGGCAACCTTGTGCAAATTTCCAACATTGGTGTATTTATGTGCATTTTCTTACAACAGCGGTGTACGGCTTGCGTTTTCATGTTTTTGGTGCCTCGAATCTTAGAGCGTCTCTATATTCGACTCACTGGTGTATAGCTGCTACCGCTGCTGAATCGAATTTTGAATTCAAAGCATTTCTTAGTGAACTTCGGCGACTTTGAGCGTATCTATCTATCTAGCGGCCTAGAACTTTTAGCTCTCCTGGCCGTTTCGATAATTATATTCTCACCAAACGTAGTATGGCGCATACCATGACTGTATGGGGAACATAATCGACTAGCCATAACATGAACATTATGACTTGTATGTCTTGATTGTCATGATTTACATTTCATGGTCCTACAGCGGTTGTTTCGTTCACATGGCATGTGTCAAAACTGGTATGTATGGCATGATTGCATTGCGAACACATGCAATACTTGCATGCACTTGCACACGCGGTGGGCCCTGACATGAAATTCATGACATGCGTGTGATGTAGCAAAATGAATTCATGCAACACGCAAGTTGCATTCGCGGCCGTTTCGCCAGCGTCACACATACCAAATTTAGTATTACAGTGCGTGAACAGAAGACGAAGGTATGTGACTAGTGCGAACATGACGATCATTAGATGCGTGTCATGTAACAGCATGACTACATACCACGCTCATGATCCGCTGGCATCCGTTTCGCAAGCTTCACTTATAACAAATTTGGTATTTGATTTGATTGATATGTGGGGTTTAACGTCCAAAAACCACCATTTGATTATGAGAGACGCCGTAGTGGAGGGCTCCAGAAATTTCGACCACCTGCGGTTTTTTAACGTGCACCCAAATCTGAGCACACGGGCCTACAACATTACGGCCTCCTTCGGAAATGCAGCCGCCACAGCTGGGATTCAATCCCGGGACCTGCGGGTCAGCAGCTTAGTACCTTAGCCACAAGACCACCGCGGCGGGCAAACAAATTTGGTATTACGCACCGCGAACCGACGACATGGTAAATAACACATGCAAACGGTAAAATCACGACATGCGTGTCATGTAACACCATGACTACATGCCACACTGATGATGCGCTCGCGGCCGTTTCGCTAACTTTACTTATGCCAAATTTAGTATTATGCGACGCCAATGAATGACGAAGGTATGTGACAATTATAAACATGATACTGATGAGATGCGTGTCATGTGAGAACATGACTACATTGCACAGTCAAGGCGCCAATACATTTCAACTTGACGCGGTGCGCGTGTTTGCCGGCGTTCATTTCGTAGCGTCTCGCGGGCATTGCCCCGCCAGGCACCGGTCCTCTCATACACTCATTCGCAGGCGCATGCCGCGCGGCGTTGCTTTGACGCATGGGCATTTTAGTGCGTCCAGTGTCCCTCCGTCACGAAAAGAGGGAGACGCTATGTTGTCTGGGTAACGCATCGGCGCGAAATGCAGACTTTCACATTTCGCACCTGTTGCCGTCGGGCCGCGCCGACGGACGCTGGTCGCGCCTGGCGTCATACTGTAGAATGCTCGCGTTTTGCTCACGTAGCGTCACTGTGCCTAGCGTGTGCGCGCGTCGAAGCTACATCGGGGTATATGGGGCCTTTCATGATGCGCTCCCGGCCGTTTTGCTAGCTCCACATATAACAAGTTTGGTGTTAGGTGACGTCAACGGATGATAAAATTATGACTTGTGCAAACATGGTAATTCTGACATGCGTGTCATGTAAGAACACGACAACATACCGCGCTCATAATGTGCTCGCGGGCGTTTCGCTAGCTCCATGTATACTAAATTTTGTATCGCGTGACGTGAATAGACGACGAAGATAAACTACAAATTCAAACATGATAGTCAGACATGGAGGTCATTTATGGCACCATTTACCTCCACCTCGTAACGTTGCGCTGATTTCAAAGTAACATATCAACATTTCTGATTAGTGCTTCACATATCATCAATTCCCACTCAATGCAGGCTCTGCCAATTTTTAGTATCATGCATCGCACATTCCTATTACTGAACGATCGTAACGCTAATAAACAAGTACGCACCGATGAATTTAATTTGTTGAATCGTCCTCAAGAATTACTTCCCCACTATCATGGTGCCCATATTGAGAAACCTTACAAAACAGCTAGAACTGTGTCTTCATTCACAGTATCCCTATAACTGAGAAGTCCCACAAATGGCCAGTGGAGACATCATTCTTGAACTCCTTGATCAGGTACGTACAGTTGGGAAAACTAAATAACCTCAGTACCTTTAGTGGCATTGCTGTTTCTATAGCACCACAGCAATATCCATGATATTTACACGTGGTGTCGTATCGAATGCGCATCCACATACACCTATCTGAGACCGAACTCCGCAAGGGTGAAAGGAAAAAAACGTCACAAATATATAGCGAATTGAAATCCGAAGAAACAACCAGGAAATCCCCACGAAACGTCTGATACTGACCTTTGCTGCCATTGAAGAACCACGAAGCATAAAAAAGGACCACACAAAAAAGCTATCAAACCATACATTACAAACCCTCGCAGATGCGCGAAGCCCATGATTTCGCCTTTGCTCTCAGGACTGCCGTGGCCGACCTACATGTGCGTAATGTGGTGTCCAAGGTCGTGGCTTAAATTGCTGCTACGAAACGCCACACTCCGTGTATTGCGACATACACCAAGGTTTATAGACATGTCCATGTCCGAAGTAGAAGACACAAAAGACATTGTTACACTGAAGACCAACGAAAGTATCTGTTTTAAAGAACCTCGCGGAAGATGCGTTCTTTTAATAGCACAACCTATGCTGAATGTGCCTCAGGGGGCAGCGTTGCATAGTGCGCAGTGTAGCTTAGTGGTAGAATACTGAGCTGGCATCCAGCAGATCTGGGTTAAAGCCCCACTTTTTCTTTTGTGCTAGGTTTGCCATTAGGTCACAAGCACCAGCCTAGCTCAGTTAAAGAATGCTGGGTTGGCACCCAGATGACCCGGGTTTCGAGCCGTACTGTGTCTTTGGTGTTAAGCGTTTTTGTTAATTTCACGCGATGTGGTTACGGACACCGGCGGCAGACAACTGCTCGTGACCTGAGTTTTGATCTCATAACAGCTTTCGCTGTAAAACGTTCTCTTGGCGGAAGCCCAGATCTGAAGCACTCATAGTGAATACGCTTCACAGTAGTAAAGTATATTCACTACTGTGAAGTTCAGCCCCAGGCTAGCGAATAGGATGAAACCACTTGGGCACGTCCAGCCCTTAACTAGTGAAAGTGATTGAACAACACGTGATTGTAAACGACAAACTGACATTTCAGAGCGTGATGATCACTAAAATGACTACGTTTGCTAGAAGGATTCAGATAAGCCTGAAGAAACGCAACAAGTGACTCGGAAAAAGAGAATGGCAGGTACGCTTGCTATAAGCGGATCTGGCACTCTAAATGGAGGAACAGGTTCTCTAAGGATGCTATGAAATAATCACAAGAATTCGTAAAATTAACTGAGTAATAAAATGCCGCTGCACTGCGAAAGATATAGTTGTACTTAAACCAATACTAAACTATATTGCTATCTTGAATCGTTCGTCCGCAATCGATCAGCAATCAAACTTGTCTCCTCGTACTTCGCGAAGCCTAAGCCACTGAGCAAGAGTACAGCGCTGGTTGTGGCATTTGTAAGCGTAGTTGACTTACCTGCTCAAATTGCTGTGCGAGCTGCTCCGCTTTCAGCAAGTCGCCGCCGAGAAATTTTCTGAGCGCGACCCAGCGAAGGAACGTGGGTGCGTTTTGGCAGTTGGGCAGAAAGGAGTAGGCACCAAGGAGAAGTGCCATCATCAGGGATGGCTTCATGGCTGGAGGTGTACGCACTGAGAGTAGAAACGATGCGGTGTATAAATTAAGTATTTCGTTACTACGAGAGGTTATGTTTTACTATAGTGGAATACTTCAGGCCTACCACGTATAAACACTTCACGAGTGTTGAATGCCTCAGTGTGTTCTTTTTTAACCAGGGTGCGTTAAGAATCACTGTTGCACGTACAACACCAGTGTAATTCAGGCTCAGCGCAAAGAGTTTCAGACAAATATTGTAGGAAGACAGAATACAAACTAGCTCAAATAAACATTGTACTTCACGCATCAGAAACCACAGAGTGACAACAAGTAATATGCGAAAAAAAGCAGACGGGACGTGCGCTCACTTTCAAAGAATTTTATTGCATTTCCTGAACACATGCACAAACGGATATGAAGCGGGAGAAGCAAGAAATGAAAAAAAAATGAACGCGTGATGTTTATGGCAAAACAATTAAGCTCTTTGAGAGATAACTGAACCGAAGCCTTGTTAACACAATTGCTTGTCACCTTAGCTTTCTCGATGCTTTAATTGATATGTAGGGTTCAACGTCCTGAAACCACCATATGATTATAAGAGGCACCATAATGAAAGGCTCTTGAAATGTCGACTACCTGGGGTTCTTTAACGTGCACGCAAATCTGAGCACACGGGCCTACCACGTTCCCGCCTCAACGGATATGCAGCCGCCACAGCTGGGATTCAATCTCGCCACCTGCGGGTCAGCAGCCAAGTACCTTAGCCACTAGACCACTGTGGTGGGGCTACCTTCGATGCCTCTACATTTTCCTTGTATTATCACGATGCCGCTATAACAAGACTAAGGAGTCATCAAACATGGGAAGGCGCTGTGGCTTCACGCCTCATTTTCTGCAATGGGCAGCAAGTTGCTCATCTATAGCGGCGTTCCTGATTTTCTAGTTGTGCTCGAGCCAACGCATGTTGAGGCGTCTCATCCGGGCGACGTAGTGCCGTTGAAATTATAAAGAAGTTTGCTAAACCACGGTTATTGTGCAGGAGACGTCAGTTTTTTTTTTGTTTCATAGACCAAACAAGGTACCGCTTCCTAGTCGGACACCTCAACTTGCACTAGCTCTAAAGTTGACTTGGCTGTCAGCCCTTGTCAAGCTGCCGCTTTTGGAGAGAGATTTCGCCCCTACAGCTATGCATTATCAAATGCATTGATGATTTTGATTGATATCTCAGGTTAAACGTCCCAAAGCCACCGTATGACTATGCGAGACGCCGTAGTGGGAGGCTCCAAAAATTTCGACTACCTGGGGTTCTTCAAAGTGCACCCAAATCTCAGCACACGGGCCTAAAACTTTCCCGCCTGAATTGGAAATGCAGTCACCGCAACCGGGATTCAATTCCGTGACGTGTGGGAAATGGATTGAGGAAAATTATTATCATCATCATCATCATAATAATTTTATTATTATTATTATTATTATTATCATTATTATTAGTCTCAGTATAGGATTGCAGTAACATTTTTCTGGCTCTGTCTTCTTTTGCGATTCTCACAACATCAAGTGTATACCTTCTTAAATGAAGCGTGAAACAGGCTTTTTTTTATTTAAGCCTTCAGCGACTGGGATAATGACATGTTATGCCGTTTGGTTAGGTAGAGCAATTTTCACAGGGAGAAGGTGAACATGGCATCTGCTACACTCGTAACTGAATATATTTCAGAAAAAATACATCATACATATGCACCCATGCCCTCTCCACCCCGCGACAACGGAATAAAATAACAGTCGCTGCTAACTTATCTAATAGCAAAATTTCTTAACTTCAGGATAAAATAATCATGGCACGTGCAGCAACGAGTTTATGCAACCTCATCTATGAAAGAAGCTTTCGCGCACGCTCAAGCGATAAGCTGAGACTCTGCAGCTTAAACACTACAAAGAAGAACAACTTAAACCTTTTTTTTTCGTCAACACACATAAGATTGGTGCTGCATTCCAGGCCACAGTATCTGAAAGAGACTTGTGGTAGTTATGTGTGTCATCGTACCTTCGGAATCACCTTAAGACATTCAAGGTGCTGGATTCTTTTGTTTTTAAAAAACACGGATGCGCTACTAACGCGTTGCCGCATGGTTTCGCGTGCTTTCATGGGGAACAGGACGAAGAAGTTCAGACTGAGTCGCTTCTTGGCCTGCTCAACAAGCACTACAGCGCAAGGTTTGTCTTGAGCGGGACAAGATTAGTAGATCTGCTTTACACGACGACTCACGACTCACCCCATGCGCAAAAGTTCGCCCAGGAGCCGCAACACAGGCCATCTGTCTGTGATAACGCCAGCTCACGGAGCAAGCCACCGGGAACTAGGCCTACCACAAGAGATGCAGGAACAGCTTATTGACATCTAGTGGCTAAGGTACTCGGCTGCTGACCCGCATGTCACGGGTTTGATTCCTGGCTGCGGCGGCTGCATTTCCGATGGAGGCGGAAATGTTGTAGGCCCGTGTGCTCAGATTTGGGTGGACGGTAAAGAGCCCCAGGTGGTCGAAATTTCCGGAGCCCTCCACTACAGCGTCTCTCATAATCATATGGTGGTTTTGGGACGTTACACCCCACAAATCAATCAATCAATCAATCAGCTTATCGACAGAGCGACTATAACTTCACATCAAGGCACCATGGAAACTCCTACGTCGTCAATGCCGATCTACTGAACAGAATCCGCTGAAGCCTGGTCCCTCTCACGGAGATCTGTTTGAGAATTCGAACTACTGGCTCAGCGAGTTTGAACTTGTAACATCGATCAACTACTGGGACGAACCAGCAAACTTCGCAACGTCTACGCCCGCTTAAATGACGACACCCGAACGTGGCTTAGCAGAGTTGATGTGTGGCGCCAGTTTGCACATTGCGTCCTGAAGAGCTACAAGAGCCCCAACCTCCACGAATGTGCTCAACATGCATTGCCCTCAATCATCCCGATGCCTATTGAGACTGTCACCATGTACGTGGAGGACATGGCGCCGCTTTTCAGGCGAGCGCATTTAGCAATGCCGAAAGAAAAAAATTGACCCATCCCACGCACTGTGTGGGAATTGATGATATGGAAAGCACGAATGAGGAAGGTTGATATGTCACATTAAGTTGAGCACAACGTTATGAACTCAACGTTAATAAGGCCGTACTTGATTTCCATGCTTGTTATGTTTGAAGGTGTTATTTCCTTCATCGTCTGTTGCCATCATGTAATACGAACTTTCGTAAATGTGGAGCTAGGGCAATGACCATGATTGCGCTGAGCCCAGCATGTATTCGTACTTTACATGAACCGCACGTCATGATTATCCCGTTTGGACGTGTAATTTACCTTCATTGTTCATTCACGTCACGTAAAACCACACTTGGTATATGTGAATCTATCGAAAGGGTCTTGGGCGCATCATGGGTGTGGTATTTTGTCATGTTATTGCGTATAACTCATGTAATGATTGCCTCGTTTGCACCAGTTATATACGTTTTTCACCAATTTACGTCACGTAACACCAAGTTTGGTATATGCGAAGCTAGCCAAGCGCCAGTGGGCTTATCATGAGCTTGGTATGTAGTCCTGTGATTAAATAACGCGCATATCATGATTATCCTGTTTGCAGCAATCCTGTGCTCTCGTCATTCATTCACCTCCCGTAATACCGAATGTGGTATTTGTGAAGCTAGTGAAACGACTGCGAGCACACCATGAGCGTTGTGTGTAGTCATCACTCGACGTCACATGAAAATCATCACATTCATGTCGTAATTTCCGCGTTAGGGCTGACACTAATTGGCGCTGAGCAGTCATATCATACCTACCAGTTTGGCGAAATGTCATGTGAACGAAACCACCGCAAGAACTGTAGACCATAAAATGTAAATCATAATGTTCATCACATACACATCATGATTTTTATGTGATGATTTGCCAATGATGCTTGTCATACAGTCATGTTATGTCATACCAATTTTGGTATTGATATCGTTATCGAGATGGGCAGGAGAGCTACAAGCCATAGGTGTCTAGATTGAAAGGTAGATAAATCGCTAGATAGGCAGATCTATAGATAAATAGATAGACAGATATAGATAGATAGATAGATAGATAGATAGATATGTTCAAAGTCGCTAAAGTATGCCAAGAAATTTTTCGCACTTAAAAACCTCCGCAATGTGATTTGTGGAGTGAAGGAGCTGCTTTTTCCTGGTCTAGTGCGGAGTCCTCTGAAGAGTGTATCGGATCGAGTTCCTGACTGAAGCGACTACGATGGAGAAAATACTTCATCAACGGTCAGCTTTATTTGACCGCAACCTAATGCTGCATAATCTCCAAAATTTTCTACAGCCTTTGGGCGCAGTGGCATTCAATTGATTTGCGAAATTGTTCGCTCCGTCGTCCGCGAAGACACTGCTAAACTGTCTGGGGCGAGAGCCCGGAGATAAGCTGTATTATCTATATGATCCGGGACCAGGTGCAGCAGGCGCTGCACAACAGTCGCTATCAACCGATGGCTACCAGCCTACAACCACATCATGTGTCCACAGATGCATGGAACCGTACATATGCTGCAGCCTTTCGCACTTACATGCCAGTCTCTAGCACTGCATTTGCCATTGAGACAATGCCACCATAGCAATTCAATCAGCACACGCTGGTTCGGACATTGATGGCTGCTATACTCCTCTGCGCTGAGTCCGATATCTGGCGTATGTCGTATAGAAGACCCCTCTGTAACGATTGCGGTGAAGCGAGTCACATCTACCAGGAATGCCCGTACCGACAACTTGGACTGCGTGGTTTCTCCAAGTTGTTAAGAGGCCAAGCGAAGTTGAGGACTACTTCAGGCAGCAACGTCTACTTTTCTCCCGGCGTCAATTGTGGCCACCATCTCCTCGGTGACCCGGAGCCGTTGGACCACGTTTCGGTATGGTGGCACGGGGACGCTCCCCAAGCCTCAGCGGGAAAACTGACGGCAACGACGTTCAGGGGCGAGCTGACTAGGACTTCGTCTGGGTAACCTCCCATCAACGCTTGCACGAAACGCTGCAGATATTGAATTGACGTCTGCGTGCAGTGCGAGAGAAATGGTGGAATCTACGTCTGAACGCAGTGACCGAGTCTCGCTAGGCATTCTCATGCTGATAGATAGTCTTCAGGTCAGTCCATTAGTGGACACAGGTGCAGTTAATTCTAACATTAGCGGAAAATTAGATATCAGTCGTAAAAAAGTGATGACACCTTTGGACGGAATGCGTAATCGCCCGGCTGAAGGCCATGCTGTTACCCATCTGTGTCGCTGTACCGCAAGAGTGAAAATGCGTGAGTAAACATTTGTGGTCACCTGCCTCGTAATACGTGAATATTCTTGCCAGCTCACCCTCGGTATGGACTTCCTTCGAGAGAACGGCTTGATCATAAATCTCGCGCGAGCGAATGGTCACTTTCTCGTCGCAATGCGCAACAGATCGAAGCGCGGATAGCTGTCCTAGACTTGCGCTGCGTGTTGCTGTCGAAATCGTGCCGATGTCTCCCCGAGCAACTGTTTTCATGGATATCATTTGTGAAGACTTCCAGGATGGCAAAGAGGTCGCCGAGAGCAACGTATCTGGTTTGGTGCTTGAAGGTGCGTGCGCACGGCGGAGCGTACTTAGCGTGTTCGTTACGGATGGTTGCAGATACTCGACACGAATTTCAACTTCGAGCACTGACATCTCTTCTGCGGCACCACCGTGGCCTTTGCAGACCGTGTAGCGGATGTCACGGAGTGCTTCGCATACGATGAAATGGCTGGCGGAGACAAGTTTTCGGACCGCATCGGCGTCAATTCGAAATTTTCAAACTAGAGGAAGGCTGCGCTTCCCAGATTTTTAAGAGAAATCCAATCTTGCCTCGCCTCTCCATTTGGAGTCGGTCAGACAATCCTCACGAAGCACCGAATTTTCACCGACGATGATTTTCGCCCAATCCACCAACAACATTGCCGTGTTTTTGCTAAAGAACGCAAGACGCAGGTAAAGAATGTGCTTGACGACGGGGTCATTCAACCATACAGTAGTTCGTGGTCCTCGCCAGTCGCTTTATAAAGAAGAAAGACGGAAGGCAGCGACTATGTATTCATTATAGGAAACTCAATAGTGTCATCAAGAAAGACATTTACCCGCTTGCACGTGTTCGCGATTCTCTCGACAGGCTGCGATCCGCAAAATATTTTTCATCGATAGATTTGAAGAGTGGATATTGGCAGATTAATCTAATTGAGATTAGGCTTATTCAGATTTACTTCAAGAATTTCTAGTTATTCTTTTCGGCCTCTGTTGAGCTCCAGCAACATTCCAGCGGATGATGGATACCGTTATTGCTCGTTTGAAGTGGCAAAGCGGTCTTGCATACTTAGACACTGGGGTAATCATCTTTGAGAGTTTTGAAGAACATCTGAAGCGCATAAAATTGGTTCTGGTTGCTAGGTCTTTCTTCCAAACTCACGTGAAAACGCTAAAACCCCAGAAGTGGCATTTCGACTACGACTATCTGAAATTTTAAACTTGTCGTGAGTGCAGATTGAGTCTGATGCAAGCAACCCCCTTCTTTCTTTCACCAGAAAAGAAAGCAGTGCAAGATTTCCTCGGTTTGTGTGCCAATTATTGCCGATTAGTTTGTGACTGTTCGATGATAGACGAACCAATCACGCGACTTACCCGAGATGGTGAAGAATTTGCCTGGACCGCAGAGCAAAAAGCAGCTTTCGCAGAGCTAGGGCAGAGCTATGCAGAGCTATCGCAGAGCTATGCAGAGCCATGCATAGCTATGGGAAGCAGCACCAATTCTTGCACATTTTAATGAGAACGTTCATACCGAAGTGCACACAGATGTCAGCAACGTCCGACTTGGCGCTGCCCTTGCACAACGCGCAAAGGCGTTGAGCGTGTAATCGCTTACACCAGTCATACTCTCTCTCAAGCTGCGGCCAAGTACTCTATTTCAGAGAATAAATGCCTTGTAGTCGTGTGAACAGCAGCATACTTTATACCTTACCTCTATGGCCGTCCCTTCAAGTTGGTGACTGATTATCATTCGTTGCGCTGGCTGGTCATTCTCCGATATCCGTCTGGCTGTCTCGTGCGGCGGAGTTTGCGCTTGCAATAGTTTGACGTATTGATTGTGCACAGGTCTGGGCGCAAACGCCAAAATTCCGACGCACTTTGTCTAGCACCTGTAGGACATGCTTATATCTATTTGGAGGATGCTGATGATTTCGACTTTATGAGATGGTAAGCAGACCAAGAAATGTGCCCTGTTAGCGATTTGTTAAAAGGCCGGAACTCTCACGATCCTTGGCGCATTGCTCACGAACTATTATTATTCGTTTCTCTATACAGAGGCGTATCCTTTACAAGAAAAATGCTCGAGGTAGCAAAAAACTGTTCCTCCTTATTGTACTAGCCGACATGTGGGATAACACCCACTTCACATGCCACGACGAGCCCAAGTCAGGACACTTGGGCTGCTCACAGATTCTCACCAGAGTGTGCCAGCAGTACCATTGGCCGTGACGTTCGACTAGGGGACATCGCTACGTTCAAGTCTGCTGCGAGTTCCAGCATCGCAAGACGCCATCTGTGAAACCTGTGGGTCTTCTCCACCGGATTGCACCACCACGGACAGCTTCCGACCTTGCGAAATTGAACTTTCTAAAGCCCTTCTTTTTGTCGGCCACAGAGAACAAGTGGATTATAGTGGCAACCAATTACTTGATCCGTTATGCTGAGACAAAAGCGCTACGCCACGGCATGGCGTCTGACGTCCGGAGGTTCTTTGTGCACCCCAACGTCCTACGGAACGACGTGCTGTCATAAGGCATTAAAAATAGAGGAATGTCATTTACGGCCCAAATGCTGGCGCACGTTTTCAAACTGAGCCGCGCAAGTCACGGAAAAACAACCGCTTACCATCTACCAACAAATGGACTGACGCAGAGACTGAACAAGAGCATAGCAGGAATGCTGACATTGTACGTGGACGTGCCGCACAAAACCTAGGTTGATATTCTGCCATATTTCACGTTCGCGTACAATACGGCAATGCATAAAATCAAGCGATTTTCGCATTTCCACCTTGTTTATGGACGCAACGTATAAACCAGGCTTGATGCTGTGCTACGGTACGATGAGTGCGAAGCGCTTGCTCCAGAGGCCGAGCAATACACGCAGTACACCGAAGAGGTACGTTCACTGGCTCGCGTAAACATCACACACTTGCTGTGGGCTCGTGTGCTCTGATTGCGGGGCACGTTAAAAACCCCAGGTTTTCAGAATTTCTAGATCTCTCCAGAACGGCGTCTCTCATAATCTTATGATGGTTTTGGGGCGTTCGAACCCTCATGTCAAAGAACAGTCACCAACAACATGCCGCTGCATGACGTTACAACCTTCGCCGTCGAAACGTCGCATAACACCCTGGTGAATGAGTGTTGGTTTCGATTCCTAACAGACAACGAGGCTTGTATGGAAAGCTTCTGTGCCATTATTTTGGACCATACAATGCTATTTGACGTGTGAGCAACCCTACCTAGGAATTTTTTCTCGACAGCACAGGGTCTTCACATCTACAACTTAGACACAAAGCTCTGCATTTCGTATGACTCAGGCCATGGTACACATAGTAGCATCGGTGCCATCCAGTTACTTCTGTTAACGTGCGGCAGTGATCTCTTGAACAGTATTTTTTCCTGGTTGTCTGTTGTTTTAAATGCGAAGCATTTGTTACCAAATTTTGGCGACTTTGAGGGTCTATCTATCTAGCCGCCTGCGACATTTAGCTCTCCTGGCCGTTTAGATAGTGGTATCGATACCAAATTTCGTATGGCATTACATGACTGTATGAATAACATATTTGACCAGCCACAACATGAAAACCATGATATCTGTGTGATGAATGTCATGATTTATATTTAATGGTCCTGCAGCTCTTGTGGTGGTTTCGTTCACATGACATGGTGCATAATAGGAATGGCAAGGTATGATTGCATGGCGAACACAAGTGACAGACCCTAACACGGAAATCATAACATGCTTGTCATGTAACAACATGACTCTATTCCACGCTCATGATGCGCTCGCGGCCATTTCGCTAGCTTCACATATACGAAATTTCGTAATACACTACGGGAATGGATTACGAAGGTATGTGACTGGTGCAAACAAGATAATCATGAGATGCGTGTCATGTAAGAACATGACAGCATGCCACGCTCATGATGCGCTGGCGGCCGCTTCGCTAGCTTCACTTATTCTAAATTTGGTGTCACGGGACGCGAATGGATGAAGAAGTTATGATACTGGTACAAACATGATATACATGAGATGGATGCCAGCCGAGTATTTTACCACTGATCTACGCCAATGCTTGATAAACTTCAGATGCATGTCATATAAAAACATGACTACACTACGCTCATGATGGCCTCGTGGCCGTTTCACTAGCTTCAAATGTACCAACTTCTCTATTACGTGACGCGAACGAACGACATAGGTAAATGACATTTACAAACATGATAATTATGACATGCGTATCATGTAACAACATGACTGCATGCCACACTGATGATGTGCTCGCGGCCTTTTCACTAGCTTCATGTATTCCAAATTTGGTATTACGTGACGCCAATGAATGACGAAGGTAGGTGACTGGTGCAAAGATGATAATCATGAGATGCATGTCATGTGAGAAGACTACATTCCACAGTCAAAGCGCCAATACATTTCGACATGACGCAGTGCGCGTGCTCACCGGCGTACATTTCGTCGCGTCACGCCGGCGTTGCCACGACATGCGCCGGTCCTGCCATACACTGGCAGGTGCGGGCCACGCTGCGTTGCTTTGATAAATGCGCGTTTCAGCGCGGCCAGCGTCCCTTCGTCGCAAAAATGGAGAGGCGCAGTGTTAGCTGGGTATTACATGGGCGCGAAGTGCAGCATATCGCATTTCGCGCCGGTAGCCGTCGGGCAGTGCCGACGGATGCTGGTCACGTCTGGCGTCAGTTTATAGAGGGCTCGCGTTTTGCTAACGCAGCGTCGCTGTGCACAGCGTGCTCGCGCGTCAACGCCACATTGGAAAATATTGGCCTTTTTATGATGCGCTCGCGGCCGTTATTTCTAGCTTCACATATACCAAATTTGTTGTTACGTGACGTCATTGGATTAAGAAATATATGACTGGTGATAACATGATCATCTTGGCATTCGTGTCACGTAAGCACATGACAACGTACCATGCTCATAGCACACTCGTGACCGTTTTGCTAGCTCCATATGTACTAAAGTTGGTAACAGGTGACGTTCATAGATGACGAAGGTAAATGAAACGTCCAAACATGATAATTATGACACGTAAGTCATGTACAGCATCATCACCTCCGCCTCGTAACAATGTTCTGCCTCGTTCTTTTTTCGAGCGGCCACGGACTGGAACGGCCTCCCCCGGGACATCGCCAACATCGCCTCATCATCTGCCTTTCAAGACCGTGTTATTGATCATCTTCAATACTAAAACAACTTTTACTGCTTATTGTTAACCTGAATAAAACCCCACCCCTTATGTAATGCCCCTCCTAAAAAGGGGGGCCTTTAAGGTAATAAACTGAACTGAACTGAATTTGCACATTTTAAGGTGACATATCAGTATTTCTCATTTGTGTTTTGCATATCATGGACTCATACTGTACGTGAGAACTTCCAATTTTTTAGGCTCTCATGAGCCATGTTGAAGCAGTTTCTTCAGTGTAGATGTGTTGTGCCATCATCTCAATAATCATCACCTTCTTTAAAATTGAGCCGCGCCTATCACGCAGCTTATGCTAGATTGATTTGCGCGAGCAACAGAACAGGCTCACGCACCTGATGTCTTGGACGCTGGTAGCCACCGCCGCTCCGCTCACCCAGGCAAAATTGGCGAAATCGGCAAGGCCGCATCGGCCGCCTGCACGACGTCGTCTCACGTCTCGTCCCTCTTTCGTAACACTTGTAACCCAAAAAACACGCCCTTCAATGAGCCACCGACTGCCATGCTTACGAGACTGTGCCTGCCAGTGAAACGCTTTGACTCGGCCTACCCACAAGCATGGTTCCTGCTGCTCGACGCCACTCTCACACTGAATGCCGTCAAAAATCAGCCGTAGATGTAGAGCAAGTTTTAGATGTCCTTCCAGTCTAACTGTGTCATCTCGCTGCCACTTCCAACTCAAGCCCAAAGCTTTATAATGACCTCTGATCAGTGCTGCTGGCCTCCTACAGCCTCACGTACGCCTACTTCCAGGGACCCACATATTCCCGGTTCGCCCTGACTCACAGTGAGTGGTATCAACCAACCATCATGCCTGCTTCGCACAAGTCTTCACTATCTTAGCTACGACTACTTCTAGCTCGGATCCGGTCACAGGAACATATATTGCTGCACCCGACCACAATGACGAAATAGAATACGGTCCCATGTCGCCTGACCTCTCTACCGAAAGCTGCGTTTTATTGGCGCCCACGTAAAAAGGTCAGTGACGCGTGCCTGCCACATGCCCGGCTTCTCACACATCAACGGCCAGCGACAGCTCGGTGCCGTCAGACTATCTGATGGCTACCTAGCTATCGGAATCTGGCCTAGACATCTTTCCGCCCGTTATTCGATTCCTGATCGCGGAGCTTAGATCATCGACAATCTCCAATGAGCATGCCCTTCTACTGACTTTGTCACTTTGCGTGTCTTCCCGGCTGCGTCTAGCACCGCCGTCAATGTCTCCTGCCGCGGAAGTCTACGGCCCTCAGGAACTACGGCCTAACTTGCAGGACGCTGCAACAATGACTCATGCACTGAAAGACAACGCACCAGATGATGACGCAACTGGTCCGCAAATGTCTGAAGACCATAACTGTCACGTCTGAGCTGCATGCAGCTAACGACTACGCAAACTTGCACGCCAACCCTCGTGCGCGCACAACCGAAGGTTGCTCCACGGGCACAGGTATGCCGCCCGGTCCTCTGGCAGGGCCCACGCTTACTGGTTTCCACAACCACCATTCCCTGCAACCCCTGACGCCGGAATGCGACTGTAAGACGCATATCCGCAACGCACGCAGGCTGGTAAGAACAGCGACGATACCCATTCTAGCTGCATGTCTACCACGTCAGACATTAGGTCGATGAAGTCAATGTGTTCAGCGTAAAACAAAACGGCCCTTTTCGAGGTGTGCTGCTATGCAGCCACGTATTGCTCTCATGGCCCTTAGTACAGTGCAATCGCCTACTAGGTTTGCCTGGCGCCCTGTTCAACCGCTTTCAGTGCACCTGATGACCTGCAGTGCACGTGGCGCCATTATACGGGCTCTTTCCATCATTCGTCGGCATGTGTTTCCGCTCCAGCACTCCGGACGCGGCGCAACTCTAAGGTATGTGTCACGACGCTGTTACTACACCAGCACTGCCAAAACCACTGCCAATGTTAGGGACCTAACCTCGCGCCACGTGGTCTGCACTTGATCCAGCCTACAAGGTCGTCGTGGGACAGGCTTGCGCATGGCCACAATGCCACGACATCTTGTTTTTCACCCGGAGCGTTTTCTCCAGTGTCGCCCACCAGAAATCCCATGGTTCCCGATGTTTCCTTTACTTTGACAACCTAGACTTCCCAAATGGACACTTTTCGGGTTGTCATTTTTTTGCTATGTTGTGATTTACTTTTATTGATCCCTCACAGCAGGAGAGCAGCCATCATCATTATCGAGCCTCCTCATGAGCTGACGCTTGCTTAGCCTCGTGGCAGCGCCAGCTCGCCCTTTTATTTTTCTTGCTTCTTGAGTTCCAATAAATCCTTTCATCCCGCAAAACGTGTTTTCGCTCGATGTGAGCCGCGCCACAGTAGTAAGCCTCAGAGGTCCAAGTGCCAAAAACACGGGATCTTTGACGACGCCAACATCATCTACATTAGGAGCCGCAACCCCTCAGAAGACGTCAACTGCGATCTTGGCGAGGTACATCGACTGTGGGCAGCAGAATGGAACGATATTACCACTAGTACAAGTTCTGCAAGTATTATTTCCTAAATGCTGGCAGGCTTCTATATGCTGCTGTTAAACAGAGGATTACGATACGCTGGCAAAGAAAGCGATAAATAGTGTTGCCGTTGATTGAATCAGGCTGACGTCCTTGTGCGCTAATATCTACAGGTTCCAGTTATGGTGTAACGGGACACTAGTGGAGGTGCTGGGTTTATGCACTATTACCACGAGGAAGATCTCGGTCCAATATTGACGCCTTGGTAGAAACAGCCAACCTTCGACGCAGTCGGTGGCAACTACGCCCACCACCCCAATTCGGCCCTTTTACCTTAACATCCAGAACCATGGCAAATGCGACAACTCGAAGCAAGACTAAAGAGACTGGGACTCTGTCAGCTCCATGGGGGCACCAGCCCCTCCAACCCCAAAGCCCTTCCTTACCGAGCCCTACGAGGACGTTGTACACTGGCTGGACAAACACAATCGAGTCGCTATCGCCAACGAGAGGGACGAGCACCAGAAATTGTGGTATGTCTATTTCTACCTGGAAAATTCAACGCGTATTTGGTTTGAGAACCACGAGGCAGCCCTGACAACCTGGCCGGTGTTTTGCACTCAGCTGCGGAACACGTATGACAGCGCCGACCGGAAAGAACAAGCAAAAGGCCTCCTCAATTTTCGTGTGGCATATTTTTCTTCTTCTTCTGGAACGACACACTTAGGACATAAGGTAGTAGTGGGTAGTATGCTGAGGAAAAAAAGGAGTTGCAACAATGGCAGAGGCATTAATAAACCGCGCTGTGTTTTCGGAACCGCGTTTCAGAGTGCTATATTTATTGGTGACCCGGACTACGTACGCGACCTTACATGAAGCAGCGTGAGCATCTCGACAGCCTCAGCCCTGGTACCGCTGCCACTGCACCCGGCCATGTACCCTCTTCGGGTGTTGTTGGAGGTACTACTACCATGATGCTACCACAGCTGTGGCTTGCCGATTCCTCCTTATGGTTCATTCCTGTCGATAACAAGTTCCGCATTCGTCGCATTACGTCAGAAGTTCGCAAGCATGAGCTCCTCGTTGAAGCGTTGGCGCCACAGGCAAAGGCCGAAATATGCGACATCCTCGTGGACCCGCCTGGTGACACTCCATATACGACAGCCAAACGCGCTCTTCTTCACCGACTCGTTCCGCCTAAGCATCGGCGCATTCAGCAACTTCTGTGCAACAAAGAGCTCGGGGACCGCCGTCATCCACAGTTTGTACGTCACCTGCAGCACCTGCTAGGGGACCAGCTGGACGGCTCGGAAACGTTCATTCTACGTGAGTTGTTTCACAAGCGACTTCTACCTACCTTGCGAATGGCTCTTGTCCCAGCCCAGGATAAGCCGCTGTCGGGGCTGGCAGAAATGGCCGGTGACATGATGGACGTTGCTCCGGCAGTCATAAACGCTGCCCACACCTCTCCGATTCTCGAAGCAGATTCCCTTCAAAAACGGTAAAAGACCTCGCAGCACAAGTCGCCGACTTGCGTCTGCAATCGCTGAGCATTCGCAACTTAGATGACCAATCTCGTCCACCTAGACCACCTCTCACGTCGGCTGCTCCGCAATGGCCCCTCCAGCCGCCCGAGAACTGCTTTTCACCGCAGAGCACATGCTATTATCACCGGCGTTTTCATGACGCGGCTCGCAGATGTGTGCCACCTTGCTCATGGTGCATGGGAAACGCTCTGGCCGATTGTCCATAACAGCGGCGGGCGATCAAAGCCAAGCATCAAGCCGCCTCTTCCACATAACAGACAGAACCACAGGTCTGCTATTGCTGGTGAACACTGGAGCAGAAGTCAGCATAATTCCAGTGTCCAAAACTGACCGGCGTCTTCGCGAGAAGTCAACTCCTTTACAAGCGATCAATTCTTCGGTCATCGCACCTTACGAACAGAAGTCTCTGACCCTCGATTTTGGTCTTAAGGGAAACTGCAGTGGTTATTTTGGATATCAGACGTACGCTACGCAATCTTAGGCGCCAATTTCTTAAGGCATTGTCATCTGATCGTGAATACGAACCGCTGTCGCCTGGTGGATAGCTATACCGGCTTACCGGTCAATGGTTTTCTGCCATGCGCTACGGCCCTAAAGCCCACTTTCGTGAAACCGCCAACGTCACCCTGTACAGCTCTGCTCAACGAGTTTCCGGAGATTACAACGCAGTCTCCCATGAATAAGACCCCCAAGTACACTGTGACCCACCGCATCGTTACCACAGGCCCACCAGTTCACTGCCGTCCTCGCTGACTTGACCCTGATAAACTTCGAATTGCTCGCCACGAGTTTGAGCATATGTTACAGTTGCAAATCATTTCCATCATCAAGTTCGTGGTCGTCGGTGCTACTCATGGTTCCCAAAAAGAACAACGACTGGCGGCCCTGTGGTGATTATCGGGCTCTCAATGCAGCCATTGTGCCAGATTGATACCCGTTACCCAGTATTCAGGAATGTACTGCCTTTTTAACCGGCACAACTGTATACTCGAAGATTGATCTTGTAAAAGCTTATCACCAGATCCTCGTTGAGCCTTCTGACATTCCCAAAACTGCAATAACTGCCCCATTTGGGCTCTATGAGTATTTACGAATGCTTTTTGGTTTGAGAAACGCAGCTCAGACATTACAGCGTTTTATAGACAAAGTCCCAAGAGGCTTGCCGTTTTGTTTCACCTATATCGACAATTTTCTCGTTGCCAGCAAGGACGCTGAAACGCACATGGCACATATACGTCCGCTTTTCACTCGACTGCGTGATTACGACCTTGTCATCAATGTAGAAAAGTGTCAGTTTGAAGCCTCGTAGATAGCATTCCTTGGGCATCAGATCACTAAAGATGGCATCACTCCTCCACCTGGCAAGGTTCAAGCTATCTTCGAGTACCCACCTCCCACGTCCATGCGCAGACTACGCCATTTTTTCGCACTCGTAATTTTTTATCGCCGCTTCATCCCTACATGCTCTACACTGCTACATCCTCTGGAAGCACTACTCTCGACTTCGCAAGCCGAGTCAGCCGCACTTCCCTGGGACACGATCGCGGATCAAGCTTTTGCCGCCGTTAAGACAAAGCTCGCCCGGACTACCATCCTGCACCACCCTTCACCAACTGCTCCCACTAGCCTCATGGTGCACGCTTCTTCTGAAGCAGATGGGGCCGCTTTTCAGCAATTATCAATGTCGCATGAGCTCCATTTTCCTTATTTTCCCACAAGTTAACGCGACACTTAGCCCCGATATAGTACTTCCAGACGGGAGCTCCTCGCGGCCTACCTTGCGGTGAAGCATTTCGGGTACTTCCTTGAAGGGCGACAATTTGCCGTTTTTACCGACCACAAGCCCCTTGATTCCGCTTTATGTTCCTGCAGTGCCACGCACACCTTTAGAGAACTTCTACACCTTCTTTCATTGCCGAACTCACCTCAAACATACGTTATGTAAAAGGCAGCTTTAACAGTGCAGCGGTGCTCTCAGTTGTATTACCATCAATGCCACGGCAGGCTCCACCAACCTTTCATTGTCCTCGCTCGTGGAGGCACAGGCATTAGACGATGAGCTTCCACGACTCCAATTCTCTACTTCACTCCGACTGGAACAAGTCAACTTTCCCGATGACGACGTTACGCTCTTGTGCGATGTTTCACTCAACTGCACTCGTATCTATGTTCTTTCACAGCTTCGTCGTGCTGTTTTTGATACCCTCCACTGCATCTGCCATCCAGGCGTAAGAGCTACGCAACATCCGCTCCCTGAACGCTATGTCTGGCCGCGCATACGCGCTAACATTCGTGACTGGGTTCGCACTTGCAGAGCATGTCAGCGTATCAAGGTGTGACGGCACACCAAGCCTCCTTGGCGAAAATTTCCTATCCCTGATGCACGTTTTGAAACCATTCATTTGAACATTGTCGGGCCATTACCTCCATGTCCGGGAAATACGTATTTGCTTACATGTATTGACAGCTACACTAGGTGGTCTGAAGCAGCTCCAATGTCTGACATCACGGCAGAAACAGTTGCTCGTGCCTTTCTTGCTACCTCGATTAGCCCTTTCGGTGTACCATCAACGGTGACTACTGATCGAGGCAGACAGTTTGAGTCAGCGCTTTTAACCTTTGTCACATCTCTATGGGTTGTGCGCGTATTCCCACAACTGCGTATCATCCAGCATAAAACGGTTTAGTGGAGAAACTCCACCGTCATATAAAACAGCACTCGCCTCGCAGCCTCACGACGTAGATTGGGTATCACACCTCCCCATCGTGATTCTCGGCCTGCGTTCAACACTTCGGTCAGAACTTGCCTGTTCTGTAGCCGAGATGGTTTATGGCTGCACACTCCGTTTGCCTGGTGACTTCGTCAGCCCCGTTACTACGCATAAAGTTTCGGATCCATCTTCTTTCGTCAAGCGTGTGCGGATCTTCATGCAAAACTTGCGCCCATCACCAACTTCAGCTCACACTAAGAACGATGTTTTTCTGCCGGCAAACCTACAGACCTCTTCACACGTTTATGTTCGTGTCGATGCGTCTCGCCGTGCTTTTCAGCCTTGCTATGACGGTTCTTTTCCAGTCATCAAGCGCTCTGAACATCATTTTACAAGCCTGCGTAATGGGCTGAAGACACAGTCAGCATTGAAAGGATCAAGCCAGCACCCATTCTCAAAAGCTCCGTCTGATCTTTTTTGTTCTTCAAGTGCCCACGGCCACTTGTCTGCAGGGGGGCCTATCTGTAACATACTTTTTTTTTTCTGGCACGACACACTTGGGACATAAGCTAGTAGTGCGTAGTCTACTGAGGAAAAAAAGGAGTTGGAACAATGGCGGAGAGGCATTATTTACCGCGCTGTGGTGTCAGAACCGCGTTTCAGAGTGCTATACTCGCAATCAAATACGAAATTGAAACGAGGGGATGTTCGTCTCGTCTGTTCCGTCAAGCTGATTCTGCAATGACGGAAGACAAAAGGGTACGCTTTCTGATGCGAGCTGTCAAGGAGCAGCTGTTTGCAGGACTTGTACGAAATCCACCAGCTACCGTGGCGGAATTCCTCCGCGAAGCTACAACAATGAAGCGAATGCTAAAACAGCGGTCTTGGCAGTATGAGCGGTCCCACAGCCTTGCATGTCTGTCAGCACCCTTGGCAGCACCCGACGTCACGAGCGTGAGAGACCTTGCTGAGCTAGTCCGTACCATTGTACGCGACGAGGTGCGAAAGCTTCGCGCAGTGCCTTTACAGCCTCGAGTGGCTGAACTGACTGCGTCGTCCATGAAGAGGTGCGGCGGCTGGTACGACCATTAGTGGCGCCTCTAACCGAAGCTCCTCTGCTAACGTATGCGGAAGCTGTACGCACTCCTGCACCAGCAGCCAGCTATTTTACCCGACAGACCAGCTTCCAGACGCCGCAACACTTCTTGGGCCTGCCGCACTATGAAAACCCACGACCAACATGACTGGGCATGCCACAGTACTTCTCGGGCCCGCCCCACTATGAGAATCCGCGACCTAATGTGCGAAAATTTAGCGCTTGGCGCACTTCCGTCTATCGGCCATTTTGCTACCACTGTGGTGAGCCAGGTCACTTGTACCGGGAGTACTCGTAGAGACAGACGGGCCTACCTGGACTTCGGCCAGACGCTCGTCGGCTCAGGGATGGGGAACGACTCCGCACTATCGCACAATACTTGGCAAGTCTACCGTCTCCGAATCTTCAGCGATGCCAATCACGCTCTCCGTCTCCTCGACGCTCTACGTCCTCAGAAGTGTGGCAGGTTGGGCTAGTTGGTATGGCATGACGATAGTTATAGCGCGAGAACAAAACGACGACACAGAGACAAGAAGGACACGAAATACACTCGTGATAGCGCTCGTGTCTCTCGTGTCCTTCTTGTCTCTGTGTTGTAGTTTTGTTCTCGCGCTATAACTATCGTCTACGTCCTCGACTCGATACTCTACTTTAACCGATGAGGCTGCGGGACGATCCGCTAGTTCCCCAAGTCCACGCCAGTGAAATCAGGATCAGTGGCTTCCGGGGGGTGGACCACAGTTGAGCTATCGTCAAAACAGCCTCCTCCAACCCATACACCAACCTTCGACGATTCCTTTCAGCCTATACATCAAATCACCGACGAACCCATTTCTCTGACGTTGCCGTTCTTGTCGACAGCGTTCCAGTAACTGCTCTGGTCAACACCGGCGCCGACTACTCAGCTATCAGTGCTGAACTTGTGGCTGATCTCAGGAAAGTTAAGACATATCGTGGGCATAGACCAAACCTTCGAACAATGGGTGGTCATCTCTTGACACCAATCAGGAGATGCGCCGCAAAGCTTCAAATCTGCGAGTCGACGTTCATTGCTTCTTTTGTTGTGCTTCCAGAATACTCCCGGAATGTTATCCTTAGCATGAATTTCCTTCGCGAGCACAGCGCTCTTATAAATCTTCAAGACTGCCTCGTAACGTTTGCTGACGACTATGATCCGAAGCCTAGAGACACCGATCCGCAGAAGACTGCGCATCGCATTGTCGACAACACCGTCACACTTTCGCCAAGCACCAGTATGTTCGTTATTGTACAAAGCGACATAGATCATGAGAGTAGTGGTATCGCTGAAGCCAACCTTCCAGTGCTCTTGTCTCAACAAATCTGCGTTGCCCGCGGCATAATTCGATTTAAACGTGGGACGGCTGAGTTGTTGGTCACCAATTTTAGTGAAGCATACCAACATTTGACGAAGCGAACAACTATCGCTTATTTCGAATCCATTGAGATTGAAGCGTGTACTAGGATAGCCATAATTTCTACAGCCGTTGAAAGTGACACCATGGTAGCTGATACAGTCGATGTCAATCCGAAGCTTTCATGTGCACAGAACAAGCAAATCCGCTGTATCCTCACTATGTTTACCGACTGTTTCGCGGCTGCATCCAAAATAAAGCAAAGGCCAGCCGTAAAGCACCGCATTGTCACAGACCATGCTGAACGACCTACATGTCAGCACACCTACCGAGTATCACGAAAGGAACGAAAGGCAATGCGTTCGCAAGGGAAGGAGACGCTCGAAGATGGCCTGATCCAACCCTCGAACAGTCCATGGTCGTGCCCCATCGTAGAATCAAACAAGAATGACGGCACTCTCCGATTTCACGTTGATTACCGCATACTCAACAAAGTGACAAAAAAAGACGTTTATCGTCTTCCGCGCATCGACGACTCACTAGAACGCCTCCGGCGCAACTGATACTTCTCCCCTAAGAATTTACACCATGGCTACCGGCAGATCGAAGTTGATAAAAACGGCTGAGAGAAAACAGCACTCATAACGCCTGATGGCCTGTACGAAGTTAAGGTCCTGCCCTTCGGTTTGTGTTCTGCTCCTGCGACATTCCAGAGGATAATGGATACAGTGCTCTCCGGTCTCAAGTGGGACGCATGCCTTGTTTACTTAGACGACGTCGTTGTCTTCTCCCAAACGTTTCAGCAGCACTTGCAGTGAATTATATCTGTGTTTGCTGCAATTCGCATGGAGGCCTACTACTGAAACCAGAAAAATGTCATTTTGGTTACAACAAATTAACGTTCCTCGGCCGCCTTGTTGGCCACGATGATATTCGGCAGGACTCAGACAAAACATTGATATGTGGGGTTTAACGTCCTAAAACCACCATATTGTCACGTTACAACGTAACTGTAACCTGCTGATAATGGCACAGAAGAATGTCAAACTGATCGAACAACGGCAGTACGACTATTGTTTTTCTCTCCACGCGCATCTTTGTCCTCTTCTGAACAGCGGCACATACAAGCATGCCAGCATCTGTGGAAATAATAGTTTCTTGTACTAGTGGCATTACCCCCCTTTCCAAAGGACATCGTCCCGATGTCATAACATTATTGCCAGATGAAAACACGCACGAAAAGCAGTACACAATGGGGTGTTCACAATCACTGTATGTCTACTCAAGGGAGTGTGACGAATAGTCAGCGTTGGTAAAATGGTTTCATCCTCGAAACATGAACGACGTGTGGCTGTTGTGAACGGCGGGATTGACGAGCCATGTCCTCGTCAAGAACCTCGTAGTTCACTTCACTGAGACGACGGAGAACTCTATAGGGACCAAAATAGCGGCGTAACAACTTTTCTGACCAGCCCCGTTCTCGAATGGGAGTCCACATTCATACTCGTTCTCCGGGTTGATAAGAGACATCGCGACGACGAGCGTTGTACCGCAGTGAGTCGATGCATTGTTGCTTATGAATTCGTTCGACTGCAAGCTTACGAGCCGCGTCTGCCAGTCTGATAAATTCGTTCGTCTTGACACTAATTTGGTGTCTGTCTGGTAGAAGCATGGAATCCAGCACTGTAGTGACCTCCCTGCCATGAAGCAACCGGAATGGTGTGAATCCAGTTGTTTCTTGCACAGCGGTGTTGTAAGCGAACGTGACGTAAGGGAGGATCTCATCCCAGTTTTTGTGGTCTTGGTCAACGTACATGGATAGCATGTCAGCGATCGTCTTGTTTAGTCGCTCTGTTAGGCCGTTGCTTTGTGGGTGGTATGCAGTAGTTTTTCGATGTGTTGTGCCACTAAGCTGCATGACGTCTTGTATCATCCGGGCGGTAAAAGCTGTGCCACGATCAGTTATGACAACTGCTGGTGCTCCATGTCGGAGGATGATGTTTTTCAAAAAAAAGTGGGCGGTCTCAATGGCGGTGCCACGTTGTAATGCATTCGTTTCGCAGTAGCGCGTTATGTAATCAGTAGCGACTACAATCCAGCGGTTGCCGTCACGAGACTTGGGAAAAGGTCCGAGTAGATCCATGCCTATTTGTTGAAACGGTTGTGTCGGAGGAGCGATGGGCTTCAAAAAGCCGGCTGGGCGCTGATGTGGTGCTTTACGGCGCTGGCACTCGTGACACGTCTTCACGTAATGGTTCACGTCTCGGCTGAGCTTAGGCCAGTAGTAGTGTTGCGAAATCCGGGCCAAGGTACGTGTATATCCCAAGTGGCCTGAGGAAGGCTCATCGTGACAGGCTGACAAGACATCAGCTCGTAACGCTGGCGGGACAACGAGCAGATACTCGCTTGCGTAAGGGTCGCAGTTTCTTTTATAGAGGATATTTCTGCGGACGCAGAACGATGATGACGAGCGGGCGAATGCTGGTGGTGGATGCGGCGTACGGCCTTCGAGATATTCGATGAATTGTCGAAGCTCGGAGTCGTTCTTCTGCTGTTCAGACAAGTCGGATACACTAACCGCGCAGAGAAAACGGCCGTCGAGATCGTGATCACCTGGCGCTGTTTTGAGAGGAGCTCGGGAAAGGCAGTCCGCGTCAGTATGCTTCCGGCCAGACTTGTACACGACTGTCAAATCGAACTCCTGGAGGCGTAAGCTCCACCTGGCCAGACGTCCGGAAGGGTCTTTAAGGTTCGCCAACCAGCAGAGCGCATGATTATCGGTAACAACTCTGAAAGGGCGACCATACAGGTACGGTCTGAATTTAGCTATTGCCCAGACAACAGCTAGGCACTCCTTTTCAGTTGTTGTGTAATTCGCCTTCGCAGATGATAAAATCCGACTCGCATAAGCAATAGGGCGTTCGACGCCGCCTTGCCACTGGACGAGGACTGCACCAAGGCCGATGTTACTGGCGTCTGTGTGTAGTTCAGTGTCGGCATATTCGTCGTAGTGTCCGAGTAAGGGCTCAGATTGGAGACGCTGCTGGAGCTCGGAGAAAGCGCGTGTTTGCTCAAGGCCCCACACGAAGGGAACGTCGTCTTTTGTCAGACGAGTGAGGGGTTCGGCAATGTTTGCAAAATTCTGCACAAAGCGTCTGTAGTATGCGCAGAGGCCTAAAAATCGACGCACATCACGTTTGTTGGTAGGTGGTGGAAAATTTGCGACAGCCAATGTTTTGTCTGGGTCCGGCCGAATACCGTCAGGGCTAACAAGGTGACCGAGGAACTTCAATTTGTTGTAACCAAAATGACATTTTTCTGGTTTCAGTGATAGGCCTGCCGTGCGAATTGCAGCAAACACAGATCTAAGTCGCTGCAAATGCTGCTCAAACGTTTGGGAGAAGACAACGACGTCGTCTAAGTAAACAAGGCATGCTTCCCACTTGAGACCGGAGAGCACTGTATCCATCATCCTCTGGAATATCGCAGGGGCAGAACACAGACCGAAGGGCAGCACCTTGAATTCGTACAGACCATCAGGCGTTATGAATGCTGTTTTCTCTCGGTCGCGTTCATCAACTTCGATCTGCCAGTAGCCACTGCGTAAATCCATAGAGGAGAAGTATCGGGCGCGTCTGAGGCGGTCTAGTGAATCGTCGATGCGCGGAAGCGGATAAACGTCTTTCTTTGTGACTTTGTTGAGTTTACGGTAATCGACGCAAAATCGGAGAGTGCTATCCTTCTTTTTTACTAGTACGACGGGGGACGACCATGGACTGTTCGAGGGTTGGATTACGCCATCTTCGAGCATCTGCTTCACTTGAGAACGTATAGCCTCTTGTTCCTTTTGTGATACTCGGTAGGCGTGCTGACGTATGGGTCTCTCAGCATGGTCAGTGACAATGCGGTGCTTTACGGTTGGCGTTTGTTTTATTTTGGATGTAGACGCGAAACAGTCGCTAAACATGCGGAAGATACAGCGGATTTGCCCTTTCTGTGCACATGACAGCTTCGGATTGACATCGACTGTATCGGCTACCGCGGTGTCACTTTCAACAGCTGTAGAAATTGGGGCTATCGTCGTACACGCTTCATCGTCAATGGCTTCGAAATGAGCGATAGTTGTTCGCTTGGCCAAATGTTGGTATGCTCCACTAAAATTGGTGACCAACAACTCAGTCATCCCACGTTTAAATTGAATTATGCCGCGGGCAACACAGATTTGCTGAGACAAGAGCACCGAAAGGTTGGCTTCAGCGATACCACGGCTGTCATGGTCTATGTCGCCCTGTACTGTAACGAACATACTGGTGCGTGGCGGTAGTGTGACGGTGTCGTCGACAATGCGAAGCGCAGTCTTCTGAGGATTGGTATCTCTAGACTTCGGGCCATAGTCGTCAGCAAACGTTACGAGGCAGTTTCGAAGATTTATAACAGCGCCATGCTCACACGAAGGAAATCCATGCCAAGGATAACTTTCCGGGAGCATTCGGGAAGCACAACAAAAGAAGCAACGAACGTCGACTCACAGATTTGCAGCCTTGCGGTGCATCTCCCGATTGGTGTCAAGAGATGACCACCGGCTGTCCGAAGGTTTGGTCCATGCCCCCAAGGAGTCGTGACTTTCCTGAGCTCAGCCACAAGTTCAGCGCTGATAACTGAGTAGTCGGCACCGGTGTCGACCAGAGCAGTCACTGGATGGTTGTCGACACGAATGGCAATGTCAGCAGAAACGGGTTCGTCAGCGATGTGAGGTGTCGGCTGAAAGGAATCGTCGAAGGGCGGTGGAAGGGTCGGAGGAGGCTGTTTTGACGATAGCTTAACAGCGGTCCCACCCCCGGAGGCCGCTGATTCTAGTTTCCCCGGCGTGGACTTGGGGACCTAGCGGATCGTCTCGCAACAACATCAGCGAAAGTGGAGTATTGATTCGCGGACGTAGAGCGTCGAGGAGACGGAGAGCGTGATTGGCGTCGCTGAAGATTCGGAGACGGTAGACTTGCCAAGTATTCTGCGATGGCGCGGGGTCGTTCGCCGTCCCTGGGCCGACGAGCGTCTGGCCGAAATCCAGGTAGGCCCATCTGTCTGTACGAGCACTCCCGGTACAAGTGAGCTGGCTCACCACAGTGGTAGCATAGTGGCCGATTGTCGGAAGCGCGCCACACGCTAGATTTCCGCAAATTAGGTCGCGGATTCTCATAGTGTGGTGGGCCCGAGAAGTACTGCGGCATCTGCGGGCAAGTCGGTCGTTGGTTTTCATAGCGCGGCCCACCCGAGAAGTGCTGTGGCGTCTGCAGGCTAGTCGGTCGGGGGAAATAGCTGGCTGCCGGTGCAGGAGTACGTACAGCTTCCGCATACGTTAGCAGAGGAGCTTCGGTTGGAGGTGGCACTAATGGTCGTACCAGCTGCCGCACCTCTTCACGGACGACGTCTGTCAGAGAAGCTACTTGAGGCTGTGAAGGCACTGCGTGAAGCTTTTGCAGCTCGTCGCGTACAATGCTACGGACTAGCTCAGCAAGGTCTCTCACGCTCGTGACATCGGGTGTTACCAAGGGTGCTGACAGACATGCAAGGTTGTCGGACCGCTCATACTGCGAAGACCGCTGTCTAAGCATTCGCTCCACTGTCGTCGCTTCACGGAGGAATTCTGCCACGGTAGCTGGTGGGTTTCGTACAAGTCCTGCAAACAGTTGCTCCTTGACACCCCGCATCAGAATGCGCACCTTTTTGTCTTCCGTCATTTCAGAATCCGCTCGACGGAACAGACGAGACATCTCCTCAACGAACATGGCCACGCTTTCATTGGGTCGTTGATTGCGAGAATGGAGGAGACGTTCGGCTTGTTCTTTCCGGTCACTGCTACCATACGTGTTCCGCAGATGAGCGCAAAACACTGGCCAGGTTGTCAGGGCGGCCTCGTGATTCTCGAACCATATACGCGCCGAATCCTCCAGGTAGAAATAGACATACCGCAGTTTCCGGTGCTCGTCCCACTCGTTGGCGACGGCGACTCGATCGTATTGGTCCAGCCAGTCTTCAACGTCTTCGTTGGGCTCCCCATGGAAAGGCTTTGGCGTTCGAGAGGCTGGTAGCCATGGTGCTGGCGGAGTCGCGGTCTGTTCAGTCTGGCTTGCAGTTGTCGCATATGCCATGGTTCTGGAGCGTTCCGGAAGAGGGCTGAACTGGGGTGGTAGGCCTAGTTGCCGCCGACTGCGTCGAAGCTTGGCTGTTTCTACTAAGGCGTCGATGTTGGGACCGAGATCTTCCTCGTGGTAACAGTGCATAGACTATTACCCAGCGCCTCCACCAGTGTCACGTTACAACGTAACTGTAACCTGCTGATAATGGCACAGAAGAATGTCAAACTGATCGAACAACGGCAGTACGACTATTGTTTTTCTCTGCACGCGCATCTTTGTCCTCTTCTGAACAGCGGCACATACAAGCATGCCAGGATCTGTGGAAGTAATAGTTTCTTGTACTAGTGGCAATATGATTATGAGAGACGCCGAGACAAAACATTGGCTGTCGAATATTTCCACCACCTACCAACAAATGTGATGTGCGTCAATTTTTGGCCTCTGTGCATACTACAGATGTTTTGTACAAAATTTTGCCAACATTGCCGACTCCCTCACTCGCCTGACAAAAGAAGATGTTCCCTTCGTGTGGAGCCCTGAGCAAAGACGCGCTTTCTCTGAGCTCCAGTAGCATCTCCAGGCTGAGCTCTTACTCGGACACTACGGCGAAGATGCCGAAACTGAACCACACAAAGACCCCAGTAATATTGGCCTTGGTGCACTCCTCGTGCAATGGCAAGGCGGCGTCGAACGCCCTTTTGCTTATGCGAGCCGGATGTTATCATCTGCGGAGGCAAACTACGCAACCGCTGAAAAGGAGTGCCTAGCTGTTCTCTGGGCGATAGCTAAATTCAGACCGTACCTGTATGGTCGCGCGTTCAGAGTTGTTGCCGGCCATCATGTGCTTTGCTGGTTTTCGAAACTTAAAGACCTTTCCGGACGTCTGGCCAGGTGAAGCTCATCACTTCAGGAGTTCAATTTGACAGTCGTGTAAAAGTCTGGCCGGAAGCATACTGACGCGGACTGCCTTTCCCGAGCTCCTCTTACGACAGCGTCATGTGATCACGATCTCGACAGGTGTTTTCTTTGCGCAATTAGTGTATCTGACTTGGCTGAACAGCAGAAGAACGATTCCGAGCTTTGACAATTTATCAAATATCTTGAAAACCGTACGCCGCATCCACCACCAGCATTCGCCCGCTCGCAATCATCGTTCTGCGTTCGCAGAAATATCCTTTATAAAAGAAACTTTGATCCTTATGTGACTGAGTACCTGCTTGTCGTCTCAACAGCGTTACGAGCCGATGTCTTGTCCGCCTGTCACGATAAGCCTTCCTCCGATCACTTAGGATTCCCATGTACCTTGGTCCGGATGCGCCAACACTGCTACTGGCCTAAGCTCAATCGAGACGTGAAGGATTACGTGAAAACGTATCACGAGAGCCAGTGCCGTAAAGCACCGAATCAGCGCCCAGCCGGCTATTTGAACCCCGTTTGTCCTCCGACACAACCGTTCCAACAAATTGGCATGGATCTGCTTGGACATTTTCCCAAGTCTCGTGACGGCAACCACACGATTGTAATCGCTACTGATCACATGACGCGCTACTGTGAAACGAAGGCATTACAACGTGGCATCGCGATTCAGACTGCCCCCTTTTTTATGAAGAACATCGTCCTGCGACATGGAGCACCAGCAGTTCCCACACAGCAGTTGTCAGCAGGGATCATCTGATTGTGGTACAGCTTTCATCGCCCGGATCATACAAGACGTCGTGCAGCTTAGCGGCACAGTATATCAAATAACTACTGCATACCACTCACAAAGCAGCGGCCTTACAGAACGACTAAACAAGACGATCACCGACATGCAATTCATGTACGTTGAGCAAGACGACAAAAACTGGGATGACATTTTCCCTTACGTCAATTTCGCTTACAACACCGCTGTGCAAAAAACAACTGGATTCACACCGTTCTGGTCCCTTTAGGGCAGGGAGGTCACTACAATGCAGGATGCCATGCTTCTACCAGATTAGTGTCAAGACGAACGAATTTATCAGACTGGCAGAAGCAGCTCGTAAGCTTGCAGTCGAACGAATAAAAAAACAACAACGCATCGACTCGCTCTGGTACAACACTCGTTGTCGCATGTTTTTTACCCATCCGGACAACGAGTATGGTTGTGGACTCCCATTTGACAGCGGGGCTGGTCAGAAAAGTTGTTACGCGGCTATTTCGGTCCCTATAGAGTTTCAGTCGTCTCAGTGAAGTGAACTATGAGGTTCTTGACGAGGACATGGCTCGACAATCCCGCCGTTTACTGCAGCTACATGGCGTCCATGTTTTGAGAATGAAACCGTTTTACCAACCCTCACTATTCGTCCAACTCCCTTGAGTAGAGTTACAGTGCTTGTGAGCACACCCTTATCTACTGCTTAGTGTACGTGTTTTATTTTCATCTGGTAATTGTGTTGTGACACCGGGACGGTGTTTTTTGGGAAGGGGTATAATGCCCCTAGTACAAGTTCTGCAAGTATTATTTCCAAAGATGCTGGCAGGCTTGTATGTGCCGCTGCTAATAAGAGCATGAAGATGCACTTGCAGAAAAAACGATATTGTTGCCGTTGATCAAAGGAGTGGACGTCCTTGTGTGCTATTATCTACAGGTTGCAGTTATGGTGAAACATGACAATATGTTAGACGGCGCCACAGCCTGCGGTCCCAACTAGATGTCTTGTTGTGCCAGGTGGAAGACCGCTATCAAGAAAATCAAGTCGTCACGGCAGCAGCAGTAAGTGTAGTCTTCGACAAAATAAGCTCATTTTAAGGTCAGTTAGAGAAAGTGGATGAGGCAATTTTGGAAGAGACGCCAGGCGACCTGTTGGACAGCAAGACGTTACACGCTGGACAGTACTGTGACAAGGTTGTTACTCTCACTGCGAATTTACGAGCGAAGCTGAATGAATGTCTAGTGCCTTCAGCCCCACGCCTTACGAATGTCCACCCGTTATCACCCGGCAAGAGCAAGCTTAGCCAACTAGAACTCGCAAAATTTGTTGGTAACCGCAGACTATGGCCTAGATTTCGGAAGCAGGTTACATCAGCAGTCCACAACAACAGCGAGTTAAGCACAGCTGACAAATTCAACTGCTGGAACAGTTTGGTTACTGAGCCAGTCACGTCAGCCGTATCGGAAGAACAAGCTACCGAAGTGTGCTATAAAGACGCTATTGAACTTTTGAAGAAGCGTTTCAGAGATGAGCAGATCATTGCGCAGGACCATTCGCAAGGTTTCTGGGTCTAAAGCCGGTGTAGTCGCCAGCAGACGTTTGTCAGCTGAGGCAACTTTATGGCAACGTACAGGTTCATATTCGAAGCGTCAAGGCGCTTGGCACGAACTGGACAACCTATAATGCTTCAGCAAATCCTGCTAAAAGTTCTATCAACGGACATAGTGCTGCGTTTCCACGAGATGCACAAGGCATCCCCATCATCTGCATCATCTTCGAGTACACAAGGATATTCAAACCGCGTAATGTTTGCAGAATATAACGATCGTCGAATGCTTCTGGAATTCTCCCACCTTCAACCCAATTGTCGGGAAGCTATTCCTGAACAAGACGTAACGAAAACTCGTCACGCCCCAGATAAAGGAGGACTAAAACCTAGATATCCACCTAGCGTGTGCACGACAGCTGCTCTACAAATTTCAACAAAATGTTTACAACAATGCCTGTTCTGCCGGTCTGAAAAGCATTCTGCCGAAGTCAGTTATGCGAAGGATATCGACTTCTCAAAGTAAAAGAAGATGCTCATCAAAGCAAGACAATGCTTTCGTTGCATAAAACAGGTCCACATGACAAAAGATTGTAGAAGCCGGTTAAAATGTGGCAAGTGCGCGAGAAGGCGCGCAACATCAGTTTGCGCATCCAATGACATCAAAAACTACAAGAAGGTGATATCTGCATTAGTAAATTTGGTGTTTAAGCAGGCAAGGTAAGTCCTAATGCTGCAGAGCCTTACAGCCACCGTATTGGGCACCACATCATCAGGTCACTACAAAGCCCCTTTTTATGGTGGAAGTAAGCGGAGCTTTATTACAACCAAAGCGTATAGAAAGCTTGGCTGCAAACAGATGGAACAGGAAATGTCGACCGTCAGTGTATTTGGGACGATAACACACGGAAAAGCATGAGGAAGGTACGCGTATTGATTCAGCCTGCGAACCAGAAGTTTCCGATTTCAATAGAGGCACTGGCGGTGGACACAGTATGCGCTGAATGCATTCCGGTACCAGAAGAAAACGTTATAGGAGAAATGAACAAGATGAACTCGGATACAGGAGCTCTGTCTTTACAGATAGTAGAAGATAAACAGACTGTGCTCCCTATTGAATCAGACAATTATTGGGATAATATTATTGGCACCGTGAAGCCTGTGTTTGAAAAGCTGAAAGCCGTCAAGACGATACTAGGATGGACTGTACAAGGACCATTGTCTATTACAGCCAATGTCATACAGTGTGCCAGTATTGCAGTCCTACGATCCACGGTGACTGAGTAAGATATCTCAAAACTTTTAACTCGTTTCTGGGATCTAAAAAGCACCGCTATCCAGGCTGAAATTTAAGGAACGATGGTTACCGAATCAGTGATGGCAAATTTTCAGAAGATCAATATAAAAACAATCGGTATGAAGTGGCGCTATAGTGGAAGGAAAGGGTTTATCAGGGTGAACATTACGCAGTTGCACTCAAACGTCTACACAGTTTGATGAATAAGATTAACAAGGACAGTGAGCTCCTAAACCGATTTGATGCAGCTATTTGAATGTACGTCGAAGAAGGTTATGCTGAAAAAGTACCTACAAAAAAGACCAACCATTTGGACCCCGGTATGAAATGTCACACCAAGCCGTCAAACATGAGGACTGATCCATTAAGAAGGTATGCATTGTGTTCAACGCTTCGTCTCACGAATCCCGGATGAAGTCCTTAAACGACATTCTAGAAGCCAGCCAAAATCGAGATCCCGACATAGTAAGGCTAGTGCTTCGTTTCCAACGCTACAATATAACGATGAATGCTGATGTTGAGAAGGCATTCCTCAAAATCGGCCTGCAAGAACCAGATGCACTTCGCTTTTTGTGGTTCACGACTTCCCCTCCAGTAGACAGCCCACTGCCGGAATTAGAAGTTTGGAAAATGACTGGAGTGCCCTTTGGAGCTACTTCAAGTTCTTTCCGATTGACTGCTACCTTTAGCACCCATTCAGGTACGAAAAAAATTGCTTTCCTTCGAAAACCCGGCTCTTGGAAAACTCCATATAGTGAGGAACCAGTTTATTCAGCTAGGCTCGAGCTTAATAACACTGGTGATGATATTTTTAGATAATGAAGATGTACAGGTGGTGATGATATCTAAAGATAATGAAGAGTCATTCGCTTGTCGCACTCACACTAATTCTCTCACGCAGTGAAAGCGGCCGCCTGGTCACTTGACAGTATTATGAAATGCGTCGCGCATAAGGCTTTAAGCGAGATACGTGTACTATCTCTGTCCCTAGGCAACAATAATCAGGACAAGTGCTAAGAGGAGAAACGCGGTAATTTACAGGAGATATCGGTTCAACCACAATGTACCGCCCAATGAAGCGACTGATAAATTTGTCGGATAAACCAGGGATGCACAGTGGAGTCCATAGAACTTCGTCCCCAAGAGAAAAACTAACAACATGGCGAGATGAGTCGTAGTGAGATTTTCGAGTGTCTTGAGAGAGGCTGGTGTTAACGCAGCCCAGGTGACGGCAGTGTGCGAGGAAAGATGAAAATTGTTAAGAGAAAGAAAAGAGACATCCAGAAAGAAACTCGGCGAGCGACAATGGACGAGAAAAAATGGAGAAAAGCCGGTAGTGCGTTAAGCAGCCGTATTATAGGCGACTGTCACGAAGGGTAGAATTGGATCCCATTTCGTGCGGTTGGAGTGAATGTACATGGTGATCATGTCCGATAGGGTCCGATGAAACCGTTCAGTCAATCCGTTGGTCAGCGGGTGGTTGCTAGAAGGGGTCTTGTGAACAGTTTTCGAGGCACGCGAAATCCTGCCACCACACAGGACGTGATAACTATCTGTCAGCGACTTGACGAGCTTCAGACTCTTCGCCTCTACTACGATGCCACCGGCATTCGTTTGCCTCCACCCCCCCGATTTTCGTGCGCTTATTCGTGACATCGTTCGTGAAGAGCTCATTGGGCGCCGCTCTTTCTGCACTGCGGAAGTTACTCTCCCTTCTGCAACAGATTGTTTGCGAGACCTGAATGAACAAGAGATCGCGTCCGCATCGCGTCCGACGTGTTTCAACGGTCCCTACGTGCGCCAGACGCCCACGTACGCCGAAGTTGCCGCGCTTTGTCGCACCTACCGTTTCTGTGCCTACACCAGCAGACCATACACCTGTGGCTTCGTTGTCACTGCCAGTGCGTGCACAGCCTTACTACGCACCTGATATTGATAATCTACTTAATGGCGGTGAGACCATTGAACAAGCTATTCAAACGCAAAAAGAGATAACTGAAACCTTCATATTTGCCTCCATGAACACTCGTAAAAGGACAAGCAACGACTCCATTGTATCTGTCGTCTTTGAACAAGGAATCACTTCTCCCGAAAAATCACTTTGCTCACCTTTTGGACCTCTTAATGTCCTGGGACGCTATGGGAACATGAAGACAGATACCCTTTTCGTTTATGCCCCAGGATAATATACAGTTTTTGGAGGAGCATCGAATTACCAAACGCTTCGAGCTCCAGGCTGTTGCAAGAATCTACAATCCTTTGTGGTTTCTGTCACTATTTTAGTAAGGGGGAAGATCTTCCTACAAGATCTCTGGAGTAAAACCTCGGCTGAGATGATACCATGCCTATGCAGCTGTCAGCTGTTTAGAAATAATCGAGCAAGAGGATAGCGGAGCTACATGAGCTCCGAATTCCAAGGTTCTTCGCAGCGGGCAGCGGAGGCACTCAGCAAAAGCCAGAACTGCAGTGCACATCTTCTCTGACGCAAGTAGGTCAGCATACGGTACTGTAGCCTACCTTCGTAACGACGACACAAGTGGTACCATCCACACTATAGTAATATTGGCATAGACAAGAGTTGCGCCGTTAAAGATGGTCACCTTGGTGAGGCTGGAATTGATGTCAGCTTTTCTTTCAGCCTGCTTATATGTCTACATCATGAAGAATTGCGACTTAGGCATTGGTGAAGCAACATTTTAGTCCGATTCCCAGATTACAATTTGCTGTATTTACTGCGAACCCCTTTTTTAGAAGGCATTTTTACGGAACAGGACGCAGTAGATCCGAAATTTGACAGATTATTCTCGATGGCGATTTGTTCCTGAAAAAAAACCTGCAGATTCGCTCACTCGAGGCTTGACGGTTCACAAACTGAGTCAATCACTGTCTTGCGGTGATTTACATCCAGATGGCTTGTAAGGTCTCGTACATTCTGGCCTGAATTCGGAGGAAAACTTGACCTCGAAAGCGAAAAAGTCGAGACAGCAGAGATGGGTCACTAATTCAATATCCACGCTGTTAACACGAGAACATCGGTGCCAACGCTTATCGATAACGAACAATTCAGCAGCCTCACAAAACGTGTAAGGGTAAAGGCATGGGTTTTCCGTTATGTTAAAAATTTGAAGAAGGAAAGTGATAGGTTCGAGGAGATGTGTGCTGAAGAAAGTCAACAGGTGGACTGCTACTTGATTCGCGTTTAACAGAAAGCTCACTTTGGTAACGAGGGCAACTGTGTCGCGAACGAGAATCCGATTTCTTTCCAAAGTGCAGCTGGACAATCTGTATTAATCCTCGACAACAACAGGTAGCTTTGAGCACCAGAAAAAGCTCAGAGATTAGAAGACCCATACGGTTCTTGCCATCTATTCATCCTACCGAAATGCTACACCTCCGTAATTTAGTCATAAACCAATCTCACGAGTCTTCCACGGTGGAGTAAAAGACACACTGACTCAAATCAGGGAACGATACTGGATTTCACAATCACAAAAATTGGTGAAAAAAACAGTACGACCATGTGTCATCTGCCTACCCCTCCAGTCTAAACCAGTTGAGCAAGTTTCATCTTGTACGCCTCAGAATCGCTGTAATCGAACCCCTCTGTTTCTTTCAAGTGAAGTAGATTTCGCGGATCCACTTTTCATCAAAGGGCACCATGAGCAGCGCTCTTACATCGCTCTTTCACGGGCGAAAAAGGGAAGTTTATGGTACCTTTAACTGGTACGTACACAAGCGAAACATCGAAAACAAGTAAAGACAGCGTATACATCTTACATATGAGCACCAAAATCTAATTATTCACTGAGTATCCCAAATGTTACAAGTGAAAGGAAAATTAAAAAGAATGAAGTTAATCACATTTAACAGGATAACACTTATACATGCGTACTAGAGTGGGCGCATGGCTAGTACGGGATAACTGGAAACCTCAGCTGTTCCTCTCTTACTTTAAAGAAACGTGTATGCCATCGTCGAAGGAAGGCCTCTTCGCCATGCGTTTCCAGCTGCTGATCTCGGTAATTCCACACAATGAGCCGAATTTTCTGTAGTGCGGGATAGGTTCCTCTATGCGGCTTGTGGCGTACTTCCGCTAAACAGCGTCGCGCCACAGTACGTACAAGGTTACTGTAAAGACCAGTCTTGCAAAGAGGCTCACGTTCTGTTCTCATGCGCGCCGTGCGAAAGCCAAATAGGCGTTGTACCATGTGCCAGACGCCCCTCGCCACCGAGCACTGAAACAGAGCATGTTGGGTCGTCTCTCTTTTGCCACAGTTTGGGCAGCGGTCATTTGGAACGACTCCCCATTGTGCTGACCGGTCACGCGTCGGCGAGGCCCGCCATCATCTCAACCAATCGAATTCGCGCACCTGATTAGGTACGCGATTGCAACGCTATCGTTTCCATTTTTCCGTGCAGGATGCTGTTGCTTTCTTTTTGCTAAGTGTGCTACTTGTCACCATTTCGCTTATTTCTTGCGATGAAACATCTTCCAGACTACATTAACCTATTGATTCCACGGTTCTTTCGAAGCCACTGGCATCTCTGTAAAACTTAAGCAGAATTTCTTCTTGTGGTCCGATGTACAGATTGGCCGTAAAAGTACCTTTTAGTGTACTGCTCCAATACATCAT
This sequence comes from Rhipicephalus annulatus, assembly GCA_013436015.1. Classification (NCBI taxonomy): domain Eukaryota; kingdom Metazoa; phylum Arthropoda; class Arachnida; order Ixodida; family Ixodidae; genus Rhipicephalus; species Rhipicephalus annulatus. The sequence goes on along the minus strand of WOVY01016024.1, from coordinate 411,725 downwards.
GAGCCTGTACCCGGGGTAGTTGCTGTCCTCAAACAGCTTCTGTGTTGTTTTTGCAACCAACGCTCTCGTGAACGTTGGTATATCTGGGAGGCTCAAGCCTCCACAGTTTGTGGGAAGCTGTAAAAATTTTCTCAGTACCTTTGCTAGTTTTCCTCACCAAAGGAAGGTCCCCGCCATAGCGGCAAGGCGTCCTGTAACACGGCGAGGTAGCAGGGCGATGTGTGCTATGTAAAATGCAAAAGCGCATGCCTGTGTCTTGATGACTATTGCTTTTGCCGTTAGTGACAGGTTAAAATGAGTGGTTGCTGCTATGACAACGGTAGATCTCCTAAGCACGTCATCCCAGCTCTTTTTTAATAAATCTCCTTCCTCAAAGTAAACACCTAACACATTAACAGCTTGAACGTATTCTTAGGTCTCATGGCAATAGTTCTCTCCAGCCTCCAAAGCGCAATGCCTTACATTTGGTGGTGTTTAAAAGAGCACCAGCCGGATAGGAATACTCAGCAAAATTGTCAAAGAATGTACTATAGCTAGACAAGTTACAAAAAATAGCGAAATATCATCGGCGTATGCGACAATTTTGAAGGTTTCTTTGCCTGGCATCGGGAAACCCACTATGCGCTCGCAGTTTGCAACCTTTCTAATCAAAGGCTCTAGAGACGAAATGAATAATACCGGAGACAGCGGACAGCCTTGCCTCACCTCTTTTTGAATTGAAAAGCTTCTGGTCACTTCATTGTTCAAATAAAGACTGCTTGAGAGGTCCTGATAAAGTATTTCTACCACTCGCACATACTGCTCTGGGATGCCAATTAAGCGCAAAAAAGCGAAAAGATACCCATGTTCAACTCTATCAAATGCTTTAGCCTGATCAAGAGAAATATATACTACTAAGAATGGTTTTTTGGCATATGCAAAGAGGTCTCCGAAGATTGATTGATTGATATGTGGGGTTTAACGTCCCAAAACCACCATATGACTATGAGAGACGCCGTAGTGGAGGGCTCCGGAAATTTCGACCACCTGGGGTTCTTTACCGTGCACCCGAATCTGAGCACACGGGCCTACAACATTTACGCCTCCATCGGAAATGCAGCCGCTGAATCCGGGATTCGAACCAGCGACCTACGGGTCAGCACCCGAGTACCTTAGCCATTAGACCATCACGGCGGGGCTAGAGGTCTCTGATGATTGTAAGAGGTACGAAGACGGAACGTCCTGGTAGTGCACATGACTGCAAGGTGGACACAATCTCTTCCAAGAAAGGCCAGAGACGCCGTGATTGCAGCGTGGCTACTAACTCATAGCCTGTGTTTAGAAGGATAATGGGCCTCCACGATTTAGGATCTGACAGCTCCATGCCCTCTTTAAGTAACAGAATCACCTTCCTTCGCAGAAGGACTGTGATTTATGGCCATCACGCCACAAAATATTCACGAGATCGGTGATCGCATTTCCCAAGATATCAATTAAACGCAGATAAAATCCCGTTGATATTCCGTCTGGGCCTGGTGACTTAAACGTATTCATTGATTTTAGGGCGTACTGCACTTCTTTATCAGTTTGTGCATATATTACTTAACAGTCTTCCAAGCCTAGTGATGGTAAACCTTCGCAAAAGGCTGAGAGTTTAGCAGTAAACTCGTCGTCCTGTGCGTCATGGTCTGCAGCAACTACTTTTGCAATGTAGTCTCGGAAAACCTCTTGAACTTCGTCCGGGTCAATAACAATGGTACCATCCTCTTTCATTGCCTCATCAATGTAGTGGGGCTGGCATGGACGACCTCGGTTTCTTTGCGCATATGTCAAGTTTTCAATTTCATCTGTCGATAAGTGCATTTCTCTTGCGAGCCCTGTAGCCTGGGACCCCTCCTTTAGTACACTTTTGATACTTAATTTTTTGTGCTTCAAGGCATTCGAGCATAGCGAACGTAGTGGACCCACCTCTTTCCATATTCTGAATGCGTCGAAGAATCTCGTTCATATCGGCCTTGAGGTGAGCGTGGCGCGCTTTTCCTGCCTGTTGAGCTATGAGGCACCAACGATATTTTAAGGGGTCCCTTGTAGTTTGTGTTATGCAACCCACTTCTGCCAGTTAGGCCGCCAGCTCAGTTTGAAGTACGGAAATGCTTTCGTCATCACGAAGAATGGTTGGGTTCATCCTCCATGGTTTGTGGATTTTCTTCGTTGTGCTCACGTCAAACGTGAAAAGTAACAGAGCATGATCGCTGAGTTTCTGCTGGCTTGGCGCAAGCTGGACCACCTCACATGCTTGTAGGTTCGCTAAAAAGTCTTCGGTCACATAATCTCTATCAATTCGGCTTTTTTGAATGCCACAAGCACGGGTTGCGCCGAACCTGACTCCACCTAGAGTGAACCACCGATCTGACAGCTTGAGATCTTGAAGTAATTGCTGTAGTTCTCTGGCGTAATATTTGTTGGCGCCTTGGCCGGGACCCCTGACGTCTCGTGTAGTATCGAGAACGCAGTTGAAATCTCCGACAAGCACATATGATATCGGCTTGATCAAAAAATTTCTGACGCCTATATAGAACCCGTTCGTTTCTGATCTCGTATACGGGCGCATATACGTTGACAAATCTGACTCGTTTGTAGTTAAGTACCACATTTACTGTTATGATGCGGCCTTCTGTGTCAACAAGATAGTGAGCACCCCTGCTCAGCGTTGTGTTGATGAAAAAAACTCCTGTGCCACGTGCACGCGCATCTGTGAGTGAGAAAAAGGCCTCTACTTGAAACCTTTTCTGAAACTCTGCAACGTCAAGCTTAGTACGAAAGTTTGTCTCCTGCAAAAAGAGCATGTCTACGTAATGCGTCCGTGTGAGGTCAAGTACTGCCTGCTGCTTCACTGGATTTCAAAAACCACGAACATTGAACGACATAAAAGAAGCTGATGCCATTGTTGAAATAAAGGCGGGGAAGTTGCTTAAAAAGAAAGAAAAGGTAAGAAACAGGAGAGCCAACTGCTAAAAGTACATATCGTCGTCGCTCACAGTTGGTGACCTTTGCCGTGGTGGTGATGCCTCGCGGGGTTTCGTAAATGTTCCCTGTTTAGCGGAGTCGCTGCCGCTGCTCCCACTGCCTGGCTTGGATTGGCGTTGTGAACTCGAAGGACTCGATGCGTCTGCAGATTGTGTGGGTTTGGTAGAAACCTCGGTGTCCACCAGTTTGCTCCGCGTTGATGGCTGGCTTCTTAGCTGCTTCATCGATGTCAAAGGCGCAGCGTTCAGGTTCTTCAAGGCTGTCGAAATTCCAAGGTTAGTGTTTGGTGTGCTGTCACTGGCGTCTGTCGCTGTCGGGGCAGAAGAAATCAAAGCAGTGCTTTTTGCGATGCCTCTTGTAATGGGTACCTGGTTGTCCTGCGTTTGGCGCTTCTCGGACGCCATTCATGCACTGCAGTTATGTCGAGTTTTGATGCTGCCTACTAAGGAAGAAAAATCACTGGGCGTTTCCGTGAAACTCCCATTTGGGTGTTCATGTTGCGTCTGAGCGGGCTGTTCATCTGAAATTGCCCCGTCTGGCGTACTGGCCGGCTTGACACGAGTAGCGTCTTCCGACTGTAAGTCTACGAAATCATCGGACAGGCTCTCTTCTTCCCAGTGGTCTGGTGTCTTGACTCGTGTCGTTTTCTTTTGAGGACGCAGTACTTCATAGGTTCTAGATTGCGTGGCCACACTTGAGGAGCTTCAAGAGGATTCTTCAATTGCTGGGAAGTCTTGGACACTCGGTAACGGCGTCTTCTGTGCTGCGTCGGCGAATGATCTGCGCTAGAAACATTCTTTGGTTGGGTGATCACCTCCACACCTTTTGCAGGCTTCAGTTCACTCTTCCACAGCGTGTCTGTACGCGCTGCGCCTATGACAAAAAAGGTGTTGCACAGGCCACGGCCATGTGGCCTTCGTTGTGGCAACGCACACAGACGAGACGCATGCCACGGTACTCCAACATAACGCGGTGTCCATAGATTGAAATGAAGTTCGGTGCCGGCTTTGCCATTTCCATCTTCACCACTCGTGTACCGGTAAATGTAGACTGACGTCGTTGCAGAGTAACATATGTTATACTACGTACTTTGCCGAAATGCTGCAAAGCAGAGACGACAGCGTCATCGGGTACGTACGGCGGCAACCTGTACGCACTCACGAACACACTTGGTGGGCCGACGACTTCCACTTGAACTTTTTTCTTCTTAAGAACAAAACCTTCATTCACCTTGAGCTTAGTGGCTTGTTCCGCTGTCCTCGTTGCTACCAAGAATTTCAAAGCGCCGAGTTGTTGCAGGAACAACACCCCTTCGCTACCGGTTGTCTCTTCGACACACTAGATGATCTAAACAACGGAGACCACGCCTTCAGGAACAGTAAACGTGAAACAATGTTATTTTGGTGGTGTACATACTGGCCTCGACGCCATCCTCCCAGGGGCCCCAGGAGTCGGCGACTTCTCGGCCGAAGCCCCGGAGAACATGAATGCGGGTGAGACGCCGAAGAGACGCCACCGAAACATTGGACGCGCGTCGGCGAGAGCCGCAAACAGACAATAAAACACGAACGCTGATTGCGAATCTCCTTATAGCGGCACCCGTTCATCCCTCATAGTCGTAGTCGTAGTGTGTAACAAGTGTCATAAATTGACCTTCAAGAAGGTGCTGGTGGGAGATTTCTCCTGTGCGTTGTTGAACAATAAAAAAAAAACTCGCGGCGTGCGCGTCAACTAAAAGCCAAATCCTCCTGTCTCTTATTCCCTATTAGCAGCCGTTGTCATGTACATTGAGCACTATCTGACAAGAAAGGGTTGCTAGGTTATACTCGCTAGATGTAACCTCCTTAGTTTTAGAGAGGTTTAGCGAGCAATCAGCCGCAGTGCCATGAAAATAATGAACTAGTCTATACAATGAACTCGATGTGGTTAAAGGTGGGAAGTAGATACGAAGTACAAGCCGTAAGAAAGTAAAAGCCGAATTTTCTTGTCCTGTCATTTCCTCTTAGCAGCCATTGGCATGTACATTGAGCACTATCAGACAGGAAAAGGTTGCTACATTATACTCGCTGGGCGTAACCTTTTTGGTTTTAGAAATGTTTAGCGAGCGTTGGGCCGCAGTGTCATGAATACAGAGAACTAGTATATACCATGAAATCTGGGTGGTTGAAGGTGGGAAGTAGACCCGATGCGCAAGCCGTAAGAAAGTGCGCGTGTGCCACCTCTCGTTTAGTCCTTGGAATGTTCGCTGGATGGCGCTGCTTCTATAAGGGGAATATATGATGAGAAAATGCGAGATGGTGATACTTGGAGGGCTGAATAGATGGACGAACGGACACACAGACAGAGAGATGCATGGATGGACGCATGAACAGACGCAGGGGCGGATGCGTAGATGAGCGCAGGGACGGATGCATGAACAGATGCAAGCACGGACGGGCAAATGGACGCATGGACGGTCACACAGACGGACGCATGGACGGACGGAAGCAATAGCACATGGACGAATGAATGCTTTACCCCACTCTCCATCATTGACTCTGTGGATATGTTGCCATTTTTTTACTTGTGCTGTAACAACAGCTGTTCGCTTGGAACTTGTTGAAGACTTGACGACGGCGAAATTCGTTGTGTACTTCAGAGATTCGTATTAGGTCGAGGCCTCTGTCACACAATTTACAGCAACAATGCCCGAAACTTCGTCAGAATGTCCAAAGATCTACAGAAGCTCTGGCGAACAATTTCGCATCCCTATGTACTTGAATTTTCTCTTCGAAGATTAAGTGGAAATTCATTTGACCGAGTGCTCCGCGGTGGGGTGGATTTTACGACAGACCCGTACGTTCTGTGAAGACCTGCTTGAAGGAAATGCTTTGATGATGTCTGATCAATCAGACAGAGTTGGTTGCTTTACTAACGGAAGTGAAAGCAGTATTACATTCTCGGCCTTTACCATATGTTTACAAAGACGTGGGTGAGCCGTACCGGTTTCCAATATCTCCAGCATACTTTCTTGTTTGAAGAAAACTGACAACGCTACCACCTTACGACCTCAATATCAACACCGAGTCGAGCAACGATCAACTGAAGAAGATTTGGAGCAAGAGAAAAGAGGATTTGCAAACTTTCTCGTCTCGGTGGTTAAATGAGCACCTCAATGAACTCAGACACTACAGATTCAAACCAAGCGGAAAGAAATCACTTATTGAAGAAAGGCAATGCAGTTCTACTCGGAGAAAAACAGCATCCAAGACAACTGCGGAGCTTGGTTCACATAGAAGAACTGATCGGTGGACGGGAAGGCATTATGGGGACTTGCTTTCTACGCTTGCCTGGTGGCACTGTTGTTAAGCGTCCGGTGCAGCTACTGTATCCTTTGGAAGTCACCTAGCGTCATCTCTCGGCGCGGAAGACTGTTGTGACATCCCTTTATTTATCCCTCGCAGCACAAGAGCAGCGATCATCAATATTGAGCCTTCGCACGAGCTGACGCTTAGTCTCGTGGCAGCGCCTGTTCACCCTTTTCTTTTAGCGGCGAAGCTCTTTGAAGCGGCACCCGTTTGTCCCTCGTAGTAGTCGTAGTCCTAGTATGTAACCAGTCTTACGTTTTGACAAGCAAGGTGGTGCCAGTGGGAGATTTCTCGTGTGTGTTCTTGAACAATAAAAGATCTGCAGCGTAAGCGTTAACTAAAAAGCGAATTCTCCTGTCTGTCATTCCCTATTAGCCGCCATTGGCATGTACATTGAGCACAACCTGACAACAAAGGGTTGCTGCGTTATACTCTCTGGGCGTAACCTCCTTGGTTTTAGAAAGGTTTAGCGAGCGTTCAGCTGCAGTGGCTTGAATACAATGACAATGACTTTATTTTCGCATCAATACAATGAATGATACGACGGGGCGGGCGAAAAAAGCTGTCGTTTCGACAGCTTGACGAGGCCGCGGGCCCCCTCATTAACGCTAACAGCAGTGATGCAACAACAAGAAACCAACATAATTCAGCATTATATAATACAAGACATATATACGAAAAACGCTAATGTCTAAGTTTACAAAACTGCAATCCTTTGCAGAGACAAAGAAAAAGAAAAAAAAGAAGAAAAAAAGAAGAGAAAATTCCCGCATTACAATAACGTTCTTCCTACGTGACCTTAATTATTCGTGCGTGCGAGATTTAGAAATGAGAGGCATCAGAAGAATGCTTTTAATAATTATTTGTCTTGAGTTCAAACTAACTTTTTATGGCTTTAAAAGACATGTTCTCTAATTGTAGCTCTTCGCAAATTAATCTGTTTAGTAATCTTGGTAAGTTATTTCCGAGTGTTTGTTTTTCATATATTCTTCGCACTTTCGGTAATTTCCAGTACTCCCTTTTAAGTGTTGCATATACAGGGGTGTTTTCTTGTACCCTGGAAAGGCGCTTGAGAAAATCAGATTTGGTTTTTAGGTCTTGTTTTTACGCCTTACACAAACAGTAATCATATAGTGTTGTGGCTGAAAGTATTCTATACTTTACCAAATACTCTAATGTGTGAAAATGTCTTGGGACATTTTCAATTGTGTGTAAGAACTTTTTCTGTAAGACGTGTATTCTGTGTATATTTCCTTGTGTAGTGGTGCCCCAAAATGAATGACAATAGCTCAGTCTGGATTGAAACAAACTGTTGAAAATTTGCATCATAATGTTCTGTGACAGTATATGACGATTTCGGTAAACAATACCAGTCACTTGAGAGAGCCTTGTTACTAGGCAATCGACATGTGCATCCCAGCATGATAATTCCTGAAAGACGACGCCTAATGCTTTAAAACTGGATACGAGGGCGATAGATGAGGAGTTTAGTGTTAAAGTTTTAATAACTATAATTTTTTTTATTTTTACTGCAAAATAACATAGCTTTTATTTTATTTGTATTTAATTTGAAACTGTTTTGAGAGGCCCATTCATCTAATTTTTGTAAGGTTCAGTTGGCTTCGTCTAATAATTCATCAGCCCAATTCCCTATAAAAAGATGCTAGTATCATCAGCGTAAATTACAATTTTTGCCTGAAGGTTTATGGCAATAATATGATTATTGTAGAGAATAAAAAGGAATGGGTTTGAGATACTGCCTTGTGGCACACCTGAAGACACGCCAAGGGGACTAGAGTGATTCTGTTTTATGTCGACTTGCTGAATACGATGTTGTATATACGATTTTATAAGTTGTGCCGCGTTGCCGCGGTAGCCATGGCGTAACAGTTTCTCCTATAGAAGGGTATGATTTATAAGAACGAATGCTTTAGTGAAGTCAAAAAAACTTTCTAGGACTAATTTACTTTCATTAAGTGCTGTTAATATTAGGTCTTTTTGAGCCAATAACGCCAGTTCAGTGCTAAGACCTTTGCGGAAACCAAATTGGAACGGGGTTGTAAAGTTATGTTTTTCTTCATATTCAGTAAATCGTATAAAATTATTTTTGAAGTACTCTTGAAAATACTGGAAGAATAGATATTGGGTGATAGTTACCCATGTCATTTTTATTACCCTTGTTAAATAACACCGTCACGAGAGCAGCTTGCATTCTGCAGGGAAAGACAGCCTGGTTCCGACACAGGTTGAAAATATAAGAAAGAGGAGGTGCTAATAGATCAATTACATGCTTTGTGGGCTTAATCTGGAAGCCATCTACGTCTTTTGCTTTACTGGTATTCAGGTGTTGAGTTATATAAGTTACTTCAGGCTCATTTACAGGGTTCAAAAAAGTTGTGTTTGTAATGTAAGGAAGGCTATTTACATCGTATTGCCCAACGGGAATGTTTGCAACGCTAACAAAATGCTTATTAAAAGCGTTTGCAAGCAGTGTACCCGAGAGCTCTTCACCATTTACCTCTAATTTCGTATTCTTTTCAGAAGTGGTGTTTACTTTTAAGACAGTGTTTAGCCTTTTTCACATAAGCTCAGATCATTCAGCAGCGGTGGTGAAATAGTTTACAAAGTAGTTACGCCTAGCTTTCTTTATATCCTTATCAAAGCGATTACAACATGAATTAAATTGGTGAAACAGCTCACAGTCTTTAGTTTGAATAAATCTGTGGTATAATTTAATTCTTCTCCTTGATTCCAGAAAGAGGCTAGGAGCTTATCCAGGGCTTTCGAATTTTCTACCTTTGCTTCAAGCAAATGGTCGGAAAACTAGTTTCATATATAGGATTTAGAATACGAAGAAAGAATTAGTACGCCCTATTTTTGTCACAAAACCTCAACACTTCCTCCGAAGAAGTATGTTCTATTTGACTATGAAATCGTGATAAAATTTCTTTTGTAATTCTCTGGAAAAATATTTTAGTTTCAACCTCTTACTACGTATATGTATGCTGCAATAAAGAATAGGTAGGTGATCAAACACCTGCTTTCACATTTGCCTAATTTATATTTGTGAAAACGATACTGATTAAAGATGACGAATGTTGAGTTAATCTAGTGCTTGAATTATTTACATTAACTAGGCCATTTTCCAAGAGAAAAAATCAAGCTTTTCCTTGAGAGAGTCATTCTTCATCATAATAATAATAATGTCACCACTAAACACAACATCAAAATAACTTTTGTTAACGAACTCTGCAATTGATTCAATATAACCAAAAATAGAGCTTTAGCACCACTGAGAGGACGGTAGCAGACAGTTAATACCATGTTTTGCACTTTAATTGCCAGCATTTCACATTTTGTGTAGTGACAGAAAGTTCAGATAGTAATTCCCAAGTTAATGCTTTGGTTCCTTAATCAAGATACATATACCGCCACCGCGCGAATTGGAACGATTTAAATATAATCTATTGTAGGATAGAAGGCGCAAAACGTCAAGAATATTCGTACAACCAGTTTCTGTTAATAATATTGCATCAAATGAAAAACTGAGTTGTTCAAGGAACGAACAAAGATCTGGCTTCTTATTAATTAGAGAACGAATATTTTGGTGAAAGCATTTAAATGATTTGAAGAACGGTTTCCCGATGTATTGCTCACGCATTTGGGAAAAAACATAGGTCTCAACGTTTGTGTCTGCCATTGAGTTTGAAAATCACGGGGCTCTTAGCGTAAATTATCCATATTATCTGCGGTGGAAATCACCCCCGGCTGTTCGCCGTCCGCTTTGCGAACAAGTACCCGACCACTGTTCAGCCACACATACTTGTACATTGCCCTTTAGGCCCACTTTCTTGCTTCAAACAGAAGTTCACGTGTTCGTTTGGTCAATTTTTCCTTCATAAAGATCGCATCATTCCTGTCGCGTAATTTTTTTCAGTTCAACCACCACCAATCCCTATCAGCCTGCTTGGTAAAGTGACAGATAATGCCGGGGATTTTATCTTTCTTAGACGGTAGGTGGTGAACCACGACCACGTCGTTTGCCGATAGCTGTGGAAGCTCAAGTTGTGTGGCGAGTTTGTTTACCTCGTCACTCAAGTTTTCTTTTTCTGTCTGTTTAATGCCATGAAATTCAAGGTTAAGGCGGTGGCTTTTCCATTCGAGGGCGTCGATCTCAGCTTGGAGCTGATTAACATCGCTTTCGCTTTTCTCAAGTATTTCAGTGTGGCGCTTGAGCTCTTTAATTTGCTGTTCATGTTTCTCGGTAGTTTTCCGCAGCTCTTCATTTTGCTCCGACCGAAATTGCAAGGAATGCTCCATGCCCTCTACTATTTCCTTAGGGGCCAACAATTGGTCAAGCTTAGAACTTACTTTTTTTAACATTATGCGAATTTCTCGCTAGCCTGATTCATTACTTTCACTTGCTGATTGCAGTCGAGTTTTCTTTGTCCAACAAGACGTACAGCGCCAAGCTTGGCGATACGCCTCCTCCTTTGTTTTGAGCGTTGTCACAGAAATTCCCGCACGTTTATCGGTGTGAAAAGTAGAAGTACAGTCACTACACACAACAAAAGTGTCCGACTCCATGAGCCGTACCTCACAGTTCAAACATAGCATATTGGACGCCATTATCATTTTTTGGCTGCAGCAGCATCAAGAAGGAAGCAAAGAAGCGAAATAAAAAAGTGAACGATACAAATGCTGATTTAGGTGTTGCCTCGATGCTGCCGCGGCTGCCAATACAGTGAACTAGTTTATACCATAAACTCGGGGCGGGGGGTGGTTAAAGGTGGGAAGTAGATACGAAGCGCAAGCGGTCAGCAAAAAAGCCGACTTCTCCTGTCTCTCATTCCCCATTAGCTGCCATTGCCATGTACATTGAGCTTTATCTGACAAGAAAGGGTTGCTACGTTATGCTCGCTAGGCGTAACCTCCTTGATTTTAGAAAGGTCTAGCGAACGTTGGGTCGCAGTGCCATGAATACAGTGAACTAGAATATACCATGAACTCAAGGTGGTTAAAATTAGGAAGTAGACACGAAGCGCAAGCCGTAAGAAAGTGTGCATGTGCGACCTCTCCTTTAGTCCTTGAAATGTCCGCTGGATGTTGGTACTTCTACATGGGGTATATTTGATGAAAATATGTGAGATGCTGGTACTAAAATGCGAGATGCTGGTTATAGATGGATGAACGAACTCTCAGACAAATGTAAGGACGGACGCGCGAATGGCTGCACGGACGGATGGACGCATGGGCGGACGAAGGGCCAATGGACGCATGGGCGGACGCAGGGGTGGTTGCATAGACGAACGCAGGGCTGGACGCACAGATGGACGTGCGGACGCACGAACAGGCGCACGCATGAACGGGTGGATGGACGGGCGGACGGTCATACAGGCGGACGCGTGAACGCATGGACGGACGGAAGCAAGAACCAATCGACCGACGGATGCTTCGCCCCACTCTCCATCATTCACTCCGTGGATATTCTGCCAGTTTTTTTTTTCTTTCTTCTTAAGTTTCATTAAAGCCTTCTTCCTTCAGAAACGTGTTTTGCTCATTCCGAGCCGCGCCGCAGAGTAAGGCTCAGAGGTCTCTTACATATTGGCACAGTAGTGCCATCATCATCATATATTTCCTGAAAATTGCGCCGTGTCTACTGTGCAGCTAATGCTAGCTCGAGCTGCGTGAGAAACAGAACGGGTTTCACTCGCTTGCCGCGTCAGAGGCTTGCAGCTGCCGGTGTTTCGCTTTACCCAAGGAATAAAGAGGCGAAATTGGCATGGCTTCAGCCACCTGTAGGACGTCGTCTCAAGTCTCGTCCTTCTATCGCTACTTAACTACAGAACATGTATTACAATATGTCATCTCTTATAGATGGTTTCGCCAGAGCCTGCCAGTCTTTGGCAACATTGTGCGCTCACCAGAAAACCACCCCAGCAAACATCCCCTTTAGCTTGTTCTTGCGTGGTTTTAGCGTTTGTTGATGGCCATGGGTGCTTGTGTTCAGATATTTTATGCGGATTAATCTATTACGATGAAGCGCTTGCAACTCGGGCACAGCTTTGTGAAGCCAGGATGCAGTCTGCAAGCCTGAAATAGTTTTGTATGCTAGTCAAAAAGTTCTGTTTTATTCACGAGAGAAAACTGGCTTCCGTTACAAGTGCATAGTATTGTTTTCCTACTTTATTAAAGGCAATGTAAAGCTCAACGCACACTAATGGCACAGAGACGATACTCAGACTTTAGATTAATCAAAGGTACTATTTACCTGGAACACATCAGTCGATGTCTTTTACCACTCGTGGTAAATACGTCTGAATAAAACTTGAAAGCGGACACTGAAAATGTATCGCAAATGTGTTTCTCGTATAGTTTGAATGATAATAACGATGCGTACTGTTTGAAACAACATGGGGCACAAAGTAGCCATGTTTTACGTGAATCGCTGCATTGTGTACTTTGTGGTGTCCACGTTTTGTTGTCCTTGCATTTGATTTTTTGATAGCGACGCAGGCGAGTGGGCACTCATCTGTGCGAGCAAAAGACTCATCGCCTGTCTTTCTGCCGCTTGTTAGTATCGGTGCAATCTAGCTCATTTAGCTTTTGGTGTGAACATGGCTTAGGTGGATTCTACTTGAAAGTTTGATTGCCACGGACGGCCATTTTTGGCGACACCGCGTCACGGCAATTAACGGGCGCCGTACTCCCCGACTGACCGTGAGAAACGGCGGCGCATGAAAGGGAGCCGAGAAGAGCAGAATGGGGTGCTCTTCTTAGAACGTCGCCGCCGACCGTTAAGCCTTTTGTAACTGTGGCGGCGTCTGCAAGGTCGTAGAAGGCCGCGGTATACCCCGAAAAAGGATTAGACTACGAGACGCCCGGCTGAGAGCTAAGTGGTTGACCGTTCCCACGGGGAAAAGCGTGGGAAACGCTCTGGTGGCCAAGCCGTATGACAACAACCCGACAGGTTGTCACTCTCGCTAGTTGCGGGCCCTCTCCCAATTAAAAATGGGTGGGGTCAAAATATTTTTGGGGCGGAGTTGCCTATCAATTAAACGCGCATGAGTGGACCCAGGCAGAGGTCTCTTGTCCCCAAGGAAGAGAGCGAGGAGACAGGAGGGGAATTTAAGCGCAGGATTTTACCCTGCTAGGCAGACTAGTCGCTGACCAACATGGTGTAGAAACAGATCAACAAGCATCTCTTCTAGAAGTTTTTAGTGTGGCTCTGTATCGGCTGGCCACCTAAACATAGCCGTTCGTCTAGTCGTGACGCGATATTAACGTCTGCAACGTAGACATCGGGACTTCGCCTCGAGTTAGCTCAACCTGCTCGAAGTCACCTGCAAGCACTAGCCTCCCGGAGCCACCAGCGTAGCAACACCGCCGACATCGCAGTCGTGCCAGAACTCTCTTCGACTTCTCGCATCCGATCGTCGGGGACGCAACGCTGCCGGTCATCACACGTATGCCTTCACCTGTTTATATCTTCGAACTTTCTCCTCCGTCGTTCTATTCTTGTTAGTTTGTGTAGTTTGTAATAGTTCTCTCTCGTAAGCTGATTTATTGTTTCTGTTATATATTTCTTTAGTTGTATCAAGTGTCGATGTATTTTGTTAGTTGTATTGAAGTGTTGTATTAGATCCCGTGTGCTGCAATATCACTAGAGTAAAGTTATTTTGTTTTCTCACGTCTCTGATCTCTTCACTGTCTCTGCTTGCGTACGGAACGAACCGACCTGCTGTCATTCCCGTCGCCGACTTCGCGCTGGCGACGCTAGAGTGGCAGCTTTTAACAAAACTGGCGTCCGCGAGACAGGACGTTCCGTACAAGCGTAAGACAGTGAGGGGTGAACGAGAACCGTGTGGACAGCGTGGTGATAGAGCCGCACAGTTGAAGCGGTTGCATCCTGCATATGATTGCGCTGGTTTCATAGGGGCATTATAGTGACAGTTGCAGTATGGAGTGTATGGATTTTGATAAGTGGATCGCGTACGGTAAACAGTTAGGCCTCAAGGGCGCCGAACTGAGACAATGTGTTAAGGAGCAGCAGGAACAGGCGCAGGCGTTAGCCAGAGAAGAGCGGGCACGGGCCTGGGAGAAAAGGGAAAAAGAAAGGGAGAGAGAGCGCCAAGAAAAGGAGAGAGAGCGCCAAGAAAAGGAGAGAGAGCACCAAGAAAGGGCGAAAGAACGAGAAGCGGCAAGGGAAGCGGCAAGGGAAGTCGGAGATCAGGAAGTGCAGTTACTGCAATTAAAGATTCGCCACAGTGAGGGTAGCAGGGTGAGCCGATCCAGCAGTGAGCACGGCGATGCCAGCGAGGAGCTGTCATTTGAGCGAGACACATGGTGTCAAGGGCTACTCGCGGTTCCGCCTTGCGAGGCAAATGAAACCGTTGCGCGACTGAGTCAGCAGAACGCGAACAACTACGAGGTAGTTAAGGCAGAGATGTTCCGGACATTCGGAACTTCTGTCTGGACAAAACAAGAGCAGCTCAGACAAGAGTCTGAAAGAAAGCGCGAAACAGAAAGACAACAGTCTGAAAGTGAGGGGCGTCGGAAAGCCCTGGACGTTAAAGTGTGGCAGGAAGCGCTAGAACCAGAGATCGCGCCAGAAAAGGGCCCGCGTATTCTAGAATGCATCAAGGTAGAGTATGCTGAGAACGAGGCCATGGCCGGCCTGGAGGTAGAGACGATGTCGAAAGACGCTTTTTGCGTGGATGAGGAGAGTGCCAGCAGCCCTAATGGGCCCAGTAAGATGCTGGAAACCTCCTTCGTGCCTCAAGAGTACGTTTCGACATCGTCAAATGTAGGCTTGATTAGCACAGTGGCGAATCAGAGCGAGGACGCGACGCTTCAGGAATGCACCGATGCCGTCGGAGAGGGCCCAGTTAATGGCTTCATCAGTGTTGACAAAGCTAATTTGGCCCGACAGTCCGTCGTAACACAGAGTTCAAAAAGCGTTATCGGGAGGGAAGACCTATCACCAGCTCCAACGAGCTTCCCAACTTCTGAGGTCCCGAAGCGACATGATGATGACATCGAGAGAAAGGGAGCAAGCAAACAGCACCGAAAACGAAAGAAGCGGAAGCGCACCACACTGCGGGAGCCTAGGGCTGGTCCCACTCCGTCCCGACAGAGACGAAAGGCTAGGCCATTCATCAGTTTCAAGAAACGTCAATGGTGGCGTTCATGAAGACACAAGCGGCGAGCCAGGTGTAGAGAAGGAAAAAGAGGTGCGTCACCCGAACGAAACGCGCGGTTCATTTCGAAGACTTCTGGAAAGTGGCCTTGCCCGAAGGTTCAAAGTCGAAAAGGCACAACGGCTAAGTACTGCATGGGGGCGACCACAAAGACACTATTACCCAGGCTTCCCCCCTGTTTCTGGCGTCCCTTGCACATGCCTGAGGGGAGCCGGCCGAAATGTAGAATGAGGCGTGACAGCAGGACACAGCTTGGCCCTCGTGCTTTTTGTAGCCTCTGGCATGCTAGAAAGCCGCCGGGAAAGCGACCCCATCGTGTGCGATTCAAGCGAATCTAATTGAGAAAAGGGGAGCCGATTACTTGAGCCGGATATAGTTCATGAGGTCTATGAGCATGTTGTTTTTTTTTCCTTCCGTCGGTTGTTTTCTGTTTGTATGTACGTATTTCATTGTATAAGAAGTGTAGTTTGAGTTATTTTCTTGTTGCTTGGTGCATTGGCTGTTTTTACTTGTTGTAATGCACTTTGAAAGATTGCCCTACAGTGGAGGAGCACACCGGTTCCGTTTTGTTTCGTAGTATACATTCGTGCAGTGTATTCTGTATTGATGGCTGCCATACACGGCAATTTCCTCTTCTTGTTTGTATGGCGCATTGATATTGTTGCGTGTAACTGAAGCTGGTACTCTAACAATTGTTTTTTAGGGGTGAAGCTCCTTAGGGCGTGGGCTGTGCGTCCCCTGTATCCTGTATGTAGCCACCTCTCGTTTAGTTCTTGCAGTGTTCACTAGATGGCGGTACCGTCTCCTGTATGTAACCACCTCTCGTTTAGGTCTTGTAGTGTTTACTAGATGGTGGTACATGTAGCTGATGATGAAAAGATGCAAGATGTTATAAACTAGAAAGCGGTACTTGTAGTTGATGAAAGACGCGAGATCTTATAAAATAGGAATGATGTCACATGTGGCGCGTGTCATTGGTTGAAGGCAATCGTTCGATTAAGTGCGGCGACGTACGCTAGGGGGAGCGATGTAATAAAATCGAGTGGGCAAAATGTACAGAGGATTCATGGTTTACCTCCGGAGCTTCGTCCACTCATCATCATTCACTTCGTGGATATGGCGGTTTTTTTTTCCTTTTGTTATTAATTTGATGCACTCTGCCTACTTATGTTGTGTATGAGAGGGACAGTCCTCATGTCTCCCTTGCTGGTGGTGTGTTGTTCCTTGTTGTCGAAAAAATTCCCCTCCGTGTGAACAAATGTTATGAATAACATTCTGAAAGTGGGGGGCAATGTCACGGACGGCCATTTTTGGCGACACCGCGTCACGGCAATTAACGGGCGCCGTACTCCCCGACTGACCGTGAGAAACGGCGGCGTATGAAAGGGAGCCGAGAAGAGCAGAATGGGGTGCTCTTCTTAGAACGTCGCCGCCGACCGTTAAGCCTTTTGTAACTGTGGCGGCGTCTGCAACGTCGTAGAAGGCCGCGGTATACCCCGAAAAAGGATTAGACTACGAGACGCCCGGCTGAGAGCTAAGTGGTTGACCGTTCCCACGGGGAAAAGCGTGGGAAACGCTCTGGTGGCCAAGCCGTATGACAACAACCCGACAGGTTGTCACTCTCGCTAGTTGCGGGCCCTCTCCCAATTAAAAAAGGGTGGGGTCAAAATATTTTTGGGGCGGAGTTGCCCATCAATTAAACGCGCATGATTGGACCCAGGCAGAGGTCTCTTGTCCCCAAGGAAGAGAGCGAGGAGACACGAGGGGGATTTAAGCGCAGGATTTTACCCTGCTAGGCAGACTAGTCGCTGACCAACATGGTGTAGAAACAGATCAACAAGCATCTCTTCTAGAAGTTTTTAGTGTGGCTCTGTATCGGCTGGCCACCTAAACTTAGCCGTTCGTCTAGTCGTGACGCGATATTAACATCTGCAACGTAGACATCGGGACTTCGCCTCGAGTTAGCTCAACCTGCTCGAAGTCACCTGCAAGCACTAGCCTCCCGGAGCCACCAGCGTTGCAACACCGCCGACATCGCAGTCGTGCCAGAACTCTCTTCGACTTCTCGCATCCGATCGTCGGGGACGCAACGCTGCCGGTCATCATACGTATGCCTTCACCTGTTTATATCTTCGAACTTTCTCCTCCGTCGTTCTATTCTTGTTAGTTTGTGTAGTTTGTAATAGTTCTCTCTCGTAAGCTGATTTATTGTTTCTGTTATATATTTCTTTAGTTGTATCAAGTGTCGATGTATTTTTGTTAGTTGTATTGAAGTGTTGTATTAGATCCCGTGTGCTGCAATATCACTAGAGTAAAGTTGTTTTGTTTTCTCACGTCTCTGATCTCTTCACTGTCTCTGCTTGCGTACGGAACGAACCGACCTGCTGTCATTCCCGTCGCCGACTTCGCGCAGGCGACGCTAGAGTGGCAGCTTGTAACATTGATTCATAAATAGCGTACTCGTGAGGAAACCATAATAGTTCGCAAGACCAAGTCTCAGTAAATATCATCTCACAACCAGTACATTTTATATTTTTTGGTCACACGAACATATCGGATCGCGAGAAATACCGAACGCCGATGATCTCGGAAGTGCCCGGGATGACACAGGCGCAAAAATAAAAGTTTTATCTAGAGGTAGTGTGCTTAGACAAAAACACAAATATATTCTGGGTTTGACAGGAGGAAGGTTTTCAGTTAAAGTCGAAAGGCTGAATTGAAGAACTTAACTATGGATCGGGGAACTCTTCTTCTGCGTTCCCACGATGTGGGTGCGCTTTAAGGACGATGAAAAGGAAAACACAGGTGTGCGCTGTCAATTCTCTATCCGCGTCATCAAAGTGCATCCACATCGACATGCAGAACCAACTGGTGCAATAAAGTTCGCAGACAAGCTTCTTCTGCAGGTGCTCCAACTGCCAGAGGTAACACGGAGGAGAGGGCTGTGCTCACCAGAACACTACGGCGGATATCTTGTGCGGCACTTGTCAGCCACGCGAGCCGTATTACCTGCAGCAGTGGCCTCTTCATGCGGCCACTATACATGGCACCAAATACATCCAAAGGAATGCGCCAGGAAGAATGGAGCAGCAAGCTCAAATACACCATGAAACCACCCTCGGGACCATTGAAGAAGCATTACCACAAGTGACGCACCGGAAGTCTGCTGGGGTAGGCCGTTCGGCGCGAGCCAGTTTGTTTACAAACACCAGGCCATCTATTGTCAAGTCTAAGGCAATGTACAACAGAAGATAACAGTGAGTCAAAGTTTGTAATTAAGTGTGGTGAGTCGGTTGATCCCTTTCTTGAATTGTTATCATTTTACCTCAGCTCGACATTTGTGAAGTAGAACACCATTATGTGCCGTCAAAAAGTTGACATTACTCTAGCATCGGAAGTAGCCCCAGCTTGTACCACAATCTATTTACCTAGTCGGCGTGAGGCAACTGATTTGAACCAAAATGAACGTGCAATATGGTTTGTTTTTGTTTATTAGTCTTTGGTTTTGGTAAAAACGGTTGATCTAGAAAAAAGCGAGAAGCAGTATCTTTAAAAATCTTTCGGAATAATAATAAAGGCGTGCATTCCCGTTTGAAATACCAAATAATAATAAACTGCCGTCTTTTGGTGTAGAGTCAGCTGCCACAGCGAGACATGTACGCTGGTCACGAAATTCATGAACTGAAAAACCATGGACTACTATAGTTCTGCGCATTCGTAGACCGCAAAGTGTGGCCTAAATTTTTGATGTCTGGGAGCAGTTTTGATCAAGTCCTGCGCATAAAACCTTAACGAGAACATCAGACAACTAATTAGCATACTAATAAATACAGGGTATGGAAATCATGGTTTGTGGAAATCCGCAGAGGCGAAAATGCTGTAGGCCCTTGAGTTGAGATTCGGGTGCACGTTGAAGAACCCCCGGAGGTCCAAATTTCTGGAGCATTTCACCTCTGCGTCTCTCATATTAGAATGGCGGTTTCGAGACGTTGAACTCCCGATATTAACCTGTACAACAGCAAACAAGGTGATTTAGTACGTACAAGCTAACGGTAGGACACAATGACACAAACAAATGACGTCAGCGATGAGCTATAGAGTCGCTGCCATATGCACACAGAATCTCACATAACCTCAAAAGCGTAGGTAAAAGGTCTGGCATAGAAATAGTTTTTTCGGCCTCCAAGGCACTTGGTAAAATATGTGTAAAACTGGACCTCGATCTTCCTGCGACAGCCAAATCTAAAGTCAACAGATGCAAGACAAACCCTAAAACGAAGTTTATTAGATGCAAACTTTCTGTTACCCCTATCGTGTGGGAAGTATACATTGGCCAGACTGGTCAGTGTCTGAACACCAGTTTGTTCGAACATAACAGATCGATAGAGACAAATCTTCAATTACGCCTAAAAAGACACTGTTCTCAGTTTGGCTGCTTGCCACTATTGAAACCACAGTGGTATTTCACCAAGAAAACCAATTAAAGTAAATAGCTGAAGCGTTTCACGTTACCACAAAAGATTGATGCGTTAGTCAATCATCAGTTGTATTAAGTCATCGGAACGCTACCTTCCTGAAAGGGCTTTACTTAAAGTGTGCAGTACTGCTTTTGCTACGGTCGTGTTGCCATTCCCGGCTGCAATGGCGGCGTTTTTGATAGAGGTGAAATTGCTGTTGGGCCATGTGCTCAGATTTGGGTGCAAGTTAAAAAACACCAGGTTGTCGAAATTTCTGGAGCCTTCCACTATGGCGTCTCTAATCATCATACGGCAGTTTTGGGATGTTAAATTGATTTATTGATATGTGCAGTTGAACGTCCCAAAAGCACCATATGCGAAACGTCGTAGTCAAGGGCTCCAGAAACTTCGTCCAAAAACGTCCCAAAACCACTATATGTGAGACGTCGTAGTGGAGGGCGCCGGAAATTTCGACCACCTGGGGTGCTTCCTGAACTTCGGGGATTCGAAGACAACCACACAATTCGGCCGAAACCATCATTGCATTAGCCCGTCACTCTTCCTGGCATAACGACGTCAAACTACGTCTGTTAACTGTGTAGTTTTTACCTGCGCCACGAATGGTGCCGAATAGCTCATCTAGCCTCGGTGACAGTGTGTGAGCATTCGTCTGAGAGCACGGATCCGTGTGGGCGAGCGAAATGGACAGTGACGTATTAATATTGGAGCAAGCTTACTTAGTTTATCACCAGAATCTATATATATGTATATATATGTTTACACCATCATATGTAGACGTGACAATGTCGGTGTATGCGCCCCTGCGCTGTATACTTGCATGTTCCTGTGCATACCCCATACTTCGTAGTAGAAAACATTGCCATGCTCACAATTTTTTCATGCAGTCATAATAATACCACGCAAGTGCCGACGATTATTGATAGATAGATAGATAGATAGATAGATATAAAGATGCAAGGAAAGGCAGGGAGGTTAACCAGACGCACATCCGGTTTGCTACCCTGCACTGGGGAAGGGATAAAGGGGATAAAAGATGACACAATATATGCCACATCTATGATGATAATAGTTTAGCATCTGTTGCCCCCCCCACCTTACTCATCAATTTCAAAATTGTTGGGCCTTTAAGCTTTACCGATGAGAGTTGAATGCGATAGCGAAATCCGGCCCTTGTGCACCCGTAAACCACTAAGTGCATACTTTTTTATATGTTTTGTTACATACACAAGCACGCAAACGAACACGCACACAGTAGGTTGGATCAGTGCGCTATTATCGCCAAATGGGCCCTTTTGCGTCGTGACACCTGTAGAAAAAAATTGTTAAAGGGGCCCTGAGACAAATTTTTAAGTAATCATGAAGGTAAATCACTAGAACAACTCATGGCTTCACGAATTCACCGCCACAAAAAATTAAGAATCTGTCCAGTGTGAGTGAAGTTACAAAGGTTTGTCGCATGCTGCGATTGCATTATCTATTCTCTCATCCCGACGAAAGCGCTTGAAGCTAAACAGGGAGGGGTGGTAGGGCAGAAAAACTACCGCGCCTCATGACCTTGAACACATTTTTTTGTTCAAATGCGTGGCTTTTTAAGTGTGATTGCGTGCGCATGTGCGAAAAAGTAGTGGCCTCCCGCGGCTATCTCAGTAACTAGATTTTTTGGTTACAGACGCACAGACGTCACATTATATGCCGCACACGCGGCGTATATCCTTCAATATACGCCACACAAGCGTTTCTCAACACGCAGTGTCGAATATAAAACATGCTAGAGTCAATCACATTTGCTCACACCGAACAGGGCCAGCGCCGGCGGCAGGTTTTCTGCGACACAAGCTATCACGTTAAAAAGTGCGTTTTTTCGTATACCCGGCATTGCCTGACGTCCCGCCAAAACTTTGGAAGAAATAAACTTTTTTTCACGTTCGCCCGTCGTTTCTCAGCGCAAATATATATTATGACGACTCGGTTGTAACGAGGTTTATTGGCCGTGAGCTCGGGAACGAACAAACGCAACGGACCCGAAAATGAAGCGCACGTTCAAAGAAGATGATGATTGTCAGCCAGAACATATGATGATGATTTGACTGCTGTTCAGATGAGGATGAAGCGCATAATAGATGCCTACAATATATATATATATATATATATATATATATATATATATATATATATATATATATATATATATATATATATTGCCACAGCTCGAACATCGCAGAAGACGCTGCCACAATTCGCGTTCGTAAAAGCCGCCAAGCAAGTAGCAAGAAAGCCGCGCCATGGAACGCCGCCCTGCACGCGCCACGATGCTACGCCACGGGACCGGCACGAGACTCGAGTGGCAGAAGAGGAGACCGACGAAGTTGGAGTCAGCGAGCAAGTGGCATTCTTGGCTGACCATCTTTAGCTTTGAGTTTACGGGCACAAGTTCGCCCTAAATAAAGAGTTTATATAGTACCAGGTGCTATATTTATTCGTAACAATCTGGTGGAGGTGCTGGGTATGATTCCAAGCCCACCACAGGCAAGGAGAAGCCCAGATCCCAGAAGATTGGAGCCAGCAGAATTGACACCTGTGCACCAACGCACGAGTCGCCGACTACGTGGTGAGCAGCCCGAGTTTGGCCCCCTAATTGACTCATCAAGACCTGTCGAGACCTCAAGCACAAGCGTCACTGCGATGGCCGCCCAGTCGATGCCATCTCCATCTCACCTCATCGTGGATTCGCCACGTACACCAGAGGTCTTCCACGGTGAGACCTTTGAAGACGCCGAGGACTGGCTTGAAGGCTTCGAGCGCGTTGCACGTTTGAATGGTTGGGACGAAGCCCGAAAACTTCGTTACGTTTACGTCGCCCTGCAAGATTCGGCACGTACGTGGTTTGAGAACCACGAAGCGTCCTTGCTGTCGTGGGACGACTTCCGACGAGAGCTCATCGCAACCTATCCGAACACGGACCGCAAAGAGAAGGCAGAGGCTGCTCTTCAGGCGAGGAACCAGCGGAATAACGAGAGCGTGGCCATGTACATAGAAGACATGTCACGGCTCTTCCGCCGAGCCGACCAAAACATGGCCGAGGAGAAGAAGTTGCGGCACCTAATGCGCGGAGTAAAGGAAGAAATTTTCGCAGGCCTGGTGCGTAATCCACCGCGAACTGTGGCGGAGTTCCGGTCCGAGGCAACGACCATGGAAAGGACACTACAACAACGTGCGCGACTGTACAACAGAGACTTCAGCGTCTCTTCAGTCAGGGCGGAGTCAACAACCCTCCCCACCAACGTTGACGTCCTCCGGGAAATTGTGAGGGCTATTGTTAAGGAGGAGCTCCAGAAACTGCAACTTCCTCAAAGTCCTCCAGCGGTGCCCTCAATCGCGGACGTTGTGCGTGAAGAAGTGCGGCAAGCAATTATTCAACCGCAGCCTCAGTTGCCACACTACACGCAACCGGAACCTCAGCCACAGCTGTCGTACGCGCAAGTCGTACGGCAAGACATGAGACGCCCGAGCTTTGCACAAGCTCCCGTTATGCCACCGACCTTTCCTCGCAGTACTCCAGCGCCGATGCCAGAAGCAAGACCCCGCAAAAGTGATGTATGGCGCACGGCAGACCGGCGGCCCCTCTGCTACCACTGTGGGGAGGCAGGTCATCTTTATCGGACATGCCACTACCGTCGGGTCGGACTACGTGGCTTTCCAGTGAATGCGCCCTGCCCTCGTAACGGTGAGCGCCCTTACGAAATCGAAGAATATTTATCTTCGCGCTATGCCTATCCAAACACTCAGCGACATGAATCGCGGTCGATTGCACCAATGCGCAATAGGTCGCCGAGTCCACACCCATCATCTACTTTCCCGAGGCGTCGTTCACCAAGCCCGCGACGGGAAAACTAGAACCGGCGACCTGTGGAGGCAGGGCCGCTGATTTTCGAAAAACTGAAAACCCTCCATCGCTAACCGGATCAGACGACGACACTGACACAACGACGGACAAGCGCAGTAATGGTGACGTGACATCCGAGCTACAAGTCAGAATAGACGACGTCGAAACCATAGCGTTAATAGACACAGGTGCAGATTACTCAGTAATAAGTAGCATGCTCGCAAAGAAGCTGAAGAAAGTGCTCACTCATTGGACCGGACCGCAGATACGCACCGCCGGCGGGCACTTAGTCAGCCCCGTAGGATTGTGCACAGCGAGAGTGGGAATAAGAGGCCATGTGTACGTCTGCAGTTTTATTGTTCTCCCTGAATGTTCCCGTGAGGCAATTCTGGGCATGGACTTTCTGCAAGCAAACAGTGCCATCATCGACTTGCAGAAATCCCAAGTTTCTTTCTCTACAGAGAACGCTGTTGCCGTGTGTCATGCGGAGCAACCAATTGTTTCGTCTCTTCGTATTGTGGATGAAGGTGTGACAGTGCCGCCACGTAGCAGCGTGACAGTTTCTGTGAAAAGCGACGTTTTTCGTGAATATGCCGGACTAGCTGATGGAAATGTCGAACTGCTGCTCACAAAGGGAATACGCGTGGCGAGAGGTCTAGTGAACCTGCGGAACGGATATACTGATGTGCTATTAACTAACTTTACCAACGAGGTACAGCATGTGGCGAAGGGAGCAGCCATAGCATCACTTCGTGACTACGTACAAGTTTCAGATGTTTGCACCATGAAAAAAGTACCTACAACGCCCTCAACAGTAAACAGTGTCCTCGAGAAAATAGATATTGACCGAGAGCTTTCATCTCTGCAGAAAGACCAGATTGTGGAGTTGATCAAGGAATTCGCAGAGTGTTTTTCCTCTTCTTCGAAAGTCGGACGTACGCCTGTAGCAAAGCACCGCATTGTAATCGAAGGGCATGTTAGACCAGTATGTCAGCATCCATACCGAGTAGCTCCAAAATAAAGGGAGGCGATAAAGAAGCAAGTACAGGAGATGCTCGACGACGATGTCATACAGCCCTCCAAAAGCCCATGGGCATCGCCAGTAGTACTGGTGAAGAAGAAGGACAACACCATGCGGTTCTGTGTTGATTACAGAAAACTCAACCTCGTCACGAAGCAAGACGTGTACCCACTCCCACGAGTCGACGATACGTTGGATAAACTGCGCAATGCTCACTTTTTTTCATCGTTGGATCTAAAGAGCGGGTACTGGCAAATAGAAGTCGACGAACGCGATCGGGAAAAGACGGCGTTTGTGACACCCGACGGACTCTACGAGTTCAAAGTACTCCCATTTGGTTTGTGTTCTGCTCCCGCTACCTTCCAGAGGATGATGGACACTGTGCTCTCCGGCCTCAATTGGCAGTCATGTCTTGTCTATCTGGATGACGTAGTAATTTTTTCTACTACGTTCGAGCAGCATGTACAGAGATTAAGAACGGTACTGGACGCTATTCGTATGGCTGCACTTACGATCAAACCCGAAAAGTGCCACTTCGGGTTCCGGGAGCTTCGGTTCCTCGGGCACATTGTCAGTTCTCACGGTGTCCGCCCAGATCCGGATAAGATCACTGCGGTTGAAAATTTCCCAAGGCCAAGAGACAAGAAAGCTATGCGACGTTTCCTGGGGCTTTGTGCCTACTATAGGCGCTTTGTTGAAAATTTCTCCAAGATTGCGGAACCACTGACACGGCTTACGAAGGAAGATGTGCCATTCATCTGGCACCAAGAGCAAGAATACGCCTTCTCTGAGCTACGACGGCGTTTGCAGTCACCCCCCATACTTGCACATTTTGACGAAGATGCCAAAACAGACATTCATACGGACGCCAGCAACGTTGGCCTCGGTGCTATTCTTGTTCAATGGCAGAACGGGGAAGAAAAAGTTATTGCTTATGCAAGCCGCACTCTGTCGAAAGCTGAGTATAATTATTCAGCTACGGAAAAGGAATGTCTAGCAGTTATATGGGCCATCAGTAAGTTCCGTCCATATTTATACGGTAGACCATTCCGAGCCATCAGTGACCATCATTCATTGTGCTGGCTTGCGAACCTCAAGGATCCTTCCGGAAGACTTGCTAGATGGAGCCTACGTTTACAAGAATATGACACCACCGTAGTCTACAAGTCTGGCCACAAGCACAATGACGCGGACTGCTTGTCACGAGCACCAATCCAGAACTCGTCTACTGAGCATGAACAAGACTCCGCATTTCTTGGAGCTGTGAATGTGTCGGAGATGGCTCATGATCAACGAATGGACCCAGAATTACTTCTGGTCATTCAATACTTAGAGGGACAGCAAGTCGAAGTACCGCGAGTTTTCGTCCGTGGACTACGTTCCTACGTCCTCCGCAACAACGTTCTCTACAAGAGAAACTTTCAACACACCGGTGAAACGTTCCTACTGCTGATACCATCATCACTGCGAGCGGAAATTTTAGAAGCGTGTCATGATGACCCATCGGCAGGTCACTTGGGCATTAGTAGGACTTTGGCAAAAATCCGCCACAGATATTACTGGCCAAAATTGACGGATTCAGTACAGCATTACGTAAGATCATGTCGAGAATGCCAAAGACGCAAAGTACCACCCCTAAAACCAGCAGGTCTTTTGAAACCGATAGAGCCACCGAAAGTCCCGTTTGAGCAGGTCGGAATGGATTTGCTAGGACCATTTCCTATGTCATCGTTTGGGAAGCGCTGGATAGTTGTAGCAACCGACTACATGACCCGGTATGCCGAGACGTCATCTCTCACAAAAGGAACGGCAAATGAAGTGGCTCAGTTTTTCGTGACCCAGATAGTGCTGCGACATGGCGCACCTAAAGTTCTTATAACTGACAAAGGAACTGCGTTCACTGCCAGGCTAGTACAGTCTGTCATGAAACTAACGCACACCGACCACAGAAGAACTACCGCATACCATCCGCAAACTAACGTGTTAACTGAAAGGCTGAACAGGACGCTTGCTGACATGATCGCAATGTATGTGGACGTCGAACACCGGACTTGGGACACCATATTACCGTATGCTACATTTGCATACAATACCGCAGTACAAGAGACAACCCACTTCACGCCATTTCAACTTGTTTATGGTCGGACAGTAATAACGACATTAGACGCGATGCTGCCTGTCAACAGCACGAATGAAGAGGACCCTGACATAAGCGAATATGTAGAAAGGGCAGAAGAGGCGCGACAACTAGCACGAAACCGCATCATTCAACAGCAGGACGTCGACGCGCACCGTTACAATCTAAGACGAAGGGATGTTCAGTACTCCCCTGGAGACCAAGTGTGGGTCTGGACGCCGGTACGTGCACGTGGCCTATCAGAAAAGCTTATGCGCCGCTATTTTGGCCCTTACAGGGTTCTTCGTCAGCTAGGCCCATTAAACTACGAAGTTATCCCTGAAGGTCAAGTATGCACAACACGACGCCGGAATCTCCCGGAAGTTGTACATGTAGTACGAATGAAACCGTACTACGACAGGAATTCAACAAGTGAACTGACTCACGTCGTCTAACACAAGGACAAGTCCTATTGTTTAGAAACTGTCACCCGGCTCTACGCATCGGGGCGATGCGTGCTAGGAGGGGGACTAATGCCACAGCTCGAACACCGCAGAAGACGCTGCCACAATTCGCGTTCGTAAAAGCCGCCAAGCAAGTAGCAAGAAAGCCGCGCCATGGAACGCCGCCCTGCACGCGCCACGATGCTACGCCACGGGACCGGCACGAGACTCGAGTGGCAGAAGAGGAGACCGACGAAGTTGGAGTCAGCGAGCAAGTGGCATTCTTGGCTGACCATCTTTAGCTTTGAGTTTACGGGCACAAGTTCGCCCTAAATAAAGAGTTTATATAGTACCAGGTGCTATATTTATTCGTAACAATATATATGAAAGTAGTCGCGCTTTCACATAACAACTGTTTATTGTGGCGACGTTTCGACGGAAACCCCGTCTTTTTCAAGGCATAATTATGCCTTGAAATTATGCCTTTTAAGGCAAGTATTATGCCTTGAAAAAGACGGGGTTCCCGTCGAAACGTCGCCACAATAAACAGTTGTTGATGTGAAAGCGCATTTACTTTCATATTTTTAACCTTGCGGCAACCAACCGAAGTCATTCTTCTGCATATAAGCCATATATATATATATATATATATATATATATATATATATATATATATATAAAAGCAGAGTGGATTAGGGGACAAACGGGGGTTAAGGATATCATAGTTGAAATAAAGAAGCGGATATGGACATGGGCCGGGCATGGAGCGCGTAGACAGGATAACCGCTGGTCATTAAGGGTAACTAACTGGATTCCCAGAGAAGGGAAGTGGGTTAGGGGGAGACCGAAGGTTAGGTGGACAGTTGAGATTAAGAAGTTTGTGGGTATAAATTGGCAGCAGCAAGCACAGGACCGGGTTAACTGGCGCAACATGGGAGAGGCCTTTGTCCTGGAGTGGACGTAGTCAGGCTCTTTATATATATATATATATATATATATATATATATATATATATATATATATATATATATTGCCGCGACATCTTGCTTGCATTCAAACAACGTGCCCATCACTGCGCGCACAGGGACACACATGCGCGCCATCTAGTGTTGCGCAGGGACGATGACAGCACGAGAAACCAGCTGGACCCGGCTGATCTGTGCCACGCGCTCCGGACTTCTCTGGAAAAGGAAGAAGAAAGCCACAGAAGGATATATTTGGTGTTCGACTGACACGTTCTACGACCATAGTCACTTTGAGTTGTGGGCACAGGTTGACCCTTTAATTTGCAACTTTCACAGATGATGGTGTCGCTATGCGGCATCTAACGTAACTGTCGCTTGGTGGATGCCCACGCAGTCAGCCCATGACATTGTTTAGTCAGCCTTACTTTGACGGTTCGCTGATGCTTTATATTTGTCGCTGGCAATTTTCAAACTACGATTATTCTGAAGTCGGACAGTCAAAGTAGCAATGGTTCACCCTTTATTGTTTGCTTGCTGAGCTAGAAGAATCACGAAATATGTTGGATACCGCTATGCAGACGCGGTGCAGTCAAAGGTGAAGTTTGCTTCTTTGCACGATAGCGGTCGCTCAATCTTCCCCGGCCGTGGCACGAGCAGCGTTCACAAAGCTGTGCGTGCATTCCTTCACACCGCAGAAGACATTGTGCCCGGCATTGAAAACTTGTTTTCCTTCAATATACGCCACACACGCGTTTCTCAACACGCAGCGTCGAATATAATACCTGCCAGAGTCAATCACATTCAGAGCAAAGCTTTGACAGCACGGTGGCTGCAGCTGGATATACTACAGAGTTCGAAGTGACGGACACACTGGCGGCAGCTGCTGGCACGCCGGCAGCACGATTCCCAAAACGACAGCCATGTTAAGTTTGCAATAGCGCTCTCTCTAGGTGGTGAAAATTGCGAATAAATACGCTTTAATATACCCCCTACTCCTTCAACATCGCTAAATTTCTGGGGGAGGGTGCTGGGTAATTAATCAAAGCCCTACGAATGCAAGACAGCGTAGCTCGACCACCAGCGAGTTGATACCGTGGAGCTGACACCTGTGCATCAGAGGACCAGTCGCCGTCTTCGAGGTGATCCACCAGAATTCAGTCCACTCCACTTCATGCTGAGGAGAACTCAGTCAATGTACCACACCACCATGACAAGACAGGTTACACCAGCTCACGTCGTGATCAATCAGCCTCACCACCCACCAGTACTTTATGGCGACTCTTAAGAGGACGTTTAAAATTGCCTGAACCTCTTTGAGAGAGTGGCAAGTTTGAACAATTGGGACAAGAAAGAGTAGCTCCATTGTGTATACTTTGCTTTGGAGGACTTTGCAAAGACGTGGTATGCGAACCATGAAACCTCCTTCACTACCTGGGATGAATTTCGGTGACAAGCTACGACTACTTATGCCAGCACAGATCGCAAAGAAACGGCGCAGGCTGTGCATGAAACCAGAAACCAACTCACGAACGAAAGTGTCGCTATGTGCATCGAGGATATGATCCATCAGTTCAAGTGCGCAGATTCTCATATCATGGAAGATAAGAAGCTGCGCCACCTCAAGCGTGGGGTGAAGCAAAAGCTATTTGCTGTTATCGTCCGCAACCCACCAGGAACAGTTGCTAGTTTCATACAGAAGCGACAGCCATCGAGAAAACGCTAGAACAGTGGGCTTGACAGTACAGTCGGGATAAACTACGCACCTGCCAATGTCTTCTCTGGAGGCCAGCGAACTGACATGGATACCCTGCGAGAACTCATTAGGTTGGTGATCAGCAAGAGCTCAGCAAGTTGCAAGCACATCACACTACAGCAACACTGTCTATCGTCAACATAGTACGAGATGAACTGAGGCAGATAATACGCAAGCCGGAGCGTGAGCCATAGCCGATCCAACGCATCCCAACGTACTCGTAAGTACTAGGACAGCCCGCGGCGCACAACAATGCAGCAGTTGCGATGGCCGCTCTTTAGCCAACGATGGTACGCAGCGCACCTCGTTTACTGGAACCGATGGCTACCTACCTGCCATGAGCCCGTAGTGTGGCTAGCTACGTTAATCAAAGGCCCCGGAAAAGTGTCAACTGGCGTGACCATGAGGGTGGGCCTTTGTGTTACCATTGCGGGGAAGCAGGCCACCTGTATAGGTGCTACCTTTACCGCCAGGCAGGATTAAGGGGCTTTCTGTTATTCGCCCCATTCTCTCGAAACGCCGAACGGCCAGCGGAGATAGAAGAGTACCTGTCCATGCCACAAAGCCCACTCACTCCACGCCAACATCAGCCAAGATCGCCGTCGCCCAGACGCTACCAACCATTCAGCCTACGTGCTTCTTCCGCACGGCCTGGGCACCGTTCTACAAGCCCACACGCAGAAAACTGAAGCAAGCGACTTGTGGAGGTAAGGCCGCTGATAACTACAGTTACAAAGATCCTCTATCACGGCTTCAAGGCTACGATGCTATATTTACTGAGTGCAGCAGTGCGAAGATTACTTCAGACTTGTGGTTCAAAATAGACGGATACGAGCTGAATGCTTTATTTGACACCAGCGCTGATTATTCGGTAACGAGTTACAAATTTGCAAAGAAACTGAAACAGGTTGTGACGAAATGGAGCGGGGCACATATACGCACGGCAGGTGGCCACATTGTTACGCCACCTCGCAGATGCACCTCAACGCTCGAAACAAGAGGCTTTACTTACGTTGCTGACTTCATCGTACTGCCAGACTGGTCAAGGAAGCTTATACTGGAATGGATTTTATGCAACCTAATGGAGCCATAACTAATCTACGCAAATCCAGGGTAACGTTTTTGACCTAACAAGCTATGTCGGTGGAGGAATAGGAAAAGCGATGTCTCACCGCTCTGCGCGTTGTTGAGGATGACGTCACAGTGCTACCACGCTGTAGTGTAACGGTGCTTGTCGAAAAGAAGTCATTTTGTGACCACGAAAGAATAGAGGATGGAAATGTATGGCTCTTTTTACACAAAGGAATTTGCGTGGCGAGGGGTCTTGTTCACTTAAGGGATGGACGCTCAGTTGTCCTCCTTATGATTTTTGGGAATGAATGTCAGCACATCGCACAAGATATGGCTATCTCCTATTTCCACGAGTTCTTCATAGCGACCGAACTATGCAGTTTAGTGACAACGCCGACCACTCCCCATGAGAACTGCAACGTCGACGTATCAGTTAACGTCAACCATAGGCTCCCATATTGTCAAAAGAAACAATTATTTGCCCTTATAAAAGAAATTTTAGACTGTTTTTAAACGTTCTTTAAGGTGCAACTCACGGCTATTGCAAAACACAGGATTATAACAGAAGAAGCCACGAAACCAATTTGCCAGCAGTCATATCGAGTATCGCAAAAGAAAAAAGACGTCATCAAAAACAAGTGGGGGAGGTGACATGGTCCAGCCTTCCAGCAGTACATGGGCGTCTCCCGTAGTGCTTGTTAAAAGAAAGATAACAGCCTTCCATTCTGCGTATACTATCGGAAACTGAACGGCATAACGAAACGGGATGTATACCCTCTGCCGCGTATCGATGACACACTCGATCGACTACGGAGTGCAAAATGCTTCTCCTCCCTTGATCTCAAGAGCGGATATTGGCAAATTGAGGTGGATGAGCGCGACCATGAAAAGACAGCATTCATAACCCCAGACAGCCTCTACGAATTTAGAGAGCTTCCTTTCGGCCTGTGCACAGCACCAGCGAGGTTTCAGAGAATCAATGACGCTTTCCTCGCGGGGCTGAAATGGCAGTCCTGTTTAGTGTACTGGAATTATGTTGTCGTATTTTCCGCAACATTTGACCAACATCTAGAACAACTCCTTACAGTATTAGAAGCAATTAGTTCAGCATACTTGACCATCAAGCCGGAAAAATGCTACTTCGGCTTTGAAGAACTTCGATTCCTCAGACACGTTGTCAGCACCGAAGCCGTTCATACAGATCCCGAAAAGACAGCTGCTATCGCGAAGTTCCCAACACCGAAAGACAAGAAGTCTGTACGTGGCTTCCTGAATTTATGCACGCACTATCGGTGATTTTTGGAAAACTTTTCGAACATTGCTGAACCACTTACTAATCTAACAAACGACAACGTGCCCTTTGTGAACAACAGAAAGCATTTGATGAGTTAGTAACCCACCTGCAAGCGTCTCCGATCCTCACCCACTTCAATGAGACTGCCAAAACTGAAGTTCACATTGATGCAAATAACGTCGGCCTCGGAGCTATTTTAGTTCAGCGGCTAAATGGCCAAAAAAATGCTATAGCGTATCCCAGCCGCAATCTTTCGAAAGCCGAGACAAATTACTCTGCAACCGAAACAGAGTGTCTTGCGGTCATCTGGGCCATAAGTCAATTTCGACCGTACCTCTACGGTAAATCATTCCGAGCAGTCAGTGACTACCATTGCCTGTGTTGGCTGGCAAAATTTAAGATCCCTCTGGCCGACTAGCAAGATGGAGCCTTAGGCTATAAGAGTACGATATTACTGTGGTATACAAATCTGGACAAAAGCTCAGCGACACCGACTGCCTGTAACGCGCACCACTGGAGACAAGTGAGCTGGAGGAAGAATAATTCCCGTTTCTAGGCGTCATTCAAGTAACAGAAACCAGCCAACAACAACAAAATAACCCCAATTTGCTGCCGCCTATACAGCGTCTGCAAGGTTTCAACGTTCAAGTCTCGTGCACTTCATCAAGAGGGCTCCTTCCGTTCTGTCTTCGATAAGGAATCCTTTACAAGAGGGACTTCAAGCCCAATGATGACAACTTTTTCCTCGTTGTACCTGCACCTTTACGAAACGAGATACTGCGCGCATGTTAGGATGAGCCATTATCTGGACATATGGGTCTCAGCCCTACATTCGCCAGAATTCGTCTAAAATTCGTCTAACTTGCCAGAATTCGTCAGAATTCGTCTAACTTGCCAAAACTGTTAGCATCCGTTCAGCACAATGGGAAAACTTGCCTTGAGTTTCAAAGACGCAAAGCTCCATCCGTGAAACCTGCAAGCGTCCTCCAGTCAATAGAATCGCTGGATGCCCCATTCCAACAAGTTGGCATGGATCTCCTAGGCCTGTTTCCGACATCAACTGCACGCAAGAAGTGGATAGTCATAGCCATGGACTATCTCACTCGTTACGCTGAGACTGACTCGCAGTACAGTGCAACAGCTCTTCAAGTTGCCAAGTTCTTCATCAACAACATAGCCTTCAGACATGGTGCACCCAGCGTCGTATTACAGATCGTGGCACAGCTTTTTTGCAGACGTAGTGAAATATCTGATGCGAATGATCCATACAGACCAGAGTAGAACTACGGCATACCATCCTCAAACAAACGCCTAACGGAGCGCCTGAACAGAACTTTGACTGTTATGCTTTCAATATTTGTGAACGTCTAACAAAACTGTGGGATGAAATATTGCCCTGCATCACGTTCGCATAAAATACAGCCATTTAAGAAACAACGTGAGTGACTCCATTCGAACTTGTATTCAGCAGACAAGTCACCACTCCACTGAATGTCATGTCACCACTGAATGATGAAAGCAGCAATCCACCCGACCTAGACGACTTCTTGTAAAGAGCGGAGGAAGCACGACAGATGGAGAGACTACGCCCCTAACAGCGTATCGACTCCTACCGGTAGAGTCGGCGTCCAACCGAAGTGCATTATCAGCCCGGTGACAAAGTATAATATGGATCCAGTGCGTCACCGTAGACTTTCTGAAAAACTTCTTAGGCAATACTTCGGGCCTAACGAAGTACTCCATCGTATAAGCGATGTAACGTACCAAGTCAGACCCGCTATACACGGGAGCTCAAACCGCCGCAACGCTACAGAGGTTGTACTGGTAGTCTGGATTAAGCCTTACTGTGGAAGATCATCGGAAAACCAGTGACGCCTACGAGCAATCTATTCATTGCCTGACGCATCGGGATGATTCGTCGGAGGAGAGGGATTATGCCGCGACATCTTGCCTGCATTCAAACAACGCGGCCATCACCGCGCGCACAGGGACACACATGTGTGCCGTCTAGTGTTCCGCAGAGACGATGATGGCACGAGCACCTAGCTGGACCCAGCTGATGTGCGCCACGCGCTCAGGACTTGTCTGGAAAAGAAAGAAGAAGGCAGCGGAAGGACATCTTTGGTGTTTGACACGTTTTACGGCCATAGTAACTTCGAGGTGTGGGCACAGGTTCGCTTTTTAATAAATACGTTGTATTACACCCCCGAGTCTTTCCAAATCGCTATGATATATATATATATAAGCGAAACAAGAGTATACTTAAGGGCTCGTTTTTCGTGTTTTACACAGTATTAATGAGATCTAACAGACAATAATGCCAAGGAAAGTATAGGAAAAGTTATTAGGCTAATTGTAACATAAATGAGAAGAAAGAAAAGTGGGTGAAAAGATAACTTGCCGTGGGCAGGATCCGAACCTGCGACCTTCGAATAACGCGTTCGATGCTCTACCACTGAGCTACAACGACAGCCATCCGCCCAGCCACTTGATTGGGTATCTATGTCAAATTAAACGTGGGAGTGTCAGTCAGCACCACTAGTAGCCATGGCGGCGAGTGTGGTACACTCTTTATGAGCCTCTTTGGCGTCACGTAGTACGTGAATTTATTACTAATTGGCAGCTCGCCAATAGTCCACCGTATACAACCTCGAGGCACCAAGTCTGCCAGTACGAGACCCTCGTTAATGAATAAGGGAAACAAGTGTATACTTAAGGGCTCGTTTTTCGTGTTTTACACAGTAATAATGAGATCTAACAGACAATAATGCCAAGAAAAGTATAGGAAAAGTTATTAGGCTAATTGTAACATAAATGAGAAGAAAGAAAAGTGGGTGAAAAGATAACTTGCCGTGGGAAGGATCTGAACCTGCGACCTTCGAATAACGCGTTCAATGCTCTACCACTGAGCTACCACGACAGCCATCCGCCCAGCCACTTGATTGGGTATCTATGTCAATTTAAACGTGGGGGTGTCAGTCAGCACCACTAGTAGCCATGGCGGCGAGTATGGTACACTCTTTATTAGCCTCTTTGGCGTCACCTAGTACGTGAATTTATTACTAATTGGCAGCTGACCAATAGTCCACCGTATACAACCTCGAGGCACCAAGTCTGTAAGTACAAGACCCTCGTTAATGAATAAGGGAAACTAAGTGTATACTTAAGGGCTCGTTTATCGTGTTTTACGCAGTATTATGAGATCTAACAGACAATAATGCCAAGGAAGGTATAGGCGAAGTTATTAGGCCAATTGTAACGTAATTGAGAAGAAAGAAAAGTGGGTGAAAAGATAACTTGCCGTGGGCAGGATCCAAACCTGCCACCTTGGAATAACGCGTTCGATGCTCTACCACTGAGCTACCACGACAGCCATCCGCCCAGCCACTTGATTGGGTATCTATGTCAATATAAACGTGGGAGTGTCAGTCAGCGCCCCTAGTAGCCATGGCGGGGAGTGTGGTACACTCTTTATGAGCCTTTTTGTCGTCACGTAGCACGTAAACCTATTACTAATTGGCAGCTGACCAATAGTCCACCGTATACAACCTAGAGGCACCAAGTCTGCCAGTACGAGACCTTCGTTAATGAATAAGGGAAACAAGTGTATACTTAAGGGTTCGTTTTTCGTGTTTTACACAATAATAATGAGATCTAACGGAGAATAATGCCAAGGAAGGTATAGGGGAAGTTATTAGGTCAATTGTAATGTAAATGAGAAGAAAGAAAAGTGGGTGAAAAGATAACTTGTTATTCGAAGTTCGCAGGTTCTGATCTTGCCCACGGCAAGTTATCTTTTCACCCACTTTTCTTTCTTTTCATTTACATTACAAGTGCCCTAATAACTTCCCCTATACATTCCTTGGGATTATTGTCTGTTAGACCTCAATAATACGTATATATATATATATATATATATATATATATATATATATATATATATATATAATGTAAGAATACTGTTAGACGCCACCCGGGGGTGATGCAACTGTTTAATGGGCCGAAGAGCAGCAAGACAGCAGCCAGCGGTTTTAGCAGCAGCTGCAGCAGCACGAGCCTCTGCCACAACACACGTCTTCTTCGTGGTCTCTAGCAAGCCCGTATTTTTGTCACTACATCGACCTTCCGGTGCAAAAGGAGCCATCCTGGCGACCTAATGCACAGGCATGACTGGTGGGTCGTAGTGAAGTTTTAGACGGTCGACGTACACAGTTTCACGCCCGCGGCGCCGTTGATCTGTAGGTGGCTGGATGGGTTCAACCATGTAAATGACTGGTGATGTCTGGCGCAAGATCCTGTACGGACCGTCATACTTGGGTGTGAACATTGAGCCAAGGCCTGGGAAGACGATGGCACGTGGAGCCACACGATCGTTCCATGCGCGTATGACGATGGAGATGAGTGTTGGTCATGGGAGTCCTTCTGGCGAGCCTCATCGTGCGTAGTAAGCGCATGTGCGAGCTGCCGACATTCTTCAGCATATGTGGCGGCTTCGGCCAAAGTCGTCAATTATGAAGATTCTGGGTGGTAAAGAAGGATAGTGTCCAAGAACGATGAAGGTTCCCGATCATAAAGAAGAAAGAACAGGGAGAATCCGGTTGTAGATTGAATTGCACTGTTGTAAGCGTACGTAACAAATGGCAGTACGTGGTCCCAGTTTGTATGGTCATCGGAAACATACATGGAGAGCATGTCACCCAGCGTGCGAATAAATCAGTCGGTCATCCCGTTGGTTTGGGGGTAATATGTGGTGGTTGTTCGATGAACGATGTTGTATTCGCGTAGGAGGGCTTCTACAGCTTCCAACAAAAAGAAACGCCCACGGTCATTAAGAAGCTCACTGGGTGCACCATGCCGAAGGACGAGGTTGTGCAGAATGAACAAGCCGACTTCACGCGCAGTGGCCTCGGGAAGCGCCGAAGTTTCGGCGTAACGCGTAAGGTGGTCCACGGCTACGATGACCCAGCGGTTTCCATTTGAGGTGTATGGTAGGGGACCGTACAAGTCGATTCCGATGTGGCCGAAAGGCCGAGAAGGACACGGCAGTGGCTGGAGCGGTCCTGTGGCTGTGCGAAGGGAGCTCTTCCGGCGTTGGCACAAAGTACATGAACGGACGTACTGCCTAACAAAGCGGTACATTCCGCGCCATTAATATCGAATTCGTAGGCGAGCACACGTCTTCACTACACCTGCATGGGGGCATTGCGAATCCGCGTGGAAAGAGGCCCATACGTCAGAACGTAGGTGGCGAGGTATTACCAGCAACTATTTGCAGCCATCAGATAGGTAGTTTCGCCGGTACAGAAGACTGTCACGGATAGTAAAATGGCGAGCAGTTCGTCGAAGTAAACGGTTGTCGGTACTGAGAGACGTCTGAGACAGGTACTCTAAGAGAGACACTATGGGAAAACTTGCCTTGAGTTTCAAAGACGCAAAGCTCCATTCGTGAAACCTGCAGGCCCCCTCCAGTCAATAGAACCGCTGTACAATCTTGGTGTTGCTCAGAGGACATGTCGACATGTTCAAGTGAAGAACATTCGTAGCGGGAAACAGACGCTGTAGCATAATCGTGGGGAAGTGGTGACCGAGAAAGAGCGTCGGCGTCCGAATGCTTGTGGCCTGACCTATAAATTACACGAATGTCATAATCTTGGAGACGTAGTGCCCAGCGAGCTAGGCGACCAGATGGTTCTCCTAATGACGACAACCAACATAATGCGTAGTGATCAGTCATGATATCAAATGGGCGGCGGCCATATACGTAAGGTCGAAATTTCGTGATTGCCCAAACAATGGCAAGGCATTCTTTCTCTGTGACTGAATAGTTCTTTTCCGCTTTTGTAAAGGTGCGAGTAGCGTAAGATACAACATACTCATCGAAGCCAGATTTACGCTGAGAAAGAATAGCGCCGAGGTTTACTCCACTAGCGTCCGTATGGATTTTGGTTGGAGCGTCTGGATCAAAGTGGCGTAAGATAGGTGGTTACGTCAGAAGATGCCGTAACGAGGCGAATGCTTCATCGCATGCTAAGGACCACGCTGAGATGTCTTGGTTGTCGGCAAGTAGCTGCGTCAGGGCTGTGATTACGGTGGAGAATTTGCGCACGAAACGGCGAAAGTATGAGCAGAGGCCGATGAAGCCGCGGAGTTCTTTTAGTGTAGCTGGCCTGGTAAAGTCAGCAATAGCGCTAAGCTTGGCTGGATCAGGACAAATACCATGCTTGCTAACAACATGCCATATTATGGTGAGCTGGCAGGCAGCGAAGTCGAATTTCTTCAAATTCAGCTGCAGTCCAGCCCCAGAAAGACAAGTCAGGACGCTTGCGAGGCGGCTGAGGTGTGAGTCGAAGTCCTTCGAGAAAACGACGACGTCATCCAAAGAGCACAGGCATGTGTTCCATTTAAAGCCTCTAAGGATGTTGTCCATGAGACGCTCGAAGGTGGCAGGCGCATTACAGAGGCCGAATGGCATCACGTTAAATTCGTACAATCGGTCAGGCGTTACAAACGCAGTATTGGGGCAGTCGGCTTCATTCATAGAAACCTGCCAGTAGCCCGATCGAAGGTCTAAAGAATAAAATAACTCTGCTCCTTGTAGGCAATCGAGGGCGTCATTGATTCTTGACAGCGGATAAACATCTTTTCTCGTGATCTTATTAAGACGCCTGAAATCAACGCAAAATCTGATGCTACCATCTTTCTTTTTTACCACTACAACCGGAGAGGCGGATAAACATCTTTTCTCGTGATCTTATTAAGACGCCTGAAATTAACGCAAAATCTGATGCTACCATCCTTCTTTTTTACCACTACAACCGGAGAGGCCCAAGGGCTGTTTGAAGGTTGTATTACGCCCCGTCGAAGCACATCGTTCACCTAATCATCAATGGCACGGCGCTCAGCGTGAGAAACTCCATATGGGTGCTCGTGCAAAAGTGCATGGCTACCGGTGTCGATTTGGTGAACGATTGCAAATGTGCGACCCAAAGAAGGTTGGCTATGGTCAAATGGCATCTTGAAGCGATCTAGCAGAGCCAGGAGTTGGGTGCGCTGAGCAGCGGGAAGTTTCAGATTAATTGATGGGCAAAAAGCCTTTGGAGATGAAGTGGGAGTGGTATCAGAGGTAATGGTGTTCAAGTGAGATAATGGCAGGTCGTCAGGTAGGTGACTGGACAAAACAGAATTAATTTCCTCAAGATGACCGAGGACTTGGCTACGGAATATTATGGCTGAGGAAGGAGGCAAGTTCGTTATATAAATGGAGCCATGGGAGTTTTATACGGTGACAACTGCGAACGAAGAGGGAAGCTTTTGCGAGAGCCACAGGCGTCGGAGGGGTAAAAGAGGGCGGTGAAAGAGGGCGCGTCGTCGCAGAAGAGTGGCACAAGAACACAGGATAGAGGAGGGATGTGAGTGTCCGCGGCTATGGTGACTCGGGAACATAGAGGCTTGAAAGGTCTTTCAGACGTCGGCGCTTCACACAGGGGCAGTTCAGACATCGTCGACAACTATAGTTCAGCACGCGCACAGTGAACGACGGCATGATGAGCGCAGAGGAAGTCCCAGCCTAAGATGATATCATGCGAACATGGGGAAAACACAACGAATTCGACTACATACAAAATATTTTGGATGACCAGTCGAGATGTGCACACCGCAGAAGGTTGGATGTGATGCGCAGTGGTCGTGCGAAGAGAGACATCGGCAAGTGGCAGTGTAAGCTTCTTCAACTTGCGGCACAGTTCACCACTTAGCACAGACATGGCACCACCAGTATCAACGAGCGCTTGCACTGGTACACCATCAATATACACAGTTATTTCATTAGCAGGTAGAAACGGAGGCCTTGAAAGTTTCGATATATGCGCAGCTCTTGCCTCGGGAAGTGCGATGGTCAGTTTTCCGTTTGGGTGGGTGCTGATCGAGGGAGCATAGGAGAAATCGAATGGCACCGTGGTGAGGGCGACTAATCCCTGTCAAAGCCGCGGCGACGTGGCGGCCACTGTTCCGACGTGGGGGGGGGACGAAGACGACTGTGGTGGCTCTGGACGATAGCCGTAAGTCGTTTCACCAGCAGTTGGGTTATAATCCCAACGGCTCCAGTGGCGTGCTACAAAACCGGGAAGATGGCAGAAGTAGCAAATCGGCCTGTTATCCGGAGTGTGCCAAGGGTTAGTTGATGGTAGCGCGGGGTAGCTAACAGGAGGTGGGTGGGGACGGACAGGGGGAATTGCTGCGTAGATGGGACGGGGCTGTCTAGCAAGATCCGTGGCGTTTGGTAGCGACGGCGGTGATCGTCTGGCGGCCTCAGCGTAAGTAAGAGGGGCGGAGATAGGCGAAGGATGGTATGTAGGAGACAGGGCATCAGAAACTTGCTCTTCGATTGTCTTGCGGAGCGGTGGGGTCAGCGTGTGCGCACTGGTCGGAACGTGCGGCACAAGAGACAATTGGCGTGCCACTTCTTCCCGGATGAACTGCTGAGTTTGCTGCATTAAGGTGCTTTGTTCGGATGAAACAGCGCCAATGGTTAACGCAGATGTAGAGCTCGTGTCGAGGTTTGGACGTCGAGTAGAAATGTGCTCTCTCCGCAGCTCATCGAAACTCTGACAGTGTTGAATGAGCTGGACGACGGTTTGCGAGTTTTTTGCAACAAGCATGTGGAAGGTGTCGTCCTCGATACCTTTCATGATGTGCCGTATTTTGTCAGTGTCAGACATGTGGGAATTGATACGACGGCAGAGGTCCAGAATATTCTCAATATACGAGGTAAAGGTCTCGCCAGAGCGCTGTGCGTGGCCGCGCAAGCGCTGTTCGGCGCGGAGCGTGCGAACAGCAGGTCGGCCAAAGACTTCTGCAAAGCGCGTCTTGAAGGTTGACCAAGAGGTTATTTCCGCTTTGTAATTGTTAAACCACAGTTCTGCCACACCCGCCAGATAGAAATGAAAGTGCGCGAGCTTGTCGGTGTCATTCCACTTATTGTGGGCACTTACCGCTTCATACTGGGACAGCCAGTCTTCGGCGTCTTGGTTTTTGGTCGCGTTTAAAATTACTGGATCTCGCTGTCGTGGCATTCCGGAACATGTGACGGATGGGATTATGACTGCAGGTGGCTGGGTCATGTTGTTAGGAATTGGCGAAGCGGGGGGTTGAGGTAGAGTTCGGGAACGGAGTTTAAGTTTGAGACAACCAGCACCTCCACCAAATGTAAGAATACTGTTAGACGCCACGCCGCGGTGATGCAACCGTTTAATGGGCCGAACAGCAGTGAGACAGCAGCCAGCGTTTTTAGCAGCAGCTGCAGCAGCACGAGCCTTTGCCACAACAAACGTCTCCTTCGTCGTCTCTAGTAAGCCCGTATTTTTGTCAGTACAATATGTTAAAGGGAAAGAAGTGTATACATTAGGGCTCGTTTTTCTGTGTTTTGACACAATATTAATGAGATCTAACAGACAATGCCAAGGAATGTATAAGGGAAGGTTTTAGAACCATTGTAATGTAAATCAGAAGAAAGAAACGTGGGTGAAAAAATAACTTGCCGTGAGCAGAAACCGAACCTACGACCTTCGAATAACGCGTTCGATGCTCTAACTACTGATCAATCACGGCGACTATCCCCCCAATCACAATATTGGGTTTATGTGTGAAATGAAACGTAGGAGTGTCAGTCAGCGCCATTTGCAGCCATTGCGGCGAGTGTGAAACACTAGTCCCTCGTATACAACCTAACGGCACAAACTCTGCTTAACGTTCATTCATTAACGAGACCCTCGTTAATTATTATATATATATATATATATATATATATATATATATATATATATATGGGAAAGAATGCATATGTAAGGGCTTGATTTTCCGTGTTTTGACAGAATAATAACGAGATATAACAGACAATATTGTCAAGGAATGTATAGGAGAAGGTATTAAAACCATTGTAATGTAAATCAGAAGAAAGAAAAGTGGGTGAAAAATGTTTTGCCGTGAGCAAGCTATTTAGCTTGTCCTGCTTGTTCTGTTCACGGCAAGCAATTTTTTCACCCAATTTTCTTTCTTCTTATTTACATTACATTGGTTCTAATAACTTTCCCTATACAATCCTTGCAATATTGTCTGTTATATCTCAATAATATTGTATATATATATATATGTATGTATATACATATATACGTAAGGCAAAGGGCAAAGTACAAGCAAAGTTTTTTTATTAGCCAAACAACGCACTTGTAACATGCACAAGAATCTTTAAAGTGGCAATTGTAAGGGAACTGCTTACAAGAACAATAACATAATAGTTCGAAACCTCACGCTGCCCCATTCCAATTGTTGAAAACCTTTGCAGTGAGACAGCTGATTTAAAAATATACATTTGCCAGCCGTATAGTACCAAGCCTGTCGCGTTCACAGTCGTCAAAGGCGAGAACACGGTGGCCTATGCGCCAGCAAATACATTTAGCTGTCACAGAAGCGGGTATCTTCACAATGCTGGGCTAGTTGAGCTCTGAGATGTCACATAAAAATATGTAAAGTACTGAAGGTACGCATAAAACCGCCACAGAAAAGCGAACGATGCCTTGTTGACCTGGAAATGCTCCGAACCAAGGAACAAACCAAACACCACCTCTGATAGCATACTGTCTGGATACGTTTCACCCAACACTATTGTCCATGTTACCAGACTGCCTGCATGTGCT
The DNA here is from genome assembly GCA_013436015.1 of Rhipicephalus annulatus. NCBI lineage: Eukaryota > Metazoa > Arthropoda > Arachnida > Ixodida > Ixodidae > Rhipicephalus > Rhipicephalus annulatus. The sequence goes on along the minus strand of WOVY01016024.1, from coordinate 368,457 downwards.
CACTGTTTCTAAAACCAAAGGACAAAATGGGACGCTCAACCACATACCAGACTAAAGGTTAAAGTAATTTACTTATTTTTGTAACAAAAAAAATATACATCATTCAAAATAAACGTGTTAATATTGATTTTCTTATCAATATTTGTCCTCTTCTCCCCTAGTCGCGCTTCAATTGTCACGTGGTTGTTGATGTCTATCGGAATAGGTTTCAGATAAATTTTCGTTCCTGCTTTCGCGACCTATTTAGATAGACCTTGGACTGGCTGCGTTTAAGGAGATCCGACATCAAAATTTGGAGGATTTTGAAGAGTGTTTTCGGTAGACCTTTGTCAGTTAGTCGCGTGCGGCGGAACACTGACGCGAAATGCAAGAGCGCGTCACACAGTGAAACGAAAGCTCGGCGGTCTATTTCAACGCCAAGCTACGTTTGTGCAAAGAGACTAACCCCCATACATTGGAACGTCCCTCCACTTACCGCTTCATCTTCACTCGAGAAATTCGTTGGGAGCGCCGCCTCAAGGCAGGGCATGTCACTGCATATAACCGATAATCTGCTTGGATTCTTTAGCAGCGCAGCGCCATTTTCAGCCGAGCAGTGGCGCAGTGCTGAACTCTGTAAAGTGATGGGTGAAAGTCGAGTCGAGAACCGTTTGTGAATATCAGGATAACTTTGATTTCTGTGACATACGTGAGCAGATAATCACTGGGCTGCGCTTGAAACAACTCAGCACGATGTTGCTTGGCAAAAGTCCTGAAGGTGACGACGTCACCCTGCACAATATTCAAGGATTCAAAAGAATGGAGAAGAGAGACCAGTTTTTTGTTGTTGTTGTTCAACACGTGACTGAAGAGCGATAAGCGACGAAATACGTGTTCGGAAATGCAAGCGCTTTGATTGCAAGCCAATCGGTTTACGAGGGCAGTGCCAAGAGTTGATTTATTGATTGATATGTGAGGTAACGTCCCAAAACCACCATATGATTATGAGAGACGCCGTAGTGGAGGGCTACGGAAATTTCCACCACCTAGTACCAAGGACAGGCGACCCCTTTTGCTTAATAGTAAGGAAGAATGAAAGCGCTACAACTGCGGACAGTATAGACATACAGCGAGAGACTGTCCCCAATAAAAACGACCCATGAAATGTCTTCATTACGATGGTACAGGTAATACACAGAGCATCACTACAACGTGCTAACAGAGCCAGTAGATAAAACCAAAAGCACAAGCACATTGCTGAAGGAAGCCAAGTTTAATGAACGTCCCACTGTCATTGGACTCATCGATACAGGGAGTTCACTCTTAAAAACTGGAGTTACGTTCTCTTCATTTAGGAAGAAACGGTGATGTCTCCAATGTTCATCTTTAAATGGAGAAACGTTGCTGTTTTGCCATCGTGAAACATGTTTCTCCCCATGAGAAGCAAGATGGCTGACCCTGGGATAGCAAAGCTAGTAGGCCTAGCGAATACATCGATTCTCGACTGATAAACAATATACGGCACTGAAAATTGCAGAAAACGGTCCTGCTAAGCTTGATTTTGAACGAAATGGTTATAACAACAAGCAGACGAATGTTTCATGATGAAATCATCGCGAAACAGAACGACGAAGCTAGTAAGTTTCCTACGGTCAGCAAGACGACGTTCACTTTGAAAGACACGGATACTACGGAGATCTTAGCTGTGAGTGTCTGCTAGGCTTGCTGTATTTATTTTTCGCCGAATCTCATAGTGTAGTGACGTTGTCTGCGCGTTTGCGGGGCCGCAGGCTACGAAATATATTTATTTATTTATTTACTTATTTATTTATTTATTTTCATACTCTCAGGGCCCCAGGGCATTACAGAGAGTGGTCTGACAACAATACATCAATAACTGCAATTTCTAACCTCCAACCGTGGACTCGATCGCAGTGAAACCACTCCAGCTGAGCAGTGCAGTTTTAATAGATGGATGTTCAACGTTATACAAGTAGCTGGACGTGTGAGAGCGTCACAGCCGTAAAGTAGGTGGTAGCTTGCGCAATCTGAAGGAACCGAACGACACTGAAAAAAAGCTGCGCGCGGCTTCCTCGCAGATAGTTGCCGAGTCAATCCGTTCATATTTTGCGCACTGACACAGAACGCCAAATATATGCTGATGCAATGCATATACACATGCACATAAGAAAATAAAGTACGCATACATACATATTGAGTTAACTCTATGAACAAGAGTACAATGCACGATTCGCCTCAGCGGCACACAGTTTTAACAAGTTTCCTTACACCCAACTACGAAAACGTACAAGCCTATATAGCAAGAAGTTTGACTGACCGTAGTGGCACAAGTCAAAACTAAGCTCTGTTTAACTTTTTACGCTTTGTTGCCGCACCACAACACGAGCACACATAAATACATTTATCTGATTCTTTGACAGTTGGAAGTTTATCAACGGTTGTAAAATGATAAACGGAATAATTACTAGAGCTTATCAGGTTTCCGCAAAAATGATTACTCCAAGCCATGCATACAATGCCAACGGCATTACGAAGGCTGCGCCATCTCTCAACCACTGCCTCGAATAATTTTTTCTTGAAGTCTACGAGAAGGCAAAAGCTTGCCGCGTAGTGGTCATTTCAGAGGTCACGTCTTTTTTTTCTTCCACTTTTTACTCGAAGACGCAGCATGCAGGCCAGACCAAGTCTGGCCTGCATCGCAATGGTGGAGAATCGCAGTGGTGGAGGCTATTCTGCACTCGTCAAAGACATGACGTCTTGAAGCTCCTAAAATAAAACCACTAAGTGGACCTGCATCATCATCATCATCATCATCAGCCTGTCTACGTCCACTGCAGGACAAAGGCCTCTCCCATGTTCCGCCAGTTAACCCGGTCCTGTGCTTGCTGTTGCCAATTTATACCCGCAAACTTCTTAATCTCATCTGCCCACCTAACCTTCTGTCTCCCCCTACCCCGCTTCCCTTCTCTGGGAATCCAGTTGGTGACCCTTAATGACCAGCGGTTATCCTGTCTACGTGCTACATGCCCGGCCCATGTCCATTTCCTCAGTGGACCTGAACTGAGGCTTAAAATACCCCTCCGAAATCAGAGCTAAGAAGAAAATCCTACCACTGCCAGAAAACGTGGGTAATGTAAACAAAGGACGCCGGCAAGTGCAGGCGGACTCACTCGCAAAAGCACTGGATAACAAACCATCAGCGCATGTGGACACCAGTCACGAAAGTGCGAATAATTGTATTATTGCGGCAGTTGATGGCTATGGACGCACATTGCGTAAAGAAACAATTTAGGCTGGCTCCACAACCGAGCCAGAAGAAACAGTGATTGCTACTGGAACTACCTTTGAGGGCACAAAATTCATTTTATCGGATTCGATGTCGGCTATCAAGGCGTATGCTGCAGGGTTTACAAATAGAATGGCACTGCGAAAATTAGCACGACCTTAACAGGAAATCAAGCTCATTTTATTTCTTTATTTAAAATACCTTACAGGCTCTATTACAGATCATAGAGTAAGGGGGGGTACATAGGAAGAAGGCTAATGGGAGATACGTCTGCCAGAATACTAAGCAACTACAAAAAGCAACTACAGAGCAACTAATAACTAATAACAATACACTGCAAGTAATGACATTGTAACTATTAACAATCGTTGCACAAATCACAAGGAGGGGCTTCAAGTAACAAGAGCTTCCCATCCGCAAAAAAGCAAAAAAACAAAAATGAATTCAAAGAGGTTATACAAAGCTATTAAGATAGATGTATCAATTATTGCTCACGAAAATTTTCATGATTAGTTAAATTGACAATGATGTCGGGTAGGTCATTACAGAGTGCTATGGCACAAGGCAAAGCCGATGAATTGAATGATTTTGTTTTTCTAAAGATACGTGTGATGCTTCGCTGTTTGTGAAGTCGTTTATACATGCGCAATGGTGCCGTTAGTGGGAAGGGTTGTGGCCTGGACGCGTGAATATATTTATAAAGCAAAAACAGGCGGGCAACTGTGTGCCGTATATCTAGATGCTGTAATAAAAGGTCATGTTTTATTTGTGTGAAGATTGATTCCGGGCTACTGTGGGAGCCGGGAAAAAGACGCCGCTCACTAGACAGCCTGAGGGAACATAAACAGGGCATTGGTGCGGCCCCAAGGACCAAATACGAATGACCTGGTGCTCAGCGACGAAGACCGGCTCAGCCGGCACCGAGAACAACGAAGGCTTTATCCACTTACCGTTGAAGCATTAACCCGGGCCCAAGCGACTACACTGCGAAAGGCTGAGGCTCATTGTATACTCAGCGCGAGGGGGCTGGCCGCAATAGTGAAAGTTGAAAAGCTAAACGATTGTATTAACTGTGGTATAGCACAGGCAGGACAAGACCACGTAATATGAAGTTGCTCCAACAACCCTCAACTCGAGGAGCTCCTGCAGCCATCTCCCTTACCAGAAGCCTGGGCCAAATCCTTGAGCCCCGAATTTGCATATACAGGCCAAGGTTTAGGACCCGTCAAACTTCGTTTCCCCCATTGCCCCTTTTTTTCTGAAAAATAAAGTTTATTGCTCCTCCTCCTGTTCCTTCATCACGTCGACTTCGTTGAGTTGTTTTGTGTTAACGTTTGGTTATATTACATGCTTACCACAAGTGTGAACACTATCAATGGATACAGTGCACCACTAGCACTTCAATGAAAACGTTTTTGATGCGGTAAACACCCTCTCAATGGTGTACACGTATGTTACAATGCGGGTTGGTCAAGATAGTTAGGATATGACCTCGTGAGCGATTGCAGCGGCTGTTGGCGTCACGGCAGCTCGATTATTTAGTGGAGGAACTAACGCTACAGTGCGCAAATTTACTATAATTTTATAGGATGCTGTGCAACATACTTCTCTTCTTCAGATGCACCTCGTGATTCACCTCGCCTGTCAACTTGCCGTCATAGCACGTGCCACAATTCTGTTCTTTGCGTGTGGCTGTGGTGGTTACTATTACTCTGGATTTGGAATACGCTTTTCACAAAGGTGAGTTATAGTGTTAGTACTTACCTGATGTGCACACCTGTTACTAGAATTGCATTTCGTGTTGAGTTTCGCACGACAAAGGAGAATTATGTGGACGAGATGTCATATTGCTCACGTGCATAATTTCATCCTAACTCTCAGTGTTGGCATAGACAATTCGAAACACATGCGTTTAGGAATTTGGTTTATTTGGTAGAAGCCATTGGTTTGCTTTTTAGAAAAGTGTAGTTACGATGATGGTTAAAACGTTTCTGGTGATTGTTACACAATCTGGCAAATAAAAAACGATAGGTTAAACATTACACCTGTTTCACTTTGTGCTTTCACCTGCCGTGTTAGCCTAGCCTCATTGGGTGTCGTGTGACTATGTTGAAGGGCACAGGTTTGACTCCTGGTTACGGCGATGGTAATTTAATGGGGGGGAAATGCAAAGAACATACATGTGCTTATTTTTGAAATCATGGGAAAAACCTCAGTGGGTCGAAGTTCATCCGCAGACTTCCACCACGGCGTGCCTGAAAATATTAAGGTGGTAGCGGCACGTATAACTCTATCAATTGTACATGATCGTGCTTTCACGCATGGAATATGCAGTGATATCACTTTTCCTAAAATGCTGAGAAATAACTCTGATGCTTTTTCACAAGCCTTGTAAAATGGATGAGTGCCATTAGTGTCGTGCGAAACTAAAATTGCGTATGCTTAACAAGTATGTCGACACCGAAAAATTCATTATTAGGGTACAGTTTAAGGTAATCAAAAAAGCAAGACTGTTTAAAGAATCAGAGCTCCTTGTATTTGTGACAACTTGGTAATGTGAAACAACACGAGACCAACACGGACGTGTGGGGAGCATCAGGGGAGTGCCTGTTGATAAAAAAGGTGGCTTTTTCTAGACCAATAAAGCAAAAGCATAAACGTCACTGATGCATTGCTTGTATGTGTCTTTTTTACTGGAAAAAGCATACATAACTAAGTCCAAAGAGCATAGCATTTATCACACTGCACTGACCACGCAACGCTAGCACGAAAAGGCAAGTGTTTTCAACGCTTTGCTAAAAAGACATGGTGGTGGCACCTACCCGTCACCTTGATTTCTACACCTTATCATCTTACAGACAGACGTGCATGCCACCCCCTCCGTTTTCCAGGATAATTACCAGATAGCGGTTATGTCTCACGCGTGACGTGGCTTGATGAGCGCGTTCGCCTTCGCTGTACATTTGAGGCACGCTAACGCGGCGTCTCCAGAATACCATTAACAGATTTTCTCGCACAGAATGAAATACATGCTTTGTTCACATGAAGAACACCACCGCGCGCGCCCGATCTTGGCGGCCGTGCTGGAACCAGGTCTGTTTCGCAGCTCCCCGTAGGCACACGCTCTCCGAAGTGACCGCAGCGGCCGACTCTAGAAACAGTGGTGGTGTTGTGCCATCCTGCTTAAAGCCGCACGCGTCGTCTGCTGCAGCGCGAATCATCCTCGTTGTCGTAGCAGCTCTCGCCATACATAAGAGCCAAGATTTGCCATTGACACTTGCGCAGTCAAATAAACTGCTTTGAAAACCAAAATTTGTTGAATATTTGCTCTACTATCACCAATAAAATTCAAGAACCTTTCCTAATCAGGAACAGACAGACAGACAACGAATCGGAGGAGTTACTACAGGACCCTCTAATGAGGCGCCGTTGTAACCACTGGACGCGCCAACGTCGAGGACAGAACACCATGACGCTCCGCCCGTTCCTGCGCCCTCTGGACCACCTGCGTTTGCCTGCTGAGTTCCCTCATTTTTATGGCCTCCAGACATTCTGCTTCGCTTGAGAGAAAGTTTTTAGGCAGCGTGGGGCATCGTCAGAGCATGTGAGCCATGGAGGAGAAGGTTTCTTTGGAGTCAGGGCAGCTAGGGTCAAAATCCACGTATATGTTCCTTGGGGATCCTTGCGAAGGGAAAGACATCGTCTGCGGCATTCTGAAGGTAGCTGACTGTGCTCTGCTGAGCTTCACGTGAGGAAGAAGTTGGAGTCTTCTACCAAGTATGTAATGCGTGGTTATTTCATTGAATGTGAGCAGTGCATCGTTCTGCTGAGTTCCTTCCTGCCTCTCCGTAGCCTCCAGACCATCGCGCGGCGTAAGTTCTCGCGCACGATCATGGGCCAGCTCGTTGAGGTTTGGTAAGTCATCAAGAACATTCTCCCCAATCTGTGCGGGGAACCAAGTGATAACATAATAACCTGGACAAGCCCTTTTTTTAGAATGGAGGGCACCTCTGGAGCGAAGTTGCGCGATTGGTAAGCTCTTATTGCGTCTCTTGTGTCGGTGTAAATGTAGAAACACTCTGGGTCGGACAAGGCCAGCGCAACCGCGATTTACTCTGCTATACCCGGGGTGGCCGACTTTATTGAGGCGGAGGAGAGAAGCACCCTCTCTCGTCTATAACCGACAACGTGAATATACAACTGCACCGTATTGCGCTGCGTCGACAAACACGGCGGAGTCAATGTCATCCCTAACTCTCTTCAGGATGATTCGTGCACGAGCTTTGCCCCTACCCTCGTTCTGTTGTAGAGGTACGTTTCGTGAAAAGGGCCCCATCACGTAGGCTGCCCTTGTTTTCCGACTGACTGTTGTTCGCTGTTCCTCATTAAGCCTAGGAAACATGCCGACCTCAGTAGGCAGGAGAATTCCTAATCAGGAAACTTTTTACTTATTTATTTTTCGACCGTCTCCCGAATTCTGTGTTCGGGCGGAATCGGCTGGGCTCGAGAAGCTTGTCTTGTTCAATAGTAAGTAAGACATGATTGCAAAAATAAACTAATCTAAAGACGAGACATAAGAATAGAAGTCCACAGGACGAGTTGGTCGTCCGTGGTCGTTCTTCTATTCTGGTGACTCGTCTTAAAAGGTAAACTTGAATAATTTCCGGCAGATTTCTGGGCTGGGCTCCAATCTAGGAACTAATGGAGACACCGTGCCTTTGGGAAGCTTCCTTACACTGCCGTAATTGCCCAAAGTTGCTTGTTCAGGCCCGAACTGAGCAGCGCAGTCCTCCAATGTTCCTGAAGGTCATTGTTGGAGGCCTCGACCCCGGAATTTCTGACTAATGCTGGACATTTCCACAGGATTATGGTGAAGAGTGGCTGTGGTGGTACAGTACTGGCATAGATAAGAACTATAGATGTCAGGGTATATGTGGTGCATGATGACGGGGTTTGTGTACGTGCGTGTTTGTAGCTGCTGCCATTTAACAGACTGGGCCCGATTTAGCTTGGGGTGAGGTGGAGGGTACTCCCACCTTCCCAGTCGATACTGTTGAGTTATGTGAAGGAATTTAGTGAGTCGATCATCCCATTCTCTTACTGCCACAGAAAAGTCCGTTTGGATGGCCACTTCGTCTAACGCGATTCGGAACGTAACACCTCGAGCCACGTTGTGCGCCACTTCATTTGGACTGTCCTCCAGGTTACTTTGTGGTGTGTGGGCAGGGAAACAAAGGATGTGAACATATTTGTCCACCTCGCGAATTTTAACTGCACTTGGAATCCGCAATGCCTCGGGGGAGAGTCTGCCGCTTGCGTAGTTTCAAACGGTGACTCGTCTTAAGCGCAGTTCATTTTTCCAATCAGCTGGGCATTCTTACGTTCTTTCCGGTGTTCATCGGCATGTAAAATTTCCCAACTAAATGAACACTGTGCTATTGTGGAAACACTTAAAAATCAAGTGCGCCCATAGATATTTTTTCTCCGAACGCGTGGCCATCTTTGTCGGAAGAGAATTCTCTCGTGAGAGTAATTAGAGAGCGCAGTTATGATCCATCTTTCGTGAGAAAGAAGGCTTAAACGTCACCCATCTATCTCGCATACGTTTGCTTGGTAATTTCCCAGCACTTGTTTCTTGAACGATGTAATAAATGGCAGCCTCCTTAGCAAAAGAGGAAGCTCCGCCAGGGCACCTTCGGTTCTCTCATTCGAAACAGTAAAAAGCTGTCGCTTAAAAGCCAAGATGTCCTCATTTTGTTCGTTTTTGTGGCAGCCACGCACGCAAACGTCTTTAAGAGGTTGCGAACCTTTTGTATTCTAGTTTTCCCTACCTTTCCAGGTTTGTAAAGATTTCCGTAGGCACAGGCAGAGAAAGGAATTGGGCCACTTTGTAAACACCGTACAGCGTTTGTGATAAACAGTAACGAATAAACAGTAACAGTAACACTTTCGCCAGGTGGTATACCTTCACAGATCTTCAGGCTGCCTATATAAACTTCCTAAATAGGCATCTGTGGTCAGAGTGCGCAACGGTTGCTTGTGCAATTCCTTGTAGCCGTTAACAATACAGCTTCCACCTCATTTAACAATAACAGTTTTTTTATTAGCAGTTCTCTTGGCACAAGAGTCCTGCAGTATGAAACACCGAACGTCATCCCTGACACGGCCTTATCGATAATTCTTGGCGCCGAGACGCGAAAGAGAACGATATGTTCATCACCTAAATGGATGCGAATGGTGTAGCATAGGTGAAGTTTCAAACGTCCGGTGTTTCGTCGTCACAAAAATTACTCAACAGGCTCCATGAGAGCCCAATTCCATTTTATGGCATAAGATAAACCCCGCACGTTTTTTGGCGACGTGCTTGTCCTTCTCATCACTTGTAGGTTCGAGGTGCGCTTGGCAGACCAGAAAAAAAGGCGAAGCAATGCCCCTGGCGTTCCTTTTTCTCGCAACAGAAATACCTCATTTTCATTTATAATGTGCTTTTAATATTTTACAATATGGTCAACCTCAAAATGTTTCTCACATACATTGTACTTGTGAGTGAGCCGCCTATTCTTGTGGCTCGGCATATGTTCCCACTTTTAACGCGACAGCTTTAAAGAGCTTGTTGCGCGGAAATTCTGACGTTGGCGTAGTTAGTTGTGAGTGAAAAATCCTCATCTTGGTCGCCACCGAAAATTGAGAAATATTCAAATAAAGTAAATATTGAAAACTGTGGGTCACAGTGGAAATCCAACCCGAGGCGTTTGCGCAGAAAGCGGATGTTCTACCACACAGTCACGCGCCTGCTCATTTATAACATGTTTATTTTAAAATTACAATATTTCTCCTCATGGAAACCACATTGGTCCACTCAACCATGGTGATGGCTTGAAAATTGTTTATTTTCACTAATTCATCAAACGCCTTCCTACAGTCAGGAGGTTCACTCAACGTTCGATATATCTCTCGCACATGTGCTACACATTCAGAACTGTTTCCGATGCAGATTTTGCTTTAGGATATGCAAGGCTCATGGTGTTATTCAGAGATTGTAAAGGCCCAGTAACAATATCATATCATAAGAAACACTACCCTCATTTTGTAATTATATACAACGGACTCCATAAGGTGCTATTGGCAGATCATTCTTTCAGGTTCTTTGTAACACATCCTCGAAAAGTATTGGATCACAAAAGTATTTGATGACGTGTTCACTCGTTCCCGGTTTATTACCCAGAGTGAAGTTTGCGTCCAAGCAGGCACGTAGCCATGAGGAGACATCCCGGGAACATGTACCCTCCCCTGCCAAACGTTTTCTTCGGCTTGGCATAGTGAGCAAGAAATGACCATTTCAAGCAGGTACACTAACCAAAATGAAAAACATGTATGTGTTCATGGTATAAATGTGCCTTTGTCTTTATGCCATGTTTCCACACGCATTATGCTCATGTGTAACTTGAAGAAAAAATGATTCTGCAGATTTTTTGTCAGTCTCTTCACTCTTTTTCACACGCCTCGCCTGCAGGCAATTATTTTTTCGTTATCTTTATACTGCCGTGGTCATCATCGCAGTATTGAAGTCTTTATACAGACGTCATTTTGGTTCAAGACACGTGTCTGCTTGTGAATATTGTCACGGGGTCGTGACGTGGCCGAAGACAGGAAACTTCGTGTTAGGATTTAACTGTTTATTTGGGCGAACCTGTGCCCGGTAAAGGGAAAGTCTAATTACAGTCTTGCACAGATAGCAGTCTCGGACTGATAGCGGCGAACGCAGCGTCGGCCTTCGATCAACAACTGACAGGCGGCGAAGCGCGTCGGCATTTATACTCTTGCCGTCGAATGTTCTAGCGTTATCGCTGGCGGTGGCGTAGGTTCCAGAACATCTGTACCGTTCACACAGTGGGCGTCATCTTATCGAAATGATCTACTACAGTCCGGAACCTTCTAGAAAACTGCAGGCGCGGTTTGCGCTGAGAATCGTGTGGTGTTTTGGGATAATAACGAAAACTTGGGAAATGGAACGTGGCATTGCCCCCCTCACAAAAAAGGCATCGTCCCGATGTTTAACTAAAGATGAAAGTACAATCATAATGCAAAAAAATACAATGAATAAATTACGATACAACAATAATACAAAAAAACCTGGTTCAGTTTCTTAACGCGCATGAAACGGCTTGAGGCGCGCGACATGGACGACTTCAGGTTGCGATCGGCGTCGTTGAGAGTTCGTGATGCCGTCGGGGACAACCTCATAATCAAGTGAGCCGAGACGTCGAACCACCCTGTATGGTCCGAAGTACCGTCGCAGAAGCTTTTCACTTAGCCCACGTCGGCGTATCGGCGTCCACACCCAAACACGTTCACCGGGCTGATATTCCACGAAGCGTCGTCGAAGGTTGTAACGGTGGCTGTCGGTCGTCTGTTGATTCTTGATACGGAGACGCGCAAGTTTTCGGGCTTCTTCGGCGCGTTGAAGGTACGCGTTCACATCGAGGTTTTTTTCGTCGGTGACGTTGGGTAACATAACATCGAGCGTCGTTGCCGGGCTCCTTCCGTAGGCCAATTTGTATGGAGATATCTGCGTCGTCTCCTGCACCGCCGTGTTGTATGCGAAGGTCACATACGGAAGAATGGCGTCCCACGTCTTGTGTTCGACATCGACGTAAATTGACAGCATGTCGGCGATCGTCTTGTTAAGCCGCTCGGTGAGGCCGTTGGTCTGTGGGTGGTATGCTGTCGTCCGGCGGTGGTTTGTTTGGCTGTATGCCAAGATCGCTTGAGTTAATTCGGCAGTGAATGCCGTTCCTCTGTCGGTGATAAGGACCTCCGGGGCGCCGTGACGTAGGACAATATTTTCGACGAAGAACTTAGCTACCTCGGATGCACTGCCTTTTGGCAAGGCTTTTGTCTCGCCGTAGTGGGTGAGGTAGTCGGTAGCTACCACGATCCACTTGTTTCCAAAAGCCGACGTCGGGAACGGCCCTAGTAGGTCCATACCAATCTGCTGGAAAGGTCGGCAAGGTGGATCGATTGGCTGCAGAAGTCCCGCTGGCCTTGTCGGCGGTGTCTTGCGTCGCTGACAGTCCCGGCATGTTCTCACATAACGAGTGACGTCGGTGGTAAGACGTGGCCAGTAGTACCTTTCTTGTATCCTCGCGAGCGTGCGAGAAACACCGAGGTGCCCTGCCGTCGGATCGTCGTGCAGGGCCTGCAGGAGTTCGGGTCGCAGAGCTGAAGGCACCACAAGGAGGTACTTAGCTCGAAGCGGTGAAAAGTTTTTTTTTTTGTAGAAGACCGTTTCGTAGAAAGAACGACGCAAGTGCGCGCTTGAATACCTTCGGGACTTCGGTGGTCCTGCCTTCGAGGTATTCTATTAGGGCCTTAAGTTCCGGGTCGGCCCTCTGTCGTTCAGCGAAGTCGTCGGTAGTTATCGTTCCTAAGAAGTAGTCGTCATCCGGGTCGTCGGGTAGCGGTTGGTCGACAGGCGCACGAGAGAGACAGTCGGCGTCGGAGTGTTTTTTTGCCGGACTTGTAAATGACAGTAATGTCATAATCTTTAAGTCTCAGGCTCCATCGTGCGAGGCGACCTGAAGGGTCCTTCAAGGTGGCTAGCCAACACAATGCGTGGTCGTCGCTCACAACTTTGAAGGGCCTGCCGTAGAGGTAGGGGCGAAATTTCGACGTAGCCCAGATGATGGCGAGGCACTCCTTTTCTGTTGTGGAATAATTTGCTTCTGCTTTAGATAGCGATCGGCTGGCGTAACTAACAACCCTTTCACGTCCGTCAGCCCTCTGCACAAGAACGGCGCCAAGACCTACGCTGCTTGCTTCAGTATGTATTTCCGTCTCGGCGAATTCGTCGAAATGGGCAAGTAACGGAGGCGTCTGGAGGCGATGTTTAAGCTCCTGGAAAGCGTGTTCCTGCGGCGTTTCCCACTTGAACTCCACGTCGGCCTTGGTAAGGTTAGTGAGAGGATCGGCGATGCGGGCGAAGTTATTCACGAACCACCTATAATAGGCACACAGGCCCAGAAATCGGCGCACGGCTTTCTTGTCAGTGGGTGGCGGGAAGTCGGCGATGGCGGCTGTTTTCCGTGGATCGGGACGAACTCCAGATTTGCTGATAACATGTCCCAGAAACAAGAGCTCCTCATACGCAAATCTGCACTTTTCTGGGTTCAGTGTGAGTCCGGAAGTCTTGATGACATGAAGTAGAGCTTCAAGGCGCTGAAGATGCTCGTCGAAACTCGAGGAAAACACGACGACGTCGTCCAAGTAAACAAGGCAAGTCTGCCTCTTCAATCCTGCCAGTACTGTATCCATAACGCGTTGAAAAGTTGCAGGCGCTGAGCAAATGCCGATGGGCATCACCTTAAACTCGAAGAGGCCGTCCGGTGTTATAAACGCCGTCTTCTCTCGGTCTCTTTCGTCGACTCCGATTTGCCAATAGCCAGTCTTGAGGTCCATTGACGAAAAGTACTTGGCGTTATGGAACCGATCAAGTGCGTCTTCTATTCGTCGAAGAGGATACACGTCCTTTCTTGTGATTTTGTTCAGGCGGCGATAATCGACGCAGAAACGTAGGGTCCCATTCTTTTTCTTCACTAACACCACGGGGGATGCCCATGGACTCTTGGACGGCTCGATAATGTAATCCCGCTGCATTTCATCAACTTGTCTCTTCATGGCCTCACGTTCTCGCTTCGAAACCCTGTACAGACTCTGACGGAGTGGTCTGGCATTTTCTTCGGTTATGATGCGTTGTTTCGTGATTGGGGTCTGCCGAATTTTCGATGACGACGAAAAGCAATCTTCGTATTGCATGAGCAGGGCCTTGAGCTGTTCTTGCTTATCGTTCGGAAGTCTGGGATTGACGTCGAAAGCTATGGGAGGGGCTTGGTTCCTCTCTGCAGGTTCCGCAGAATCGGCGAGGGCGAAAGCACTGGTGGCTTCGACAATTTCTTCGATGTATGCGACCATTGTTCCTTTGTTCACATGTTTGTACTCATTGCTGAAATTCGTGAGCATAACCGTTGTTTTGCCTCCCCGCAGCTCTGCAATTCCTCTTGCGACGCAAATATTTCGGGTGACCAACAGATGCTGACTGCCTTCAACGACGCCTTCCATGTCAGGTGATTTAGGAGCGCCGACTGAAATAATGACGCTTGAGCGAGGCGGAATGGTGACTTGTTCTTCCAGCACATTCAAGGCATTGTGTTCTGACGGCGTGCGCGGCGGTAGTGCTTCTTCTGTGGATAACGTTATTGACTTTGTTTTTAGGTTGATGACAGCACCATGGAGGCATAAGAAGTCCATGCCAAGGATGACATCTCTTGAGCAACGCTGTAGGACTACGAAGTCTGTAGGATAAATACGGCCGTTAATGGTGACTCTCGCTGTGCAGATTCCTGCAGGCGTTACGAGATGGCCTCCGGCTGTGCGGGATTCAGGGCCTTTCCAAGCTGTCCTAACTTTCTTTAACTTCGCGGCGAACGACCCACTGATGACAGAATAGTCGGCTCCAGTATCGACGAGAGCGGTCACACTGTGGCCGGCGATAAGAACGTCGAGGTCGCTAGTTCACCGTCTCGCATTACAGTTAGGGCGTGGCGTCGGGTCACGGCTGCGTCGGCTTGTTCCGCTGCTCTTGGTTGGCGTCGGTGTCTTCTCCGCGACGGGGGCTGGATTCACGGCTTGACGGGGGCGTCCGGTACATGAAAGAAGCCCCGCCGCGGTGGTCTAGTGGCTAAGGTACTCGGCTGCTGACCCGCAGGTCGCGGGTTCGATTCCCGGCTGCGGCGGCTGCATTTCCGATGGAAGCGGAAATGTTGTAGGCCCGTGTACTTAGATT
Organism: Rhipicephalus annulatus; assembly: GCA_013436015.1. Lineage (NCBI taxonomy): Eukaryota > Metazoa > Arthropoda > Arachnida > Ixodida > Ixodidae > Rhipicephalus > Rhipicephalus annulatus. The sequence continues at coordinate 353,329 of WOVY01016024.1, read as the reverse complement.
TGGGTGCACGTTAAAGAACCCCAGGTGGTCAAAATTTCCGGAGCCCTCCACTACGGCGTCTCTCATAATCAAATTGTGGTTTTGGGACGTTAAACCCCACAAATCAATCGGTACATGAAAGAAGCAGCACCTCCACCAGATGTCACGGGGTCGTGACGTGGCCGAAGACAGAAAACTTCGTGTTAGGATTTAACTGTTTATTTGGGCGAACCTGTGCCCGGTAAAGGGAAAGTCTAAATACAGCAGCAGTCTTGCACAGATAGCAGTCTCGGACTGATAGCGGCGAACGCAGCGTCGGCCTTCGATCAACAACTGACAGGCGGCGAAGCGCGTCGGCATTTATACTCTTGCCGTCGAATGTTCTAGCGTTATCGCTTGCGGTGGCGTAGGTTCCAGAACAATCTGTACCGTTCGCACATTGGGCGTGATCTTATCGAAATGATCTACTACAGTCCGGAACCTTCTAGAAAACTGCAGGCGCGGTTTGCGCTGAGAATCGTGTGGTGTTTTGGGACGATAACAAAAACTTGGGAAATTGAACGTGGCAATATAATCTGCCCTGCTTAGAAATGCAGTGAAAGAAATTTACATGCTTTATAAACGCACGCAGCCTGTAAAGATGCTCCACAGTACAACATGAATTGTTGCATTATTATTATGTGGTACGAGCGTACATTGCCATCAGGCCTCAGAAGATGCAATTATCATAATAGCTTGATGGTTTAAAGCCGGAAACACATTACAAGAGGCACACAAATAGGGCGCCTATTCTTTTGAAGCCATATATTGGGTGTATAGAAAGTTCGAAAAGATTTCATGCACTAAGAGTTCAAAGTACGCACTTTGTAGAGGTTATTGCTGTCACGTTTAACTTTTAAAATTGAACTTTAAGGGTTTTCTAATTTCAAGCTTATTGAGATCTCGGGGTGGTTCAAAGGAAAGGTGAATGGTGTCATTTCTGTAGACGCTTTTGCAGCCCGGTGCCAAACAAGAAAACACTGTTTATTGGCGTCCCTCGTCGGAAGCTAGAACTCTTCCGTAAGAGACGACAATTCACTAAATAATGGCGCGAAGAAGCAAGTGAGTGCAGACAGCGTGATGTGTCTGTGCGGCAACACGCGCGTCGTGACCCACGGCTCAGCATGTGCATCAAAGTGGAACAGCAGCGTCATTAGTTCACGCGTCAGCCGCTTGTCCCGGCGCGTGCACGGAGCTGCGAAACTGACCTGGTTCTAGTGACGTTGTTGTAACTGATGTCCGCTCGATCATATTGAACCTTATACAAATGGCCAATGAGTTCAGCTGAGCGCCAAGAAGGAATGAATATCCAGAGGAACACCGTCTATTCGGTTACAATGAGCACTGAGACACGGATCACAACTCCCGTTGCGTATAGACACTGCGGTGAAGGTTACGCTCGGAAAAGCTACTCTTACTTTGCGGCAGGTGGTTGACGGAGAGGTCTTCATAAAAGAAAGGTGAGCTGCGACATCAGTAGGACAAGCGACCCCAGTAGATATATTACAGGTTTCAGGACAAAGCTCTATTTCGGGTGACAACAAGCAAAAAAAAAATAGGCGATAAAAAGTTTCTTAGCCAACTGAACGACAACAGATACGACTATTCGGTGTGAATGTTCGACCTTCTATGACGAGTCCTAACATTCAGAATTCCTGGATTCATTGAACGCACCTGGATAGTGCTCCACATTACCTTCAGTGGAACTGGTTTGCGGAACGATACTGAAGATGGACGTCGTAAATGTTCCAGACAGCACGCCTTCCATGCTGAGTGTTGAGTTTACTGCGAGCAAACGTTGACGGGAAACGCTATTATCTGTAGCGAAGCGGCGAGTATGGAACACCCTTTTATGAGCCTCTGTGGTGTCACGTAGCACTTGAACTTATCACGAGCGGGCAGCTGAGCAATTGTCCCCCGTATACAACCTAACGGCACCAAGTCTGCCAGTATGAGACCCTCGTTATTGAATAAGAGAAAGAACTGTACACCTAAGGGCTCGTTTTTCCGTGTTTTGACACAATAATAATGAGATATAACAGACAATAATGCCAAGAAATGTATAGGGGAAATTTTTAGAACCAATGTAATGTACATAAAAAGAAAGAAATGTTGCTGAAAAATTAACCTGCCGTGAACAGGAATCGAACCTACGACCATCGAATAACGTGTTAGATGCTCTAACCACTGATCTATCACAGCAGCCATACACCCATCCACGTTTTGGGTTTACATCAAAATTTAAAGGTAGGAGTATCAGTCAGCGCCATCTGTAGCCAAGCAGCGAGTGTGGAACACCCTTTTATGAGCCTGTGTCGTGTCACGTAGCACGTGACCTTATTACGAGCGGGCAGCTGACCAATTGTCCCTCGTATACAACCTAACGGCACCAAGTTTGCCAGTACAAGACCCTCGTTAATGAATAAGGAAAAGAGGTGTATACCTAAGGGCTCGTTTTTCCGAGTTTGACACAATAATAACGGGATACAACAGATAAAATTCCCAATGAATGTAGAGGGGAAGGTATTAGAACCAATGTAATGTAAATATGAAGAAAGAAAAGTGGGTGAAAAAATAACATGCAATGATCAGGAATCGAAAACCTTCGACTTTCGAATAACGCGTTCGATTTTCTACCTAACGAGCTATCATGGCGGCCATCCCCCATACCCCCATCCACTTTTTGGGTTCATATGTGAATTTAAATGTGGGAGTGTCAGTCAGCGCAATCTGTAGCCGAGCAGCGAGTGTTCAACACCCTTTTATGATCCTGTGTGGTGTCACGTACCACGTGAACTTATTACGAGCGGGCAGCTGACCAATTGTCCTCGTATACAACCTAACGGCACCAAGTCTGCCAGTACGAGACCCTCGTTAATGAATAAGAAAAACAAGTGTATACTTAAGGGCTCGTTTTTCTGTGTTTTGACATAATAATAATGAGATAAAACAAACAATAATGCCAAGGAATGTACAGGGGAAGGTATTAGAAACAATGTAATGTAAATAGGAAGAAGGAAAAGTAGGTTAAAAAATAAGCTGCCGTGAGCAGAAATCGAACCTACGATTTTTGAATAACGCGTTCGATGCTCTAACCGCTGAGCTAACACGGCGGCCATCCCCCCCTCCACTTTTTTTGGTTTATATGTGAATTTAGACGTGGGAGTGTCATTCAGTGCCATTTGTAGCCAAGTGGCGAATGTAGAACACCCTTTTAAGTGGCTGTGTGGTGTCACGTAGTAGGTGTACTTATTACGAGCAGGCCGCTGACCAATTGTCCCTCGTATACAACCTAACGGCACCAAGTCTACCAGTACGAGACCCTCGTTAATGAATAAGGGAAAGAAGTGTATACCTAAGGGCTCGTTTTTTCGTGTTTTGACACAATATATTGAGATCTAACAGACAATAATGCCAAGGAATATATAGTGGAAGTTATTAGAAAAAAATGTAATGTAAAGAAGATGAAATAAAGTGGGTGAAAAAGTAAATCGTGGTATACACTTCTTCCTTTATTCATTAATGAGGGTCTCGCACTGGCAGACTTGGTGCCGTCAGGCTGTATACGAGGGACAATTGATCAGCTGCCCGATTGTAATAAGTTCACGTGCTACGGGCCACCATACGGGCTCATAAAAGGGTGTTCAACACTCGCCGCTTGGCTAGAGATGGTGCTGACGGACACTACCACGTTTAAATTTACATATAAATCCAAAAAGTGGATGTGAGTTGGCCGCCGTGAAGGCTCAGGGGATTCCACTTCCGGACGCAGAAGCAAACAGACGTGTGATGGCAAGCTCTAGTAGAGCGGCGCGGCATCAGTGGCCCATTTCAGCGTTTGAGCCACGGAAATAGGTGTTTTGAGGATGGAAAGAATTATGAAGTTGTGTTACCAACTTTTCCAACAGGACGTATTGTTTCAAATACGGTTTTTTTTGCACGCTGACGTACGTGCTTGATCCTATCGAGTGGAAGATTTCCGTGACACTCTGGCCAGCCTGCGACTGCTTCCCGAAGTGGTTGCTTTGGGGGCGTATAGGATGAGCCACGTGTGGGCGGTAACGTTCAAGAACATGGACGCTGTCAAGACGACTTTATCGCAAGGCAATATCAAGGTAAAAAATTGTCGTTGTCTTGTCATTGATGCGACAAACCAGGATGTGTGTATGAAAGTGGACTGGCTGCTGCACAATGCTCTCGATGAGGATGTGCGACGCGCTTTCGAGCCGTACGGTCAAGTGGTTTACGTCAGCAGGCAACGTTGGCATGTTGATGGCTTCAGTGAGAAAGGGTCCACTACCCGTATTGTGACGATTCAGTTGAAAGTGGGCGTCAAACTTGATGACCTGCCTTTAAGTGTACGTAAGCGGTGAGCAAGCTTTGGTGGTTGTTCCGGGCAGAGCGCCAGTGTGCTTACGCTGTTGAGCAAAGGGGCACATACGGCGAGATATCCGTGTGCCACGCTGTAGTGCCTGCCGAAAATTTGGCCACGAGGAGAAGGACTGCACGCTGTCTTATGCGAGCGTCACTGGACCTGCGAGTTGCAACGACCACGCTGAGTTGTTAATGTACGAGCATGAAGCTGAAGAGGCAGTGAGCGCGACTGCTGGGAAAGAACAGGTCACCCCAGAATTGGTGAAACTGAGCAGGCCTAGTAGGATAGACAATAAAAAGGTCAAGGACAAGACATTCGAACCAGAGCCAGAGAAACCGAAAACGACGGACAAGCCAGAACAGCACCTGCCGACGGTGAATGCTCCTAGCGACGCAGACACACTGCAAGACGACATAGAAGTCAACGACAGCGCAGGCAGTGGACTAGCTGGAAAGCAACCAAGAGGCATTGGTGGTGCAGACTCGACTACCTTCGGAGACGCTGGTCGAGGAGAACCGCCAGCGAAAATCCAGGAATGAGGTGACCGAGGTTGAAGCCATGGCCGAACTTGAAGACTAATCCACAGGCGGAGGCCAAGCAGCCTTCGCAAAAACCTCCTGAGACTTGAGTTTTTTGTGTTTTTTTTTCGGACGGAAAGTAACCCGTAAGTGAGCGGAATCAGCACAATATGCCTCTGTAAAAGCGGGACTGATTACCGCAAAATTTGCAGGAAAACTAAATCTGTTTTTTAGAAACCTACACGTAAAGTAGACACTGTGTTTTGTACTTTAAAAAAATCATGGCTTACAATATAGAATCCCACTATACACATTACCAGCTCAACAGTCAAGCTAGGCTTGACAGAGCATACGTGTCTACGCCACTGCTTCCTATGCGCCCAGGCTACGCAGTGCAGAATATTTCACTTAGTGACCACAGTCGAGTACTGTTCACCATTAATAAAAAAAGAAAAGCCCAAATTTATTTGGAGACTCTGGAAGTTGAACGACAAGTTACTCGAGGATGGGAAGTTTGTAGAAAACGCTGAAAAGGAATTAGAAGAAGTGGTGAAAGGTAACGCAAGTAGTTCCAATTTAGACATGGGAGTGCTTCAAGGAAAATGTGAAAATAGAAGCAATTGGAAGGTCAGTTTCAACAAAACGCACTAACCTGAAAAAAGAAAGACAGCCGCAATTCGAGCTCGATTTTTTGTTATGTCAAGAATGTGCGCAACCTTGAGTGCACAGTAAAGAAATAAGAAGAGTGAAACAAGAATTAGATGCCGCAGACACAGAAATGTACAGAGGAGGGGTGGTATGCGCACGTGCAGAAATACTATGGTGTGGCGAGGTTCCCACAAAAAGTGCCGTCACAGATAAAAAGGGTTACGCGACTAGAAACGAAATAAGTGTAGTATTCTATAAGAAATTTAAAAATCTTGTGGCAGAAGCTTTGTAGATTGTGTTAGATGAGGCATACGAAAGGAAAGAGTTACCAATATATTTTCGCAGAACACACATCATGTTAATCCGAAAAACTGAAGATCCCAGGAAACAGCTGTCCGTCACATCCTACAGACCCATAACCCTAGCGAATGTTGACTACAAAATATTCATGGTGTTTTGGCTAGGCGAACCCAAACCATGATTAAAGAAATAGTCGGACCAAATCTGACCTGTTGAATAAAAAGGCAGAACAATTATGATGAACATTCATATTGCATGAAATATATTAGAATGCTGCGATGAGTTTGCCTGTAAGGTAGCTATGCTACAAATCGATCTACAGAAGGCATTTGTCCGCGTGAACCATGATGTACTTTTCAGCATTCTTGACTTTATCAACATAAGATCTGTGGTGTTGGAAGGGGTCCAAATGGCGTACACGAGATGCACAACGAGAAGTGTAATAAACAAACAGCTTAGTGATGTCAGAAAGTGCTACAGAATGATCAGGTGCGGGGGTTTCACTTGATGTCTGCAAAGGTCAAAATGCTTAGTTACGCCGACGATATTGCTGTGTTCTGCCAAGACCGGGAGAGTATCAGAGAAGCGCTAAACGATGAGAGGTTCTACTGTGATTGCACCGATAGTAGAGTCAACTGGAGTAAATCTCTTGGAATATGGCACGGAAACTGGCAAAGCACACCATCAATATTTGAAAGTATTACATGGAAGGTTATACCTGACAAGTACTTAGGAGTACCTCTTCCACACTAGAGGGACACAACAGAATTTTGGAAAGAAGAGAGGGAGCAACTAAGAAACAGGACAAAAAAGTGGGGTGGGCGTGATTCTTCAATATTTACGAGGTCAACAGTAAACAAGATATTTCTAATTTCACAAGTATGGTATGTTTTACAAGTGCTAATCATGTCGCGCGTTGCTTTACAAAAGGTACACAAAGTGATGGCAGTGTTTATCTGGGCGTCCACGTGGGAAAAGACACGCCTACGAATTTGTTCGGTTCTGTGAAAAGTGGGGGGCTTGGTCTTCTACACTTGTTCCTTAGGCAAATCGTAGCTAGGTTTGTTTTTTTACGAAATCAAGATGATCGTTTTTTGAGAAAGTTGATATATGTGCGGCTGTCTCATTTCTTGCCTGATTTTATTGTAACCACAGTCAATGGGGTGACAAGAAGACCTAAGGGGTACATGAAAGAAGTGATGGCTGCTTTGGAAATATTGAGAATGCGATTTCCGATGGAGTATCTCTCTGGGGTTTCGCGAAAGAGACTGTACAAGAACGTTGTAGAAACCATATTGCTAGAGCCTCTGTATAGAACATTGGACCCGAATGGGCCCAGGGATGATGTCTTGAAGAGAGTGAAGAAGATGACAATTAGACCATCACTGGAGTCATTCTTTTTACAAATTTTACAGCGGCACACTCCATACAAATCTATGGTTCCGAGAAAAAAATATTCGTCCCCTCAGTGGACTGCATTACCTGCAGAAAACTTGAGACTGTTGACCACATTTTTCTAGACTGTATTGATGCAGTCTTTCTCTGGGATATCCTTCAAATAACCCTGAAGAAATTCCTGCCAGTTACACAGTATGGCATCCGTTTTCTGCCTGTCATAAACGTAGGTGGTGTACCCTACGATATCTTCATGGTATTGGTTCTTCAGAGTGTGTGGCGAACGCTGATGGCAGTGTGAAACGCAGACATGAACCCCGGCCCGCTCGAGAGAACTTCATAGAAAGTGTACAGTGTTTGATGACTGCATTTGAGGCACAAGATAAGCCAGAGTGGTTGCCATTTTTAGACAAGTTAGTGGGCATAAAGCGTCTGCCTTTATAACCCCCATGTGCAGGCAGATGTGACAGCACTTTTACACGTGATACTGCACTGTATTCTTATAATAATTTGTAAAGCTTGCTAAGCAGGCAATAAAAAAAATCGCGATAGCTCAGTGGTTGGAGCATCGAAAGCGTAATTTGAAGGTCGAAGGTTCGATTCCTGCTCATGGCAGGTTATTTTTTCTCCCACTTTTCTTTCTTTTTATTTACTTTACATTGGTATCAGACGGAATGGTAATGTAAGTATGAAGAAAGAAAAGTGGGTGAAAAGATAACTTGTCGTCGGCAGGAACCAAACCTGCGACCTTCGAATAACGCGTTTGGTGCTATACCACTGAGCTATCACGGCAGCCTTCCGCAGCCACGTTATTAGGTTTATATGTGAACCTAAACGTGGAAGTTTCGGTCAGTTCCACCAGTTGCCATGGCGACGAGTGTATCACTTTTTTGAGCCTGTTTGGCAAAACGTAGCACGTGAACCTATTAAAAGTGGGCAGCTGACCAATAGTCCCTCGTATACAACATAAAGGCGCCAAGTCTGCCAGTACAAGACCTTCCTCAATGTATTAAGGAACTGTACACTTATGGCCTCGTTTTTTGTTGTTTAACACAATAATGAAATATAACAGACAATATGGTCAAGGGCAGTATACGGGAAGAGATCAGACCGAATGGTGATGTAAGCTCACGACATGGTATCTTTTCACCCACTTTTCTTTCTTCATACTTGCATCACCATTTGGTTCGATATCTTCCTGTACACTTCCCTTGGAATTATTATCTGTTAGATCTCAATAATATGTATGTTGTTACGAGTAACTTCGTCAATTATCTATTTACAAGGCACAGAGCTCGACGAGCAAGACTGCGCCATTCCAGCATCGAACAAAAACTCACTTCGTTCTCCGCTTTCATGCAGCCGTGTTTAGCATCAAAACCTCGACGGTAGAAGCACCGTCCTGGTGCTAAATCTACGCAGATGTTGTCGAAGGGAGGTAATAGGGCTTCAGCCCAGCCACGTGAAAGGTGTTGCTCGGAGCTGACGATGACTTTGTTGGACCGATTGGAACAATTTCGTACGTGACATCTGTCACTTGGCGAACAATACGGAAGAGTCCAGCGTAGGCCGAGAACAGTTTTTCAGACAGTCCCACACACAGAGTAGGTTACCAGAGGAGCACCTGAAAACCCGGGGAAAAGTGCTCGTCCCTATGGTGAGAATGGTAGAGCTGTTGTTGGTGTGCCTGTGAAGCCTCTAGACGGTTACGGGCGACTTGGCGCGCGTGGTCGGCGCGGGCAATGGCTTCCACGGCATACTCAGTGGCCGCAGGTAGCAAAGGGTCTAAGGGTAAAGTTTGGTCCTGGCCATATATGAGATACAAGGGCGAATAGCCGGCAGCGTTGTGACGAGTTGAATTGTAGGCGAACGTCATATACGGCAAGTGAATGTCTCAATTTTGGTGGTCTCGCGCAACGTATTTGGAGATTATATCGGTTAGGGTCCTGTTGAGGCGCTCCGTGAAGCCATTTGACTGGGGATGGTATGAAGTAGTAAATTTCTGCTCGGTATGGCAAGACCTCAGAATTTCATGAACGACAGCTGATAAAAACATGTGGCCAAGGTCGGTGAGAAGTTGGCGGGGATCACCGTGCACTAATAACATGTCGTACAGCAGAAAGTCCGCAACGTCGGGAGCGCAACTGGTCGGGAGTGCTCGTGTGATTCCGTGCCGCGTCGCATAGCCTGTGGCAACAGCAATCTATTTATTATCGATTGTGGAGAGTGGAAAAGGGCTCAACAGGTCGAGACCAACTCGAAACAATGGTTCAGGGGGAACGTCGATCGGCTGAAGGTAGCCGGCCGGGAGGGCAGACGGCGTTTTGCGACGCTGAGAGGGCTCACAAGCGGCGACATAGCGTCGAACAGAGCGGGCAAGTCCAGGCCAAAAAAAACCAACGTCGTACCTGATCGTATATGTGAGAAACGCCCAAATAGACCGTCATGGAAGCGTCATGAAGTTGATGCAGTACAGTGGAACGCAGGTGGGCTGGGATGACAGGAAGTAAGTCTGATCCAAAGGAATCAAGGTGACGGCAATTAAGGACCCCGTCTTTCACTAAAAACATTCGTATGGACGGGTCGCGAGGTGTGGACTCCAGCTTGTCAATGATGGCTCGTAAAGAAGCATCCCGACGTTGCTCTTCGCCAATGTTCAACAGCTGCGTCACGGAAAAAAAAGTCCGTGATAGCGTTAGTATCGGTTGCATCGTCAACAGGGTAGCGGGATGAACAATCCGCATCTCGATGTTATCTCCCTGTTTTATACATTACAGAGAGCATGTATTCTTGGAGGCTTAGGTCCCAACGAGCGAGACGTCCTGTGAGGTCCTTCAGGGAGGCTAGCCAGCACAGCACATGATGATCCGCGACAACACGGAACGAGCACCCGTACAGGTATGGACGGAACTTGGTGACTGCCCATACAAGGGCAAGGCACTCACGCTCCGTGATGGAATAGTTGCGCTCGGATAGAGATTGCACTTGACTTGCTTAGACTATATCACGTTCGTGTCCCCGTTGTTTCTGCAAGTGCACAGCTCCTATGCCATGTCCACTGGCAACCGTGTGAACCTCAGTTGGGGCTAATGGATCTAAGTGAGCCAAGATTGGTGGCGTTGTAAGCAGTGTCGTAAGTTGGGAAAACGATGACGCTTGGTCATTGCCCAAGATAAACGAGGCGTCTTTCTTCGAGAGGTCTGTGATGGGGCGTGTAATGGTCGCAAAGTCCTTAACAAAGCGTCTGAAATATGAGCAAAACCCAAAAAACTGCAGACATCCTTTGTGGTCCTCGGAACGGGAAAGTTCGTGACTGCGCGAATTTTCTCTTGGTCTGGATGCACACCTTGGACATCGACAAGATTACCGAGCACGGAAATTTGACGATGAGCGAAGTGACACTTTGAGGCATTAAGCTGGAGTCCGGCTCGACGGAAAACACCCATAATCGATGACAAACGATCGAGATGCGAGTCGAATGTGGACGAAAAGACAATAACATCGTCATGGTGACACAAGCAGGTGGACAATTTCAACCCTTGGAACAATGAGTCCAGCATTCTTTCAAATGTGGCTGGCGCATCGCAGAGACCAAAGGGCATAACCTTAAACTGATAAAGGCCATCAGGAGTGATCGATGCGGTCTTTTCGCGGTTCATATGGTAGACGGCTACCTGCCAGTAGCCTGACCGAATGTCAATAGTTGAAAAATAAGGAGCACCGTACAAGCAGTCGAGCACGTCATCGTTGTGAGGTAAAGGATGAACGTCATATTTGTAATTTTGTTGAAATGACGGTAATCGACCCAAAAGCGCCATGTTCCATCCTTATTTTTAACAAGGACGACTGGAGAAGCCCAGGAGCTACATGAAGGCTCGATAACGTTTTTCGCAAGCATTTTGCCAAATTCATGATGTAATATTGCACGCTATAACGCAGAGACACGGTAGGGGCGTCGGTGAGTGGGAGCTGCATGGCCAGTATTTATGCGATGAGTGAGAATGGTCGTTTGGTTAAAGGGTTGCTAGCACATTCGAAATTGTTACGATAGCCCTCAAGAACGTGGCAAAGCGCTGCAGCTTGCTGAGACGTGAGGTCCGATGACACCATTCGCTTGATGTCGGCGCCCCAAAAACGTGATGGAGTGAAACCACTGACTGAGCTGCAGGAATCATCAACTCTAAAGGGCTTGACAGGGCCATCTTGGAGAGCGGTAATTTTGGCCTGAGAGATACGCTGTGGTAAAACTTGGGTAGTGAGTGAGAAGTTGACCAGTGGATGGAAGGTGTAGTTTCTCGTAATCGTCAGAATCATATGCGGCACAGCAACCCCATGCGTAAGCATCACGACAGGAATCGTGGCCACCATGTAATCACCATCAGGTACTGGCAGCGTGGAGGTTAAGTCGACATGTGTGACATAGTTAGGCGGGAGGTGAGTGAAATCAATGCAGCAGAGGCTGGTTTGCGGTGGGCTGGTCGGGTCGGAAAATAGAGGTAAATCGAGATGGAAAGAGCCAGCAGAACAGTCTATGAGAGAGTGCGTGGATAGAAAATCCATACCGAGAATGAGTTCATGAGGGCATTGTTCGATAACGGCAAAAAGAACTACAGTGCTTCTTTCCTTAATAGATACACATGCCAAGAATTGCGGCAGTTCCTCCATCGGCGACTCGTACAGCTCGGTTGAGGGCAGGCGTGACAACTTTTTTTTAAGTCGGCAGCGAAGGTTAGCACTGATAAGGGACAAGTGCGCGCCAGTATCTATCAATGCACTGACACGAACATTGTTGACAGTAACGTCCAAAAGGTTCCGGTTCGTCGTTAACGTTAGGCGAGGATTTCTTACGAAGGTCGTCAATGCAGCTCCACCTCCAGAAGCTGCACGGCCTAGTTTTCCGGTTGGAGGTGCTGAGAATAGGTCGGGGAGGCAGCATAGCGTTGTGAGGTGGCCGGGACTGACGACGAGCAGGGGACGGTGACCGGTCGTAGCGAGGTCTGCACAGAGGTGCTGCAGGAGCGGAAAATGTGGCCGGCGTTGATAGAGAAAGTGATGGGGACGACTGGTGGACAGAAGTGGCGTGATACTAAGGTGCATAATAGGACGTTGGAGCCCAGCAGCTGCGGCAGTGACGAGCGAAATGACCAATGCGTCGACAGTTAAAACATATGGGCCTGTCATCAAAGGTACGCCATTCGGACGGATTGCTTTGTATGCGAGGAGCAGAAGGGGGACGATAACGAGGCTCAGCAGAGTATATGGCAAGAACAGGATGTAGGCCGACATTCGATAACTCTTGACGAACGACGGCTTGTATCAAAGAGATCATGGTCGGGGAAGGTGCAGGCGTTGGTAGTGGCGTGGCCACCGGCTGTACTGCCTCGACCTCTCGACGAATGATGCATGTGAGGTTGTCACATCGAGGGGCCTGGTGGAAAGCGTCGTCGCACGAAGAAGTGGCCGCTCTGTTCGGAAGACGCACGAAGCTTTGGGCTACGCGGCGGGCTTTAGCTTGTTCGAGACATCGCCTTTCTTTAATGATGGCGAAATAACCACACGAGTTTTGCACGCCACGGTGAAAAGGTGCTGTGGACTCAGGTGGCCGGCGCTGGCTGCCCCGCTGCGGCCGACGCTCTCGGTCGTGCCGCATTTTGGTCCAGCTATCTGCCAAAGCTAGATTTGGCGGTTGATATACTGGCTGCATCTCAAAGGTAGGCCTTGGCCATGCTGAAACTGGGTGCCAGAGTCTTCCACAAGTCTATCGGGAGGTCGAGGACTGGCTGCATCGTTGTGGTCGGTCTGGGCCATGCAGAGACTCTCTGTGGGAAGCAGCTAAAAATGCACCTGACAGCGCGCGTCGGACGGGCCGCAAAATCAGCGGCAGACGTTGAACTCCGAACGAGGGTAGCCGAAAGAGTATCCCAAAAGACGCGCTGGGTATCTAGGCTTGTGTCGAGAATGGGTGCGCAACTTCTGAGATGTGTGGCAGAGAACATAATTTACGGCCGTTTTTAGCATCTGACGCAGGAAATTATGTGAAGCTGTCATCGTATTGGCTGCTGCCTGCATCTTGAGCGCCAAATTTCTCCTCATGATTTTGGTCAGTGAGACTAGCAGCGGTTACCTTGGGCTCTACCGGCGCCATGACCGTAGGTGGTTCAAGCATAGGCGATGCTGCTGTCTCCGCTTGCCTATGTAAATGTTATATTGGGGCTGGCTTGTCTAGATGAGCTGTATGAGAACCGGTATCAGCCTGTTTCACTGACATTATGGCGTCGCGTACCGGCGCAGGTACTCAGAGCAGCAGTGGCGTGTCGCACCTGCGTGTGACGCCATTCGTAGGACAGGCGGAGAAGCTTTCTGCCGCGCAGCTGGAGGACTCCGAGGAACCTTCGAGGTGTTGCTCCACTTTAGCTCGGTGTGCGAATGGGGGTGCGTCGGTGAAGGGCAACGCCGCCCAGTCTAGATGAATCTCTGCGGCTGTTTCGTTGGAGCAACGTCCTTCAAGAGATTCGATTTTGAAAGCGGCCTCTGGCAGCAGTGAACTTGCTTCGGGTATCGACAAAGTGTCTAACTTCTCGTGTGGTAAGCTGCAGCGCACAGCTGCAGCCTCGAGGTGGAAAGCCTCTGGAGCTTGCTCCTCGATACCGGCCAGGTTGGACGGGGTGGTGGTGGAGAGGTGGTAAGGATTACGACCAAAAGCAGCTATGAGCTTCCAGCTCCAATCCGCCCATGACTGCTGCTTCCAGCCTTCATACCGGTGCCACGCCGCTGCACCTTCCCGAAGACGGTCTATGGCCACATGCCATTTCTGATTCTCTGTCCAGGCCGCGCGCATTGCTAGCGCGTTGGTGGTTGTTACCCAACTGTCGGCGTCGTTCAGGATCCCGTGGAATTCCGGTAGTTCGCAGACAGCTGGTGATTGTGGGGTGGCAGGTGGCAACGCAGAGATCACCGACGCGAAGCAGTCGAGCTGGTGTGAGAGCTCGATGAGAGAAGACCGAAGCTGTGTGCGTTGCTCCGGTGTGCTTGCCTCAAGGTCGTATGAGGCAGCAACATCCAACACTGCGTTATTGTCACACAATGCTGGCAACAATGTAGGAGCTTGCTCGGCGATCAACGCTCAGTTCGTTAGTCTCGACACAGAGTAGTGCGATGGTACGCCGCAGGTCTGCGGTGCTGTCGGGCGTTAAGCCCGCAGGGTAAGTGATCGTGGTCTTTGAGTAGGTAGCAATTGCAGCACTCACCCCGGTGAGGTCGACGAGCAGGAAATCCTGGACGGCGTTCTGTGGCGGCTCGTTTGTTGAAAAAGTACCACAACGGGAACGTAGGCCATGGCAAATGTGGGCAGCATTCCCAAGGGACAGGAGCCGGCGCGGATCCCTGCCGTGAAACGGTGGCAGGGTTTCAATCAGGTCATAGACTATAACCACTGGGGAGGCCTGGACGCCATCCACAGGTGACCTGAAGGGTGGCTGAAGCGGCGGGTGGGACCCCATCGCTAAGGAAGCGTGAACGGGGTTCCTTGATGGAGAAGCCCGCGCTGCCGACGAACCACGAAGACACCACCGGTGGCTTTTTGCAGAGGGTTCACTTGTCAGACTGCGTCATTGTGATGTACTAGACGAGAACAAGAGACAACACCCGATCCTGGGCCAGCTGTTCTTCTCTTGACGTCGTTCTCCTCTTCTTTGCTCTAGCTTCTCGCGCGCCAGCGTCTTTCTTGTCTTGGTCATGACAATATATATATTGTTACGGGGAGAAGGCGTCTGAAAAATGCCTTTACTTTAGGTAAACAGGCAGGCATACAATATGGAGCCCAGTCTGCACGAGCTCGCCCTCAACAGCGTCCTCTTTTCTACAATGTTCATTTGTGGCGCCCCGTAGCATCACCCCCGGCGGCGAAGGCACCGTCTCGGTGCCTGGTTGGTCTGAGTAATATCGTTTCAGGCGAGTGACGTGAACAACGTCAGAACACGATCGCGCAGTGGTGGCGTTAAGAGGTTCAATTTCATATGTCACGTCGGTGACTTGGCGCACCACACGGTACGGACCCGAGTACGGTGAAGTCAGTTTTTCGCACAGGCCAACTCGCCGCGACGGCGTCCAGAGAAGGACTGTGTCACCTTGACTGAAGTGGACATCACTATGGCACGCGTTGTAGACCTGTCGTTGTCGTTCCTGCGAATCGCTCAGACGCTGGCGAGCAATCTCACGTGCCTCTAGAGCTCTAGAAATCACATCGCGGACATATTCTGACGTGTGTCCAAGGGCAGGAAGGAGCGTGTCGAAAGGCAACGTAGGTTGTCGTCCGTACAGGAGAAAAAATGGCGAGAAACCTGCAGTGTCATGCCGAGACGTATTATAGGCAAATGTTACAAATGGAAGGGCGGTGTCCCAGTCACGATGGTCGGAAGAAACATACATGGCGAGCATGTCCGTGATGGTTCTATTTAGCCACTCCGTGAGCCCGTTGGTTTGAGGATGATACGCCGTTGTGAACTTGTGCTTTGTAGCGCAAGAGTGCAATATGTCTTGGATAACTTGTGATAAAAAGTAGCGACCCCGATCGGTAAGCAGTTGCCGAGGAGCGCCGTGGTGTAATATGACGTCTTCTAGAAGAAAGTCAGCGACGTCGGTCGCACAACTGGTAGGAAGGGCCCGTGTGATGGCATACCGAGTGGTGTAATCCGTGGCGACTGCTATCCACTTGTTTCCGCTGGCCGATAAAGGAAACGGTCCTAGTAAGTCAACACCAATCGTATAAAGTGGTTCGGATGGGATCTGAATGGGTTGAAGGTGTCCCGCTTTAAGGGTTGCTGGTTTTTTGCGGTGTTGACAGGATTTGCATGAGGCGACGTAACGGCAGACGGATCGGTAAATACCGGGCCAAAAGAAGCGACGTCGAACGCGGTCATAAGTTCTTGAAACTCCCAGGTGACCAGCTGTCGGAATATCATGCAACTGTGCAAGGACAGTCTGACGCATATGTTGTGGTATGACCAACAGCAGCTCAGGTCCGTCAGGATGCATGCTGTAGCGATATAAGACGCCATCTGGGAGCAGGAACATACGGAGAGACGGAGGAGTTGTGGGACCACTATGCCGAAGGATTATATCTCTGAGGTGAGGATCACGGCGTTGCTGATCTCCGATGTTGCTAAACGCGGAAAGTGCCAAAACGCAAGTAGAGTCATCGCTCTCAGAAAGGTCTGCTGGGTCTACTGGATGACGCGACAAGCAATCAGCATCCTCATGGTGGCGACCTGATTTGTAGACAACCGTGTAGGAATATTCCTGTAGCCGTAGAGCCCACCGGCCGAGACGTCCACAAGGATCTTTTAAGGACGTTAACCAGCATAAGGCGTGGTGATCAGTGACAACCGTGAACGGGCGTCCATACAAATACGGCCGAAATTTAGCCACTGTTAAGACGAGTGCGAGGCATTCGCGTTCTGTGATGGAGTAATTTCGCTCTGCTGGCGATAAAAGACGGCTAGCGTATGCAATAACGCGCTCGCAGCCATGCTGTCGTTGTGCCAAAACGGCCCCGATTCCGTGGCCGCTGGCGTCGGTACGCACTTCCGTTGGCGCGCATATATCAAAGTGGCCGAGGATCGGTGGCGTCGTAAGTCTACTCGTCAGTTCAACGAATGCTCTGGTTTGTTCAGGTCCCCACACAAAAGTCACATTTTTTTAGTAGTTCCGTGAGCGGTCGTGCGACGTCAGCAAAATTCGGCACAAATCTACGAAAGTAAGAACAAAGGCCCACAAAGCTTCGAACATCGTTCGCAGAGGTCGGCACAGGGAAATCTTTGACGGCACGGATTTTCTCAGGATCGGGACGAACACCAGAAGAATCGACAAGGTGTCCAAGGACAGTGAGCTGCCGGCGGCCGAAGTGACATTTGGACGAGTTTAGTTGGAGCCCTGCTTTGCGGAAAACCGAAAGAATTGTTAAGAGACGCTCGAGGTGAGTTTCGAAAGTTGGCGAAAAAACAATGATGTCATCAAGGTAACATAAGCAGGTTGACCACTTGAAACCGTGAAGAAGAGCGTCCATCAATCGTTCGAATGTAGCTGGGGCATTGCATAACCCGAACGGCATTACTTTGAACTGATAGAGCACGTTGGGAGTTATAAATGCCGTCTTTTCATGGTCCAGATCATCAACTGATATTTGCCAGTACCCGGAACGGAGGTCGATGGAAGAGAAATAATTTGCTCCAATAAGGCAGTCAAGAGCGTCGTCTATCCGCGGCAGAGGATACACGTCTTTTTTGTAACCTTGTTAAGATTTCTGTAGTCGACACAGAAGCGCCAGCTGTTATCCTTCTTTCTCACAAGCACAACGGGCGAAGCCCAAGGACTTGAAGAAGGTTCAATGATGTCTCGGGCAAGCATCTTGTCGACTTCTTGCTGGATCACGTGGCGCTCGGTGGAGGAAACTCGATAGGGTCGCCGGTGTACTGGATTTGCATCACCGGTGTTGATCCGATGCTTTACGACGGTCGTTTGACCTAGGGGTCGGTCGCAGAAATCAAAGACGTCTTGATACGACGCAAGAAGGCCACGAAGCGCAGACACATGCTCGGCCGGGAGATCAGAGGCAATCATTCCAGTTATGCAGTCTAGTGTACTGCGCGACTGAATACTTGCAGATGACAGTGTATCCTCTGTTAGGGCCGATATGTGGTAGTCGCCGGCCGGGGCAAGAGTTGCAAGGGATATTCCTCGTGGCAGCACTTCAGGGCAAAGTCCAAAGTTCACAATAGGGAGACATGCCACGTTGTTCTTCATTGTGATGATGGTGTAAGGGAACGTAACATTGAGCGAACAGAGTACTGTAGGATTAGGCCAAATGACATAATCGCCATCAGCCACAGGTGGATCAGAAGAGACGTCGAAATACGTCACAGCTCGACAAGATAGGCGAACAAAGTCGGCGGAGCATAGCTTTGGCGGCGCAGGATCAGGAGGGTCAACGGCGTGTGGTAGGACAAGCTGAACAACACCAGCAGAACAGTCAATTAGGGCGGAATGCTCCAGCAACAGTGACACGGGCGGCACACATCCTGGTGACCGCTGGTGTTGCACCATCAGCTACTCGGACAAGAGTGATCGGAGCAGGAGTGAGCACTTTCTTGAGTCGAGCACAAAGGTTGGAGTTCATGACTGATATGTGAGCGCCGGTGTCAATGAGTGCTGCCACAGAAGTGCCGTCAACATTTACATTAATCAAGTTGTTGTGTCCGGGTATCGTGTGTAGAGGAATTTTGGGTCGGGTCGTCGAAGCAGGCTCACCTCTAGGAGCTGCGCCCGTCAGTTTTCCGAGGACTGGTGGTAGGAGGGTGAGGGGGAGCGACGTCGGTTAGTTGAGCGGGACATGCGTCCAGAGGGCGACGGGGAGCGGCTTGGTCGGGCGGGCCTGGATGGAGAAGCATCATCTTGTGCCGTGTAGATCGGCATCCGAGAGCCAGAAGGGGGGCGTCGGGTGTTGGCATAATGCGACCATGGCTGCCAACCCCAAGAAGTGCGGCAATGACGTGAAATATGGCCCACTCGTCCACAGTTGAAGCAGATCGGCCTGTCATCGGAAGTTCGCCATTCTGCCGGGTTCCGGTAACGTGGGCGGTTGTTCAGTCCGCGGGACATATTAGGTGTACTGGGCAGTCGGTAGTCAGGTCGGTTAACGGGGCATAGCGTCTGAAGTCCGGCGTTGGCCAGTTCCTGGCGTACGACACTCTTGATTAAAGAAATCGTGGCGCGAGAATCGTCAGGGGCCTCGACTTGGTCAGACAGGGGAGATGCTGCCTCAATTTCGTGGCGCACAATGCGCACGATATTGTCGGAAGCAGCAGGGGCTGGTGCCAAACGGGCGTCCTCGCAGGTTGATGTTGCGGCCGTGTTGGGAAGACGCGAAAAGTGTGGAGTGATACGGCGACTTTTCGCGTCTTCGAAGCGTCGGCATTCATTATTAACGTCGTCTACGGTCGATGAGTTGCGAAATACGAGAAGAATAAAGGCGTCATCGGCGATTCCTTTGAGGATGTGCGCGACCTTTTCAGATTCCGGCATCTTGTCATCAACCTTCCGGCAGAGGGCGAGCACATGTTGTATGTATGTGACGTATGACTCGGTGCCGGACTGGAGTCGGGACGCTAGTTCTTTTTGCGCAATACGACGACGCCCGATGGGCTTGCCGAAGAGATCGATGAGTTTCTGCTTACAGATGTCCCAACTCGTGATATCTTCCTCGTGGTTGGAAAACCAAACTTTAGCTGTACCGTCAAGGTAGAAAATAATATTGGCCAACATGAGCGTCGGATCCCAGTTGTAAAGAGCGCTCACCCTTTCGTACAGCTGAAGCCATTCCTCCACGTCGGTACTGTCATTGCCCGAAAATGTGCCTGGGTCACGCGGTTGAGTCAGGACGACGGTGCGGTTAGTTGCAGCTGGATGCGGTGCTGTTGGTTGCTGCGTAGTTGGACGAAGCACGGTTGGGGTAGTCTCCGAAGAATCCTCGTGTTCGTCTTGATCAGGCATCGCACAGGCAGCCAAGGAACGTCCGCTGCGTAGAATCGTCGTGGTGTTGACTGTGGAAAGACCCAGCACCTCCACCAAAATGTTACGGGGAGAAGGCGTCTGAAAAAAGCCTTTACTTTAGGTAAACAGGCAGGCATACAATATGGAGCCCGGTCTGCACGAGCTCGCCCTCAACATCGTCTTCTTTTCTACAATGTTCATTTGTGGCGCCCCGTAGCATCATATATATTGTCACCAATCTTGTCTCACTCAAGGAAACCTTCCGCAGAACTGCTCGTCAAGCTAGGACAAAAAAAAAACGGCTCCAACCCAACCTCTTCGTCCTCTTCCACACGAAAACCACGCGAATTCATGCGGCATTAAAAAGCGGCTCAATCCCAACCTCTTCGTCCTCTTCCACACGAAAACCACGCGAATTCATGCGGCATTAGTCCCCCCTTTTAAAAAGCATCGACTCGATGCTTCTAAATAAAAGAAGAAGAAAAAAAAAAACCCATAATTAGAACACGCGTTGACGCAGAGAATCACAAAGTGAGTGCCAGGGAAAACAAAGAGGGCGCACAAGCACTTGGACCATGCGCGAACACAACAGCACCAGTGGAAGAGTCAAGAAGAAAAAAAACACCACATGAGATTACTGTCACGTTTGCGAAGTAACTCGCAAGCACAGAGACTATTGTGTGTAGTACGGCTTGAGTCGTACGACATGCACAGTTTCGGGCCGATGTTGTCGACGTGACGACACCGTGCCGTCCGGAAGTACTTCGTATGTAAGGTCACTCACACGTCGGATAACCTTGTATGGTCCGAAATAACGGCTCAGAAGCTTTTCAGACAAGCCTGGTCGTCGGACAGGAGTCCACACCCACACTCGTTCACCCGGGTGGTATGCGACGTTTCGACGGCGAAGGTTGTAACGTCGTGCATCTGCGTCTTGTTGGTGACCGATGTTCACGCGAGCCAGTTGACGAGCCTCTTCGGCGTACTGCGTGTATTGCTCGGCTTCTGGAGAAAGAGCATCGCTATTATCGTACGGCAGCATAGCGTCAAGCATCGTTTGTACGTTGCGTCCATAAACAAGGTGGAAAGGTGAAAATCGGGTTGTTTCCTGCATTGCCGTATTGTATGCGAACGTGACGTATGGGAGGATATCGTCCCAGGTTTTGTGCTGCACGTCCACGTACATTGACAGCATGTCCGCTATGGTCTTGTTGAGCCTTTCCGTCAGTCCATTACTTTGTGGGTGGTAAGCCGTTGTTTTTCGGTGACTCGTGCAGCTCAGTCTGAAAATGTCCTCTAGCATTTGTGCCGTAAATGATGTTCCTCTATCCGTAATCACACATGACGGCGCGCCGTGCCGGAGGACGATGTGCTGCACGAAGAACTTCGCCACTTCAGACGCCGTGCCGCGGGGTAACGCCTTTGTCTCAGCATACCGGGTCAAGTAATCGGTTGCCACTATAATCCATTTGTTACCAGTGGCCGACAAAGGGAAGGGTCCTAGAAGGTCCATTCCCACGAGGTCGAAAGGTGTCCGTGGTGGTGTAATAGGGTGGAGAAGGCCCGCAGGTTTCACGGGTGGCGTCTTGCGACGCTGGCACTCGCGGCAGCCTTGCACGTAGCGGTGTACACTGGTCGAAAGTCGTGGCCAATAGTACTGCTGGCGCACTCTGGCGAGAGTCCGCGAGTAGCCCAAGTGTCCCGACGTGGGCTCGTCGTGGCAAGCGAGGAGGATGTCATCCCGCATGTCGGCTGGTACAACGAGGAGGAAGGCTTTGTTGCTACCTCGAGCATTTTTCTTGTAAAGAATGCCCCTCCTTAGACAAAAGGATGACAATTCGCGAGCGATGCGCCGAGGAGTGTGAGAATTTCGGCCTTCTAAGGAATCAATAATAGGGCGCAATTCCTGATCGGCTCTCTGTCTAGACATAAAGTCAGAATCACTGAGGGCTCCGAGAAAACCATCAGCATATTCCGAGTCCATATCAGGATGTCCCACGGGTGCTCGAGAAAGTGCGTCGGCATCTTCGTGCTTGCGCCCAGACCTATACACAATCATGATGTCAAACTCTTGCAAGCGCAAACTCCACCGAGCGAGACGACCAGACGGATCACGGAGATTGGCCAGCCAACACAGCGAATGGTGATCGGTCACCACCTTGAAGAAACGGCCGTAGAGGTAAGGTCGAAACTTTGCCGTTGCCCACACGACTGCGAGGCATTCCTTCTCTGAAGTGGAGTAGTTGGCCTCGGCTCGAGAGAGAGTACGACTGGCGTAAGCTATGACATGTTCTACGCCGTTGTGCCGTTGTACAAGGACAGCGCCAAGTCCGACGTTGCTTGCATCCGTGTGAACTTCGGTATCAGCGTCCTCATCAAAATGCGCAAGAACAGGTGCCTCTTGCATTCGCTGCCGTAACTCTGCGAAAGCTGCTTCTTGCTCTGTAGTCCAGGCAAACGGTACATCATCTCGGGTGAGTCGCGTGAGCGGTTCGGCTATCGTCGAGAAGTTGGTAATGAATCGGCGATAATAAGCACACAAGCCGAGAAAACGCCGCACCGCTTTTTTGTCTGACGGCACAGGAAAGGTGGCGACTGCTGCAGTTTTTTCTGGGTCAGGCCGCACTCCATCCGCACTCACAACATGTCCCAGAAATTTCAGCTCATCGTAGCCGAAATGGCACTTCTGGGGTTTTAGCGTGAGTTCGGCCGAACGAATAGCTTCCAGAACCATTCTTAGACGCTTCAGATGTTCTTCGAAACTCTCGGCAAAGATGACCACATCATCAAGGTATACAAGGCAGCTTTGCCACTTCAAGCCAGCGAGAACGGTATCCATCATTCGCTGGAATGTTGCGGGAGCCGAACAGAGGCCGAAAGGAAGAACTCTGAATTCATAAAGCCCATCGGGAGTTACAAACGCTGTCTTCTCTCTGTCTCGCTCATCGACCTCTATCTGCCAATAGCCGCTCTTCAAATCTATCGATGAAAAATACTTCGCGTGTCGTAGCCTGTCGAGAGAATCATCAACCCGTGGAAGCGGGTAGACGTCTTTTTTGGTGACGCTATTGAGTTTCCTGTAGTCAACACAGAATCGCAGCGTTCCGTCTTTCTTCTTTACTAGAACGACTGGCGAGGACCACGGGCTGCTCGACGGTTGTATCACCCCGTCGTCAAGCATCTCCTTTACCTGCGTCTGTATAGTCTCGCGTTCTTTAGCCGAAACACGGTAAGGTTGCTGGCGGATTGGGCGAACATCATCGTCGGTAATAATTCGGTGCTTTATGAGGGGTGTTTGACCGACTCTAGATGAAGAGGCGAAGCAAGATTTAAATTCCTTCAGCAGGGTATGCAGTGCGGCCTTCTTCTCGTCCGAAAGCTTCGAACTGACGTCGATGTGGTCCAGAAACTTATCTCCATCAACCATTTCCTCGGATGCGAAGCACTCGGTGACATCCGCTACACGGTCTCCGAAGGCCACGGTGGTGCCGCGGAAAAGATGTCGGTGCTCGAAGTTAAAATTTGTGACGAGTATCTGCGACCGTCCGTCACGCACACGCAGAATGCTTCGCACTGCACACACACCTTGAAGCAGTAAAAGGGATACGTTGCTCTCGGCGACCACGTCACCGTCTTGGAGGTCTTCACAGGTGACTTCTACGAAAGCAGTCGCTCGGGGAGGCAACGTCACGCTTTCGTCGGCAACACGCAGCGCAGGTCTACGACAGCTATCAGCGCCTCGATCGGTTGCAAGTTGCGTCGAGAAAGTCACCATTCGCTCGCGGAGATTTATGATCGCGCCATTCTCTCGAAGGAAGTCCATTCCAAGGATGAGCTGACGAGAACAGTCGCGTAGTACGAGGCAGGTTACCACAAACGTTGACTCGCGTATTTCCACTCTTGCGGTACAGCGACCCAATGGAGTAATAACGTGGCCTCCAGCAGTGCGAATACGCGTCCCATTCCAAGGTGTCATCACTTTCTTAAGACTGGTTGCCAATTTTCCGCTCATAATAGAATAATCTGCACCTGTGTCCACCAATGCGCTGACCTGAAGACCGTCTATCAGCACGGGAATGTCGAGTGAGACTCGGCCACTGGGTTCAGACGCACAATCCGGCATTTCTCTCGCACTGCACTCAGACGTCAATTCAATGTCTGCAGCGTTTTGTGGAAGCGTCGATAGGAGGTCTTCCGCACTTTTAGTCCCAGCGACTTCGCCCCCGAAGGTCGCTGCCTTCAGTTTTCCCGACGAGGGCTTGGGGAACGTCCCCGTGCCATCGTACTGAGACGTGGTCCAATAGCTGCGGGTCGTCGTGGAGATGGAGACCGCGATTGACGCCGTGAGAAAGGCAGACGTTGCTGCGCGAGGTAGTCCTCAATTTCTCTTGGCCTCTGACCAACTAGGGGACGAGGCGAATGAATAGAGAAACCGCGCAGTCCAAGTTGTCGGTATGGACATTCCCGGTAGATGTGACCGGCTTCACCGCAATGGAAGCAGAGGGGTCTTCTATCCGACGTACGCCAAATATCGGACTTCCGCGGAGGGGCACGGCGACCGTCGATGTCCAAACCAGCATGCGCAGATTGAATTGAAACTGGCGGCATCGTCTGGATTGGGACTGCAGGGCTTGAGACCGGCATGGAAGTGCGCAGAGCTTCGGCATATGTGCGGTTCCCAACATCAGTGGACGCAGGAGGTGGTTCTAGATTTGTAACCGTTGGTTGAGGGTGACGGCTGTGAAGCACCTGCTGGACCTCGTCCCGAATAATATTGGTGATGCTGCTTACCTCCGGCTGTCTCGCCCCGTGTAGTTTCGCGATTTCCTCGCGGACGACGGAGCGGACGATTTCGCGAATCCACTCAATGCTGTTGCTCCCGAAGCTGGCGGAAAATTCAGTAGGTGATGCAGAATTCACTTGCCGGTCGAGTAGGGCTGACCGCTGATGAAGTACCCTCTCCATCGTAGTGGCTTCGGTCAGGAATTCTGCTACACTCTTCGGAGGACTCCGCACTAGACCAGCAAAAAGCTGCTCCTTCACGCCTCGCATCAGATAGCGTAGCTTTTTTTCTTCTGGCATTGCCGGATCCGCTCGCCTGAAAAGCTGCGTCATGTCCTCCACGTACATGGTGACGGTCTCATTAGGCATCTGGATGCGTGAATGCAATGCACGTTCAGCACGATCGCGGCGGTCGGGGCTCCGGTAGGTCTCCAAGAGGCGATGCTGGAACTCGCGCCAGGATGTCAAGACATCACTTCTGTTCATGAACCACGTTCGGGCGCCGTCTTTCAAACACGCGTAGACGTTGCGGAGTTTGGCGGCTTCGTCCCAGTAGTTGATCGCTGCGACGTGTTCGAACTCGCTCAGCCAGTCGTCCACATCCTCAAACAGCTCTCCGTGAAAGGGACTAGGCATCAGCGGGTTCTGGACAGTGCAATAAATTGGTGCCGACGACGTAGGAGTTTCCATGACGCCTTGAGGCGAAGTCATAGTCGCTCTATGGATAAGCTGTGCCGGTGTCTCTGGTGGTAGGCCTCGTTGGCGGCGGCTTGTTCTGTGAACTGGCGTGTCCACGGGCACAGGGCTTGTGTTCCGGCTCCTGGGCGGGCTCTTGTGCATGGGGTGCGTCGTCAGTTGTCGTACCCAGCAGCTCCACCAATCTTGTCACCAATCTTGTCTCACTCAAGGAAACCTTCCGCAGAACTGCTCGTCAAGCTAGGACAAAAAAAACGGCTCCAACCCAACCTCTTCGTCCTCTTCCACACGAAAACCACGCGAATTCATGCGGCATTAAAAAGCGGCTCAATCCCAACCTCTTCGTCCTCTTCCACACGAAAACCACGCGAATTCATGCGGCAATATATATATATATATATATATATATATATATATAGATATATATATATGTCACATCCCTCCGACGAAGGCCGGTCCCGCAGCCGAAACGTCAGTCCTTTACAAAACAATTTTTCCTACGTGCTTGATTTTTTAGAACTATATATATATATATATTGTAAAGACGAGAAATAAGAGACAACGCCTTTTCTGCAGGCCGGCTGTTCTTATTCTGCTTTCTCCTCCTCGTCTTCTCTCTAGCATGCGAGTCTGTGCCAGAGAGAGTTCCAGTTTCGGTTTTCGTCATTACACTCGGCCATGACTGCTAGCATTGTCGTTGGGCCAAACGACAATGTTCTGGTAGGTAAGGCTAGCTGCAGCAGTTTACAGTGCTTCAGGTGGGCGAGGTTGGCTACATCGTCGTGGTCGGTCTCGACCATGGTGCAACGTTTCCTGACAACTCGTAGAATGCAGTTCAGGTGGACGGCCCTGACTGTTCCGGCAAGGTCGCAGAGTAACCTGGAAACGCTGGTGCTTGTCCCACCGTCGCTGGTGGACTGAACTGCAGCGGGATGCTCTGCGAGGCAGCCATGATGACGTTTGGGCCATTTCTTGAAATGAGATGGGACGCAGCTCATGGTTGGGCATAAATACCACAGCAGAACTCCCAGACGTAGTCGAGCCGGTGGCTTCTGGCGAACTGTCATGTGCAAACATCGTATGCTGGGAGGAAACAGCAGGAGGGCTGGTCCTCGGCAAGTTCTCGATGGCAGTGGCCTCAGCGTAGCTAGGTATCTGGGCTTTCTCGAAGGAAACGTTCCTTGGTAGCCGAGTGTCTGCGTGGCTGAGCATGATCGTGGTCTGGTAGGGTTCAGTTGTGTCTAATACAATAGGATTGAGTGCCTCGATGTCCTCAGACGACGAGCGCGAGGGCCGTATCTCCGGACGAAGGTCTGGTGGCGGTATTTTCAGGTCGAATACCGATGCAGAGTCCGGGACCTGTAGTGTAGGATTCCAGCCACTTCGGTCAGGGTTAGCAGCAGGGAACTCCTGGCAGCATTCCGTTGACGAGCTGCAACGAACGATTGCAGCCTCGAGGCGGGGCGCTGCCTGGGCTCCATCCTCGGCCTCGGGGAAGATCGAGCTGGACTTGCTGGAGTCACAGGAAATCCGTCCGAAAGCGGCAATCAGGGCTGCACTCCATTCTGCCCAGGACTGCTGCCCGACGCCTTCGTACCTGTGCCATGCTGCGGCAGCATCCCGCAGGCGATCTATGGCCATGTCCCACTTCTGCTCTTCAGTCGTTCCGAGAGCGTTGACGGTTGCCACCCATTCCTCGGCGTCGTCCTGGAAGCCGCGAAATTCCGGTAGCGCGAAGGAAATCGGCGATGGCGGGACGGCGGGCAGAACTCCGAAATGTGCCCCCGCCAAGCAGTTCACTTGCTCCGATACCTCCGCGAGAGAACGCCTGAGATTGCGACGGTTCTCGGGCGAGCTTACCTCGAAGTTTTGTGCGGCGGCCGCAGCCAACATGGCATTGAGTGCGCACAATGTTGGCAAGATGGCAGGACATAGCTTGGAGCTCGACGCTATGAGGGCGTTGGTCGTGACGCGGAGTTGCGCGATGGTATGCTGCAGCTCCGCTGCGCTGTCGTGTGATCCGCACGAAGAGCCAAGGCCCGCCTCTGCGGAGGATACAGTGACTGCGGTACTCGAGGTGGTACAATTCCTGACCAAGGACGCGTGGACGGCGTCCCTTGGAAATCCAGCTGTGGTCGGATTCGTGGACATGGGTTCCAGGGCGCTGGAAGCGTCAACGACGTTCCCAGACAAGCGGAACCCGTGTGATGAGTTGTGACCTGGTACTGTGGCGTAGATGAAGCGGTGTTGCGCCGCCGGGTAGGCCTCGACGCCGTACACGGTGGGTGCTTGAAGCGCCGACAGGTTGCCAGGTATGGAGGAGGCATGTACGCCATCCCTAGGTGAGAGAGGCCCGTGCGCATGGTTGCCGTGACGTGTCGCGCCCCTGGGCAAGTTCCCCGAAACCACAACGGAGGCCTGGACGCCATCCGTCGGTGCTGGGATCGATGCTGGCCGCGACGGACGCCTTGCGGGTTCCATCAGCGAAGAAGCGTGACGGCGTTCCTTATCGTGAACTGGTACCGGGAACGGGTGCTGGAGCCGCCGAGGAGGCCTTGACGCCGTCCTCAAGCGACGCTTACCGCGGCTACACGTCGGCGGGTATCCTGGGTGACGAAGCCGGGACGTAAGACGTCTTCATCCTGTCGGCTGCGCCATTGTAAAGACGAGAAATAAGAGACAACGCCTTTTCTGCAGGCCGGCTGTTCTTATTCTGCTTTCTCCTCCTCGTCTTCTCTCTAGCATGCGAGTCTGTGCCAGAGAGAGTTCCAGTTTCGGTTTTCGTCATTACACTATATATATATATATATATATATATATATATATATTTATATATATATATATATAGTACAAAAGAGAAGCAGCAGCATATATACTTGTTCATGTTTCATTGCCCTGACACAATTCCTTAAAATAGCCTGTATCTATGCCTTCCACGCACCTTGGTCTGTCAAAAATCCCCATTCGTACACTCGCAGCCCTGATTCACGAGATGCATGGACTGCTGGGCGAGTTGGTAATTCATCTTAACTGAGTTGTGCGAAAACGGTTTGAATACCAAGGAAGAACTGGCAGCCACGCTACGTTGCTTTGACGCATGCACGTTTGAGTGCGTCCGGCATCCCTCCGTCACGAAAAGATGGAGACGTAGTGTTGTCTGGCTAACGCATCGGTGCGAAATGCAGCATGTCGCATTTCGTGCCGCTTGCCGTCGGGTCGCACCGACGGACGCTTGACGCGCCCGGCGTCTGACTATAGAGTGCTTGTGTTTTGCTAATGTTGCGTCGCTGTGCCGAGCGTGCGCGCAAGTCAACACAACATTGGAGTATATTTTGCCCCTCGCGATGTGCTCGCGGCCGTTTTGCTAGCTCCGCCTATGCCAAATTTGGCGTTGCATGACGTCAATGTATGATGAAAGATATGACTGATGCAAACATGATAATCCTGACATGCAATTTTTCTTTTTCTTCTCCTCTTCATAAGGCTCTTACCCAATGCACGGGATTGGCCGAGTGTTAGGTGATTTTTGTTTCCTTCTTCGCGACTTGTATATGCTACGAATAGGTTACACAACAAATATTTTCGAATAATATAACCTAAATGATAAAAAATGAAGAATTTAGCTCTACATTCTTTTAGTCTGATTGATAAATTCCTCTATGGGGTACTAAACATCCCTGTGACTGTAGCCCAAAGTAGTGGTGCCGAATGATGGAACAACTGATTCGAATGTTTTCAGACCCAAGTTTTGAAGAGGTGGTGCTATGAATCTTTTCAATGACGTATACCGGCGACAGGATGGAAAATAATGACTGATTGCTTCCTCCTCCTTGCAGAAGATACACAGAAGAGACAACGCTTGACTTGACTTATGCAGGTAAAAGTTCAGGGAGGTAAGCAGATTAGATTTGTGGGGTTTAACGTCCCAAAACCACCATATGATTATGAGAGACGCCGTAGTGGAGGGCTCCGGAAATTTCGACCACCTGGGGTTCTTTAACGTGCACCCAAATCTGAGTACACGGGCCTACAACATTTCTAGGGAGGTAACCAGGCAGCGAAGTTTGGTTATGGCCACTTCCAATAGTCTCGACCGCAATAACACACTATTTCAGGGAAATAAGAGGTGCCTACATTATAGAGAAGCTGTCATGACAGGGTTTGATAAGCATTCATTGAAAGTTAAGGTGCGGAGCTGTGCAATTGTAATGTCTTGTAAGAACACGACAACATACCACGCTCATAGCGCGTTCGCGGCCATTTCGCTAGCTCCGCATATACTAAATTTGGTATCACTTGACGCCAATAGATGACGAAGGTAAACGACATGTCCGAACATGATAACATGACACGGAAGTCAAGTATGGCATTATTTACTTCAACCTCGTAATGTTGTGCTTATTTTAAAGTGACATAACATTTTTCATTCATGCTTTGCATATCATTGATTCCCTCTGTATGTGGGATCTGCTGACTTTTTTCAAAATGGAACCAGAGGGCTTCACGAGCGGCAGGTGACCGACTGGACGTGGGCAGCTTCCGACCTTTGAAGGGATGCAGGAACAAACAGCAGAAAACGCGCGCTCAATGTCGACAAATTCTTCTGGTAATAAAGACCATCTCGGACGCATAAGCGGCTTTTGGTTATTGACTTGTTGGCTCCAGGAAAGAAAGCTTTCATGCTTGGATGATTACACTGCTCAGCGGTGAAAGTGAAGGCATCGGGATAGTCAGGTGACAGAGAAGCGATAAGGTGGTCGAGGTTAACGGCCTCACACTCTGTCGTCGGTAGCGGCATCCTGGAGAGGCAATCTACATCAGCGTGTAGCAGCCACTGTTCTATGAGATCATGAAGACACATTCTTGCAAACGAATGGCTCATAGTGCGAGACGGTTGAATCGGTCACGAAAGTAGACTAGCCAGCACAGGGAATGGTTATCTCTGGCGATGGTGAACGGGTGACTCTAAATGTATGAACGAAACTGTTGAACGGCAAAGAATACTACTAGCCGTTCCAGTCCAGCCCCTGTGTAGATACGTTTAGGCTTGCTTAAAAAACGACTTGCGTACGCCGTGGCGTGTTCCTTCTTACCAGAGCGCTGAACGAGAGCGGCGCCGATATCAATGCCACTTACGTCTTTGAATTTTTGTGGGCGACAAAAGAGTGAAGTGTCGAAGTATCGGCTGCGAAGTTAACAAACACGTCAGCTGGTGAAAAGCAGCATCACACTCAGAGGTCCACCCAATGAACTATTTTTGCGTTGAAGGCTTGTCTGAGGGTAAACAATATCCGCAAACCTGATTACAAACCGACGGAAATACTAGCAATGTCTAATGAATCTACCAACTTTCAAAGATTTGGGTTGCTCCAACTATATAACAGCTGGTTTTGATCTATTTTCTTATTTATCAAGAAAATTACGCTTGAAATTTGTAAACGCGACTGACAAAGTCACAGATGTATATTTATTTATTATTTTTTATTTGTGGAATACTGCAGGCAAAAAAGGCCCAAGCAGAAGGGGCACAAACACAAACACAAGATCAGTACATGAGTGACACAGCTTCACTAAAATACATCTGTGTAAAAGAAGAGCGAGTAGAAGAGAAACATCAAAAAAAATCAAGCGATATTGGGAGGGGGGGTCAAGATTCACAGAATTAAACATTGGGTTCATCAATATCGAAGGTTTGGAGGAAATCAGAAGGCAGGTTATTCCATTCTGTTACAGTTCTCGGAAAAAAGGAAGTTTATTGTTAATTATAGAGTCCAAGAATTTTAGACGGAGAAGCTGGCGCCGCGATTGTAGCGTCTGGAATTCGTTCTCTCGCATTAGTTCAGTAACTGATGTACCACGACCATACTTCAAGTAAATAAAACGCACCCTCGTCTTTGAATCTTTTCGAGGGAATATATGTTAGACTTAGTAGGCGGATCCCATACAATACAAGCGTATTCAAGCTTTGGACGTATTAAAGTGTTATAAGCTAATAGTTTCACTTGCGACGGGGCGTCTCTGAGTTTGTGCCTTAAAAGATACAGTTTACGGAAAGCCGATGACGAAACATCGGCAATGTGTGCATTCCAGGACAACTTATTCGTTATTGTTATACCTAGGTATTTGTATTGACTGACTTCTTTTAAGGGTTGGCTTTTGGAGGAATAGGAAAACTGAAGGGGATTCTTTTGTTAGAAATTCGAACGCAAACAGATTTATCGAAATTAAGCACCATGCCCCATTTGTTACACCACGAAAAAATATTGTTAAGGGCAGTGTCGAGAGCAACCTGGTCATCTGGCGAGTGTACATCTGTGAATATAATGCAGTCGTCTGCAACATGTTTGATTTTAACCGGATCAGTATTAGCATTAACAATATCATTGCAATAAATTATAAACAGCAGCGGACCTAGAACACTACCCTGCGGTACGCCGGAATCTACTGGGAGATGAGGTGATGTCTGTCCACAGACGTCGATATACTGTTTCCGGCCGTTCAGGTAAGCAGACACCCAGGATACTAGGTAGTTTGGAAGCCCTATAGTCTGCAATTTCTCGATGAGCTTGTTATGGGGAACACGGTCGAAGGCTTTACTGAAATATAAAAACAGTACATCGACCTCACCAGCTTTGTCTAAAATAGAAGCAATGTGATGAATAACTGAGACCAACTGGGTGACTGTGGAAAACCGTTTTCTAAATCCATGCCGAAAGGGAGGTAAAATGTGGTGATCGTCTAAGAAGCTGTTTATACAAGTGGCAATTATAGGTTCTAGAATTTTGCAACATGCGGAAGTCATAGAAATTGGACGGTAGTTTGGTATGCACTCTGGGTCCCCCTTTTTCACAAAGGGCAGAACACGTGCCGATTTCCAATCGATGGGTAAAGTTGCTGAACTTATTGAGGCTCGGAAGATCACAACAATGTACTTGGCCAATATTTCGGCATATCGCCGGAGATATGCATTGGGTATGTTGTCTGGTCCAGGGGTTGATTTAACTTTTAATCGCAGCAGTAAATTTAGGACACCATCGAATGAAATGAGGTTAGCATCTGATCAGAAGCGTCAATGCTGATTGAAGCAGGCAGGGTAGAAGTTGAAAAAACAACTTCTACTCTGCCTAATATATATAGTAATAATGATGTGGTATCTAATAATATTAGTGCAACGTTTGCTCTTATTTGCTCTTCTTCCTATTAGCTGTTGCTGGTTTGCTCTTTTTTGTTGTCGCTTGATTTCCTTTTATCTACATATGTTTTGAAGTGATCTAGCCTTAAGGTGCTGTATAATATTCAACTATTGTTTCAAACACATCTGCCTCTGTGCTGCCGTGAAACCTTGTAAAAAGGGGGCGGGCTCATCAAGCTTCCGAAGGACAGCTTTTATTCGCCGCTCCTCCGTCTATTTTGAATTGGACAAAATAAAGCAAAATAAAGTTGATTGATTGATTGATTGATTCAACGGCCGCTGTCTAGTGTGGGTCAGGTCTCATGCCATCTTTATCGACGGGATGTCCCAACGTCAATGTCTGTCGCTCGCCAAAGTGGCACGTTTTTGAATTCATTACGAGGCGAGCCTTTTCAATGCAGTTGAGCTCTAGGTCTAGGCAATTATTGTGCTTTTGAAACCTACGTCCTAAAATTACGACATCAACAAGGTAGTACATGCATATATACCATTTTAAACCACGCATAAATCTTTCAAATATCGCAGGAGCATTACATAACCCAAATGGCATGACGTTGTATTCATAAAGTCCGTCAGGCGTAATGAATGCTGTCTTTTCCTTGTCAGCTGCGTACATCAGAATCGGCCAGTAACGTGAACTCAGATCAACAGAAAAAATGTAGCACGCTGAATGCAGGCAATCTAGGGCGTCATCGATCTGCGGCAGTGCATAGGCGTCTTTCTTGATAACAGTATTCAGTCGTCAGTAGCCAACGCGAAATCTTTCTGTACCATACTTCTTCATTAGATTGACGGGATCAGCTCATGGACTCACCGATTCCTGTTTCATTCCCTTTTACAGCGTTCTTTAAACTTGTTCATCGATGATCTTGTGCTGTGATGGTGTGACTCGATAAGGTTTTGGCCTTTTGGGATGCATCGACCCTGTGTGAATCTGATTACGTATTCCGGACGCCGAATTTAAGTGCTTTTGGTCTTTTTTAGAAAAATGGAACACTTTCGAGTGCAGTTAGGACCGGGCTCTGACGGCATTCCAGCTGTGCTGCCAGTCGTTTCGGATCAGGTTCGGCGGGTTTCGTCATGGGTAGCTGTGCACCACTACCCGACCCGTATAGCCCATCTTGCAGAGAGAAAGACGCATTTTTTCAGGATATAAATACAGAGGTTTATTTTACATTATTTACAAGCAAGCGTTTCTCGTCACATGACGAACATTTAGACGAAGATGCCGTCCTACTTCGTGACAATCACGTTGAAAGTTGTGCATCGAGAAGGCATCAGCATGAAAAAGCAGTGTCTAGAACAGCAGTGCACTGAAGAAGCACCCAAACCAGCCCGATAGAGATGATTTTAAACAGTCCCGTCTTCCAAGTTTCCTTGAGAGGGGAAAGGGCACCAAATTACGCTATCCAACCTCAACACATATTACACTTTTTGACGGGGCCATGCACATCTGCCCACGTCAGTGTCCTTGATTGGGGACGGAGTCGCCGCTATTTCGCTACAGGGTCGCCCACGGGTCCACCACGGGTTCCCTTGCGCGTACGCGGTCGCTGGGGTGATTGGTTCAGCACTCACGACAGCATACATCAAAAGGGCTGCCGCAAAAAAGCTCAAAAATGTCCAAACTGCTCGCTCATTTAGCGATGCGATTCATGGCCGCCGCCGCTGTCTCTTCCAAGGAAGCTTCTGCACTTCCCGTCGTCTCCCGACGGTACGCTGCCTCGCTTGGGCAATACATGGCGGACATGAGCCGCCAGCCGTTCGGCGACTTGTTTGGGGATCGAAAGAATGCCGCTCTTCCGTAAGTTCAAGCGCCGTACCTGACAGTGCTTAAATAAAACTTCGAGCAGTGTATGACGTTCGCTTTGGTCAAGTGACTTGCTGACCATTTGTAGGAGTAGACCTCTCCCTGTTTGTAAACAGTGTGACATCAATGCGGGCACCCCGCCCACCTCTATCGGAAAAAAAACGAATGGTGGACATGGTAAAAACCACCACCCACCATTATAGTGGATTAATGTAGTGGGTGAATGGTGGGAAACGCCCACCATGGCGCATGGTGGGCATGGTGGGTGCTGCAGTGCCGGCAACACTTGAGCGCGAAATGACGTCAGAATCACCGTGACGAGCTGCCACAAAAAAATAAAAAAGAATTCTATAAAAACGGTATAAAAAACACTCGTCCCGCAAAAAAAACAAGGCGCCACGGGGGATCGAACGTGCAACCTGCGCATCCCCATTCGAAGACGCTAACCACTGCGCCACACCATTTTTTTTCTTTATTTCCGGTTCAACATCACAAACGGGTTGCTGAGATAAATATATTACAATTCACAACGAACAATACAATAAACTTAAAAATAACTAAGCCCGTGAAGCATTACTATAACGCATCACGTCCTAGAATTCCTTCATGGTCAGTAGGGCTTCTACCCTTTCTACCCATGAAGGCACACATTCGTCTGTTCTTACTACCTCGAGTAATCTTGAGATGCTTTCTTTGAAATACTCTCTTGCTGGTCTTCTGTCTGGGTCACAATGAAATCCAGCCATTCTAGAGCGCCATATACTGTGCAAGGCAGTCATCATGATAAAATCGAAAGGTAATCCATCCTCATTCTCTATTGCCAAATACCTGATCCCATGAGGGTCTAACGGGAACTCTTTTTTGATTGTCCTTTGTAATACGTCCCAAAAATAAACTCCTTCCCAACAGTGCAGAAAAACATGGTCAATAGTTTCCGGTTTCTTACAGATTAGACAGTGAGATCCTCAGGGCATATAAAACCCCCGCTCCTCTAGGAAGGTTCTTACAGGAAGTGTTCCAGTGTGTAATTTGAAAAAGAACGTTTTAGCACTTGGAGCTGCTGGCATTTTTTTAACTCGTTTAAGTACATTCTGACCCTTGCGTGCTGTATATAGCGCTCTGTACAGTGGGATGGGGAGCATCGTGTCACATAAATCTTTGTACAGTTTTTTTCTTTCCAACAGACCACAGGTAGTCAGTTGAAAACC
This sequence comes from Rhipicephalus annulatus, assembly GCA_013436015.1. Classification (NCBI taxonomy): domain Eukaryota; kingdom Metazoa; phylum Arthropoda; class Arachnida; order Ixodida; family Ixodidae; genus Rhipicephalus; species Rhipicephalus annulatus. Next base: position 317,841 of record WOVY01016024.1, on the reverse strand, counting down.
GAACACACAAAAACTGCACGCTGGCCACAACTTCCTTCATGTATCCTTGCACAGCCCCTTTGGTAACATGAGTGCTCACAACAAACTCGGGCAACAGTCTACTTAGTTTTGTTTGACACACTGTTAATAGGAAAGGATCTCTTGCCTCACGAAAAAAGAAAAACCTATTTACTAACTGCTTGATAAACAGATGTCCTAGCCCAAGGCCTCCACACTTCACCCGTCTGAACAAATTCGTGCGACTGCACTTTTCCCAGTTAGAACCCCACACAAATACTGCAAACACCCGATGTAATTTTTGCACATTGACCCGGGAACAGTACAGCACTTGCATCACATACCACAGCTTAGACACAAAAAACCAGTTGCATGCAGTAGCCCTAGCAAACATGGACAGATAGGTTGCATTCCACCTATTCGCTTTCTCTTTAATTTCTTTCGTTTGCTGTGCCCAATATTCATCAGTGCTTTTGTATGACTCGAGCGGTACTCCGAGATATTTAACTGGCGTTCTTGTCCATTTAATGGCTGCAAAAAATTCTGGTGTTGAAGGCCAATATGCATGCCAGAAGCCGAGGCATTTACCCCAGTTTATATGGCTTCCTGTAACTTCGGCGAAAGATTTAGAAACTCTGATTGATTCTTCAATACCATCATAGGAAGTGCTACAAATCGCAACATCATCAGCGTATGCGAGTAGTTTGACCTGTGAAGATTCTACTCTAAATCAATTAATGATGTCATTCTGCAATATCGACCGACATAAAGTTTCAATATAGATGCAAAACAAAAGTGGACTAACAGGGCAACCTTGACGCACTGAGCGCTCAATTCTTATGGGGGGGGCCCAATGTCTCGTTGATAATTAGTCTCGTACTACCATTCCGATATGCCATGGCTACTCAGTCAATAATTATCTTACCAACATTAATGTGCTTCAATACTGCAAACAAAAGAGCGTGGGAAACGCAATCAAACGCTTTCTCCAGATCCAGCTGGAGTATGGCCACACGAGCATGACAGGTGTCAACGCATTCGAGCACGGATCGCATTTTATGAACGTTTGTAACTATGGACCGACCTTTTATTCCACACGTTTGGTGTGGACCGACGATATCTTTTATTACTGACTGAAGTCTGGCCGCCAAAATTTTCATTAATATTTTGTAGTCTACGTTTGTCAGTGCGATTGGCCTGTACGCTGTGACGTGCCTGAGCTTTTCAACCTCGTCTGTTTTTGGAATCAGAACGGTACGCGATTCACCAAAGGATGGTGGTAATTTCTTTTCCTCATATGCCTCATTAAAAACGCCCGCAAGTATTGAAGACAATTCACTTTTAAAACATTTGTACCACTTGGCACAATGACCATCTGGTCCTGGAGATTTTCCAGGATTTAACTTATCAATCGCCCGTTCAACTTCAGATGCAGATATAGATAATTCCAAAGCGTTTCTCACTTCCTCACTCACTTGCGGCATGCGTCCTAAATATTCGTCTTTAAATCTTTCTAGGTTTGCCTGTCTACACGGAAAAAGGTTTTCAAAATGACTTGAAAATACGGATAAAATGCTGTCCGTATCAGTTACTTCGTGACCATCCTTCTCTATTTTTTCGATATGATTCCGTCGAGCGTTCGTTTTCTCCACCCCTAACGCTCTTTTGGTTGGCGTCTCTCCAGCCGCTAAAGCCTCAGCCCTAGCACGGACGAGTGCACCGCGGTAGCGTTCCTCGTCATGCAGTGCGAGTTTCTGCCTAATATTGCGTATGTCAATTTTATACTCTCCCGGTTGTTTGCACTCCAAGTCTATTAGTCTTTCCAAAGTCTTTCGGAGTTCTTTTTCTTTCTTTTTCCTTTCATAACTCAATGCGCAAGAACGATCAATAGCTTTTATTTTTATTCGCTGCTTGAAATCTTCCCATCGTTCTGCAAGTTTAGCTCCATTATCCATTTTTATTTCATTGATGCAGTTCATGACCTGATCTAAGAAATTTTCGTCAGTGATCAAAGTGGAATTCATTTTCCACAGCTCCCATGAGAAAGTTCCACCTTGTGTTTTCTCTCCCATATCACATTTAACTAAACAATGATCGCTAAAGTGTATTGGGTAAACAGCATATGTCTTGCAGTGGGCTATCAATTGAAGCGACACGTAAATGCGATCAAGGCGCGCATGGCTATTCCCCTGAAAATGTGTGAAACGCACCTTCAGCGTTCCCTCCATACAGCTACCCACGTCTTCTAACTCTAATTGAGTAACTACGTCCGCTAGCGTCCTACTACTTTTATCGTAATTGGCGCGTCAATTTGCTCGATCTCGCCCATTGAGGACGCAGTTAAAATCACCAAGTAATACAGATTTCCTTTCCAAAGTGAAGTGCTGCTTTAGGCCTGAAAAAGAAAGTGATCGCTCCTCACAAATGGTTGGTGCATAAATACACACTATACGCCACTGACATTCATTGAATACAAAATCACAGGAAACCAATCTACCAGATGGGCAAGCGAAGGTATCTTGCACTACCAGACCCGGTAACTTCTTAATGAACAAAACGCAGCCTGCAGACGTGCATATTGCTTGACTTACAATCGCGTGGTAACGCGCCGTAAACCTCAGCACCATGCCCCGGGTCTCCTCCTCACCGTCTACTTTTGTTTCCTGTACAGCTAGTACATCCAGATCATGATCCACTAGTAGTCTGTAGACTTGGCTCTGTTTCCGCTTGGCGGCGAGACCTCGAACATTTAACGTTGCCACTCTAAGTTTCGGTGCAAAAGCCATGTCTACACAGTGAAGAAGTTAGCCCGGGGCATGGTGCTTACCTTCGGCGTCTAGCATAGTGCTAGACATCTTCGGAGCCTCCAGGTGGACCCGTGCCACTGGAGGACAAAGGTGGCCAGTGTTTGTCCGTTATCGGGTTGGGACGCAGCCTTGTGCTGCTGCGTCTAAACGAGGTCGCCTTCGCAGGTGGCCCCTCTTCTGGCTTTTCGCTGGACGCCTTACGCCGTCCTGCAGACTGCTCGCGGGGTCTTTTGCTTGGCGCCTCACCACTGATACTCTCGCACGACACTGGAAGTTCGGTTAATTCCACCGGCTCAGGCTCCTTCGATGAGGTGCTTGTGAAGCCTTCTTCGGTTTGGCCGGCTGGCTCTTGAGTAACCACCTCCCCCGATGCTATGTCTGCGTTGACTGTTGGTTCATCACTACCAGTTGGTGTAACTGTACCTGTTGAAGCTTCGGGGTTCGCCGCGTCGCCTGCGCCTTTCGCCGCGTCTTCAGCCTCGGTCACGTCCATCACCAACTCTGCTGTGTCGTCACCTTCGGCTGATCCGATAGCCGATGCGTACGTGCGCAAGCACGCATCTTCGCTGTGGCCGAACCGCCGACAACGCGAGCATCGGGGTACCTTACACTCTCTTCTAACATGTCCGGTACCTTGGCAGCGCAGACACTGCATTGGCCGACCAGGTGCAACCACAAGTGCCAGTTCACCAACCACCCTGATTTGATGGGGGAGATCTTCAACCTTCACGCCACTCTTGAGCTTAAGAAGCACAGTTCGTGTGGTGGAACCCTTGTCGCTGACACCTTGAACACGCCAATGCTCCCTTGTGACTTGTACGACCTTTTCAAAAGCCGCCAACGCCGTTCGCACGTCTTCATCGTTGACGCCGTACAGCAGCCAATGAAGACGCAGCCGCACCTGCTGATCCTGGGGGTCTACGATGATGCAGCGTCGGCCCTTGACTTTCAGCTTCTTCACATCCAGCAAGCGTTTCGTAGCGTCCGCGTTGTTCATGGTGACTGCCCAGACATGATTTATCTGGTAGGCCCCCAGTGCCAACACCTCCGGCAGCAGTCCTGTAGGTCCGAGCGCGTCTCGGAAATCTTCGACTTGATACGGTCTGCCGCGCAAATCACCGTGTAAAAACACGGTGTTTTGCGCGACGCATCCCTTGGGCAGTGGTGGCAAAATAATTTCATATCCTGCGTCTTGGTCTTCGGTCATCCTGTTACCGCGGCTAGTATGTGCCGCAAACGCCGCTCCTACGGAGCACATGATTCTTGCGTCCGACGCGCGTGAGAGCCGACGAAAGAATGGACTGCGCCACACCAACATGACGTTGATTGCGTGTTAAATACTTAGTTGGCATACAAACTTAAGGTTCAACTTAAAGTCATGTTTGTCGTGTACACAACATAGACAAGATCTGCACCTGCTACTGAAAATTGCACATTTATTAAACACAAGCAACTGCGGCCTCTAACGATTGCCACTATGTTAATGGCACTAGTGCTATTTTTTTACAATTCACAACTTCAAGAAAAAAAAACCAAGTGGACTGGGGAGCAGCAACAGTTTACCGGCGGGGTCTGCCAAGTTTATTATCCGTTTCGCACTCGTTCTAAAGGGTGACATCTGCTCACGCTTTATGACGCTTCTAGGCTCATTCCAAAGATACGCCCGCCTAATTTATTTGATTGAGTATTGGTATGCTTTTCGCGCAATGTAGAGGGCGATCGCGCCAGCGCAATGCTGTAGCTCTTTCACTAAAGCAACAACTACATAACGGCTTGGCCGAAACGAATGCAGTGTGCCGGAAACATTACGCTATCATATTGGCTCACCGAGCACACGAATTGCCACGTCTGAGTTCTCGTACAGAAGCTAGAGAAGTGCCGGCGAGCGCGACTGGCGGCTGTCGGTGAGAAGACACTTAATTACGTTCTCTGGGAGTGCTTTAATCGCGTCGCATCGATGTTTGTTGCTTCTTGAGCGGACACCATACGCAATGAAAAATGCTTCATTTAGGTTAATTGATGCCATACGGCTGCGCTGTATTGTCATACTTAATCGTCGTAATCGTGTATTCTGATACCCGGAAGCACGGATAACACAATTGTACGGGCTCGGTCAGTAGGCCTAACCTTTGGTGGAAATCATGGTGGTAGAACATGTAGTGTACAGATCCCAGCTAGGTACACTATATAAATTGCCCGCCATTATAAGCCCACCCATCATCTGCTTACTGCTTCCCAGCATTATCGCGATGGTGGGCAGAGCTTCTCAGCTTGGTACACCATGTGGCCCACCATAACAAGCAGCACCCATCATCTGCTTAGTGCTTCCCAGCGTTATCGCAATGGTCGGAAGAGTTTCTCAGCTTGATACACCATGTAGCCCACCATAATAAGCACCACCGACCATATGCTTAGGGCTTCCCAGCATTATCGCAATGGTGGGCAGAGTGTCCCATTATTGCCCACAATCTAGCCTCTGCTTTCCACCATCATTTCCACTTTACCCATCATCTGTACACCAAACCACCAAGTATGTCCCGGCATAACCACCATATATTCCACTACGTCCCACCATAGCCATCATAATTTCCACCATGCCCACTATTATTTCCACCATGCCCACTATTATTTCCACTGCGCCCACCATGTTTTCCAGTATCCACCATGGCAATTTTTCCGATAGGGACCATTCTCGGAGCAGGTGCTGGCTGGCGACAAAGTCCGCCGGCGGCACCTTTCTGCTCGCTGTATTCCGAACTGACAGGTTGTGCCCTCGCAATCTCCGATGACAGCGAAGCTCTGGCTAGCTGGGCTCGCCCTACGCCATCTCCTGACGTCGATCTCCGACGACAGTGCAGCTGTGGTCGAATGGACTTGCCTTACGCCATCTTCTGACGCTGACAAGAGCTCTCGCCGAGTGGTGCCCCATCCTCGGGCTTCTGCGAACGTGACCATATTTTCTATCTTCTTTTTACTTCCGTCGCTCGCTGTCCCAGCGCCTCGCTCTCTTTTTCCTCTTTCTATATATACCGTTTATTCCTATCCTTTTAACCCTGGTTACCCCCACCTCTTGTGAGCTACTTTTGAGATATCACGCCTGATGCAGAGAGTTACGGGGCTTACTTTTCTTTCCTTTTTCCTTTAAAAATCTCATAAGAAGCATAGAGAGCTGCGTGTCTGCATTCCTTCGACAGAAATTTCTACATTGCTATCTTCTAAAGCCACAGCTTTTAAAAGAAGGGGGTCACGGAAGGGCCACTGCTCTTAGTGTGGAAATTTGCTCGCAGTATATGAATGAATGGAGAAACAATATTTAGAGTTCTGGGAGACGTGACTAGAACGCAGTGGTCTTCACCCACGTAGATGGCAGCCATACAAAAAACTGATCTTTTTCGAAAGCGAACATTTTGAATGTATACGGTGACTGGCACTTTCAGAAATATTTGATTGCATGAGTGTAAACTTATGCAATTTTTATCGAGGAATGTGCAGTGCAGTTTTAAAGGGGTACAGTATTGGCGGTAGCGTGCTTTTGAGCTGCCGTGCGCAACGTCGTGTTTAAGATTCCCGATCATTGCGCAAAAGTCTGGTCGGAGATGAATGAATAAAAATAAACACTTCTTATCCACGTGAAAAAAGTGAAATTCTGCCACTGCGTTTTTCAATAACCCAGTGAAAACATATGTGATATAAAAGCCGACCACACAATTATCATCTGGCACAGTTATCTTACTTAAAAACAATAGAAACTGGCAGTTATTTTGCACAGACAACGGTAAGAACTGTACAAAATACAGATGATATACGGAACATCCAGGTGGTATACCAAACGTATTTCTGCACTGTTACGCCGAACATATCGCGCATGTTTTCACCCATCTTTTTCGCCTTTCTTTTCGTGATGCTATTTTTCCCGATGACTGGGATACCATGGGTGTTATTCCTGTTTTTAAAAAAGGGGATCATCTGAATGATGAAAACTACCGCCCTGTATCTTTAACTTGCGGTCCATCTAAACTTCATGAGCACAACGTCACACACTACATAATATCATTTCTTGAAGTAAACAATATTCCTGACGCCTTTTGTGCATCGTTTTAGGAAGGCCTCTCTACTATCATCCAGCTCGTCACCATTATTCATGACTTCGCAATAGCACTTGATAAGGGCGACCAAATAGACGCCATATTCTTGGGCTTTAGAAAAGCGTTCGACTGTGTATGTCATGGTAAACTACTCACGAAACTTTAAAACCTTGGCCGATCTAATAACATAATTCAGTGAATTCACTCTTACCTCACCAGCAGGAAGCAGTTTGTTCAAGTCGAAGGCTGCAGCTTTGGGATTTGCCTGTAACCTTCATAGTTCCCCCGGGCAGCGTCCTAGGCCCTGCCTTCTTTCCCATCTTTATCCTTGATATCATTTTATGAGTTTATACTTCTGTTATAAGCCCAAAACATTTTGCAGATTATTGCGATCTTTACAAGTTAATTACAAGTGAAAGGGATCAAGAGTGCTTGCAGAAAAACCTAAATTCTCTCTCCTGTTGGTTCAATACTTGACCTCTTGATTGGAGTGAACAATTTTGAATACTTAGGAGTAAAAATTACCAATCGACTATCGTGGAGCAACCAAATTGACGATGCCTGTTCCTACGCCTCAAGAAAATTAGGGTTTCTAGGACACAAACTAAAAAAAAACGCTTCATCACAAATTAAACTTCTTGCACACGGTACATATATACAACCCCATATTGAATACACATGTGTGGCCTGGGACCCATATTTTAAAAAAAGACAATTATAAACTTGCAATGGTCAAGAGAATGTCGGTAAGATTCATTTATAATGCCTATCACAATCTTGTTTCACCTTCACCACTTATGGTTACAAACAACAATCCACTTTCGAAACAGCGCAGAGCTATCACCAGACTCAAGTTTCTTTTCCTGCTTCTAAATCGTCAGTTAAATGACGATCCTCATGAATGCCTATCCTGTCTTCTTCCTGGCAAACTAGGCATAATCATGGTGTGACACCATACTTCGCACGTACTAACCTTTTGAAACACTCCTTCTTTTCACGAACTATTAGCGAATGGAATACATTGCCTACATATGCTTTTCCTGAACATAACATTCCTGACTGAAAAATTCATGCATCGTTTTACTTAGCCAACATTATTGACATCATGCTTCATAACGTCATATCATGAGCTCAGATGCGTTGTGTTACTTCTTTGCTTAGGACTGTTTCAAGCAAATCATGCACTTCTTTTCTTTCTTTTTTAGAATTGTATATTTATTGTACTCTATTTGGTGTGTACCTACTTTTAAGTTTTTGCGTAGGATAGTATAAAAATTTTGTTGTCAAAACGTGTTCCCTTTGTTTCCACGCTGTTACCTTTCTTCACCCCTCCTGCTTGGTCTACGGACTGCAGTATGTACTAAATAAAGAACCAATATTCAGAACAACAAAATACACAGTGGTCTCGAACCCTGCCATCGTACTTTGGAGTACCTGTCTTGCAGATTACTTTGGAACGATGCTGGCGCGAACCCTGATATTTATTGGTGAGAGTGTTTATTCACATCACATGGCTTTTGTTCCGTAGCCGCAGCCAGCGTCAACAAGATCTCAGCTGCTTGTGAAAGAGAGCACTTGAAACATAACAACAAATTATTACCGACTGCTTAGACATAATTGAACCAGAGCTTGTATTGGGCTGCACGGATCTTAAACGCAGTGTTTTCATCTTGCATCGTGGTTGTTTTTCAGCGCTTTTAAACACGTCCCGCTCTCGAGGAAACACGTGCTGCTCTTCAGGGCAGTGAACAATGCTAAGATTTCTTTTAGCTTGAAAGATTAGAACAACGGTTGAACGTACCACAAATAAAACCGTTGGAGCCTGCACAAATAAACTTTGTATGACTTTTGCTATTCATCGCCCTCTATATCTACGTACGCCACAAGTCGTGTATTGAAATTCGGATACCATTGCAACCAGGCACGACCACGTCCTTGTGAAAAGAATCACGTCGTCACAGCGTAAAAGCTACTGAAAGTGGTTAAGCAGCGATGTCACAACAATTGCGAAAGAAATCTACGTCAATGGAATGTCGAGAGAATTCTTTCCTCAAAAGTTACGCGTTCTTTTAAACATAACCGTACTAAACAGTCACGGGCAAGATATTTTTCTGTTTGTTTATTTACGTTACTGCGAGTCACATGTCGAGATTATATGTAGGCGTATAAATACGCATATGCATAAATTGAGGCATGATACAAGTACTGCTGTTTTCATTTGTCTAAATACAACAAAGTGCTGTAACAAGCTTACTTATACTGAAATTCATAACACTGCAACATAAATAAATTATGGAACAGAACTATGCAACAAAAATAAAATATAGAACGAAATATCTTGGAGGAAAACACAATGTTTATTGTTGTTCGAGATCAACACTGGTCGTGAATTTCTGTATTTCAGTGATAAATCACACACTTACACGTAAAACCAACTCTACGTTTCAGCAATCAACATCGCTGCATTTTTCTGCAATTTGTAAGTGTTGGCACGTTGGCATCCCAGATATTTTGTAAATTTGCTACAGGCGTGATCTACGTTGACATACTTTGCCTTTGGGCTGTTTTCAACTTATGCATTTAGGAGACAGCGAAGTAATAAGAAAGCTACACGGCCTAATTAGAACGAAACCATATTGTTTCGTAAACTCCGTCACCACTTGACCTGTACTCACCTGCAAGCAAAAACGTAGACACGGCGTTCCTTGGTAGGCACCTCGAGTGGACGCCTGTGAAGAAGCGCAGCGTGTTCGCACTGGGTGTGAGGTCCCCGAAGGTGAAAGAAGCCCCTATCTGCACTCGTCGCCCTCGCTCAGCTTGACAAGCCCCAACCGCAATCTATCGGAAGATTAGCCGTATCGGATAAAAGAGCAGCTGACCAAAAAAGCCGCGCCACCAAAACCAGCTCAGCCGTCCATACGACGAGACGACCCATGGGGCTCATTCGTCGCCGATATCAAGAGAGAATGCTCGTACGTACGTTCTAGTACATGCGTCTGCGAAAATGGCTTGGTCAGCGAGATCGGGTTTCCGCCCGAGCAGCAATACCGACAATGACTGGGCTTGTGTCTCAGCTAGACTGGCAATACAGATAAAGTATGGCCTGCCACTATCTCGGCCAAGCCTATTTCAGTCTACGCAAAGGACGAGCTTGTATCGCTCTGTACTGGTGTGCATCGCTTGAAAGCGGCCATCACAGTGTTGGTCGTACCAACATTTCACAAGCCGTTCAGCAATGTGAATGACTACCAGCGTGACCGAGTGTCTAGAGTATCACAAAAAACAATTAAAAAGGGGGCTCACTTTAAAATTTTCCAATCAAAATACAGCTACTGTTTTTTGTATAAATATGCATTTTTTTCTGTTTCTGTATGATGACCTTTCATACACTGTTTAGGTAAACTTGTGTCAAACTTTTTGTCGATGTCTGTTTCTTTCGAATGCAAATATTGTATTTAATGAAATGTACTGTAGAAGGTATGCTATGTCGTTATACATTTCTTTTTACTTCTGCACAAAAATATTTTTAGTTCAGTCACTTGGTATGGGGAACTGTGTTTTTGTTTGTCTTCTTCATTCTACATTCGAACGAAAAAACTGTATGCTACGAACATCTTCTACATATTTTCTGTTCCCTATTTTTGTATACCCGGTACAGAACTCCTTTCGTGCAGTACCTCAATCTGAGTTCTTACGCCTCAACAGCGGTCCCCTGCTGACCTTCACCATATTCGCGAGCGCTTTCTACCGGAACATCTTCAGAAGTGTTTACAGGTGGGCATAGATTCAATAGGACAAGTTCTCATTATAATAATTCACTCACCCCACCAAAACATAACATGTGCTGTATCCCGCTGCGCCCGTCACTCCTTCATATCGATGCAGTGCCTAAGAGCACGTATCAAGCAAGTAAGCATCGAGGTATCGAGTGGCGCGAAAGAAGCCCTCTCCAGTTTATCGGCTGTTCTTGCACGAATAAATAAAACACGTACACAAACACACCAGAAACTGGAAGTGGCAATAGCTGCCGTCATCGCTAAACTTCTGGAGCATCTGACGCATAAGTGTATGGTTTTCAGTTTGACCTCTAACAACGGCAATTAGTTTTATTTTTTTGCAAAGCATTTCTTAACTAACTTCAATGACATTGGATCTATCTATCTATCTATCTATCTATCTATCTATCTATCTATCTATCTATCTATCTATGCGCTTACGACCTTTAGCTGTCCTGGTCGTTTCGATGATGGGACCCATACCAAAATTTTTATCGCACAACACGATTGTGTTACGAGCATAAGTTACTAGTCCTAACATGAAAATCACGACACGTTTATGATGAATGTCATAATTTACTTCTCATGACACAGAACTCTAGCACGTACATGACCGCGAACAAACTATGGCTTACAGATGTGGCAGTTCAGTTTCCCTCAGGTGTTAAATAAATTTAGTCTAACGACGGAAAGCTTGTCTACTTTCAAGCAATGAGTTGCACTTGTTTCTTGCATACTTGCCCAATATTGCTTGATGCCTGACTTTTTAGATATTATTTCGCAAGTACCCACCATCTTACTTGTAATTGTGAAGAATTGTTACTGTTACGTTTTCTGCACAAGTTTTGTTTGTTTCTCCAAAAGTATCTGCTATATATTGCCACTTGTACAAGTTCTGAAAGAATTTTTTCCACAGATGCCGGCATGCTTGTATGTGCCGCTGTTCAGAAGAGGACAAAGATGCGCGTGCAGAGAAAAACAATAGTCATACTTTAGGTTATAGCTACAGGGAGGTTTTCTCTGCTGTGTGCGAGTACATAAGGGCAACAAAGAGATTACCCTGTTTGCCTATTGTTAATAATTACGGCTACGAGACTACCTGAATGCCTGACTTAGCCCACTTGATGATCCTGCCGCCCGGTTCTTGGCCGACCCCACTTTGTGGGCGAGTGCCAGCAAAGCTGAAGGTTCATCATCGTCGTCATCATACTGCCGTTCGAATCAGTTTGACGTCCATGTGTGCCATTATCTGCAGCTTACAGTTACGTTGTAACGTGACACTGGTAGAGGCGCTGGGTAGTAGTCTATGCACTGTTACCACGAGGAAGATCTCGGTCCCAAAATTGACGCCTTAGTAGAAACAGCCAACCTTCGACGCAGTCGGCGGCAACTTGGCCTCTTCCGGAACTCAGCCCTTTTCCGGAACGCTACAGAACCATGGCATATGCGACAACTGCAAACCATACTGAACAGACCGTGACTCCGCCAGCACCAAGGCTACCAGCCTCTCGAACGCCAAAGCCCTTCCATGGGAAGCCCTACGAAGACGTTGAAGACTGGCTGGACCAATACAATCGAGTCGCCATCGCCAACAAGTGGGACGAGCACCGGAAACTGCGGTATGTCTATTTCCACCTGGAGGATTCGGCGCGTATTTGGTTCGAGAATCCCGAGGCCGCCCTGACAACCTGGCCGGTGTTTTGCACTCAGCTAATGAATACGTATGGTAGCGCCGACCGGAAAGAACAAGCCGAACGTCTCCTCAATTCTTGCAATGAAAGACCCAATGAAAGCGTGGCCATGTTCGTTGGGGAGATGTCTCGCCTGTTCCGTCGAGCGGATTCGGCAATGACGGAAGACAAAAAGGTGCGCATTCTGATGCGGGGTGTCAAGGAGCAGCTGTTTGCAGGACTTGTACGAAACCCACCAGCTACCGTGGCAGAATTCCTCCATGAAGCGACTACAATGGAGCGAATGCTAAAACATTGGTCTTCGCAGCATGAGCGGTCCGACAACCTTGCAGGTCTGTCAGCACCCTTGGTAACACCCGATGTCACGAGATTGAGAGACCTTGCTGAGCTAGTCCGTAGCACTGTACCCGACGAGCTGCAAAAGCTTCACGCAGTGCCTTCACAGCCTCAAGTGGCTGCTCTGACAGACGTCGTCCGTGAAGAGGTGCGGCAGCTGGTACGACCATTAGCGCCACCTTCAACCGAAGCTCCTCTCTAACGTATGCGGAAGCTGTACGTACTCCTGCACCGGCAGCCAGCTATTTCCCCCGACCGACTAGCCTGCAGATGCCAAAGCACCTCTCGGGCGGGCCACGCTTTGAAAACCAACGACTGACTTGCCTGCAGATGCCGCAGTACTTCTCGGGCCCACCACATTATGACGATCCGCGACCTAATTAGCGAAAATCTAGCGTGTGGCGCGCTTCCGACAATCGGCCACTATGCTACCACTGTGGTGAGCCAGGTCACTTGTACCGGGAGTGCTCGTACAGACAGATAGGCCTGCCTGGATTTCGGCCAGACGCTCGTCGGCCCAGGGACGGCGAACGACCCAGCGCCATCGCAGAATACTTGGCAAGTCTACCGTCTCCGAATCTTCAGCGACGCCAATCACGCTCTCCGTCTCCTCGACGCTCTACGTCCATGAAGCAATACTCCACTTTCGCCGATGTTGTTGTGGGACGATCCGCTAGGTCCCCAGGTCCACGCCGGAGAAACTAGAATCAGCGGCCTCCGGGGGTGGGACCGCTGTTAAGCTATCATCAAAACAGCCTCCTCCGACCCATCCACCAACCTTCGACGATTCCTTTCAGCCGATACCTCACATCGCTGACGAACCCGTTTCTGCTGACATTGCCATTCGTGTCGACAACCATCCATTGACTGCTCTGGTCGACACCGGCGCGGACTACTCAGTTATCAGCGCTGAACTTGTGGCTGAACTCAGGAAAGTCAAGACTCCTTGGGGGCATGGACCAAACCTTCGGACAGCCGGTGGTCATCTCTTGACACCAATCGGGAGATGCACCGCAAGGCTGCAAATCTGTGAGTCGACGTTCATTGCTTCTTTCGTTGTGTTTCCCGAATGCTCCCGAAAAGTTATCCTTGGCATGGATTTCCTTCGTGAGCATGGCGCTGTTATAAATCTTCGAGACTGCTTCGTAACGTTTGCTGACGACTATGGCCCGAATCCTAGAGATACCAATGCGCAGAAGACGGCGCTTCGCATTGTCGATGACACCGGCCCACTTCCGCCACGCACGAGTACGTTCTTTACAGTACAGGGCAACATTGACCATGACAGTAGCGGTATCACTGAAGCCAAGCTTTTGGTGCTCTTGTCTGAGCATATCTGCGTTGCCCGCGGCCTAATTCAATTCAAAACGTGGGATGACTGAGTTGTTTGTAACCAATTTTAGTAGAGCATACCAACATTTGGCCAAGCGAACAACTATCGCTCATTTCTAATCGATTGACGATGAAGCGTGTACAACGATAGCCCCAATTGCTGCAGCTGTTCAAAGTGACACCGCGGTAGCCGATACATTCGATGTCAATCCGAAGCTGTCATGTGCGCAGAAAGAGCAAATCCGCTGTATCCTCCGCAAGTTTAACGACTGTTTCGAGTCTACATCCAAGATAAAGCAAACGCCAACCGTAAAGCACCGCATTGTCACTGACCATGCTGAGTGACCCATACGTCAGCATGCCTACCGAGTATCACGAAAGGAACAAGAGGCTATACGTTCTCAAGTGAAGCAGTTGCTCGAAGATGGCGTTATCCAACCCTCGAACAGTCCATGGTCGTCCCCCGTCGTACTAGTAAAAAAGAAGGACGGGACTCTCCGATTTTGCGTCGATTACCGCAAACTCAACAAAGTCACAAAGAAAGACGTCGTTTATCCGCTTCTGCGCATCGACGACTCACTAGACCGCCTCCGACGCGCCCGATATCTCTCCTCTATGGCTTTACCTAGTGGCTACTGGCAGATCGAAGTTGATGAACGCGAACGAGAGAAAACATCATTCATAACGCCTGATGGTCTGTACGAATTCAAGGTGCTGCCCTTCGGTCTGTCTTCTGCCCCTGCGACATTCCAGAGGATTATGGATACAGTGCCCTCTGGTCTCAAGTGGGAAGCATGCTTTGTTTACTTAGACGACGTCGTTGTCTTCTCTCAAACGTTTGAGCAGCATTTGCAGCGACTTAGATCTGTGTTTGCTACAATTCGCACGGCAGGCCTATCACTGAAACCAGAAAAGTGTCATTTTGGTAACAACGAATTAAAGTTCCTCGGTCACCTTGTTAGCCCTGATGGTATTCGGCCGGACCAAGACAAAACATTGGCTGTCGCAGATTTTCCACCACCTACCAACAAACGTGATGTGTGTCAATTTTTAGGCCTCTGCGCACACTACAGACGCTTTGTGCAAAATTTCACAAACATTGCCGAACCCCTCACTCGTCTGACAAAAGACGACATTCCCTTCGTGTGGGGCCTTGAGCAAACACGCGCTTTCTCTGAGCTCCAGCAGCGTCTCCAGTCTGAGCCCTTACTTGGACACTACGACGAATATGCCGACACTGAACTACACACAGACGCCAGTAACATCGGCCTTTGTGCAGTCCTCGTCCAGTGACAAGGCGGCGTCGAACGTCCTATTGCTTATGCGAGTCGGATTTGATCGTCTGCAGAGGCGAAATACACAACAACTGAAAAGGAGTGCCTAGCTGTTGTCTGGGCAATAGCTAAATTCAGACCGTACCTGTATGGTCGCCCGTTCAGAGTTATTACCGTCCATCATGCGCTCTGCTGGTTGGCGAACCTTAAAGACCCTTCCGGACGTCTGGCCATGTGGAGGTTACGCCTTCAGGAGTTCGATTTGACAGTCGTGTACAAGTCTGACCGGAAGCATACTGACGTGCACTGCCTTTCCCGAGCTCCTCTAAAGACAGCGTCAGGTGATCACCATCTCAACCGCCGTTTTCTCTGCGCCGATAGTGTATCCGACTT
This sequence comes from Rhipicephalus annulatus, assembly GCA_013436015.1. Taxonomy (NCBI): domain Eukaryota; kingdom Metazoa; phylum Arthropoda; class Arachnida; order Ixodida; family Ixodidae; genus Rhipicephalus; species Rhipicephalus annulatus. The sequence goes on along the minus strand of WOVY01016024.1, from coordinate 302,150 downwards.
GGCTGAACAGCAGAAGAACGATTCCGAGCTTCGACAATTCATCGAATATCTCGAAGGCCGTACGCCGCATCCACCACCAGCATTCGCCCGCTCGTCATCATCGTTCTGCGTCCGCAGAAATATCCTCTATAAAAAAAACTTCGACCCTTACGCGACTGAGTACCTGCTCGTTGTCCCGCCAGCATTACGAGCCGATGTCTTGTCCGCCTTTCACGATGAGCCTTCCTCAGGCCACTTGGGATTTACACGTACCTTGGCCTGTATTCGCCAACACTACTACTGGCCTAAGCTCAGTCGAGACGTGAAGCATTACGTGAAGACTTGTCACAAGTGCCAGCGCCGTAAAGCACCACATCAGCGTCCAGCCGGCTTTTTGAAGCCCGTCGCTCCTCCGACACAACCGTTTCAACAAATTGGCATGTATCTACTCGAACCTTTTCCCAAGTCTCGTGACGGCATCCGCTGGATTGTAGTCACTACTGATTACATGACGCGCTACTGCGAAACGAAGGCATTAACACGTGGCACCTCCATTGAGACTGCCCACTTTTTTATGAAAAACATGGTCCTCCGACATGGAGCACCAGCAGTTGTCATAACTGATCTTGGCACAGCTTTTACCGCCCGGATGATACAAGGCGTCATACAGCTTAGCGGCACAGTACATCAAAAACTACTGCATACCACCCACAAAGCAACGGCATTATAGGGCACCTAAACAAGACGATCACCGACATGCTATCCATGTACGTTAACCAAGACCACAAAAACTGGGATGGAAGCCTCCCTTTACGTCACGTTCGCTTACAACACCGCTGTGCAAGAAACAACTGGATTCACACCGTTCCAGTTACTTCATGGCAGGGAGGTCACTACAATGCTGGATGCCATGCTTCTACCAGACAGACACCAGATTAGTGTCAAGACGAACGAAATTATCAGACTGGCTGACGCGGCTCGTAAGCTTGCAGTCCAACGAATCCATAAGCAACAATGCATCGACTCGCTGCGGTACAACGCGTGTCGTCGCGAAAGCTCTTACAAACCCGGAGAACAAGTATGGTTGTGGACTCCCATTCGACAACGGGGCTGGTCGGAAAATTGAATACACCGCTATTTTGGTTCCTATAGAGTTCTCCGTTGTCTCAGCGAAGTGAACTACGAGGTTCTTGACGAGGACATGGTTTGTCAATCCCGCCGTTCACAACAGCCACACGTCGCCCATGTTTCGAGGATGAAACCATTTTACCAACGCTGACTATTCCTCACACTCTCTTCAGTAGACTTACAGTGATTGTGACCACCACCTTGTGTACTGCTTATCGTACGTGTTTTCATCTGGCAATTATGTTATGACATTGGGACGATGTCCTTTGGGAAGGGGAGTAATGCCACTAGTACAAGTTTTGAAAGTATTATTTCCACAGATGCTGGCATGTTTGTTTGTGCCGCTGTTCAGAAGAGGACAAAGATGAGCGTGCAGAGAAAAAATTGCCCGCAGCTTCCCTCGGGGGAACACTGAGGAGGATGCGGAGCATATAATTGGTTAACGGGGTGTTAAAGTGCGACTTACTTGGGTCGATGGCTAAATTGGTTAACGTGGTTGTGAAATGGGGTGTTAAATTGCGACTTACTTGGGTCGATGGCTAAATTGGTTAACGTGGTTGTAGGAGGGGGTGTTAAATCAGTGAACACGTACACACGTATGCGAAAGGGCGGCGCTGGTCGAAGGGACGTCGATCATTGTGTTTGTGGATTCGTTGGCATTCATTTCACGGCGACTTCGGACGTCGACGCGCCGTACAAACCAACGGACGAGCGGCAACCGAGCGAGCGAGCGCCGACCTTGAGTATATATACAGCGCGACGGCGCATGCGCTGTCAGCTGTCGAATGTTCTCGAAGGAGAAGCGCACGCGCGGCGCAGATGGCGACGGCGCGACTGCGCATGCGCTGTCAGCTGTCGAATGTTCTCGAAGGAGAAGCGCGCGCGGCACAGATGGTGGGCGATGGCGCGACGGCGCATGCGCGCGCGTCAGCTGTCGAATGTTCGAGAAGCGGTGCGGACGGCGCGGACGGCGCACTACAAGGCGCGAGTATAAGATGCTTCCGCATCTAAAACAATAGTTATACTGCCAATAGTCATATTATTGAGTATGATTAGCAGTTTATTACCAGAAAACCTGAAAAAAATTCACTTGCTATGGATACCCGGCCACTGCGGGACTTATCCAAATGAGATGACAGACTCGTTAGCCAAAGCATCTTTAAGCGGACCAATCTTACCTATATTACCTGATTTTCCCTACGTAACAGCACTCAGACATAGAAAGGCTTGTTTTCACAAAGAAATAGAAAAATTATCTTTGGATAAAGTCAGAGACTTCGTACATCTAAGATATTGCTGGAACAAACAGTGGTGTGTACCTCCGCAGTTAGAAACTACAATCACCAGATTATGATGCAGAATTCCGCATCTGAATTACTACCTACATAAAGCTGGACTAACAGCATCTCCGTTGTGTCTCTTTTGCAAGGAATCGGAATCAATAGATCATTTCTTTTTATCCTGTAAACGTTATTTTTATCAAAGGAAAAGATACCTGGTCGAACCAATTGAGAAGCTAGGTTTTAAAATAAACGTGAAACTAATTTTATCCTTCGGAGGAATTACATTAGGTTATAGCCACATGTAGGTTTTCTCTGCTGTGTGCGAGTACATAAGGGCAACAAAGAGATTACCCTGTTAGCCTATTGTTATTATTTACGGCTACGAGACTACCTGAATGCCTGTCTGAACACACTGGTGATCCTGCCGCCCGGTTCTTGGCCGATATCCCTTTGTGGGCGAGTGCCAGCAATGCCGAAGGTTCATCATCATCATCATCATACTGCCGTTGTTCGAATCAGTTTGACGTCCTTGTGTGCCATTATCAGTAGCTTACAGTTACGTTGTAACGTGACAATGTGTATGTTTTAATTACCATTGTTTTGCAAATAAATGACCATTTCTGTATATTCCTCTCATTTGCTTCTGCTAAGTGTTCATTGAAGTTTGTAGCTGGGCGAGATGGTTCCTAATTCTGGGTAAACTGGTGTGTGGAAATACAGACAATGAAAGCGGAAAAGAAGAGGCAGGGAGGAGCGTCTTTTCTGTTTTGTTGTCGTTGTCTGTATTTGCGCACACCAGTTTACTCAGAGTGCTAAGTGCCCTCTGGTAGGTAATGGGAAGTGGGGTCAGTCAAGCTATATATTCGCAGCTTTTTTCCCACCTTCCAAACCACATCTCAAAATTTCGTACTCTGTTTGGCAAAATAAACCAACCTTCAAACTTCAATGCCCATCGCTGCTCTTGTAGTAATCTCGTTCACATAATATATTCAAAAACTGGTATAGTATGGTATGACATGACAATACGGTGAACATAATTGCTGCAGGCCCTATTGTGGAAACCATGATGTGCATCTCATGTGACTGCATGTCATGCGCTCATAATGCACTCGCGGTCGTTTCGCTATGTTCACATGGGCCAAATTTGGTAATAGTGGATGTGAATGCATGAAAAAGGTATAAGACTGGTGCAAGTGCGATAATTATCACATGCGTGTCATGTAACAACACGACTATCTTCCACGCTCAATATGCGCTCACGGCCGTTTAGCTAGCTTCACATCTACGAAATATAGTAAAACGTGGCGCGAATGAACGACGAAAGTAAATGACTGGTGCGAACATGACAATTGTCACATGCATCTATGTTTATTTATTTATTTACCTATTTATTTATTTACGTATTTATTTATAACTAGCAACTCTTTGGTCGCCAATGCAGGCGGGGTTATAGTACAATGATGGTTTGTATAATTTACAAAATATTGTGATGTTACAAGTACAAAATAATGATGTAGATTATCATGAACAAGATACCTGATTAGTAATAAAACATCACTTACTGATTGGAAATAGCAAAGCACACAATCACCAAAGAAGCAATACAATGAACATTCAACAAAAAGGCAATAATTATTCAGTAAAAAAGAAGCATACCTAGCGATCACAGGAAGGGAACAATAGTCGTCAAAAAAGAATCAGGCGTTGGCATGTTTACCCACTCTTGTGGTAGCCCGTTCCACTCAGCTATCCCCTTTGGAAAAAAAAAAAAACCTGATACGCACTTGTTTTGCATAAGGTACTAATATAGACTTGTTCTGTTTTTTCCGGGGTCATGACCTATTAAATTCATGTATTCCTGGAAACCTAGTTTACTGGGGTTGTTAACGATGTCTAACATCACCTTGAGATGGTGCAGAGAGAGAGAAACAACTTTATTGAAGACATAGCAAGGTTGGTAAACTTAATTTGCCGGTGGTTCGAAGGGTGGTGGCCAAAAGCTTGCCACGACCGTTTCAGCCCAGTTAACCACTTCTGCCTGAAGACGGTAGTCAGCTGACGACAGGAGCGACTCCCGCGCCTCAAGGAAGGAAGCTGGCAGTATTGCTCTTGGTGGGGGGCTACCCTCGCATTCCTAAAGAATGTGACTGGGTAGCTTTCACGCAGCTTCAATGTCGGCAGTTTGGCGTAATCTATTCTGGATAACTTTTAGGCAGCCGATGAGGGCTAGGCAAAGAATCTGTTTGGATTTACCTCCAGATCGTGGCCTGTTAACTTGACATATCTGCGTGCGCGGCCGCGTATGACCTGCGGTTCTCTCGGTAATACGCTGTTTTTGTTATACGTGGTGATCCCTTCCTGCGGGAAGCCCAGAGTGAAGGGGTCCACGTCCCGGTTGAATAAACCTCGGACTATTCGATGGGGCGCCTCATTCTCTGGATTCCCCGCGTGAGTGGGCACCCATAAAAGTTGTATTTTATTGTCTCGTTTCTTATTTTTGATAATGTTGGCCGCGATCAGCCCAATACAGCCCATCGTAAAATTCATGAACGCTCTTTTCGAATCACTCAGGATGGAATTTTATGGCTGGAATTGAGGTGGCCAGCGCGATTGCGGCTGCTTCTGCTTATAATGCTGAGGTCGTTTTTACAGTGGCTGCAGTAATAAGTTCCCCACTGCCGCTCACCGCGCATATAGTGTAACGGTCTCTCGCTTGTCGAGCGGCGTCAACATACACAACGTTTGGGCGATCCTGAAACTGTTTGGCGAGGTTTTCTGCTTTTGTTTTTCGTCTCTCGTCATGTATTCCAGTCATAATATTTTTGAGCGGGGGTTTAATTTTAACGTCTGCACGAGTTGCTGCTGTCAGGAAAACCTTGCTGTTGAGCATACAACTAGTGCGTCATCCGAGACGGTTGAGTATGTGCAAGCCTGCTTTGGTTCGTGAGAGCCTTTCGTCTTGGGCTGTCAGATTTCCTTCTATTAGTTCCTCCACTGTGTTGTGGACCCCAAGGCGCAGTAGTTTTTCTGTGCTTGCGTATCTGAGAAGTCCTAGGGCACGTTTACATGTTTGTTTAATCAGGAAGTTTAGTTTTTCTAGATCCTTCTTTCTGAGTGTGCAGCAGAGGAATGAGTAGGTGACTCGACTGATTACAATAGCGTGGATTACCTTGGATAGGTTGGATTCCTTCATTTCCTGATTTCGCATTGCCACTCTCCTTAGAAGCCTAGTCGTTTGCTGTATGGATGCCTGTAACTTGTTGATAGCTTCTGTGTTATGAGTGTTATGCTGGATGAGCATTCATAAAACCCTGATTGTGCGAACAGTGGAAACAGCGTTCCCATTTACTGCAATATCGATTGCGGAGCGCGCTCCACCGTAGGGGTCATCCTTCTTGTTCTTGGTTCTGATTACTAAAAGCTCAGATTTGTTGGGAGAACAACTAAGGCCCACTTTCTTTACGTACTCCTGTACAGTGTTGGCGGCTGTTTGCAACGCGTCACAGATTTGCCCATCTGAGCCTTTGCGGGTCCATATGGTGATATCATCAGCATACAGTGAGTGCCTAATATGTGGGATCTGATCCAAGAGAACGGGCAGGCCACGTATCGTAATGTTAAACAGGAATGGTGATAACACGGCTCCTTGTGGAGTGCCCCGTGATCCAAGGTTAATTTTGTCGCTTTTTAGGTTGCCAAGGGTTATTTCAGCCGTGCGATCATACAGAAAAGTTCTGATATAATTGTAAGTTTGACTTCCGATGTTCATTTGGACCAAGTTGTCAAGTACAGCAGCATGGGACACATTATCAAATGATTTAGTGATATCCAGGCCCAGGATGGTCCTGGTAGCCACTGTGCACCTAGGCTATATATATATATATATATATATATATATATATATATATATATATCATTGTGAATTTACAGCATTATATTCTCTGTGGATAATTGCTGGCGGAATCCCACCATCGTGGGGGGTAGCAGGTTCCTCGACTCTGCATAAGCTGTTAGTCGTCGTAGAATTGCATGTTCCATTACTTTCCCAAAACATGATGTAAAGGAAATAGGCCGAAGATTTTCCGCACTCAATGTCTTGCCCGGCTTAGAAATAAATAATACTCGAGCATGTTTCCGACTTGGCGGTAGTGTCCCAGACGCCCAATGTTTGTTCATAAGGTCAGTAATGGCCGTAATAGACTTATCGTCTAGGTCACGCAATATTTTGTTGGAAATTCGGTCATCTCCTGGGGAAGCCGTTGTACGAATACTATTCAAAACCGCGCGCATTTCCTCCTCGGTTATATCTCGATCTAGTTCATGGTTAGTATTTCCGGAGCATTCAGGAATTTGTGACGAGTTTACCTGTGTGTTTACATACCTGTTTTTCAGTTCTTGCACTAATTTATAGTTGGAGCCCGTGTATTTGTAAACTAGCTGATTCATTTCATTGCACAACGTGCTTTCAGTCAGCTCAGAATCCAATAAGTGCCTCAGGAGATGCCAGGTGTTTTTAATTCCTAGTTGACCGCTGAGCCTGTCGTTGCCCCGCCGTGGTGGTCTAGTGGCTAAGGTACTCGGCTGCTGACCCGCAGGTCGCGGGTTCAAATCCCGGCTGCGGCGGCTGCATTTCCGATGGAGGCGAAAATGTTGTAGGCCCGTGTACTCAGATTTGGGTGCACGTTAAAGAACTCCAGGTGGTCGAAATTTCCGGAGCCCTCCACTACGGCGTCTCTCATAATTATATGGTGGTTTTGGGACGTTAAACCCCACGTATCAATCTGAGCCTGTCGCATAGCTGATGCCATTGTGTTTGACTAAGTTTTTATGAGTACTCCCTGATGTCCCTGTCAATTTGCGCTAGTCGGCGTTTGAACTTTCAATTGTGCTTTCGGTGGAGCCATCGGCGATGTAAGCTGGCTTGTGCTTCCCACAGGTGTACAAGCTTTGAGTCCGGGACGGGGCCGTCCCCCTCCACCGAGGTTCCGCATGTAGCCCGTTAAGCATCATCAGTGAGATCGGTAGTCCACTCATTGAGATATTCGATAGTGGTGGTCAAGCGCATGTCTCTCAGGAATCGAAAGACATCCCATTTCGTGTGTTTAGTAGTGAATTTCGTTTTTTGCAGCCTTTAGTGGGTACGTTGATGGAATGCAGATAACGGTCGCTTCCTAAATGTCGTTCAGTGTTTTCCCACGTAACTGCGTAGGCATTTTTAAAAAGTGTCAAGTCGAGGGTCGTGTTGCGACTGACGCTATTCCCAATCCTGGTTGGTCGGTCGGGGAGCGTGAGTAGAGTAAGACCCAAGTTTCTAATCGTTTCCCATAGTTTAGTGCCCTTGCGTCACATTTGGGGTAGCCCCATTAAGCATGTTTTGCGTTAAAGTGACCCATTATTATTAGCTGTGAGTGACCCGCTATTCTGCTAACTTTTATTAGATGTGAAGCAACGTGGGTACCACTTACTCTGGGTGGACTATACAAATCTAAAACGTATACACTGCTATCTGAGCATTTGTGGTGGAGAAGTTCTACGAGAGTGTGAGATATCTCTGGATATAGCAAGTCATGTTGGATTGCCGTGATATTGCGTTTCACCAGTATGGCAGTAGCCGGTTGCTTACCGGCAGTGGTAAAATTGTTGAATGCGGCATATCCAGGCAGTTTCGCAGGATAGCCTGTCTCCTGTAATGCAATTAAATCAGGGGACTGGTCGGTGAATTTGAGGTGACATTGCAAAGCTGCCTGTTGTTCCGGTAGCTCTCGTAATTCCACTGCCAGAAGAGCGTGCTAGTCGCGTTGGCCATCTTTTCGTGAATATGGCATTGCCCTGACAGATTGGGTCGAGGGCACTTTGGGACTTTTGTGAGCAGTGGGCTGCGTGCACAGTAAAAATTTTTACACCCAGAAGGGTGTAAATGAGCTTGTCCCGTGGACGACACCCTAAGGGTGTTAATTCAGCACCTTCCAAAAAGGGTGCTTTTTCATGCACCCTTAGAATAGGGTGTACATGTAAAAAAACTGTAGGGTGTTAAAAAAACACCCTTAAGGAAGGGTGCCTTCGATGTCCATCACTTTTTTAGCACCCTCTGAGGTGGGTGCGAGAAGGGTGCACAAGGGTGTTGAGTGCCCATGGCAGGGGTGCCAGTATTCTTTTAGACTGCACTAATAGATATCGGCATGCACTGATTACACACTACTTGAAGAAAGTGGTCCTCATTATCAATGGTGCGCCACCTGTCGAGCTCCATTCATTGCGTCTGGGCAAAAATATAAACGCGTGCCATCGTGTATGAACTTGTGCTGGATCTATATATACTTCACAGTATATGCATAATGCGCGTTACAGAAAATGAAGCCATGCTGCCCTTGCATATTGCGTTTATTTATTAGGCAAATAAAACAAACTTTTCTTCTGCCACACAACTTTTTCACCAGATATACGTTCACGTATACGTACACTACACATGCAACACCTCAAATGTTTATTATATTTATTCAGTTTCACTTCATTGACAATACTTTGCAACATACAATTACACTGGTTTCAGTTTAGTATACTGCTTCGAGTACATAGAGACTACAAATGAAATATACGCTAATATATCCCTATATTTCTTTCAAGTATCTACAATCCCAGTGGTTTCCAGTTTAATACTCCTTCATGTACACAATCGGGTAATAAGAATGAAATACAGGCATATATATACTTATGATTCTTTTAAATATATACAATCACCATGATTTCACTATATATGCCTTCATGTACACAATCGTTTCCAAGAAGTGATGCACACAAAAATATATATGGATAGTGTTTTCAAACATATATAATCACAGTGGATTAAGCTTTGTATTCCTGGATGTATAACAATTGGTTATGAGAAATGATGTACATGCAAACATATACGGGTTTCTGCACATATAACTTTAGCAAATACTTAAGAAACCAATACAATGATCAGAAACACAATAAGCTAAAAACGAACACAAAACTAAGTCAAAACACACAAAAAACAAAAGAGGTATTGCATAATTATGGCTAATGACACAGCTGGGTCACTTTATGCCAAATGTCCCAGCCATTTTGGCAACCATCTCAAATGTATTCAAAAAGCTCGTGCTGCATTGAAAATAGTGAACTTCTGAAATATTTAGGAGAGGAAAAATATTTGGTCACGTGGCTGCCTTCTGAACTTCCTGGAATGCCGTCTAGGTGTTGTATGTGAAAAATTTCCTTTTAAAAGCACCGCTCCTTCTTTTCATACGAAACTCGGTCTACGTGTTACGTAACAAGAGCTTAATTTGGGAGAGTTGGTTCATCGTGGTTGTGTGCTAGTCACAGCGCGACAACTTTCGGAAGAGACAGAAAGGACAGGAAAGAGAACCGACTGTCAACTGAATTTAATGAATGTGCTACGAGTGCTTTTATACGGAGTACAAGAACAGTATTCATGCGCGACGACACGTGTGAGCACTACAAAATAATCTTCAACTTGTGAAGAAGAAAGAGCGTCGTTGGCAAGCAACATCGCCACCGCTTGGGTACTGGGTGCTGGGCTTCGCTCGCTCGGCTCGTGCTGATCATCGCCGGCATCTGCTTGACCGTTGCTCTTGCACGATCGTGTTTCTTCGTAGGACCACCGTCGCAACAGTCGTCAATAAACCCTCTTTCAATTGGTGGAAGGTGCTGACATTCCCCGTCGCCTGAACCTGGGTGCTGCCATTCGCCGTCGCCTGAACCTGGAGCTGCGCAACCGAACGCTACCTCCCATCATGGCTACCAACAACGCGCAACCTGGCTCTTCCACTCCATCCCCCAGCAACCCCGGCGTTCTTCGTTTGCGAGAGCCCAAGGTCTTTAGCGGAGCTGATGAGACCGACGTGGAAGACTGGTTCGCTAACTATGAACTGGTGAGCGCTAACAACAAGTGGGATGACGCGGACAAATTGACTTACGTCATCTTTTACCTCACTGGCGTGGCCGAAATGTGGTATAATAACCACAAAAACGACATCACGACGTGGTCCGTCTTTAAAACCTTGTTTGCTGACGTTTTTGGCCGACCCGCAGTCCGCAAGTCCAGAGCCGAACAACGCTTGCGGACTCGCGCACAAAAGCCAACGGAATCTTTCACCAGCTACATCGAAGACATTATTGGTCTTTGCAACCGTGTGAACACCACCATGCCCGAGTCGGAGAAGATTCAACACATCCTCAAAGGGATAAATGACGGTGCATATCAGCTGCTCCTGGCCCGTAATCCTGCCACCGTTGCGGAACTTGTCACTTTGTGTCAAAGTTTCGACGAGTTGAGCAAGCAGCGCGCCCTGACTCGCCCATTTTCCTCACACGCCGACTCGCTCTCCAGTCTCACTTCTGTTCCCGACCACTCACCAACCCTGCAAGAGATTAAAGACTTTGTGCGTGAAGAAGTAGCTCGGCAACTGTCGTTGATTCCCTTCACGCAGCAGCCGCCGTCCTCTCGTCTGCCCTCACCACTCCGCGACGTTATTGCCAAAGAGGTAGCTCAGGCTGTTCCCGTCGCTGCCCACCAGCAGCCTGTGGCCATACCTGTTGCCCATGCGCCGGCTATGCAGCCCGTGGCCGCGCCCCTTACGTATGCCCAGGTGGTACGTAGCAGACCCCGACAGCAGCATTTGCCACCCATGTCGTCAGTCGCTCCCCACTCCGCCCCATTTTCGACACCTTGGGCCGCACAACGAGTTAGCAATTCCTGGCGCACTCCTGACAATCGACCAATCTGCTACGCCTGCGGTACTCCAGGACACGTGGCACGATATTGTCGCCGTCGCTTCCAACCACTCCGCGACGCTACTCGGCCGTTACCGCATGACCCACAGCCCATGCACATACCTGCTCCCTATCCCTCACCGCAGTATGGATGCACTAACTTTCCTGAGTCTCGGTCACACCAGCCTCAAACTCACTCTTCCCGCTCCCCATCTCCTCGCAGGCGATCACTGTCCCCAATGCGCCCTAGACCCGCTTCCTCCAACCGGGAAAACTGAACGCCGCAGTTCCAGAGGCAAGAACTGCGCCGTCGTCGAAATGCTCAAGTCCTCGCACTTCACCAGCTAACGTGGTCGCTATATCTGTCGATGGTGTTTCTACCTTTGCCCTCGTCGACACAGGTGCTGCCGTTTCTGTTATAGCCGCCCAGCTCTGCCGCTCCCTACGCAAAGTGACCACGCCGCTCTCTGGACTATCACTTCGTACAGCTAGCGCACAACAATTTCGACCTCTTGGCACCTGTACGGCCCGCATATTCATCCAAGGCTCTATGTACGTTGTCGAGTTCATCGTTCTTTCGGTGTGCTCGCATGACGTTATCCTAGGGTGGGACTTTCTGTCAAATCATCATGCCATCATCGACTGCGCACGCGCTGAAGTTCAATTTTCGCACCTGTGTGACGAACCTTTGCACGAAATTCTTGAGCGGTCGCCAAAACTTGTCGTGCGTGAGGACACTGAAATTCCGCCAGCCTCTCTTGCCGTTGTCCCGGTTTGCTACGATGACTATAACGATGCTACAGTAATGTTTACACCTTCCGACATTTTCATGAGCCGCAGAGCAGTTTCCTTGCCTTTCGCTACACTCGACGTCACTGCGGGCCGAAGCAATATTTTCGTCCACAACCCCCTTTCTGCACCGCTTACGCTACTTGCCGGCGAATGTCTCGGTCGAGTGGAGTACCTCGATTCCTGTGTATTCCTTAACATGCCAGACGAATCGTGCAATAGCGCCTCGACCGAACTTCATGCCCTTTCCCCACTGGAGTGCTCATCGAGTGACACCTTCTCGAGTTCCATCGCCGACACCTTAAGTGCCCATGAACGCGCCGAGCTTCTTAATCTCCTCCAGCACTTCGCGAATTCATTCGACGTTTCTCAGCCGCAATTGGGTCGGACTTCCGCAGTGCACCACTACATTGACACCGGTTCGCACCAGCCATTGCGTCAAAGACCGTACCGTGTCTCTGCTGCAGAACGTCACGTCATCAACGACTAGGTCGAAGAGATGCTACGTAGTCGCGTTATTCGACCATCGCACAGTCCTTGGGCATCTCCTGTCGTTCTAGTTCGAAAAAAAGATGGATCGATTCGATTTTGCGTCGACTACCGGCGATTAAACAAGGTGACGCGGAAAGACGTCTATCCATTACCGCGCATAGACGACGCCCTTGACAGCCTACAAGGAGCCGAATTCTTCTCCTCCTTAGACTTACGATCTGGATACTGGCAGGTTCCTATGGCAGAAGCTGATCGCCAGAAAACTGCGTTCATTACACCAGATGGCCTGTACGAATTTAACGTAATGCCATTTGGTCTTTGTAATGCTCCTGCCACGTTTGAACGGCTCATGGACAACACACTGCGTGGACTGAAGTGGTCTGTGTGTCTATGCTACCTCGACGACATTGTCGTTTTCTCTCCCGATTTTCCTACGCATCTGCTTCGGCTCCAACTGGTTCTGACGTGTTTAACCAACGCTGGGCTCCAACTGAACCTTAAAAAGTGCCGCTTCGCCGCGCGAGAGCTGTCCATCTTAGGGCACATCGTCTCCAAGCATGGTGTTCGACCCGACCCTGCAAAACTGCGAGCAGTCGCTGAGTTCCCGAAACCTACAACACTGAAAGATTTACGCAGTTTTGTCGGACTATGTTCGTACTTCCGGCGCTTCGTGCGAAATTTTGCATCGATCATGTCACCACTGACCAACCTCCTACGCGGTGATGCAGACCTTTCATCATGGTCTCCTGACTGCGACGTCGCGTTTGCCACGCTCCGTAGTCTGCTAACATCTCCTCCAATTCTTCGGCATTTCGACCCAACAGCTGCAACGGAAGTTCACACAGACGCTAGTGGGGTTGGTCTAGGCGCCGTTCTCGCCCAACGCAAGCCGGGCTACTCCGAATACGTCGTCGCTTATGCGAGTCGCACACTTACTAAAGCTGAGGCCAATTACAGCGTCACTGAAAAAGAGTGCTTGGCGCTAGTGTGGGCGCTTCGCAAGTTCCGCCCTTATTTGTACGGTCGCCCATTCGACCTGGTAACGGACCACCATGTACTTTGTTGGCTCGCCACATTGAAAGACCCTTCTGGCCGCCTAGCTCGGTGGGCACTGCAAATCCAGGAGTACGACATTCGTGTCATCTATCGCAGCGGACGCAAGCATTCTGACGCCGACGCCCTGTCGCGTTCGCCTTTACCTCCCGACTCGGCCTGCGGAACCACAGGTATCTCAATCGCATCTCTCGACCTCGACTCCTTTACCAGTGAACAACACAAGGACCCGTGGATCGCTTCTCTTTTTAACTGTATTTCTGGATCGTCAACCACTGCGGTACCACGATCTCTCCGACGTCAAGCTGCTCATTTCGCCATTCGTGATCGGCTACTACACCGACGCAACTACGCCCCCGAAGGTCGTAAGTGGCTCTTGGTTGTCCCGCGCAGCTTGCGATCACAAATCTGCGCCTCCTTTCACGACGATCCCCAATGTGGTCATGCCGGAGTTTTCAAAACTTACGAACGCATTCGCCATCGCTTCTACTGGCGCGGAATGTATAATTTCGTTCGAAAATTCGTTATGGGCTGTCCTGACTGTCAACGTCGCAAATCACCACCTTTCCACTCGTCCGGTGCGCTTCAACCGCTTCCGTGCCCTGCCAAACCTTTCGATCGGATCGGAATTGATCTCTATGGCCCTCTACCGACAACATCAGATGAAAATCGGTGGATTATAGTCGCTGTGGACCATTTAACACGCTACGCTGAGACCGCCGCCCTTCCAAGTGCCACTGCGCGGGACGTAGCATCCTTCATTCTTCATCGCTTCATATTACGACATGGTGCACCTCGAGAACTACTAAGCGATCGAGGTCGAGCCTTCCTATCAGAAGTCGTCACGTCTCTGCTTTCTGAATGCCATGTTGTTCATCGCAAGACCACGGCATACCACCCGCAGACTAACGGGCTCACGGAGAGATTTAACCGCACACTTGGCGATATGCTCGCCATGTATGTGACATCCGATCATACTAACTGGGATCGCATTCTTCCATTCATTACGTTCGCATATAACACCGCGGCACAGTCTACCACTGGATTTTCACCTTTCTTTCTTCTTTATGGACGCGAACCATCCCACACCATCGATACTCTCCTTCCATACCGTCCTGACGCATCCGAATGCCCATCTGTATCCGAAGCTGCCCGAAATGCGGAAGAGTGCCGTGAACTCGCACGCACCTTTACGTCTCGAGAACAACAGCGCCAGAAAGAAAACAACGCCGACTCTTCACAAAGCCCCAGCTATTCCCCGGGATCACTTGTGTGGCTGGCTGTTCCTTACCAAACCCCCGGCATTTCCTCAAAACTCGTTCCAAAGTACGAGGGCCCATACCGCGTTTTGGAGCAAACCTCGCCGGTGAATTTTCTCATCGAGCCACTTTCCCCATCTGACGACATGCGCCGGCGTGGACGTGACATCGTCCACGTCGCCCGCCTTAAGCCATATCATAGCCCTCTGCCTCCAGACTCTTAGGTCGCCAGGATGGCTCTTTTTCGGCGGGGGCAAATTGTGAAGAAGAAAGAGCGTCGTTGGCAAGCAACATCGCCACCGCTTGGGTACTGGGTGCTGGGCTTCGCTCGCTCGGCTCGTGCTGATCATCGCCGGCATCTGCTTGACCGTTGCTCTTGCACGATCGTGTTTCTTCGTAGGACCACCGTCGCAACAGTCGTCAATAAACCCTCTTTCAAACTGTGAAAAGAATACTCCCTCTCGGAAAGGATAAGTGAACGTGTAGTGATGCACTGATCATTGGTTTACCTGATAAAAAATACTTCTACAAACATTAAATTGGCATTAAGTAAACCTATTCTTGTGACGAATGGGGCAAGATTGACTATTCCTGTTGCTGTTTAGTACACACACTTTTAAAAGCTTGCAAGGGGTGGAAAACAACACGCTAATATCATATCTGCTGGCTATTTTTTTAATTGTGAGACACATGATGTGGTATAACATGCAAAGGTTTTGGTCATTGTTTTTTGTTGGTCCTGTCTAACTTTACTTTCTGCAGGAGGGTTTTGCAAACGGGTGTGATGATTCTGTTGGGATACCCAGCATCTTTTAGTCTTTTAATCTGGTTTTTAAACCTGACCTCACCCTTGTGCTAACATGACTTCTGAAGGGTGGCCTGAGTACATGTGGTATCAATTCCTCTTTCTACTAATTTTGAATGCCCACTATCAAAAGGCAGAACATTCTTAGCACTCCTGGGCTGATAGCACCAGCCAATACCCCAACAGCATCATCACACTTGTTTGTGAAACCCTCCTGCAGAAAGTAATGTTAAAGGAAGCAGGACCAAAAGAAAAAGAGAATGACCAATCACCTTTGCATGTCACACGGTACTATGTACATAAGATGTCTCACAATTTTAGGAAAAGAGCCAGCAGATATGACATTGTTGTTTTCCACCCCTTGCAAGCTTTCAAAAGTGCATGTACTTACAGCAACAGGAATAGTCAATCTTGCACCATTCGTCACTAGAATAGGTTTACTGAATGCCAATCTAATGTGTATAAGATACCGCTAACATGTGGAAAAGTAAACATAGGACAAACTGGGCAATGCTTCAATGATCAAGCAAGACAGCATGCTTTAAATGTTAAGAAGAGCTATAGTAGTCTCATGGCCGGACACCGTAAAGAATGTAAGTGTAGTCCTAGGTTTCATAAAACACTGTTTTTGAAAAAAAAGCAAGCAGAAAAATGAGAGATTTTAGAACTCTTTATCAGGAAGGCCAAGAATCAATGCATCAGTGCACCTTCACTTATCTTTTCCGAAAAAGAGTATTCTTTTCTCGGTTAAAATTATTTTGTCATGGTCACACATGTGTTGTTGCAGATGAGCCCTGGTCTTCTGCTCAGAATAAAAACGCTCGTAGCACCTTCAATAAAATTCAGTTGACAGCGCTCTTTCCTGTCCTTTTTGCGATAAGATTTTTATTACAGAAAGAATTTCATTTTCTTATAATTTAGGTATAATGATGAGTTTTCATTGTATCACAACATGGAGCAAATTGCATCTCAATACGGACAAAAATCACAATTTTGTGAAATTCGTGATATTTTCTCGTATATTTCAGCAGCTTGAGAGGTCTAAAGATATTTTTTCCTCAAAATATACCTTCTGTGGAGTAAATATTCACTGCTCAGATATTCATACAAAGTGCAATATTGCAATAAAAAATGCAAACATAACACATTTTGGCTTTATTCTTGGAAGCGAATGTGGCTAAAAAATTGCACTATTACTATTGAGCTTCAAATACCTTACAGAAGCACATTTACTTAACAGGTACACCGAACTTGCTTTAGAAAAAATAAGCGGTAGTTTTAAAACGAAATTTTCCACAAACAGCACACAGACGGCATTATGCCAGGAAGTTATAAGCCAGCCACATGAACAAAACTTTTTTTCTCACTGAAATATTCTAGCAGTTCACAGTTTTCAACGCAGTAAGTCGGCACTTTTTTTTTCAAATACAATTCAGATGGTCGCCAAAGTGGCTGGGACGTTTGGCATGGAATGGTCCAGCTATATTTAAGCAAAATAACTTACACAAATAACAATGTTTGTTCATCTACCATGACCACACTAGAAAAAGTTGTTCAAGCATTGTGACACTAAAATTTTCAGCGTCGTACTGCCTGAACAACTTCTTTGATAAACTCCAAACTCACGCCGAGAAAAATCCGCTCAATCACGGTGGTTGTTAAAGGCCTTGCGGCCGTAGACAATGTTGAAAATAAAAAAAAATCAACTCATCAGTGCTGTCACTCCTTCGTCATTACTGACACGGAAGATTTTTCGGTTATCCATGTGGAGGTTCAGGAAGTAGGCTTGCTCTAGACTGGGGCCGGGGGGTAGACTACGCAGGACGTCAGCGGCACCCTCTCATCCTGTAATAAGAGCAAATATGACTTCTCTTAAAAGGATGTTCGTGCTGTTCTGGCAGCACCATATATAAAGAATGTGTAGTGTGTATCCTTCGAAATGGCGTGTAATTGACATTACACTGAACTCGAAGCATACAACCCATACATTCTAATAATTTCGTATGATAAAGATAAGAGTTTTCCAGCATACAGCAAATTCCCGAAATGAGGTGAAGTGTAAGACTACAGCTCGAAAATGGCACTTACGAAAGCCTGAACTCACCTAAGAATCAAATTCCTTATAGGGTAGTGAGCCAGTGTGAAAAACAATTCCTGAAGTACAACGCTCAGAACATGTAACATTAATCATAATGCACAAGAAACTCACCTCTTCATGTACAAACAGTGAAGACATCTCTGCTTTCTCTTTTACATGAGAACAAATGATCTTGGGCGTAGCACTAGCGAAGAGGTCTGCAAAAAAAAAAGTAAAAGATTTACTGACTTTAATCACGCCTCTAACAATCTGAGGAATTATTACAAGTCACCAATCAGTGCAATTCAGACTACCTCTATAAGGGCATCAAAAATGAACAATTTTCTCGTTCTTTCTACCCTCACAAGATGCTCCGTCAATGGAATCTAATCCAAATTTGACACTGTGCTTCCTATTTGCCTGCTTTCTAGACGTAGGGCTGCGAACATGTGTTTTGTGCACCTAATCTAGCACAGAAATTCGTCATCTATATTTCAATCATCTTAATTCATTGTAATTTGATGAAAGATGTGATAGCTCGTCCAGTTTTTAAAGAGTTGCGGGCCTGCAATAGGCACTGCCTTGCACGTATGAAACTACTTCTTAAAAAAAAATCAAAGCTTGCTTTCAGAAAAAGCGTCTGGCATATTTCGACAACCAAGCCCATCCTCTGATGGCAATCAGGGGCACGCTATTAGCGATTATTGACTACGGGATTTACAAACGTAACCCGTGCCTAAATACTCAGTTAAACACAATCACGCAAGTAAGGGCGCTCGAACGCGGCAACGCGCGCGGACGCCGACTACGTGTTACAGAAGCACGTTGCACATTTGAGTATTAATAGAAATGTTATTACGATGTAGCCCAAAGCACATCTTAAAACAATATCAATCACTTTGTGCAGTGTAGAGACAATGTGCGATCAGCAACTAATCCCGCCCTTGTTAAGTGATCACATCACTCACTGTATGAGTGATGCAGGCACTTATACAACATCGCGCATAGCAGTGTGAACTCGTTAAGTCACACGTTTAATCGGGCATCTGCAACAGGCCCGCGAACGCATGCTGTTGTAAATGGCTGGCAGCCTACTTCGGCAGAGCTGCTGCAGGCGCCCAGCTAGCGCTGTATGATTACTACCTACGAAAACAGTACACTCACCGTTAACAGGCCCACGTTGTCCGTGTCCGCCACTCCATGAATATTCCTTAATCCGAGCGTCACTTCGAACACGGTGTCATGCGTGACCACCATTGAATATGCGCCTGTTCGCTAGAACACACACAGCGACCAAGACCCCAGACCAACGCAACGCATTTGAAAGACGATGAGACAGAGGGAGCAACGTTGAGAGAGAGAAAGAGGAGGCACTGGCGGCGGCGTGGCGGCGCCGCAGCTGTCCACGCAGGTGTTCGGTGGCGCAACTCTTCGCTTATCTACGCCGCCGTTGTGGGAGCAACGCTGGCCGGGGGGTGAGCGGGGGGGGGGGGAGGAGCGGGAAACCCGCCAAGGCGGCGCCGAAAGGCAAACGCTATGGCGCATACGGCGGACAGCCGTTCGGCGCGGAATGACTCCTTGTAAACGGCAACTCTCCTCCCAGCCAGTCGCACAGCGACGCAGATTATTTACCAGCCTCGGGTTCTTTGAGTATTTTGACGGAATGCGATTGCAGTGGGCGAAAAATAGTGAAGCAAAACTTGCGGAAAACAAAGTGCACCATGGAATGGCCAGAAACAATTATTTCGTCCTCGGTGGCATTAGCGGGAGAGCATCGCCACACCTTTTTCCAGAGGAATTTCTTTTCGCATTGTCTGTGTCTGGCTATTCCGCGTATGGTGCCGCAAACACTGAATGCGTAGTCGAAGCTGGAACAAATTAATCCACAGTCGCGGATGTTTATTACAAGGCTTGTCACGCACCACGAAACGTGCCGAGGTTGTTATAACAAACTTTTTGCTGACCACATGATCAGCACATAATTCCATATGGTTGCCCAATGAGCTAGCTAAGCACCTGTAGCAAAGGCAGGGTACGTTCTTGTTAAACGTTGTTAATATAAACGATGGTTGTGCATAAGTGCAGTGACAGCTTTCCGTGTGAATTGGTCATAACCCACGTTTTCGAGCGTAGAAGCGCCTCAGCGGACCTAATCAGCTACCACAGCAAGTTCGTAAGCAATGATTTGGTACGAAAGTGTGCAGATGTTTTCCATGTACTGAATAGTCCGTGTACAGTGCGTTGACCACCGCCATTTCTTAAGCCACCTCCCATATAGACTCCCAGTCTGAACAGGTGTGGGACCTTAAACACTAAGAAGCAGTGCCCCCCCCCGCACACACATACGAAATTTGAGGGCGCACGGGCTGATACACACGCATACTTATTCACAGGCGCACA
The DNA here is from genome assembly GCA_013436015.1 of Rhipicephalus annulatus. Lineage (NCBI taxonomy): Eukaryota > Metazoa > Arthropoda > Arachnida > Ixodida > Ixodidae > Rhipicephalus > Rhipicephalus annulatus. The sequence goes on along the minus strand of WOVY01016024.1, from coordinate 282,131 downwards.
CACATACACGTATACACACATACGGCAACACACACACGCGACCGTAAACGCACGCATGCATAGGCGTACACATGTGCACAGGCACGCTAACACAGGCACGGACTCGCACATACACGCGCACGCACACATGCACGGGTGTACACACAATCGCGCTTACACGCGAACACATGCGCAGGCTCACGCACACACACCCATACTCGGGCAACATTATGTTCCTGTATATAATCCACAGCAAACATGTCGCTTATAACCAACGCTAAGGAAAGCTTTAGTAGCATGGATTGCAGTTAATTGCCATTATAGATGAAACGCGATTTGCTTCTGCTGACATTCTGCTGTATTCGGAGAGCACCTTCACACATTCTAAGTCAATTAGGCCGTCATTTAACGCAAGGTCCACGTATTCGTGCAGTAGCTGCGCTGCTCAGCCGCCAATCCGAAGGTCGCGGGTTCGATGCCGGCCGTGGCAGTCGAATTAAGGCGGAGGCGAAAATGTGGAAGCCTTTGCACTGTGCGATATGAGCGCTCATTAAAGAACACCAAATGGTGAAAATCTGCAGCTTTCCACTACGACGACCCTCATAATCATATCGATGTTTTTGAGACGTAAAATCCCAAATATTATAATTATGTGTTCTTCTTATGCTGCATATTCCATCCGATGAATCGGCACCTACACCCTTCTCAGGCACAAAAGCACCCTTAGAGCCTATTTTAGGGTGCTATCGAGGCAAGCACCCAAACAAAAGGGTGCTTTTTTTTCAATCGACCATTTATGGGTGTTAAAGGGTGTTGCAAAGGGTGCTTTCTCGTAAAAGCACCCTTTTTACACCCTTTTGGGTGCAAAAATTTTTACTGTGAGGGAGTTGAGGACGGTGTCTGTGATGTGATTACGCCGGCCGCAGCTGCACTCTCGGTGAGAGCGGGAAGCGAATCTAAGCGAGCGATAAGGTAAGTGAGAGCCATATTAACGACACGGATACTTTCAGTGAGCTGTTGGTTTTGAGTTGTTTGCTCCCTAGACATTCTGTCGAATAAAATTTCTAGCCTCTAAATTCGATCATTGATTTGTGAGACGTTCGGGTCTGCGGTGGTAATTACGGCTGTTGGTTCAGCAGCCTTACGTTTCCTTCCCCTGACCGCGTCTACGTCCATTGTGGCAGTGTTTTCATTTAGCACGGCATGCCCCGCCGCGGTGGTCTAGTGGCTAAGGTACTCGGCTGCTGACCCGCAGGTCGCGGGTTCAAATCCCGGCTGCGGCGGCTGCATTTCCGATGGAGGCGGAAATGTCGAGGCCCGTGTGCTCAGATTTGGGTGCACGTTAAAGAACCCCAGGTGGTCAAAATTTCCGGAGCCCTCCACTACGGCGTCTCTCATAATCATATGGTGGTTTTGGGACGTTAAACCCCACAAATCAATCAATTTAGCACGGCACAGGCCACGATCTATTCTGTACTGTTCGTAATAGTGGCGCTAGCGGTCACTTGCTTGCCTTTCAATCGTTTATTTTATCATTAGCGGCAGCCAATTGTTGTTGCAATAGTATGACCTGTTCTGCCAACTTCCTCACCTGTTGGTTTTCGAAGGGTTGTGTCTGCTGCTGTCACTGCTTGTCCGTCTGCCAAGCAACACTCTTTGCATGTGGGATGGCCGGAAGTCTGTTGTGGTGATCCCGGGTCTTTGACGGGGCCCGCTCCCGATTCCCGTCCGGTAGCACTGGTGCTCCTTTCCCCGAGCGGCGGGAAAGATTCTTGACAGTTCTTAATGACGGTAGTAGTACCCTCGGTCTGAGAGTCGGAAAGGTGCTGAGTTGCTTTGTTGGTGCTCTTGTCGTTTCCTGGAAGCTTTTTTTTGAGGCACCGGTATTTACAGTTGCGACTGCCGGTTAGGTGGCCACCTTTATAAACGACGCATTGGGCAGGGCAAGCGAGTTTTTCGGTGTCGGTAGGTTGTGGGTCGCTTTCGCCACAACGACAACAGTTATCTTGTTTCGGCCTTGGACACACGTCAGTCCTATGACCAGTTTGTCTGCAATTGAAGCACGCCTCTACCCGTTCTCTGAAGGAAAATATCAAGAGCGGGAAATCAAGGTAGCGGACATGCTCGGGTAGGGTATAACCAGCGATGGTTAAGACGAAATGTCTGGTCTTTCCCAGTCGCCGAGCGCTTACGATGTCGATAGTTGGATTGCGGGCGCGAAGCTCGTTGAAAATCTGGCCATCACTTTCGAAGCTGTGCGCATTGAATATTATGCCTCTAACCGAGTGGTCGGGTGCAGGGCGTACACAGCCAATGGCACAGGACTGGTCGGCAATTTTCACTGTGGTAATCTTAAGGTAAGCCATTGCATGGCTCACATCAGGCGTGCTGACAGTGATAGTGTTGTTGGTCGGGCAAATACGCATCTGGTCGGTATGAAAGACTGTGGGTAAGTGGAATCTGGCAGTGGCGCATAAGGCTTCAGAGAGGCGGGATGGTCCCAGATCGGCTAGGTGTGAAGAACCCTGTGGTCGCAGGACTATTTTGCAGTCTTCAGGTGGTAACCATGGCAGTGGGCGTCGTTTTAGAGCGGGCGGTGGTCGTGCACGGCAAGGAGTCGGCCTGCTGCGTTGGGTGTCGGTGGTCACATTGTCGGCCGCGTCTGAGCTGAGCTCGGGATTAGGACGGCGATATCGGCGTTGCCTGGCCAACGCAGTATGTGACCACGATCCGTCATTAAGTTCTTCATCAGTTATTGGGGTTCCTGTTACGACAACTTCCATTTTCCTGTCTGAGACGCGCTCTGGAAGCGAACGCTGCCAGAGAAAGGCGGCGTCTTGGCACATAGAAGTGTGGCAGCTTGAGCTAGTTGGTATGGCATGACGATAGTTATAGCGCGAGAACAAAACGATGACACAGAGACAAAAAGTCACAGATACAAGATAAAAGATGACACAGATACAAGAAAATTTTTGGGGAATTGAACTTCCAATTAAAACCTGGCATCAGTGCGCGAGATTTTCTCGACCTGGTTTTGCTGTACTTTACTTTTATACTTTACTTTTATTCAATGGAATGATTGCATTTATCTGCAGAAAAAGGTTGTTTCAATAGGCTAACGCATAGCTCTACTCAGTGATCTCCCATTGGCAAAAAAGGGCAAAAAACTTAAGGAAAAGTTAGAAGGCTCGCATGTCGTCAAAGTATTCAGATACGTAGGTGATTTCTTGGTTCTTCTAAATTGTAATTCTTCTTCGTCCCACTCGTTTGCGACTCAAACGATAGGTGTGTTCGAAGATTGTTTAAAGCCTCTTGTGTTGACACATGAAATGCCCGAGAATGACAAGTGACGCTTTTTGGATTTGAGACTGGTATTTAGCTCACAGCACATCTGTTGATGTTATGAACCACGTGCGCAGAAACCTCTACTTCCTTTTTCTTCAGCTCAAAGCAAATTAGTTAAGTGAGGCATAGCACGAACATGTCTTGAGAATGCCTTAAATAGGTCGGGCGCCCACAATATCTCTGCGAGCGTCAAAGCTCAAGTTGCCCGGCTTAAGGATTCGGTTTCCCCGAGCTGAGACTATCCTGCTGACTAATAAGGCAGAGCAGAGAAAGCGACAGAATCCGAGCAACACGGATACAGAACGTGAAAGAATAGCGGTGATTCCATACAAACACCAGATATCACACAGGCTCAAGAAAATCGGAAAACGTGTTGAAGTTCGTGTCCTTTTCTCGTTACTGTTCAAATTAATCAGCCTCACCAAATCTATAAACCCCCTGAAAACGCAGTCAACAACGGAATGCAGAGTTCAACATAGAAAAAGGTATGCGGCATGCCCCCGCGAAGCTGTCTATAGGACCCCGCCTTTCATGCGGTGCTGGTTATGTCAGAACGACCGGAAGGTGTTTAAGCGATCGGCTGAGGGAACGCGCTAACAATGCTAGAAACGAGAAAGATGGTTTTCTTGCTCAACACTGCACTGAGTGCAATAGTGTGCCCCTTTTAAAGGACGCCACGACGCCGTACAAGCATAAAGATGAGCGCACCCGAGTCATTGTCGAGGCCGCGCAGATGACACGCCAACAGGTGCCTTGCATTAGCAAGCCCTCCGTGTCCCTGTCCGAGAAGGAACTAAGGTTCCTCGAAGGTTTCGGTGCGCGCAAGTAGTTATATTATCTTTACTTTTCTGTTTTGTTTTTTTACAGATTTGTTTTGCCATTTCTCTGTGCATTCGTTTTTTTGTTTTTTTTTTCTCTTACTCACGTTCTTCTCTTGGTTGCATATGGTTTTTGTCGCATGGTTACTGTCCCCTCTATATATTTTCGCGCTCTGCGCAATAAAATAAAAGTTAGCGCTCGTGTCTTTTGTGTCTTTCTTGTATCTGTGTCATCGTTTCGTTCTCGCGCTATAACTATCGTCAGACTTCTTGTCGCAACGACGCCAGAGTTAGGGTAAGCACGGCGGCCTAGCGTACTCGCGCATGGTGCGTTGTGTTCACAGCAGCAAATTAACGACTTGCAGGTGTGAAGTGGTGATTTCCAGCGGTGCCTGGTGTCGTCTTGGAGCGTTGGGTCGCTTTTCAGACATATAAAAGGGAACTTGTGGCGATGCAGCAAGGTGAAAATGCAGAGTCCATGCGAAACGTGTCCGTGAGCTCTGGCGATCACAGTGCCTCTGAGGTGGTGCAACTTCCGCCGTGAAGACCAGATTGCATGTAAAGTCCTGCTAAGGATAGTTGCCTACTGTATTTATTGTAAATAAAACGAAGCGGTTTCCTCGGAATATCCTCTTTGCGATTGATCTTCATTTTGGTGTATGAATCCCGGACCACATCTGTGTACTCGAGTAATTGTCTGACAGGTGGTAAAACAGGTGGTTTATACAAAGCCTTCTTTGAATTTATACGCGAAAACAGTCTGGATCGGTTGGTGAGAGAACCTTCCCGTAATGTGGACACTGGTGACATGCTTGAATTTTTACTTTGTGATGCACTGAATATTATTTCAGACATATGTTCTTTGCCTCGCATAAGTGATCATAAGGTTATTGTGGTCGATGCTACATTTCGAAATGTGTGTGTATAAAAAAAACTCCTAAAACAGTGTATAAACAGGGCTAACTACGCTGCACTAAATGTAGCTCTTGAATCTAATTTCCTACTTTTGACCCATTGAAAGTTGAATTGAATGGTCAAGAGTTTTCGGGAGTACTTAAAGAGAAGCTTTCTGAACTTCGTGCTAAATTTGTTCCCGTTCGAACATTGCCTTCCAAATGTTCAAAAGATAAACCGTAGTTTATTACGCAACTCAGTTCTTTATTAAGAAAAGTCAGAAAAATCTATCGGCTTAGGAAGACTCAGCAATCGGATAGTCGCTACATACAGCTCGCTGAGTTAAAGCGTTGTTTTAGAAAGGTCACTGGATCAGCCAAACAAATATACTTCGCCAATTTAGGCCAGAGGCTGGTAGACGATTCGAATTTTGGAAATATGTTAAAAAAAGGATAAGGAGGACACTTCTGTTCCAACATTGCACTGGTCCAACAGAATTATTATTGGTGATCCAAGTAAGGTCAAAATTTTTGTTAATTACTCTTCATTGGTATTTCAGTCTGATTTTTCAGGTGCTAGTGCAGTTACAACTGCTGATTTTTGTGTCCAAGTCGACAAAATGTCTGCGGTTGCGTTTATGCGATGGTAGACGAGAGATTATTGCAACGCTCGAAACACACAAAAGCGAGTGGTGCGGATGATATCCCGGCATTGTTTCTTATTAACTGTTCGGTCACTCTGTGTTTTTATATTTGTCGTTTATTACAGCATTTCTTAAATGACGGCATTGTTCCTGGGGACTAAAAGTTGGCCCGCGTGGTACCAGTTCATTGAAGTGGACAGAGGGACAGGGTTGAGAATTAGAGGCCAGTGTCGTTAACTAGCATTGTATGCAAAGTTATGAAACATGTGAATTATAGCAGAATCATGTCTCATCTCGTTGTCAATACTTTAATTTTAGCAAGTCGGGACACCCTCTCCTAAAATGCCCATTAGAAACGCCATCTCGCCGGCCCAATACGCACCCTCTGATGACCATAAAATGGCGGTCGACGGCGATGAATAGCTCATTTTTCCTCCATGCCGTAACACTCTGGAATGCGCTGCCAGATAATATTGTTTCTAGCAGGGACCTCTGAACATTTCACGAAAAACTAACTCTTTTCCGAAATCTATATGCGATTTTCTAACAGCACATTAACTCTTGCGTATATAGTTGTTTTACTGTACTTCCAGAACTTATTTATCGCCTATAATTTTTTTGTTTTGTTATGCGTGTCATTTCCACTTGTGTTCTTTATTTGCTTATTGATTTTAATCAGTGTGCACTCTCATATTGTTACATTGCTTAGAAACTTGCAACCTGGTTGTACACCCGCCCCCCCTTATGTGATGCCTTCGGGCCCTTAAGGTTGAATAAATGAAATGAAATAAAACCTTATTTACCCTAGTCAGCACGGGTTCCAGCAGGGCTCTTCTTGTACGACGCAACTGGTAGAATTTACTCATGACCTTGCCTCAGCTATCGACAAGCAGCAAAGTGTTGAAGGTACATTTCTGGATTTCAGAAAAACGTTAAACCCCACAAATCAATCAATCAATGGATTTCAGAAAAGCTTTTGATGTTGTCACGCATAGTTTCTTGATCGCTAAACTTCGATATTACAAATTGTATGATAGGGTTATTGCTTGGACAGCTGAGTATCTTCTCTAAAAGCAGATGATTGTGGATATGAACGGTTGTTCCTCTACATATGTTGCTGTGACCTCTGGTGCACCACAGGGATCAGTCTTAGGTGTGCTTTCATTTTTGTTATTCATAAATGACATCACTTTTGGTATCACATCATCATTTAGAATGCTTGCAGATGACTGTATAGTATATAGGGCCATCTGTAGCGACTTTGACAAACAAGCACCGCAAAACAACTTATATTTCATTGCCACATGGTGTGATCATTGGAAAATGTCGTTCAATGTGAAAAAAAGCGTCCACATCACCTTTACAAGGAAACTCTCGCACTGCAGAAATCATTGCACAATCACTAATGCAAATCTTCAATATGTGACGGATTATAAACATCGAGGCGTTTTTTTTTACTGCTGATTTGAGGTGGAATAAACAGGGCACTTACGTTAGAAACAAGGTGGTTGGAACAGTAAGTATTCTGAATTGTAACTTCAGTAGTTTATCGCAAAAACTTGGAGAACAGCTCTATTTTACACACGTCCACAGTATACTGGAGTATGCGTGTGCTGGGACGCATATACTAAGGAACTTACAGATAAACTTGAAGAAGTGCAAACTAGAGCAATTCTGTTTGTCCTTAGAAATTACGACTGGATGCTTAGTGTGACAGAGAGCAGGAAAACATTAAACTGGGGTCTTCTTGAAAACCGTCGTCGAATGCTAAAATTAAAATTATTTCATAGCATTTATCATTCGAGAACCGGGATCATCGGGCAATTGTATTTTCACCCACCCAACTATGGTTCTCAAAGACGTGATCATCATTTAAAAATACGGGAGATTCCTTTTGGGGGTGACGCTTTTCGCTACTCTTTCTTTGTCCGCACTATAAGAGAATGGAACATTGTGCCACCGGAAGCAGTCTGTGTTGATTCAAGTGATGTTTTTTTATGCTTTATGAATGTTTTTATGTGTTTGATTAAACGCACTGTACCCTTCCTGCTGTGTTGCCTTATCGGAGTAGTTAACTAATAAATAAATAAAATAAATAAATAATAAAGGTATGAGGGACGTTTATTCAACTAATTTAGTATTACTGTTACAATGTTTCTATCGATGCCTGAGAAACCAGAGCCATTTCCAAGCATTAGCTACAATATTTGTTATGTGCATGTTCTAGTTTGACGCTAAATTAATAGTTGAGTCCAAGTATTTGCATGATCAACACGGGTGACTAGGTTACTTATCACATTGTACACGTAGAGAAATGGGGATTTTTTACGTGCTATTGTCAGCTGAGCGCCTTTCGCAGAATTCAAGGTCATCTCTCACATTTTACACGATTTAGTTATAGTCAATAAATAGTTGTTTAATGTGGCCCGGTCATCAATAACCTCATGATTGTTGTAGACAATGCAGTCATCTGAAAAGAAGCGGCTGCGTACAGAAGTATCAAAAGCCATCAGATAAATAAAAAAAAGAAGGGGCCCAAAGACCAATCCTTGAGATACACCGGAAAGCGGTAGTGCTGTTTTAGACTTTAGTTTTGCTATTTGGACGTATTGATGTCAGTTCGACAGATAACAGTCTAACCACTTTACAATTTGATTGTTCTCTAAAGGCTTCTAAAGTTCATCATTACATTAGAATGAAACACACGGTCAAAAGCTTGTTGAAAATCGAGAAAGATTGCATATATTTAAGTCCCTTTGTCAAGCGTTGCGATAAATTCATTGAGAATATGCAGCAGTTGTGTCACCGTCGACAGGCCTCGGCGAAAATTGTTTTTTGTGGATATGAACGGTTGTTCCTCTACATATGTTGCTGTGACCTCTGGTGCACCACAGGGATCAGTCTTAGGTGTGCTTTCATTTTTGTTATTCATAAATGACATCACTTTTGGTATCACATCATCATTTAGAATGCTTGCAGATGACTGTATAGTATATAGGGCCATCTGTAGCGACTTTGACAAACAAGCACCGCAAAACAACTTATATTTCATTGCCACATGGTGTGATCATTGGAAAATGTCGTTCAATGTGAAAAAAAGCGTCCACATCACCTTTACAAGGAAACTCTCGCACTGCAGAAATCATTGCACAATCACTAACGCAAATCTTCAATATGTGACGGATTATAAACATCGAGGCGTTTTTTTTACTGCTGATTTGAGGTGGAATAAACAGGGCACTTACGTTAGAAACAAGGTGGTTCGAACAGTAAGTATTCTGAATTGTAACTTCAGTAGTTTATCGCAAAAACTTGGAGAACAGCTCTATTTTACACACGTCCACAGTATACTGGAGTATGCGTGTGCTGGGACGCATATACTAAGGAACTTACAGATAAACTTGAAGAAGTGCAAACTAGAGCAATTCTGTTTGTCCTTAGAAATTACGACTGGATGCTTAGTGTGACAGAGAGCAGGAAAACATTAAACTGGGGTCTTCTTGAAAACCGTCGTCGAATGCTAAAATTAAAATTATTTCATAGCATTTATCATTCGAGAACCGGGATCATCGGGCAATTGTATTTTCACCCACCCAACTATGGTTCTCAAAGACGTGATCATCATTTAAAAATACGGGAGATTCCTTTTGGGGGTGACGCTTTTCGCTACTCTTTCTTTGTCCGCACTATAAGAGAATGGAACATTGTGCCACCGGAAGCAGTCTGTGTTGATTCAAGTGATGTTTTTTTATGCTTTATGAATGTTTTTATGTGTTTGATTAAACGTACTGTACCCTTCCTGCTGTGTTGCCTTATCGGAGTAGTTAACTAATAAATAAATAAAATAAATAAATAATAAAGGTATGAGGGACGTTTATTCAACTAATTTAGTATTACTGTTACAATGTTTCTATCGATGCCTGAGAAACCAGAGCCATTTCCAAGCATTAGCTACAATATTTGTTATGTGCATGTTCTAGTTTGACGCTAAATTAATAGTTGAGTCCAAGTATTTGCAATGATCAACACGGGTGACTAGGTTACTTATCACATTGTACACGTAGAGAAATGGGGATTTTTTACGTGCTATTGTCAGCTGAGCGCCTTTCGCAGAATTCAAGGTCATCTCTCACATTTTACACGATTTAGTTATAGTCAATAAATAGTTGTTTAATGTGGCCCGGTCATCAATAACCTCATGATTGTTGTAGACAATGCAGTCATCTGAAAAGAAGCGGCTGCGTACAGAAGTATCAAAAGCCATCAGATAAATAAAAAAAAGAAGGGGCCCAAAGACCAATCCTTGAGATACACCGGAAAGCGGTAGTGCTGTTTTAGACTTTAGTTTTGCTATTTGGACGTATTGATGTCAGTTCGACAGATAACAGTCTAACCACTTTACAATTTGATTGTTCTCTAAAGGCTTCTAAAGTTCATCATTACATTAGAATGAAACACACGGTCAAAAGCTTGTTGAAAATCGAGAAAGATTGCATATATTTAACTCCCTTTGTCAAGCGTTGCGATAAATTCATTGAGAATATGCAGCAGTTGTGTCACCGTCGACAGGCCTCGGCGAAAATTGTTTTTTGTGGATATGAACGGTTGTTCCTCTACATATGTTGCTGTGACCTCTGGTGCACCACAGGGATCAGTCTTAGGTGTGCTTTCATTTTTGTTATTCATAAATGACATCACTTTTGGTATCACATCATCATTTAGAATGCTTGCAGATGACTGTATAGTATATAGGGCCATCTGTAGCGACTTTGACAAACAAGCACCGCAAAACAACTTATATTTCATTGCCACATGGTGTGATCATTGGAAAATGTCGTTCAATGTGAAAAAAAGCGTCCACATCACCTTTACAAGGAAACTCTCGCACTGCAGAAATCATTGCACAATCACTAACGCAAATCTTCAATATGTGACGGATTATAAACATCGAGGCGTTTTTTTTACTGCTGATTTGAGGTGGAATAAACAGGGCACTTACGTTAGAAACAAGGTGGTTCGAACAGTAAGTATTCTGAATTGTAACTTCAGTAGTTTATCGCAAAAACTTGGAGAACAGCTCTATTTTACACACGTCCACAGTATACTGGAGTATGCGTGTGCTGGGACGCATATACTAAGGAACTTACAGATAAACTTGAAGAAGTGCAAACTAGAGCAATTCTGTTTGTCCTTAGAAATTACGACTGGATGCTTAGTGTGACAGAGAGCAGGAAAACATTAAACTGGGGTCTTCTTGAAAACCGTCGTCGAATGCTAAAATTAAAATTATTTCATAGCATTTATCATTCGAGAACCGGGATCATCGGGCAATTGTATTTTCACCCACCCAACTATGGTTCTCAAAGACGTGATCATCATTTAAAAATACGGGAGATTCCTTTTGGGGGTGACGCTTTTCGCTACTCTTTCTTTGTCCGCACTATAAGAGAATGGAACATTGTGCCACCGGAAGCAGTCTGTGTTGATTCAAGTGATGTTTTTTTATGCTTTATGAATGTTTTTATGTGTTTGATTAAACGTACTGTACCCTTCCTGCTGTGTTGCCTTATCGGAGTAGTTAACTAATAAATAAATAAAATAAATAAATAATAAAGGTATGAGGGACGTTTATTCAACTAATTTAGTATTACTGTTACAATGTTTCTATCGATGCCTGAGAAACCAGAGCCATTTCCAAGCATTAGCTACAATATTTGTTATGTGCATGTTCTAGTTTGACGCTAAATTAATAGTTGAGTCCAAGTATTTGCAATGATCAACACGGGTGACTAGGTTACTTATCACATTGTACACGTAGAGAAATGGGGATTTTTTACGTGCTATTGTCAGCTGAGCGCCTTTCGCAGAATTCAAGGTCATCTCTCACATTTTACACGATTTAGTTATAGTCAATAAATAGTTGTTTAATGTGGCCCGGTCATCAATAACCTCATGATTGTTGTAGACAATGCAGTCATCTGAAAAGAAGCGGCTGCGTACAGAAGTATCAAAAGCCATCAGATAAATAAAAAAAAGAAGGGGCCCAAAGACCAATCCTTGAGATACACCGGAAAGCGGTAGTGCTGTTTTAGACTTTAGTTTTGCTATTTGGACGTATTGATGTCAGTTCGACAGATAACAGTCTAACCACTTTACAATTTGATTGTTCTCTAAAGGCTTCTAAAGTTCATCATTACATTAGAATGAAACACACGGTCAAAAGCTTGTTGAAAATCGAGAAAGATTGCATATATTTAACTCCCTTTGTCAAGCGTTGCGATAAATTCATTGAGAATATGCAGCAGTTGTGTCACCGTCGACAGGCCTCGGCGAAAATTGTTTTTTGTGGATATGAACGGTTGTTCCTCTACATATGTTGCTGTGACCTCTGGTGCACCACAGGGATCAGTCTTAGGTGTGCTTTCATTTTTGTTATTCATAAATGACATCACTTTTGGTATCACATCATCATTTAGAATGCTTGCAGATGACTGTATAGTATATAGGGCCATCTGTAGCGACTTTGACAAACAAGCACCGCAAAACAACTTATATTTCATTGCCACATGGTGTGATCATTGGAAAATGTCGTTCAATGTGAAAAAAAGCGTCCACATCACCTTTACAAGGAAACTCTCGCACTGCAGAAATCATTGCACAATCACTAACGCAAATCTTCAATATGTGACGGATTATAAACATCGAGGCGTTTTTTTTACTGCTGATTTGAGGTGGAATAAACAGGGCACTTACGTTAGAAACAAGGTGGTTCGAACAGTAAGTATTCTGAATTGTAACTTCAGTAGTTTATCGCAAAAACTTGGAGAACAGCTCTATTTTACACACGTCCACAGTATACTGGAGTATGCGTGTGCTGGGACGCATATACTAAGGAACTTACAGATAAACTTGAAGAAGTGCAAACTAGAGCAATTCTGTTTGTCCTTAGAAATTACGACTGGATGCTTAGTGTGACAGAGAGCAGGAAAACATTAAACTGGGGTCTTCTTGAAAACCGTCGTCGAATGCTAAAATTAAAATTATTTCATAGCATTTATCATTCGAGAACCGGGATCATCGGGCAATTGTATTTTCACCCACCCAACTATGGTTCTCAAAGACGTGATCATCATTTAAAAATACGGGAGATTCCTTTTGGGGGTGACGCTTTTCGCTACTCTTTCTTTGTCCGCACTATAAGAGAATGGAACATTGTGCCACCGGAAGCAGTCTGTGTTGATTCAAGTGATGTTTTTTATGCTTTATGAATGTTTTTATGTGTTTGATTAAACGTACTGTACCCTTCCTGCTGTGTTGCCTTATCGGAGTAGTTAACTAATAAATAAATAAAATAAATAAATAATAAAGGTATGAGGGACGTTTATTCAACTAATTTAGTATTACTGTTACAATGTTTCTATCGATGCCTGAGAAACCAGAGCCATTTCCAAGCATTAGCTACAATATTTGTTATGTGCATGTTCTAGTTTGACGCTAAATTAATAGTTGAGTCCAAGTATTTGCAATGATCAACACGGGTGACTAGGTTACTTATCACATTGTACACGTAGAGAAATGGGGATTTTTTACGTGCTATTGTCAGCTGAGCGCCTTTCGCAGAATTCAAGGTCATCTCTCACATTTTACACGATTTAGTTATAGTCAATAAATAGTTGTTTAATGTGGCCCGGTCATCAATAACCTCATGATTGTTGTAGACAATGCAGTCATCTGAAAAGAAGCGGCTGCGTACAGAAGTATCAAAAGACATCAGATAAATAAAAAAAGAAGGGGCCCAAAGACCAATCCTTGAGATACACCGGAAAGCGGTAGTGCTGTTTTAGACTTTAGTTTTGCTATTTGGACGTATTGATGTCAGTTCGACAGATAACAGTCTAACCACTTTACAATTTGATTGTTCTCTAAAGGCTTCTAAAGTTCATCATTACATTAGAATGAAACACACGGTCAAAAGCTTGTTGAAAATCGAGAAAGATTGCATATATTTAACTCCCTTTGTCAAGCGTTGCGATAAATTCATTGAGAATATGCAGCAGTTGTGTCACCGTCGACAGGCCTCGGCGGAAATTGTTTTGGCCCCTCTGCTCACTAAGAATTTATCACTTTCCAAAAACGAGCTCACGTGCCCAAAAATAAAGTGTTCGAGTACCTTCCTGGTAGGGCATAATAGTGAATTATGCCTACAGTTTATCAAAGAATGCTTATCACCAGATTTGTGGATTGGTACCTACCGTGTCATTTTACAATCTGCAAGAACTTCCCCCTTATTCAGGCTTGCACTAAATATAGCAAAGAGATATTTTGTGCCATTCAGTGTATCTGTGAAAAAAACTCTTTGGGATGCCATTTGGTCCAGATTAATTCTTTGTGTTAAGGTGAAGAAGTGCTACAGAATGCCCTGTTCACCTAAAACTAGGACAGGTATATCTAGGCCTCTGCCACTGAAATTGACAACCGTTTTTGTGCTACACAAAAATACACTAGAAAATTGGTCAATAAACGCTTGTGCTATTATACATGGATCCATACTCTTAGAGTCATGCAGGCAAAGTTAATTCACAAGGCCTTTCTTATCAGTAAGATACACCCAAAGCTTTTGTGAATCGGTATCAAGAAAGTTCTACATTCAGGCATTAAAATTGATACTTTCATGTTCTAATTTTTTGGCATATTTCACCGCAAAGATGCTGCAAGCAGTGCTTTTTGTGTAGACTGCCCTTTGTAAACATTTCACGCGACGTTTCAGTTGAATAGTTTCGCGGGCAATTAAGGGATTGGGGCGGCTTTCTTTGCGAGTTTTAAGAGATACATATTCTTTTAGAAACTTAATAAAAGTATGCTTGAAATGCAGACGTAAGTAATCGCCACCTGATATACCACCTTTGAATATTTCATCTTGATTATCATAGTTCAGCTCAACAATGTCTAAAACACTATAGCGTCGTCCGCGTGGTTAAAGTGAAAAATAGTTTTTGTGCCACGTCTTTTGGGCCATCTGAGGTTGATGCTAAAAAGTATCATGTTGTGATCGTATAGTGATTTGATATTGCAAGCAGAATATTTACTGAGAATCCAAGGCGGCTAATCGTGTCAGAAAGAAAAGGTTAAGGCGCGAACTTGTAGCTGCGGTTTGCCTAGTTATTATATTCACCACTTGTTTCAAATCATAGGAAAACGCAATATCGAAAAGAAGATCTGAATGTCGACTGGGAAGATGAGTGCACAAAATATTCCAGTTATTATTCAACAATTTTAAATTACCGCCCTAATAATGTGGGTATAGCGTTTGCAATGTTCACCAAGGAAGTCGTGCAGCGATTCCAACAATGAATATTCAGTGTTAAGGGGCCTGTGGAACACACTGATAAGAATACCGAGATTGGAAACGTGGATGATTATCTACGTGCAAAGTTTCAACCCTCGTAGTGTGACGTAGTACGGAATATTGAAAACATTTTTAGAGGCGAAGCTTTTTAAGGCGTGAGACTGTACATCCTCCGATGTATGTAGCTGTCAGTGGCCACCTTTGGTTTAGCTCTTGCAGTGTTTAACAGACGGTGGTACTTGTAGTTGATGAGTTTAAAACTAGATGGCTGTACTTGTAGTTGATAATGAAACATGCGAGACGTAAAATAGAAATGTCACATATGGTGCGTGTCATGGCTGGAGGGCAATCGTTCGGCGACGCACGCTAGGGGAGCATTCCAATAAAAATTGTTTGCTCTTGGCGCATGCTTGGAGTCGCCGGATGGACAAGGCTGCAGAGCAGTGAGCGTGCAAAGCGGTGGCAGCGCGCGCTCGAATACGGAATCCCGATGTGCGAGCCCGCGAGACAGAAGCGCGCCGAGAAGCTGTGCGACGCCGCCGCCAAGATCCTTCCGTACGAGAGCGGAAAGTCC
Organism: Rhipicephalus annulatus; assembly: GCA_013436015.1. Classification (NCBI taxonomy): domain Eukaryota; kingdom Metazoa; phylum Arthropoda; class Arachnida; order Ixodida; family Ixodidae; genus Rhipicephalus; species Rhipicephalus annulatus. The sequence goes on along the minus strand of WOVY01016024.1, from coordinate 266,532 downwards.
AAGCGGCACGGCACACACACACAGCGTTTCTCACGTCTTCAAATGATGATTGCCTGCGAGAAATACACGGAAGATTCACGGTTTATCGATGACTCCCTCCGGAGCTTCACCCACTCATCATCATTCACCCCATGGATATGCTGTGATTTTTTGTTACCATTGCGACCCATCCCGCTCTGGTACAGTGATCCCAACGAACCAGTTCATGCAAATGCGGTATGATATCGCTGCAAACACGCTCTCATGAAGCCAAGTTTCGGTGAGAATAGAAATATCTAGATCATAGACCTGAAGAAACCCTTCAAATTCGTCGCACTAGGAAGCCTTCATGTGCGTGAGTCTTCATGTTTGAGGGTAGCCTCCACTTGCCGCCACTCACTAAAACACAATGTTGCTTGTCCTGGTTTCTATGCCTACAAGCGCCACGTTGGTTCTCGCAGCCAGCCGTTCCTGCTGCGCTGCACTGCACCAGCTTCATTTGCGCGAGTGTGCAAGCTGCGGTATGCGATGCGTTTGACTACACCTACAAGACCTTTCGAGTGTAAATGCCAGGGTGCTGCGTGCCACATTGTGAAACTATCTGAAGACTCTGCCGCTTACCAAATTGATCTAGCCAACGGAAACGCTGGATTACCCAAGTGAAGTGAGATTTCTTGGAGCCGAGTACTTTCTCCCGTGTTTGTGAGGTGACTACCCGTTGTATTACGAGTGGATTAAGAATATCGCTGCATAGTTCGTGAAATGGCTGGCTTATTCATGCGACGGAAAAGAGTTTGAGCAAAGTAAACACAACTTGCACTTTAAAAAAATAGGTCAGGCTTCGTTCGGCTACGCCAGCTTATGCAAGTGACAGCTGGTTAACTTGAATATGCTTGTTTATCCTCGTAGTTGAAGCGCAGTTCACCAATCGAATGATTTACCAAGGTGAACATGTGGCCTTGCATGCATCCACTATCTGTGTTTCATCGGTTTCCAAAGCCGTCGCCACATTCGTCACGGAAAACGCCAGGACCGTAAACCACCAACAGACGCTCGCGCTCGAGTCCTCAATTGCTGGCAGATGTTCGCCTGTTCATTTGATATGGTGAACTCAGTTTTAAATGCGAAGCATTTTTTAGCGAACTTCGGCGACTTTGAGGGTATCTATCTATCTATCTATCTATCTATCTATCTATCTATCTATCTATCTATCTATCTATCTATCTATCTATCTATCTGTCTATCTATCTATCTATCTATCTATATATCTATCTATCCGCCTACGAATTTTAGAGCTCCTGGTCGTTTCAACAATGGTATCGATACCAAACTTGGTATGGCAAACATGACTGTACGAACATATTTGACTAGTCATACCATGAAAACTATGACATGTTTGTCATTATTGTCAAGATTTACGCTTCTTGATAAAGCAGTTCTTGTGGTGGTTTTGTGCACATGGCATGTTGCAAAACTGGTATGGTATGGCATGACAACATGACGAACACAAGCGAGACCCTGACATGAAAATCATGACATGCGTGTCACGTAAGAACATGACTACAACCCACGCTCATGGTGCGCTCAAGGCCCTTTCGCTAGCATGACTTATACCAAATTTGGTATAACAGAACATGAATGGATGACGAAGATATGTGCCTGGTGGAAACATGATAATGATGAGATGCGTCTTATGTAACAACAAGGCTACACGTCATGCTCATGATGCACTGGCAGCCGTTTCACTAGCTTTACTTATACCAAATTCGGTATTACGGGATGTGAATTGATTATGAAGGTGTGATACTTGTGCAGACAAGATAAACATGAGATGCGTGTCATGTAACAACATGACTACGTGCTACGCTCAAGATGCGCTCGCGGCCCTTTTGCTAGCTTCACATGTGCTAAACTCTGTATTACTGGAGGCGAACGGACGACATAGGTTAATGACACATCCGAACATGATAATCACGACATGCGTGTCATGTAACAACATGACTACACGCCACACTCATGATGTGCTCGTGGCCGTATCGCTAAGTTCACATATGCCAAATTTGGTATTACGTGACGCCAATGGAGTACGAAGGCATGTGACTGGTGCAAACAAGATAATCATGTAATGCGTGTCATGGGAGAACTTAAAATATGCCACAGTCAAGGCGCCATTACATTTTGACGGTACGCGGTGCGCGTGCTCGCCGGCGCTCATTTCGTCGCGCCACGTCGGCGTTGGCATGCCACGCGCCCGTCCAGCTATATTGTAACGCGGACTGGAAGAGCGAGGAAGATGAGGAGATCGGACGCTCGAGCGATGGTGATTCGGCAGTGGCGGTAGCGCGCTGACACTTTTCAGTGTAAATAAACCCATCACATCTGTAACAGCTTTCATGGAGGTGCTGGGTGACTTGCCATCTTGGACCCCGCAGCAGAAGTTCTTCGAAGAAGTAGACGCTTAGCTGGCCTTCCCCCGGACGACATCAGCATGAACGACGACACAGCAATTCCATTGACGTACTACGCCGCTGCATCCACCAGTGCCACCGACACGGCACAAGGTGGCCGTCGACCTCGACAGCCAGACTACTGGGCACCTGAGCCACGAATATTCTCAGGTAAAACTCACGAAGACGTGGACGCTTGACTAAAACACTTCGACAAGGTGAGCCACTACTACGAATGGGGCGCACCGGCATAGCTCGTGAACGTAGTATTCTTCCTTGCCGGGACAGCCTTGCTTTGGTTTCAGAACCATGAACATGTCCTCCCCACTTGAGATATATTTGTTAAGGAACTGAAGGCCTGCTTTGGGGACACGAGTTCCATGAAAAAGAAAGCTGAGCAAACGCTGTCACGTAGGGTTCAGTTGCCCGGCGAGACGTGCACAACCTACATTGAAGAAGTATTGAAGCTATGCGGGATTGTCAAGGCAAATATATCTGACGAAGACAAAGTCGGTCAATTGTTAAAAGGCATCGCCGAGCACGTGTACAATTTTTTGATAACAAAAGAAAACTTGAACACTCCTTCAATTTTCAGGCAGCAGTGTAGCGCATTCGAGGCGTTGAAGAGCCGGAGAATTTTACCCAAGTTCGGGCGCTTGGACAATGTTCCCACTGGTGCAATTATGGAGATCCTCACCTGCGAAGACATTCCCTTCCTCGTACGTCGGGTTGTTCGAAAAGAGCTCGTACGACATCAAGCAGGTGACGTTCACCACCAATGCTCGTTCGCCGCGTGCCCCGAACCACCTCCCTACTGGATGCGAGAGCGCCACGTTGAAAACCGATCACGCACAGAAACTGCACATTTCACCCCGCGGCTTCCGTTTTCCCCGACTGGTCGCGGCCACCACCCGATGTCATCATCTCGACGTACCACTGCAGACCTCCGACCGTCGTCAACCAGGCCTCTACCAGAAGATTACTATGCGTCATCACAAAATATTCCAGCTGAGCATGACCCGTCTCCACGTACTTCTGCCACCTGTGCTCCTGCTAATGTAAGCCGACAAGTCCCCCTTTGCTACACATGTGGTCTCCCAGGGCATATTTTGCGCTTATGTCCCAGACGGCCACCTGCACCGCCGCGTTTTCCGACGTATCCGGCTCGTATGTACGAAACGCCCGTGCCACCACGTTTTTCGACGCACCCGCCTGGTATGCATGAAACCTGGACCTTTCACCCGGCAAACCACCGTCCCCGACAGCATTGGCCTAAAGAATTTCGCAGCGAGTCTCCCGCCTCCAAGCGAAGCCTGACGCCGCCTCCGACATGGTCCCGCCGGTCGCCGCCTCCGCGTCGTCGGTCATCTTCCCCGCATCAGCTGGGAAACTAACTGGTGCGACCGATGAAAATGTGGTCGCGGGACGGTCAGTTTCGCCAATTTCTCCTTCTGCTGTGATGTTTATGAACAAAATGCGTGTGTGTATAGACGGTGTAGATACTTTTGCTCTTGTAGACACTGGTGCTGCTGTTTCAGTTATGAGCCTTCGTTTCAAACATCGTTTCTTGGGTCACAAAGTTATGTTTGCGTGGAATCGTAAACAAACATTTCGTGGAGTTGGAGGCGAAGCGTTATGCCCTGTTGTTATTTGTTCAGTTGTACTCATGATTAGTGGACAAAATTTCCGAGTTAATTTCACTGTACTGGCTCGCGCAACTCATGACGTCATTTTAGGGTTAGACCTTCTTCATGAAAGCGGCGCTACGCTTGACTGTGGAACTGGAGAGATTCTTCTAAAAGTACGTTGCCCGCTGCAATAGTTGACAATTTTCTGACTCTGCTCATCGATGCGCTTTCGTTGTCTGAAGATGTGACGATTTCTGGTCGGACAGCAGTGTTTGTACCCGTATGCTCTTCTCATGTCCGCTCAGGACCCTGCACTGGATTTGTGGAGCCTGATCATGCAAACGCTATAAGAAGAATGTGCTGGTCCCACGCTCTGTCCTTACAGCCATCGAAGGAGATGCTTGCTTGTGGGCGCTCAACGCAGCCTCAGAGCCTGTTGTTCTACCAGCCGGATTCAAACTGCGAACGTTCGAGGAGCAGGCCACAATTGACGTCAGGATGGTCTCAGAGTCTCCAGCTATCATTCAGACTGCGCCCAACTACTCAGCCAAAATTAAACATATGATCAATAAGTTGTTGCCTTCTTACGAGCAGAATGTCCTTGAAGAGGTGCTTACACGCTACGTGGGAGTCTTTGATTTCGCTCAAAACAAGCGTTGTTTCATGTTGTCCGAATCCCATGTGCACCACCGCATCAACACGGGAGATGCTCCACCGATACACCAGAAACCTTATCGCGTATCCCCGTCAGAGAGGCAAGTGATCGCCGATCAGGTCAACGACATGCTGCAGAAAGGCGTCATTCAATAGTCAAACACTTCCTGGGCAGCTCCTGTTATATTGGTAAAAAAGAAAGACAACTCTTGGCGAGTTTCTGTAGACTACCACCGTCTCAACGCCGTCACAAAGAAAGACGTGTATCCGCTACCACGCATCGACGATGTTGTTGATTGTCTGCACTCGGCCGCATACTTTTCGCCCGTCGACCTAAGGTCTGGATATTGGCAAATACCAATGCATTAGTTTGACAAACAGAAGACAGCTTTTGTCACGCCCGATGGGTAATTTGAATTCAACGTTATGTCGTTTGACTTGTGTAATGCCCCAGCTACCATCGAGCGATTCATGGGCTCCATCCTTCGTGGTCTCAAATGGGAGATATGTATGTGTTATTTCGATGATGTAATTATTTTTGGCAAGACATTCCACGAGCACAACCATTGGCATAGCGTTGTTTTAGATTGCGTACAAGCCGGTCTCGTTTTAAACGCAAAGAAGTGTCGCTTTGGTGAGCGGCAAGCCCTTGTGTATGAATATCTAGTCGACAGGGACGGTATACGACCAGACCCGCACAAAAGCAATGCTGTCCGAGACTTCAAGCAACCGACGTCTGTGAAGGATCTCCGTAGCTTCGTGGGCCTGTGTTTTTATTTTTGTCGGTTTATGAAAGGCTTCGCCCAGCTTGCTCATCCCCTGATAGAGTTGCTCCGCAAAAACGCCCCATTCCGATGGACCGTTGAGTGTGAGGCTGCTTTCGAGCAGCTGAAGTATTTGCTTACCTCCGGGCCGCTCTTGCGCCATTTCGACCCGGAGGCACTCACGGAACTGCATACAGATGCTAGTTGTATCCGCGTTAGTGCCGTGCTAGTTCAATATCACGACAGCCGCCAGCACGTCGTGGCGTATGCAAGTCGTACTTTGACTAAGGCGGAGAGGAATTATACCGTCACCGAACTGGAATTTCTTGCAGTTGTTTTCTTCGTCCAAAAGTTCAGACCTTATTTGCACGGCCGGTAGTTCAAGATCGTCACAGATAATCATTCGCTTTGTTGGCTTGTCGGACTACTTGACCCATCTGGTCGGTTGGCTCGCTGGGCCTTACGGCTTCAAGAATATAATTATTCTTTCACCTACAAGAGGGGTCGATGTCACGCAGATGCCGACTGCTTATCTCGTCTTCCATCTCCGACTGTGGATGCTGATGATGATGATTTTGACAACTACCTGGCCGCAATCTTATTCAACTTCCCAAATTCGGAAGTTGGATAAGTTCCGTCACGAGCAACAGCGTGACCCTTCGCTGAAACCAATGATTGATGTGGCTCGTAGCTCTAAACGCGCCACGCCAATCGTGATTCATGATGCCCTACTGATTGATTGATTAATTTGTTGGGTTTAACGTCCCAAAACCACCATATGATTATGAGAGACGCCGTAGTGAAGGGCTCTGGAAATTTTGATTACCTGGGGTTCTTTAACGTGCGCCCAAATCTGAGCACACGGGCCTACAACATTTCCGCCTCCATCGGAAATGCAGCCGCCGCAGCCGCGATTTGAACCCGCGACCTGCGGGTCAGCAGCCGAGTACATTAGCCACTATAGCACCGCGGCGGGGCGTCATGACGCCCTACTATATCGCAAGAATTACTCCAGCCATGGTTCCGCACTACTCCTCGTCGTGCCAGAATGCCTGGGTCTTGCGGTATTATAAGCCATGCACGATGACATCACGTCTGGGCACCTTGAATTGGCCCGAACGCTTCACCATATCCGACAACGTTTTTACTGGCCTCGACTCTAGAAGACCACCAAGCACTACGTCACAAGTTGTGATGTCTGCCAACGCCACAAACAACCTACCACACCTTTGGCCGGTCCACTGCAGCGCGTTAAGCCACCGACATCACCATTCGAAGAAGTCGGCATAGATTTACTGGGCTCTTTCCCCAAGTCTACCACCGGCCGCCGCTGGATTATTGTGTGCGTAGATTACCTGACGCGGTATACTGAAACGATGGCGTTTGCTTCAGCCACATCATCTGATGTGTCATGGTTTCTTCTACACTCGATCATACTTCGTCATGGGGCCCCTCGTGTGGTGATAAGTGATCGCGGCCGACAGTTTACCGCTGACGTTGTCGAAGAGTTGCTACGGCTTTGTGGGCGTCAGTATCTCCATTCCACACCATACCACCCTCCCACCAACGGCCTCACTGAGCGCATCAATCGTACCATCATCATCATGCTTTCAATGTACGTCGAAGCGGACCACAAGAACTGGAATGCCATATTATCTTTTGTTACATACGCCTTCAATACCGCGAAACACGAAGCCACGGGTTATACGCCTTTCTTCTCTATGCTCGTATTCCCCAAAGTTTCCTTGATACCATACTTCCTTTTTCGACGAACGAAAACGCCAGGGTCGCGCATACGTTTTGTCACGCCGAAAAAGCTAGTCGACTTTCTCGGCTCCGAACTCTTTCCGCGCACGCTCGCTCGAAAAATCGTTACGACACAAAACACCCGTCCATGACTTTCGCTACAGGTGATTTGGTCTGGCTGTGGACGCCCGTTCGAAAGAAGGGAGTTTGCCAGAAGTTTCTTTCTAAGTACTCAGAACCATTCGTCATTACTCAGTGCCTAAGCGACATCACTTACGCTGTTGCGAAAGTGACAGCTCAGAACCGTCGTTCGCGCAAGACACAAACTGTGCACATTGCCCGATTGAAGCCCTACACCACCGATCGCTTCTACTTGCTCGGTGAGCTTCGTCTGGCCCGGAGGGAAGTGTAACGCAGACTGAAAGTGCGAGGGAGAAGAGGAGATCAGACGCTCGAGCGACGGTGATTCGGCAGTGAAGGTCGAGCACTGACATTTTTCAGTGTAAATAAACCCATCACATTCGTAACAATATACTCACAGGCACGTGCCGCGCTGCGTTGCTTTGACGCATGCGCGTTTCAGCGCGTCTGGCATCCCTCCGTCCCAAAAAGAGGGAGACGCAGTGTTGTCTGGGTAACGCATCGGCACGAAATGCAGCATGTCTCATTTCGCACCGGTTGGCGTCGGACCGGGCCGACGATTGCTAGTAGCGCCTGGCGTCAGACTGTAGATTGCTAGCGTTTTGCTAACGTAGCATCGCTGTGGCCAGCGTGCGAGCGCGTCAACGCTTCATTGGAGTGCAATGGGCCCTTTATGATGTGCTCGTGGCCATTTTCTAACTCCACATATATCAAATTTGTTGTTACGAGACATCAATTGATGACTAAAATCAATGAGTGGTGCAAGCGTGATAATTCTGACACGCGTGTCATGTAAGAAGATGACAAAATACCACGCTCATAGCGTGCTCGCGGCCGTCTCGCTATCTCGGCACTTACCGAATTTGATATCACATGACGTGAATAGGTGATGAAGGTAAATGACACATCCAAACGTGATAATCACGACACGGAAGTTATGTACGGTATCATTTATCTCCACCTCAGAACGGTGTGCTGATTTTAAAGTGACACATCAACATTTCTCTACGTGCTTCGCAAATCATCGATTCCCCACTGTAAGTGGGATCTGCTAATTTTTTTATTTAATGCTTCCAGAGAAAACGTGTGTGGACTCCATATATGTGGTCGGCGCCGTGTATGGCCTTTCGCCTTATTGCTTTATTGTAGGCCCACTGTGAGAATACAAGCGTATAGGCACCCGACAGTGGACCAGAGGGTGCGACGAAGCTCTTTGGGCCGCGTCAGCATTGTTGGTACCGATCGCCAGGGGTACAAAGAAATGGAACGGTCTCTGAACACACTGACACGCTGAAGTGCCAGTGCTCTTTTTGACCTGTCTCCAAAAAACGCTTCCTGGGTGCTTACATAATCAGCCGTGACTGCTTGCTCACAACCAAAGAACAAAATTATATGCACGTGCAAGTTTGGTTTTGCTGCATCTACTCGCTAAGCTAAGCATTGGAAGACTCGGTTTTTCTGCGCCTACCCGCTAGGCTGTGTGTTCTGGCGCAACCATCAGATCCCGTAAACTGCATTGCCGGGTGCTTATAGCAAAGGAGGCAGGACGGTTTGAAGAAATTAGGGCTAGGTGCTGATTGGTTGCTGTTTGCAATAAAATCTGACCAAGAAAAACTTGGTTTGTCAATTGTTGCTTCCTTGCGTTTCTTCTAGCCTAATATTTTGAAGCTTGTGAGGGGGGGGGGCGAAAGAAAGTTGGTGTAATCTGATTGAGTGTCCTACTGTTTTGTGACAATGCTTACAGCTTGTAACATTTTAAATGCAAAGAATTTCTAGGCGAACTTCGGTGTCTTGAGCGTATCTATCTATCTATCTATCTATCTATCTATCTATCTATCTATCTATCTATCTATCTATCTACCGATCTATCTATCTAGCCGCCTACGACTCTCCTAAAGCCGAAACGGCTCTCCTGGCCGTTTCGATAACGGTGTCGATACCAAACTTGGTATGGCATAACATGACTGTAAGACGGCAATACCTCATTAATGAACATGAAAGTTATGATATGTATGTTATAAATGTCATGATTTATATTTCATGGTCCTGCTGCTCTTGCGGTGGCTTCGTTCACTTGACATGTTGCATAACTGGTATGCTATGACATGAATGCATGGTGAACGCAAGCGACAGACCCGAACATAAAAATCATGAATTGCGTGTCAAGTAACAACATGACTACATGCCACACTCATAATGAGCTGGAGGCCGTTTCGCTAGCTTCACTCATACCAAATTTGGTATTACGGCACGCGAATGGATAACGAAGGTATGGAATTGGTGCAAACATGATAATCATTAGAAGCGTGTCATGTAACAACATGACTACATGCTACGCTCATGATGAACTCGCGGCTGTTTCGCTAGCTTCACATGTAATAAATTTGGTGTTACGTGACGCGAGTGGACGACATAGGTAAATGACACATCTAAACATGAAAATCACTGCATGCGTATCATTTAACATGACTACACGCCAAACATGATGCGCCCGTGGCCGTTTTGCTAGCTTCACATACGCCAAACTTGGTATTAGGTGACATCTGTTGACGATGAAGGTATGTGACTGATGCAAACATGAAAATCATGCGATGCGTGACAAGTGAGAACATGACTACATGCCAGAGCAAGAGCGCCAATATATTTCGACGTGATTCGGCGCACGTGCGCGCCGGCATTCGCTTCTTGGCGTCAAGCCGGCGTTGCCACGCGAGGCACAGGTACCGCCATATACTCGCAGGCACGCACCGCACTCCGTTGCTTTGAAGTATGCGCGTTTCAGCGCGTGCGGCATCCCTCCGTCACGAAAAGAGGCAGACGCAGTGCTGCCTGGGTAACATCTCGGTTTGAAATGCAGCATGTGGCATTTCACGCACGTTGCCATTGAGCCGCGCCAACGGAGGCTGGTCTCGTCGCTCGCGTTTGGCGTCAGACTATAGAGTGCTCAAGTTTTGCTAACAGAGCGTCGCTGTACTCAGCGTGCGCGTGCGTTAGCGTTACGTTGGAGTATATTGCGCCCTTCGTGATGCGCTCGCTACCGTTTAGCTAGCTCCACATATACCAAGTTTGATGTTACGTGACGTCAATCAATTAAGACGGTATATGACTGGTGCAAACACGATAATTCTGGCAAGCATGTCATGTAAGAACACGGCAACATACTGCGCTCATAGCATGCTCGCGGCCCTTCAGCTAGCTCCACATATACTAAATTTGGTATCACGTGACGTGAATAGATGCGGAAGGTAAACGACACATACAAACATGATAATCATGACACAAAAGTTATGTACGGCCCAATTCACCTTCACTTTGTAACGTTTGGCTGATTTTAAAGTGACATACCGACCTTTCTCATTCGTGCTTCGCATATCATTGATTCCCACAGCACGCAGAATCTGCCGATTTTTTTAATTTGTCCATTATACAGATTCATTCACAGAAACTAAACTTGCTGCAGGAAATTACATTATAAACAAATGGAATATTTAGGGTATGAGAAACAGGCTAGAGTAGTTATGCGGTTTACGGAGAAAATCACGAGCTACCAGGTTGTTTGATCTGCCTTCCCAGTCGTTATGGGTACCATAACTGCATGGTCGCGATTCTTGAAGAAGAAGGCCTTTGAGGATTCTGCAGTGATAAGGTGAATTTGCTTCAGAAATGCCACGCAGACATTGAAGTCCATTCACAGTGACAAATATATGCTCCCTAAATATCCTCACTTCGCCGATGCGGTGGGGCAAAAAAACCGTTTGAACGATATTTTATACAAACTCGAATCATGAAAACGTTTTGCTTGGTCTACAACGGGGGGCTAACTTCAGAAAACAACGCTTCAGCTTTGAGAACTTGCTATACGAAAAATAACACCCCCTTCTCGTTGAAACCACACTGCCTTCAATGTAAACGAGTGACTGCTGAGAACCAACATGGCGGCCCGTGAAGCGTAGCGGTCGTTTTATCCAGTTTTGAGCAACCATGATCAAAGTTTGCACATGGAGATGCACGCACATGAAGGCTTCCTACGTCGCACTTGCTTATGATGCTTCGTATGTTAAGCACAGAAAGTCCGCTCGAGGACGCGCTACACGTTCAAAATGTAGGGACCGCACTTTCGCAGTTGCTATCTATGGCTTGGTCACGGCGTGGCAAGCGGAACTCTATTGTTTCTTTCTTCTTCCCACTGTAATTGCTTGACACTGATTTTAATTTTGTCGAAAAAACGTTTCACTTTGTCCCCCTTATCTTTATGCATTCTAGTATTATCTCAAAGCTTTTTTTTTCGAATTTGTTGCACAGGAGGTGAGAAATCCTCCGAGATGCTGAATGTTGTAGCTTCCTACAGTTTCTAAGAATCTTGACCTTGTCTCTTTTGTCGAGTAACTTGCCTATCATGATAACTGATAGGCAAGGCTCTCCCGATTCTGTGGTTACGTTGAAGAGGCACGTCTTGTATATTTAACGGATCTTGAAATATTTCTTTGGAGACTCTATGTTCGAGAGACTGCCGGTCCTCTTCTGCAGTTTCTTTTACATAGGTGATTACGGTATTCATCCTTCTTCTGTTTTCCCGATCGCCAACCTTCCTTGCTGAACTGTTAACAATTCTTTGCAAGACATCAACATTAACTGTATAATTAGCCAGAGTTGCAGACAAGCCATGCCACTTCTGCTCAAGGGAGGCTTGCGTATTAGTGATTTCGCTAAGGTGCTGATTCGCAGAGTCCGTGCCCTGTTTTAGCTCAATAATATCGTCTAGTAACTTCGTGAGCATTTTCTCGGTTCTTGGCTCTAGGTTGAATTCAGTGTCATTATAGTAAGATAGCAAATGAACAAAACAGGAGTACATGGTCAGCGACCGTACAATTAGTGACCGTGGGCACGGCAGAAGCAAGAGTCAAACATCGTTACTATGATACGTATATATTGAGCGATAGTCTCTCACCTGTAGAAGAAATAAGCACGGATTTGTAAGACACATTGTATGAAAGCTTCCGCCGAGCCCACTAGTCGGAAGCTGCAATGTAGTCTGGCTTTATTTTCCCAAGGTGCTGACATCAATGATGCGGGTGGGAATTGCCCACTTGTACTCCGCGGGGGCAAGATGCGCATGCCCCATGCCTCGTAGCTGTGGATGCTAAAGTCATGGCTGCGTTTTAGCTCATGCTGATTTTTTATACCTAGTGCGGTCCTTCCCTGGCATTTCTTTTATGATGCAGCACTAGAGTTTACGACGGAAAACACGGCATGTAAAAGCAGTAAGAACGGATTCGTAAGACGCATTGTCTCTAAGCTTCCACTGAGCCCACGTAAAAACATGACCGAGTCATGAAAGAACATGACTGTATACCACGCTCATGATGCGCTCGCGGATCTTTCGCTAGCTTCACATACGCCAAATTTGGCAATACGTGACGTCAATGGACGACGAATGTAAATGACTCGTCCAAACACGGTAATCATGAATTGCGTGTCATGAAAACATGACTAGATGGTATACGCTCCCAGACCGTTCACAGCCGTTTCGCCAGCTGCACATATACTAAAATTAGTATTACGTGACGTGAATAGACGACGAAGGCAAATGACACTTCAAAACATGCTAATAATGACATTCGTATGATGTAAAACACTACAATCTACGCTCATAGCGGGCTCGCGGCCGTTTTGCTAGCTTCACATATACCGAATTCGGTATTACGTGACGTGAACGGACGACGAAGAAGTATGACTTGCGCAAACATTTTAATGATGGTATGCGCGTCATGTGAAACATCATTACACGCTTCGCTCATAGCACACTCGTGGATGTTAAGCTAGCTTCACATATACCAAATTTGTTATTATGTGAGGCGAGCAGAAGACGAAGGTAATGACAATAGTTAACATGATAATCATGGCATGCCTGTCTTGTAAAACATCATCACATGCTAAGCTCATACGATGCTCGCGACCATTTCGCTAGCTTCACTTATACCAAATTTGGTGTTCAGGGACAAGGATGGATAAAAAAGGCTTATGACTGGTGGAAACATGACGATCATAGCATTCGTGTCACGTAAAAACATCACTATATACCACGCTCATGATGTGCTTGTGGCCGTTTAACTAGCTTCACATATACCAAATTCGGTATTACCTGTTCTTAATAGACGATAAAGGTAAGCTGCACATCCAAACATGATAATCGTGATTTCCGTGTCAGGTAAAGCATGAGCACATGCTGGGCTCATAGCGCGCTCACGGCCATTTCACTAGCTTCACATATACCAAATTCAGTATTAAGTAATGTGAATGCACGATGAACCCAAATGCAAGGCGTAAAGAAGATCTTCATCACATGGAAGTCATGTTCGCATAATTTACATGCCTACGACTACTGAGGCCGGTATTGCGAGCGTTAGCGGTGCCGTCGTCACGCGTCTTTAAACAAAATACTTGCATATCAGCCAGATACCTGAGTGCGCAAAACATTTCTACTTGTGTTTACTGTGTACTACATCTAAGCACCCCGTAACTCTAGGGTGAATTCAAAGTGACACATCTACCTTGCTCATTCCTGATTCTCATATCATCGTTTCCCACTATATGTGTTATCTGCGATGTTTTCACTTCGCCATTCCAGAGAGAGGACCCACCGCCATGTTGCAGTGGCCGCATCGACGTTACACCACGAGATGCCGGACATCACGCATCACACCACCAAACGCCGTCACCTCTACCACTACAGGTTTCCGTCTTCGGCATCAGCCAACTCACGGCACTTGAGCAAACTGCAGCTCTTCGCACGGCACTGCATCAACATTCAGCCAACCTCCACCTATGGCCGCAGGCACCCCTGCCTCTCCCCGGTGGCTGCATGCAGCCAGTAAGTGCGCTTGACTTGTACCTTTAATGCGAAGCCGGGAACAGGTTCCTGGCCCGAATTCCTGTATTCGTGGACCTATGCTTTAAGCCACAAAAGACGAGAAGTTGTCTGTGGTTCGTCCTTTTTGGTGGTAACTGCATCGCCACGAATATTACTCTTCGAAGAATGACTGATTCGTTCTTTCGGGAGTAACTGTCAGGGGACTAACTGCTTAGTCTTTAGTAGTTATGAGGGACGAAATGTCAAGAAGTAAAAGTTACCCCTTTATAGGCGGAAGTGACTGCATATGGACGAACTGTTAGTCACACCAGTGGCTCTTTTAAAAAAATCAGTCTATTACAATGTCTGGTTGAGTTACCGAGAACTTGCTGGTTGATAAATGCATTTGACGACATATAAATCAATACACAAGAAATAAACTGCACAATGAACTACAAAAAATTGACGACAAATACATATAATTCAAACTTGTGGCAATTGGATCAACAGTAGCATACGCTTACCACTATACCACTCCCTAGTTCATATCACAACTAACGTTACTGAGATATATGTAGGCACCGTCTGGACACTGTGCGTTCTGCCATGTTGCTCAAACTAGGAACATTTACATTGAAATGAAGCCTTCAACGTTTGACAAGCAACCATTCAGTGATCGCAATCGTGAAATATAAAAGACGTTAAAGAAGTATGTCTACGTTCGTGGTTCGAACGTGTGTGTGCTTGATGAGTGTATCTATACATAACTGTTCCCGTATATGTTCCCGTCACTGTGTCAAGCTTACTCGGTTGGTAATGCGTTCAGCGAAAATATCTCTTTATTGACAAAAAAAACAAAAACGTTTTAAGAAACAGCCAAGTTTGCTTGGCGACTCGTGTCAATTCTTTACCATCGTGCGCACACATCAATTCAGCAATTTGTATGAGTAAAAATATATGATAGCTTCTCTGACCTCTAGAAGAGACAATAAAAGACACAATGTTTCGTAGAATGGATGTGTCCAGCGGACTTCAAAAAGTGCACCCGCACCATCGACAGCTGCTCAGAGCGTGTATGTAGCTGCAAGATATTGAGTTTCCTCGGAAGGCACAACGCTTTCAGTCATCAATTTTCTGAAAATTTATTTCCAGAAGCATTCAATATTTTAGACAAAACTGTTCGTGCACTTGTATGTATGCCCTATTGCATAAAAAGTTAGAGTAAAACTGCGTTTTCATAGAACTCGTCATAATGCATACAATGAAAACTCAAAACGTGTAATGAAGTCCAAGAAGCTCGTTCTCGTGTTCAACACTCCATGCTTTCACTGCGATGCGCTTGTGAGCCCAGTTAATTGTCAATAAAGCTTGCACTTCATTCATGAGATAAAAAATTAAAACATACCTATTGTTGCTACAAACGATTGAAATTGCCGACGTGGTCACCCACTGCCTCTGTTAGCGGTGCCACTTCATGATAGACATGCAATGGTAACAGCTGACCTTCCGAAATTAGTTAATTACCTTGTGAAAGATGACATTGTGCAGACTTTAGGAAAGTTTTTTTTTACCATGTCCGGAAATCTGTGATGAACAAGGCTTATTTGTGCTGAACTAAAACCAAACAATTTTTAAACAGCTGCACGTGCTACAGCCAATGTAGCACCTTAAAAGAAGCTACCGCGTATCAATAGCCCAGCCATCAAATGTGTTATTGCATAGTAAACGGGGTCGCACTTTCAGCGCTGTGTAGCGCGAGCTCATTTCCCATGCTGGTTTTGCTCGCGAACAACGACAGTGTAAGGAAACGGAGCTAGTGACATGTCAAAAGCACAGATAAATTTTGCGGAGTGATGGCAGCCTCATTTACACTCATCTCTCGTGCCTCATTACACTCACCAAAGTTGGTGTGCAGCCTTTCGATAGCATAGAAATTCATTCCAGTAGCGGATCACGTTTCCTACAGCGCAGACATGATTCACACTCTTAGGCAATATGATGTTAAAAGGGTGTGTGGTTCGCCCTTTTGGGGAGTAAAACGGCTGCCACAATTATTACTCCTTTTAGGACTAACGGCACCAGGTCTAACAGTTGGTGCTCACAGACCAGCTCAAGGGACTAGCATTTAGGTGCGTATCCACAAACCAACCTCGTCCTTACCTCAGGTTTTCCCCAACTTCCTATACTCTCTACATGCATCATAAAAACAAAAAAAATGATAACAGGGCGAAATGTAAGGACAGGACTGGTTCAATTAGACTGGTCCGATTTGTTTAATATGTGCAATAAATGTTTAAAATTAATAAGAACATTTCAGAAAAGTAAGTGGTTGGTTTGTGAATACGGGCCATAGTCCTCACATTTACACCTTAGTGGGTAACCGTTAGTCCCACAAATCACCCCAAAAGACCATCACTTGGTCCTCACATTTACACTTTACCGGGCAACTGTTAGTTCTCACAGTTGCACTTTGCCGGACGATCGATTGGTCCAATCAAATACTCCAATCGGATAAACATTTTATCTCCAGTTCAAAGATTGATATTCTGTTTACTCTCGACCAGGTCTAACACTTTTTTCGCCTGTTTTTTATGCGCAGTCAGAAACAAATGGCGTGGAAAAAAAACACGGAAAAAATTATTTAGACACCTGTGTGTGACTGTTTTCACAGTCACTGCAACATCGAATGACAGAAGTGAGGCATTGAAATCTGTTATTTTGCTTGTACACATGAAGTTTATTCATTCTCTAAAAGAATTTGAGGCGAAACGTAAAAGTCCAGCCTCATTGTCACATCTCTTACAATCATTCTGAAACTGTTACAACGAAAGCAACAGAAGACATGCATCGCAGGCGCCAGCGCACATAGCCACAGACTTCTGAACAGTGTGTGTCCACGGCTGCATAATGAATTTGCAAAAATATATATATTTATTCACACGAGACAGAGGATGAATATGCATGGGTATCCCAAATACGTGCAAAGAGAGATAAAAACATACGTAAAATATGGGACATGGAAATAATTTCCCCGTGACGTCAACCATCGTCAAAGACGCATTTAGATCCCCATGGCACAAAGCTTAGTTAACGCAGTCACAACTCCATGGCGCCGCGAACCACCATGCCACCAGCGAGACAGCGCCTTCTAAGCGAGCGTTGCTGTTCAGCTTGAGCAAGCGAATGCGACACCAAACAGGACGTTGCACCCGGAAAGTCTGCCGCCAGCGAACTTCGAATAGAAAAGTGACCATACGCTGGGCCGCCGCCACGAACAGGGCCGCATTGGTTTGGAGCGAGCGCCTCAGCAGGGATGCGGTCCTTTTTCACGAACTCGAGCGAGTGCAGCGAGAAAACGCGAGTCCTGAGCCGTGGTAGCCGCCAACGGCCGGCACCGAACTCCTTGCGACCGATTGATGGGGAAGCCAACTGTAATGGGGAGCAATTTAGCGCGATAGCGTTACAAAGCTCGTGTCGCAGAAATTGCGCCGTCGGCGTCGGCATCGTTAGATGTGAGCTAAAAAGTGAGAAAGAAGCAAATAAAAAAGAACACAAATTCTAGCTCTAATAAAATCAAATCCGGGCCGTCCGGGTGGTAAGGAGATGTTCTACCACAAAGCCACTATTTTTTTTTGCCCTGTTACTTTTGTACATCATACAACAATAATACAGCGCCTAATTGATGCATACAGCAATAACAAACGGGCTGGTTACATTGTGACTAGAATTCTTTTATACAAATAGGTGGCTCAAAATTTTCGAGCCACAATGGAATCGGGCCTTTAGTTTTACACTCTTCAATAAACTTCGTGATCTTTTCGCGGAAATATTTACGAATGGGCAGTGTATTCATGTTGGCGTGGCGGACTGCCATGTACTTTTTGCAGATACTGTGAAGGCCAAGCAACATACCAGTATCATAAGCGTCTCCATCTTCTTCAGTGACTGGTAAAAACGTGATCCCGTAGGCATCAATCGGTAAATCTTTTTGATAGTTCACTGCAGATTGTCCCAGAAGAAAATCGCTTCCCAACAAGTCATGTTCGATGGTTTCAGGTTTAAGACAAAGAAAACAGTGTGTTACCCATGGTACAAACAGCCCTCTTTCTTGATTTACGTTACCTGTATGAAGCTTAAAAAATGATTTTGTATTATATGGGACAGCCATTTTTTTTAGGGGCGAAGCTCCTTATGGCGTGGCTTGTGCATCCCTCGTAGTACGTAATCACCAGTGGCACATACCCGAAATAGGTTTAACATTTGACCTGCAAGTTGGTGTCGATGAGAGATTTCTTTGTGCGTTGTTTAACAATAAAAATAGTGCTCAATGTACATGCCAATGGCTCATAATGGGGAATGAGAGACAGGAGCATTCGGCTTTTAGTCAACGCGCACGCTGCGATCCCCATTAACAGCCATTGGCATGTACATCTAGCACTATCAGACAAGAAAGGGTTGCTACATTATACTCGCTGGGTGTAACCTCTTTAGTTTTAGAAATGTTTAGCGAGCGTTGAGCCACAGGGCCGTGAATACAATGAACTAGAATATACCATGAATGAATTTGAGGTGGTTAAAGGGGGAAGCAGATACGAAGCGCAAGCCGTAAGAAATTAAAAGCTGAATCCTCCTGTCTCTCATTTCACATTAGCAGCCACTGTCATGTACATTGAGCACTATCTGACAGGAAAACGTTGCTACGTTATACTCGCTGGGCGTAACCTCTTTGGTTTTAGAAAGGTTCAGCAAACATTGGCTGGCAGTGCCATGAAGACAGTGAACTAGTATATACCATGAACTCAAGGTGGTTGAAGGTGGGAAGTAAACCCGAAGCGCAAGCCCTAAGAAAGTGTGCTTGTGCCACCTCTCGTTTATTTTTTGGAATGTCCACTGAATGGCGGTGCTTCTATGTGGGGAATATATGATAAAAAGATGCGAGATGGTGAGACTTGGAGTGTTGAATAGATGGACGAACGGACACACAGACAGATGCATGGATGGACGCATGACGGATGCAGGGGCGGATGCATGAACGAACGCAGGGACGGGCGCACGAACAGACGCATGGACGGTCACACAGACGGACGCATGGACGGACGAATGCTTCGCCCCATTCTCCATCATTCACTCCGTGTATATGCTACCATTTTTTTTTACTCCGGCGAGTACATTTTGGTCACATCTAGCAGAATAGAAGCTCCTGTTTAAATGGTACAGGTAAACAATGTCGGCAAGGACTCTATACAACCTTTTTCATTGTACTCCCACTTGATATTCGCTGGAGAACCATGTCAACAAAATTGCATGCACCAATTACTTCTTTTATATAACTATAAAGCGCCCCATGCACATAGCCCGTGGTGACATTAAGTGAAGGTAAAACTCTTCCTGGCCTCAGCTGAACAACTGAACGTAGAAACGGGTCTCTTGTGCGTCCCAGAAACATAAAACGAGGAACGATCTGTCTTAAAAACAAATGTGACAGACTGATACCGGCGAACCAATCACGACGAAAAATATTAGTGCTACTAGACCGTTCCCACACTGATTCCCAAACAAATACTGCAAACACACGGTGCAGCTTCTGCACGTTTATAAGCGAGCAATGTAAAACCTGTATATTGTACGGAAATTTAGAGATGAAGAAAATATTACATATGGTGGCCCGCGTGAAAATTGAAGAGTCCCATCCTCTAAGTTTACCCACTTTTTCGCGCACTTTATTGGCTTGCCGCCGCCAGTATGGCTCACTGCCACGATAAAATTGTAGTGGTACACCCAAATATTTTGCAGGCTGATTCACCCATGGCATGTTGGCAAAAACATCTGTTGTGGAAAGCCAGTTCACATGCCAATATCTCAAGCACTTTTCCAAGTTTACCGAACTTCCACTGGCTGTACAAAACTGTTTCGCAATATCGACTACTTCGTTTACACTGTCGTTATCTGAACAGAAAACTGCCACATCATCAGCAAATGCAAGTAATCGCACTTCATTATCATGCAGTTTGAACCCACAGATAGCACTGATGCTCATCACACTCACACAGAAAGGCTCAAAAAGCAAACTGAACAACAATGGTGAGGGAAGGCAGCCCTGACGCATGGAGCGTTGCGAGGTATTGCGCGCCCCCACCAACTTGTTAACAATTAGTTGCGTTGTACAGCCCTTATATGTCATAGCCACTTCTTTTTTTATAAAACAGCCCACGCTTACAAAATCTAAGACACTCATCAGAAGGACATGTGACACAAGATCAAAAGCTTTCTCTAAACCCAACTCAACCATTGCCATACATGCCTCAGCCGCATCGCAGCACTCGAGAACAGCTCTGGCATTATGTATATTGGTCACAATTGTGCATCCTTGGATTCCACAAGTTGGATGTGGACCTACTATTTCCTTTATTACCCCTGTAATGGATTAACTAATATTTTCTTAAAGACCTTGTAATCTATACTTCTTAAGCTAATGGAGCAATAGAATTTAAGAGGCAGACTTTAGTTTTTTCTTTTTCTTTGGGAATTAGAATAGTTTGCGCCGTCAGAAAGCTGGGAGTCAACATCTTTCACTTGTAAGCTTCACTGTAAAGACTAGTCAAAATTGGAGAAAATGTGGACTTAAACGTTTTGTAAATGGCTGCACTCAACCCATCTGGTCTAGGTTACTTTCCTCGATTTAGCCGTTCAATACCTCTTTCAACTTCCAAATTTGAAACGGGCAGTTCCCACCCTACAATAACACTTTCGGGCACTTTTGACATCAAAGGTAAGAATTTCTTTCTTAACATTCCTATGTCAAGCTCTCATTGCTTAAACAGATATGGTTAGTAGTTAGAAAAAAAACGTCCTAATCCCTTATTATCTGTTTTAAAGACACCATTGTGATGTATTTCTGCTATGATATTTCTGCGGGCGTGTCTCTTCTCTTCACCCAGTGACCATTTTGTTAGCGCTTCACCAACAACTTTTTAGCACGAGCTCCAATTATAACCCCCTAAACGCTTAATGTCAAAAACTTCCGGCTTATGCCTAGCCTTGCGAATATCTTCCGTGAATGTCCCCGGTGATTTTGACGCCACCGTATGCCTGTCCGGTGGGATAGTAAGCCGCGGGCGCAAAGGGGGGGGGGGGCGGTGCGAGCGCGCAACCGTATAGGTCATGCAGCCCACTGGCTCCCACGTTTTTCAATCGGAACTTCGGGATACCTCTTCGAACCTTCGAGAAAATCTCACCACCGTCACCAGAATGTGATCCGGTTCTTCTGGATACCTTGTTTCGAAAAGTGAGCCCTTCTACGTCTTTCACGAGTGACGTAAAAGCGTAGATTCACGGCGTCGCTCGGCCTAATGGCCATGGCGCCTCCCGGTAGAACTGGCGGCCGGCCCCGCACCGCAGCCGCAACCGTGGCGGGCACGTAAACTGAACATGATTCTGACAGCACCATGTGGACCACCGTCCCGTTTTTGGACAGCTGACCAGAGCTGTCCCAACCCTTCAAGAGCACCGTGCTTGCTGCCGCGGTCGCTCGCCGAGAGCAGGCGAGCAACGCACTCATGGTCGCCTCTGCCAACGCGGCGTCCTTGGTCGCAGCTGCCGACGCTGAGGCTGGCACCTGCTTCTCAACACTTTCACCGCCTGCGACGCGCTCCGTGGGCCTGCAGTGGGGACACAAGAGGCCTGTGTGGCCGTCTCAACCCCTGCCGAAGCCGAAAGCCATGGACTTCGTCGTTGTGTTCAAGCCCAGGACCCAGCTATCCCTAGCAGCCGTTTTCCTCGAAAATGGTGCCGGTAGCGCGCTCATCACCCACCTCGGAGCGACCGCGAAGCGGCTGGTCACTGTTGTGATAGTGCGGGACCAAAATCTCATCTTGGTGTATACCTCTAATCTGTATTTAGCGGACAAAGTTATCGATGAGTTTGCGGTTCCCTCACCTGTCGAACCAGTGCCCTTGTTGGGGTACCTGCGTGCGGACACTCAAGACACATGTTATGGAGTAGTGACGGTGTGCAGCTCCGACGTCGAACCTGCTCTTCGTGCAATCCTTTACTGGCCCGATGGTGAGATTCTCCACGTGGCGACTGGGCGCCTCTGATGAGGTGCGTCTCACCGTTTCCGACAAGGTGAGGTCCCGGTACGTCTCCTATGACGCGCTGTTATCTCGGTGCAGTCTTACAAGAAAACTGTGCCAACCTGCATTCGGTGCGGCTCCATTGGGCATAGCCCCGACCCCTGTCCCAGCCCTAAACCAGACGTTTGCCGCATCTGCGGAAAGGCGGTGCCATTCACGGATGGCGCCCGTGTTCCTTACGAATGCAAGCCCAGGTGCGCTCTGTGTGCTGGACCCACCATCTCCCCGAACCGGTGCTGTAAGAAACGCTACAGGGCGCCGCCACCCAAGTCGCTCAATGCTCCACCGGAAGATCAAACTGGCCCAAGAAGAGAAAACATTGGCGTCCACTGAAGCCAGGCTCTCGGGCACCGCCACAAGGGGCTCAGTGCTCTACCATCAACCCTGTTTCGTCCCAGCACCCTGGCGCGCCTGCCTGCGGGCCTTCTCGGGCCAGGCCCAACTCCGCACGGATTTCAAGCCAAGGGGCCTAGTGTGGGGCAGGGTTCGCCCGACCCGCCCAAACTGAACCCGCCGTCATCAGGACACAAATCTGCTGGCCAGGGGGATTCATCGTGGGCTACCCATATTCGGCAGGGACCCCAGGTAAGCAGCTCAGGTGGGGCAGCCTCCCCATCCCCACCCTCCATGATCCTCCAACCCAAACCACGTACCCCTTCCCCTCCCACCTGGGAAAAAATTGAATTCCGTGAGTTAAAGTCCTAAGTTGCCTTGTTAACGCAGGCAGTGAAGGCGCTTGTGAACCGCTCGTCCTCACCTACTCCGACACCATCCGGGCAGGCGCTGGAGGCGATGGATAGCGCCCCTCTCAACATGGGGAGAACGCGGTGTTACTCTCACCGATGGAGGCACGTCTTAGCAGCTTAGAGGCCCAAATGGCGTCCATAAAGACCACCATTGAGGATAGATTGGCTGCCACCCTTCAAACCATTTTTGACCACATCCCGGGCATAGTTGCCCAGTTGCCCCAACTTGCTCTAACACCCGCCGGTCTAAGCTTAAGCGGGTTTCTAACTCTCAAGCATACTGGCCCCTTTCCCAGGTGGCTGCGGTAGACGAGCAGTCTAACAGTTCAACTGCGACCTCTGAAGTGAGCACCGGATCGAGCAGCGGAGCCCCAGTGAGCCCCTTTGCTCTCGTGGAAGCCCCCCCCCCCTACAGTACGCTCTAACGGTGGCGATCAACGGGCCTAGATTGCGCCGCGGCCGCGCTAATTCGGATCTTTTTACAATCCTACAGTGGAATTGCCGGGGATTCAAGGTACACACTAAACGAGCTGCTCTCCGGCTTCATTAGGAAACCTATCCACAATAGCCTGCAATAGTGACCTTTCAGGAGCCGGGCGAGCACGCTGCCCTCAAAAATTATACCGGGTATCAAAAAGATGCGCAAAGGGCCCTATACGGGCATCGAAATTACACCGCCAACCAGGTAGATCTTGAGTGCGATCCGCCTTACTTGTTATGTTATGGTAACTATTCTCCCGCTTAGGAAGCAGAACGCATCCCTACACATCCTCGACATCTACAGTTCGCCCAAACTCCGTAACGTAACTTATAATGCTCTTCTTAGCAAAGCCCTTGCAGTGGCATGCAGGGAACCGCTAGTCGTTGTAGGTGGCTTTAACGCCCCTATGGGGGTTAAAGTCACTGGGGTTACCATAAGAAAGAACGGCGTGGTAGAACGTTGGCAGAGCTTATTTAAACCCTGGGCATCACCATCCAAACCAACCCTGTACACTCGACCCTCAATGGTAACTCTGTAAGTCGAGACACATGTCCTGACCTTACACTTACCAAGCATATCAGGCATGTAGACTGGCTCAACACTGAGGAAACTCTCGGCAGTAACCACTGTATTCTCCTCACTACCATTCGGACGTATCCCCTTACCCGTCCCCACCTACACGCGAAACTTCCGGACTGGACGAAGTTCCGTTCAGAGTACACGTCTGATCTGTTCAGAGTCTGTCTGATCGTACCGGCTTAAAGCCGGTACGCACCGATGATCTCACCAGAGAAGGATTGGCCACCCTGGTGCAGTATCTGGCCACCCCCTCCCGTAGGCATTCGTCAATTAACTCACGGCCCTCAGTCCCCACCAGCTGCGGAGCAACTGACAACGGCGGCGGTCAGATCTGCAAAACAGCAGAGGGTGCTAGGAATCTCTGGATACGGACAGGCCACCATTGGAACTTGAACTTAGCAACGTTTAACGTTAGAACGTTATCTAGTGAGGGAAGTCTAGCTGTATTATTCGAGGAGCTAGAAGGCATTAAATGGGATATAATAGGGCTGAGTGAGGTTACGAGGACAGATAAGGCCTATACTGTGCTACAGAATGGGCACGTCATTTGCTATCGGGACTTGGCAGACAGAAAAGAACTGGGAGTAGGGTTCATAATTCACAGAAACATAGCTGGCAACATAGAGGATTACTATAGCATTATTGAAAGGGTGGTAGGCATTGTAATTAAACTGAATAAAAGATACAAAATGAAGGCATTACAGGCTTACGTGCCTACATCCAGCCATGATGACGCTTCAGTTGAAAGCTTCTATGAAGACGTGGAATCGGCAATGAGTAAGGTGAGAACACAGTATACTTTATTAATGGGCGACTTTAATGCAAAGGTAGAGAAGAAGCAGGCTGGAGATTATGGCATCGGCACTAGAAACGCCAGAGGAGAGCTACTAGTAGAATTCGCAGAACGCAATAATCTGCGTATTTTGAATACCTTCTACCGAAAACGAGAAAACCGCAAGTGGACATGGAGGAGCCCTAATGGCGTAAATAAGAACGAAATAGACTTTTTAATGACTGCACACCCAGGAGTCGTGCAGGATGTGGAAGTGGTTGGCAAGGTAAGATGCAGTGACCATAGAATGGTACGGGCTCGAATCCGCCTAGACGAAGAAGGAACGACAGAAACTGATACGCAAGAAGCCAATCAATGAGCTAGCACTGAGAGCAAAAGTACGGGAATTCAGAGTGTCACTGCAGAACAGGTACTCTGCTCTTAGCGAGGAAACCAACCTTAGCGTAGATACAATGAATGATAATCTGACGAGTATCATCACGGAGTGTGCAGTGAAAGTTGGAGGCAGGGTAGCTAGACAGGACACCGGCAAGCTTTCCCAGGAAACGAAGAACCTAATTAAGAAGCGTCAAATCATGAAAGTGTAAAGTACAACAGACAAAATAGAACTGGCAGAGCTTTCGAAGTTGATTAATAGACGTAAAGTATGCGATGTAAGAACGTATACCACGGAGAGAATTGAGCACGCTCTGAAAAACGGAGGAAGCGTCAAAGCAGTGAAGAGGAATCTTGGGATAGGCAAAAGGCGGATGTATGCACTAAGGGACAAAGAAGGCAAAATAACTACCAATATGGATAGGATAGTTAAAATAGCGGAAGAGTTTTACAGAGATCTGTACAGTAGCCGAGACAACCACGACCTTAATACTATAAGAACTAGCAGTAACCCAGACGACACCCACCGGTAATGATAGAAGAAGTCAGAAAAGCTTTGGAGAGCATGCACAGAGGCAAAGCTGCTGGTGAGGATCGGGTAACATCAGATCTGCTGAAAGATGGAACACAGATTGTGTTAGAAAAACTAGCCACTCTATTTATGAGTTGTCTCCTGACGGGAAAAGTACCAGAGTCTTGGAAGAACGCTAACATCATCTCAATACATAAGAAAGGAGATGACAAGGACTTGAAGAATTACAGGCCGATTAGCTTGCTCTCTGTAGTATACAAGCTATTTACAAAGGTAATTGCTAGCAGAGTAAAGAAAACATTAGAATTCAATCAACCAAAGGAACAAGCAGGATTTAGAACAGGCTACTCAACAATTGACCACATTCATACTATCAATCAGGTAATAGAGAAATGCTCAGAGTATAACCAACCACTATACATAGCCTTCATAGATTACGAGAAGGCGTTTGATTCAGTAGAAATATCAGCCGTCATGCAGACACTGCGGAATCAGGGCGTAGATGAAATATATATAAACATTCTGGAAGAAATCTACAGGGGATCAACTGCTACCATAGTGCTTCATAAGGAAAGCAACAGAATACTAATAAAGAAGGGTGTAAGGCAGGGGGACACAATCTCCCCAATGCTATTCACTGCGTGCTTACAGGACGTTTTCTGAAGCCTAGAATGGGAACAGTTAGGGATAAGAGTTAATGGAGAGTACCTCAGTAACCTGCGCTTCGCCGATGACATTGCATTGCTGAGTAACTCAGGGGACGAATTGCAACTCATGATTACGGAGTTAGACAAGGAGAGCAGAAAGGTGGGTCTTAAAATTAATCTGCAGAAAACGAAAGTAATGTACAACAACCTCGGAAAGGAGCAGCGCTTTGCGATAGGTAATAGTGCACTTGAAGTTGTAAAAGACTATGTCTACTTAGGGCAGGTAATAACCGCAGAGCCTAACCACGAGATTGAAGTAACTAGAAGAATAAGAATAGGGTGGAGCACATTCGGCAGGCACTCGAAATTATGACAAGTATATTGCCACTGTCCCTCAAGAGGGAGGTATATAACAGCTGTATCTTGCCGGTACTTAGCTACGGAGCAGAACCCTGGAGACTCAGAAAGAGGGTTCAACTTAAATTGAGGACGACGCAGCGAGCAATGGAAAGAAAAATGGTAGGTGTAACCTTAAAAGACAAGAAGAGAGCAGAGTGGATTAGGGGACAAACGGGAGTTAAGGATATCGTAGCTGCGATAAAGAAGAGGAAATGGACATGGGCCGGGCATGTAGCACGTAGACAGGATAACCGCTGGTCATTAAGGGTCACCAACTGGATTCCCAGAGAAGGGAAGCGGGGTAGGGGGAGACAGAAGGTTAGGTGGGCAGATGAGAATAAGAAGTTTGCGGGTATAAATTGGCAACAGCAAGCACAGGACCGGGTTAACTGGCGGAACATGGGAGAGGCCTTTGTCCTGCAGTGGACGTATACAGGCTGATGATGATGATGACACGACTCCGCCTTACATGACTCAACAAGGCTACGCCATTTGGGCTCAGCTCTTTGTGACGTCGCTTCGCAAAACTGAGCAGATAGTTAAGCTCTCAGAGGCCACGCCGGCGGTAGATAATCTCCTCCGTCTTTGGGAGGCTCGGCATAGCCTCGTCCGCCAATCGCGCCGACAGAAGCATAATGGTATGCTCAAAATCCGCATCGTGGCCCCCACCCAATAAGCAGCCAAGTACGCGACCTAGCTCGCTCACTCCGATTGGGTAGAGCGCTGTAACAATGCTGCTAAGCATTTGTCAAACCACCACACGTGGCGTTTTTTCAGGGCCCTCATCGACCCCATCCAAACCCACACAGAAACGCAAAAGCATCTTCAACGCGCGCTCCACGCCTACGCGGGTGACGTGGAGAAATTGGCACAGGCTCTTATGGATAAATATCTCTGTGGCCAACAGGACCCCATCAGACCGGCGTACTCATACGCAGGCTCAGAGAACGCAGACTCGGATCGTCGCTTTCAACTCCACGATGTGAAGGCGGCGCTGTCCAAAATGAAGCGAGGAACAGCGCCGGGTCGGGGTCGAGTGACGGTTAAGCTTTTAGCCAACCTCCTAGACCTGGCGTACCTTCACCTCCTCGACTACTTCAATCGAATTTGGGAGGGATGCGAACCACTTCCGATTGATTTGAAAACGGCTCTGGTAACTTTTATTCCAAAACCGGGCTAGTCAATAAATATCAAAAATATCCGACCCATTTCATCAACCTCGTGTTTGGGGAAGCTTATGGAAACAATGGTCAGTGATAGGCTTTCTGATTACCTCGAGGACCGTCTAATCTTTGCCGACCCTATGTATGGCTTCCGTCCACATCGCTCTGCTCAGAACAATCTCCTGCACTCCACCATGATGTTATTGAGCCGGTAGAACATCCCAGGGACGAAAAGGTAGTCCTCGCCTTGTATCTCAAGGGAGCTTTTGATAACATTACCCACAAAATAATTCTTACCCATCTGTCCCGAACAGACTGTGGGTGTAATGTCTTCAGATACATCCGTGAGTTCTTGATAGAACGGCAGACGTACCTCCGTATTCAAGACAAGGAGCACGGTCCGTATCTTCTAGGTACTCGAGGAACACCACAGGGAGCGGTCCCCTCTCCCCTTCTGTTCAATCTCGCCATAGCTCATCTCCCCCCACTGTTGAAAGATATCCCCGGTGTACGGCACGCTCTGTATGCCGACGATATCAAGCTGTGGGCAACACGCGGTTCTCTTCGCAGCATTGAGGCCAGCCTGCAGCAAGCAGCATCGTTCGTGGATGACTACGCCCATTACTGCGGCCTCGATTCCCCCCCCCCATGAAATAGGAGTAGCTGCATCTTCGCCCTAAATTAAAAGACACGACTCAAATCGTACTTACCCTGTGCACCTGGCCTATTCCGGAACGCAAAGAAATCCACGTCCTATGGCTCTTTATACACAAGTGACGGAAAGTCGATACCACACTACGCAAATTACGTACGGTTGGGGATCAGGTGGGCTGCATGGTCCACCGAGTCTCGAACAAGCGAGGGGGTCTCAGATGCTGGGATGCTGTACGCCTCGCTAACGCTTTTGTGACAAGTCAAATTTTTTATTCGACAACCTACCTACATTTGCGCAAACGCAATGAGAACAGGCTGGACAGCATTCTCCGAAAAATATACAAGCCCCTCCTAGATCTCTCGATCACGACGTCTAACCGACGTCTTGCAGAGCTTGGCATGACCAACACGTACGGGGAACTCAAAGAGGCCCATCTCAACAACCAGTACCCGCAGGTTACCAAGTCGCACGCTCGGAGATGTCTCTTACGCCGCCCCCATACCTTTTACACCTACAATGCAGACGAGGGGACCACGAACCGAGAGGACTGGCGTGGAGCGTTGGTTATCCAGCCTCCGCCCCAAAATATGGCTAGGGGGACTCATGAAGGCAGGCGAACTCCGCGAGTTACAGCTTTGCAGGGATGCTATGGGGCCCGTCTTCGAGTCTTCTATACTGATGCGTCCGGCCCTCACCATTGTGGGTGGTACACGGCGGCCGTAGTCTGTCAAAACGTGCCTGTCCAAGGGCTCACATTTCGAGCCACGGACATCACTCATGCGGAGGAAGTCGCCATAGCTCTCGCCGCAGCAGACCCCATTTATATCGGTTTATTATTACCGATTCGCGGAGCGCGTGTCAGAATATTGGTAAAGGTCGTATCACCGTTCGCGCTGCTCGAATCGTTAAGTGCTGTGAATACATGGACCACCCGAATTCACGTTTCGTCATCTGGACTCCAGCTAACGCAGGACTAGGTGGTAACGAGGCTGCTGATGCCTCGGACCGCGCGCTTGATTTCCGGGACTCACCCCGCCCTTCATCGCCTGATGATCCAGAACTTAATCCGGTAACATCCTTTCGCGAAATTACAGCGATGTACAAATCGAACAGGCTCCGATTTACGCCCCCAGTGCTGGGCCTGATTAAGTCTGACGAGCGCTCACTCTTGCGCCTTTACACCAACAGAGTTTTGTGCCTAGCTATACTTAAGCACTTCAATACGGCCTTCCGCGGGGAATGCCCGCACTGTGCCCATCCGCTTGCGGATACTTTTCACATGGTGTGGGCATGCCCTTCGAACCCAGCGGTTTCCCCAATCGCTTCCCCTACACTCCCTAACCGAAAGAGCTGGGGGCTGTCCTGCTCGGCTGCTCGGCCTTGGCAGGCCAAAGAGCCCTCGTTGCCTGGACGCGTGCCGCCGCAGAAGCAACAGGGGTCCCAGACTAAGACTCGTTCTAGAGCATGTAAAGGGTCGGCCCTTAAGGTCGTCCCTCTCTCTCAAATGTAAATAGTTTCAGTAAATGTGTTTTACCACCACCGGACGCAACGCCGATCGACGCGGTGGCCATGCTTTAGATGGTGGCTCTTCGACGCCAGCGTCTCCTGCAACACCGTTCTTCTCCACGTCCTGCCGTGCCCGTTTGCCTGTTCTGCCGGTGGAAGCTTCCATCACCAAGTCATCCACATGCCTATTCTCTCCGGTCACGTCGTCTATTACCTTAATTGATTCTGATGTCTGCGTCCCTGTCACTAGCGCCGAGGTTTCCGCAATGTCCATCACCATACGCTGTTTTAAATGCGAAGCATTTCTTAGTGAACTTTGGCGACTTTGTGCGTATCTATCCATGTATCTAGCTGCGTAGGACTTCTAGCTCTTCTAGCCATCTGTATAATTGTAGCAATACCAAACTTTGTATGGCATAACATTACTGTATGCCGAGCATATTTGACTAGTCATAACATGAAAATTATGACATGTATCCCAAGAATGCGATGATTTACATTTCATGGTTCTGCAGCTCTAGCGGTGGTTTCGTTCACAAGGCATGTTGCAAAAGTGGTATGGTATGGGATGATTGTGTTAGAAACACAAGCGACAGACCCTAAAATGAAAATCATGGCATGCGTGTCATGTAACAACATGTCTAGATGTCACGCTCATGATGCGCTCGCGGCCGTTTCGCTAGCGTCATATATACCAAATTTGGTCATACAGTACGTGAATGTATGACGAAGGTATGTTACTTATGGAAACATGATGAACATGAGATGCGTGTTATGTAACGACATGACTACGTGCTACGCTCATGATGCGCTCGCGGCCGTTTCGCTAGCTTCACATCTACCAAACTCGGTATTACGCGACGTGAATGAACGACATAGGTAATTGACACATTCCAAACATGATAATCACGACACGCGCGTCATGTAAAAACAAGACAACATGCCACATTGATGATGTGCTCATGGGCGTTTTGCTAGCTTCACATATGCCAAATTTGGTATTACATGACGCCAATAGATGACGAAGGTACGTCAATGGTTCGCAAAGCAGCTCCACATATAATACATTTAGCGTCACGTGACGTGAATAGATGAAGGTAAACGACACATACAAACATGATAGTCATGACACAGAAGTCATGTACGGCATAATTTACATCCACCTAGTAACGCTTGGTTGATTTTGAAGTGGCATACAAACCTTCCTCATTCGTGCTTTGCATATCATCGATTCCAACTGTACGTAGGATCTGCCATTTTCTTTTGCTTTGGAAGTAAGGTAGACGCTAGCCGCGCATCCCTCCGTGTCTTCTGTGCTTGCAGGCCTCAGTGTGCAGCCAGCGACCTCCTCGGCATTGGCCTCGCTTATTATGAGCTCCACAGTGTCTTCACTCGCCATTATCTCAGCAGGTGCCGTAACCCTCGCCTGCGTTCGAGCGCAGACAGCGTCCTCATGACCGATGCGTCGGCCCTGTCCACACCGCGGTACACGACAATGTCGGCGAATATGGCCAGTAATTCCACATCGCAGGCACAGTGGAGCTCTACAAGGCACGACCACGAGGGCTTGTTCAGCAGCAACTCGCAATTGATGGAGAATATTTTCCATGGTGATGCCACTTTTAAGCTTAAAAGGGACAGTTCTCGTTGCTGACCTTTCATCTGTGGCGCCATCCACACGCCATCACTCATGAGTTATGTCTGTGACACGGTCGTAGGGCAGAAACACAACCTGTCACGTCTTCGTTGGTTCTGTCGTAGAGATCCCAGTGGACTTTAATGCGGAGATCCTTACTTGCCGGGTCAATGAGGACACAACATTGACCTTTCGCTTTAACGTCACTGCTTGCAGGAAGTCTTTTGGTCCATTCGTCACTTCTGAAAGTTACTGCCCAAACGTGGTTCATCTGGCAGGCACCCAAGGCGACCACTTCAGGGAGCAGACGCAAGTGGTCCAACGCATCTCTGAAGTCTTTAATTCGAAAAGGCCTTGCTCGTACAACATGATGCATGATAACCGTGTTTAAAACAGAGCGTCCACTGGGCAGATCAGGCAGAATCAAACGGTACTCGTCGTTTTCTATTGCAGTGTTTCTGTAACCGCGGCCCGGCTCGACCACTGCAACCACTCCGACGGAGCACGACGTACTCCGTCTAAACGCGTCTGTCTCCAGAAATAGAGTGACAAAGCCACTATGTCACTTGCGAGTGCTCGTAGTGGAAGGAGCAAACGCCAGATAATGTGCTGCCATCTGTGAAGCATTGTAAAGCCTCTTATTGCCTCCAAAATGGCGAGCGCATGGCGTGTATCTTGGAGGTCATACGACTCTTGCCTTGGTTAAAAAAATTGGGGGACCTTTAACCTTCGCCTTTGGGGGTTGAACGCGATAGAAAACCCAGCTCTTGTGCACCCTTCAGCTGCTATGTGCATACTTGTTAATGTGTTTTGTTAAACACGCACACACACACGCGCGCGCACACGCACGCACACACACACACACACACACACTAGATTATACCAGCGCGCACACGCGACTAGTACATACAGGTTTTGATCTAAGGCAAGAGTCGCATGTCCTCCAAGGTACACACCGTGCACTCGCCATATCGAAGGCAATGGCGAGTGGAATAAAGAGTCTCAGAATGTCTCACAGATGGAAGCACAATATTTAGCATTTGCTGTTTGCTTGATGAACACCTCTGGAAAGACATGATATATTTTCCGCTTGATGGACATAGTTGTCATTTCTGAAGCTGTTTGAAAGCTCCTGTGTGTTTTTAGCGGTGATGGCTGCACTATCCCAGCATTTTTCGACGTAGTTTCATGTCAACCCAAATGCGCCTACAAGTCGCCGAATGGGTCGTTTTCATGGTGACACCTGGCGAATAAATTAGATTAAGTAAACTCCTTCCTCTACATGGCATTTATGCAGTGTTTTTTTCCCAAATCACCCGCCAGTAACAACTCGGCTTTGTGCTAGAACATCTGCTTACCAGCTGAACGGCCCGGGTTCCATCCTATATAAGACCGAAAGCTTTATTTTTTATTAAAGACAAAGGTCTTTTTGGCGACCTTCGACGCCTAAATTTCAGTCTGCTTGTCTGTCTTTCTCTATGTCCGTCTGTACACTTGTCTGTTTGTCCACGCTAGTTATATCCTAAACGGCACTCAGCAATACGTCAAACGGCCAAACCTCTCTGCAGCGCCCACCAATTTTGCTCGTTTCAGCGTTCATACTTGTGTACTTGTCAATTCAAAAGCAATTATTGCGCATATCTCAGGCCCCATAACAACACGTCAGTACTTTATATGTGTGGCATTAAAAAAGAGAACGCACACATAAGTCTTTTTAAGGGCCATAGCGTTTATCACACAGCGCTGACAGTGCAACGCGGTGTTCGAAAAGGCAGTTGTTTCCAACGCTATGCTAAGATGACATGGTGGTGGCACCTGCCCGTCGCTTCGCATTCTACACCTTATCGCCTCCGACACATGCGCAAATCTTTTTCCGTGGACGCGCACACCTTCATTCGTTTTTGAACTGCCATTGCACTCGTGTCTAACGTGCCTCGATGGGCTCGTTCGCGTTCGCTGCACTGATCGAGACTCTCTAACGCAGCGTTTCCATAATGCAATTCACCAATTTTATTGCGCAGAACATTAAATAACGCTTTGCTCACTCTCTTCACAAACAGGACTGTAGCGAGAGAGGAAGACGAGATGGCGGCCAACGTGGTCGTGTCTTCTCTCGCCACTTTATTCCACGCCTGAAGCGGAGCCGCGGCGGCTGTCCACGTCCGACACACCAAGTGCGCTAGCTTGTTCTAATCCTCGCGCAGCTTGAGCTCGCATCAGCTGCGCGAGAGGCGCGGCGCGGTGGCTGAAAAAATGATGATGATGATCATGCACTACAGGGCTCCCCCCCTAGCGCTTTGCGCGATTTGAAGTGTATATAACAAAGAAGGAGAAAGAGACTATATACATGAACGACAATCCGCAAGGTGTCCATTTAGTAAGTCCAGTTTGTCAACGTGTAGTGACCATCGGGAACCGGTGGGTCTCTGGTGGGCGACACTGGGAGTTGCGCAGAGGACGAAGAAGTAAGCGTTCGGAAACTGCGCAGAGGACGAAGAAGTAAGCGTTCGGAAACGAAAAGTAATTACACGGACAGACTATAACCACCTCATGTTTCCATGGCAACACCACTGGAGTCAGTCCAGAAAGATCGAAGTCTTAATTACTAAATTTCGATGTCATGTCCCCCCTCTAAACCTCTAACTACACAGAGCTGGTCAGACAACATCACCCCTCTGCGCATTCTGCGGAGAAATGGAATCACTAGATCATTATTTTTTGTATTGTCGCCGCTACGAGATACTTAGAAAAAGGTTACTAGTTATGCCATTTCGGAAAATAGGCCTTAGATTAACGGCGGAAACGGCGCTAAGCTTTGGCGCCTCAGCTTTGGGACATTGCCACAGGGATGCTTTCAATGCCGTTTGCAATTATATTCAGGCAACCAAGCGTATACCATTGTGATCTTCAATCAAAAAAAAATTATTTATTACTTCCCAGGGCAGAGTGAAGTAAACGCAGCTGAGTGCTAATCATAACACCTCAAATCTCAAAATTGCTCAACTTGATTTTTTTTTCGTTTGCTCTTTTTATGTTGTTTTTATTTTTACATTAATCTCATTATAATACCAATTCAATAAACATTGTTAAAATGATTACAGAAAAACTGCACTACACTTTCTTGGCCAATCCCCCTGAGTGGGTATGAGCCAGCCTCCCAGGGAAACAAAACAAAACAAAACAAACTTTGTTTGCACACAAGTGGGTGACAGGATGACCAGCTGGGGCTAGCTGTGAGCGCACAGGGTGTCGCGAGGGAGCATTGCAGGTAGAGAGGCGTTCAGGGTGAGGTGACGACGGGTGCACAAAAGCTGATTGGGCCCCTGCGCGCGAAGCAATAAGAATTGGCGTAGTGAAGTCTTGCAGACCACCCATCGACAAGCAATGGCTTTGACAGTGCTTTCGCGGACGTGCACAGCACTGGTGCCGATGTCGGTACGCAGGTGTCGTGACGTGAGTGGTATTTGAATATGAGTGGACTTGACCACTTATGTTGGCAGTGAGTAAGTAGGATTGTACACGTTGGGTAGAGGTGAATGACGTATGCGGCTTGTAAAAGGGTGTGCCTACAGTCCAGTTACACGCCAGCTCGCCTACGGTTTCCGTCAAAAACTCAGTAGGAGGCGTGTCATGGGATCAAGCAGATATGGACTCTGGAGGAGGCTCAGTGGGCGTACCTTGACTTGGGGAAACACCTTCAGTAGTCGGCGTACGTCGGTTCGTGCGCAGGTCGGTATGGAAGATGGGTGCTTGTATGCCAGGCGTGAGATGTGCGGTCTGCTGTGACATAGGCAGACCAGGCACGTCGTCCTCAGGAGCGTCGGTTATAGTCGCAACATCTCGGAAGTTTGGTCGTGGTTGACAGCTTGTGGCTTCAACTTCGCCTGCGAGAGACTGCGAGGGCGAGGATGGTTGCTGCTGGCAGGACACGCAGATCATTGAGGTGAGTGAAAAGGCACCTTCGGGCATTGTCGACACTGAAGTCTTCGCGACTGGGGGGTGAATAGCAGGCGTGTCGATGTCCGTAGTCATGGTATACACCAGGGCGTTCGGTGATGTTGCCGTCGTAGCACCTGACGTGTCAGCCGTGTTGTGAGCCATGGAGGTCGGCCGAGACGAGCCGGTGGTAAGCATGTCTGCAGTATCGTCGGCCGAGGACGATGAAAACACAAACCCCGTGGCTGACTGGTTGCCTTCAGCCCAAATGTCGAGAACCATGGCGGATGGGCAGTCGGGCGCAGGACACGCGTCGCTAGTGGCCAGACGAGAGATTAAGTATTGTTTATTGGACGTTGTTGAAGGCGAAAGCTTCGAGGTCGGGAAGTCAATAACGGGCGAAAGGTCACCTGTGCCAGACTCCGAGGCGGGCGGCAAGGTGGTCGTCATGGAGTCTGGTGGGGCCACGGTGTCGCCTGCCATCGCTCTCGTGGAAAACGTGCAGGTAGCAAGCGTGCCAGAAGGACCATCGGCCGAGGACTTCGAGAAAACGCACTTCGTAGTGGACAGGTTGTCGGCAGCAGGAACGACTTCAAGCACCTCGTCGGATCTGTGACCGGGTGCGAGGATCACTGCGCTAGTGGCCGGACCCAAGGTGGAGGGAGACGTTGCCGGGGAAGTTAGGTTGCGGTCAGATGAGAGCTTCGGGCCGGAGGGTCCAGCAGGCTGCGACGCAGGGAAAACCTGAAAGTCGCGGGTAAACGACAGCGGGTGGTAGGTGAGGCCATAGCTGGCAAGCACCGCAGAGCAGAGGTCATCGTAAGGCTGCTGGCTGGAGGTTGAAGTGGCAGAGTTATGACGCAACTCTACCGGAAGGGCGTCATGAAGAATGGCGTGCATCAGCGGCTGGTCCGTGCTGTGTTGGGGGCTGGCTGGTCCCGACGAAGCAAAAGAAGAAGAAGACGGCCGACGGAGACGTACGCGGCCGGCGGGGACATCGACCAGCCCGAACACGCGGGTTGGCGCGTAGCGCCGAAAGAAAAGCACACAACCGCACTCCACGGCTACCTAACACACACTGGTTTTATTTACAGTCGCCTTGAAATCCCGGATGCCAGAGCGGCGCCCCCTGGCATCCTCACATGTCAATTCGAAACCGAAACTGAACATAACAACCATCCCCTCCTCGAAAAAAAGCACACCTATACACTGTTTATATTTATACATAATCGATACAAAAGTATATACAAGGTATGTACATTAGAACATATTAAAATTCAGAACACGGCACACCGAACTCACACACTACAAGTCCTGAAAATGCATGGAAAATATGTACATTGGAAGTCCTGAAAATGCACCAAAAATTGTATACAACTCAGTACAATATAGATTTGTAGTTCTACGTCACGTAGTCATCGAACCGACGCGGCTTCTGCCGCTTCCGCTTAGGGCGGGCCCCTTTGGGTGTAGAATCGGGTGCAAGAGGAGAAGAAAGTTGTGAAGGTTCTGAACGAGCGTTAAAATTCGCGGTCTCATCAGAGCTCGCAGCAAGAGCTTGGGAAGAATTTTGCGGACCGGAGTTTGGTTCAACGGTCTCAGCCGAATTTGAAGGTTCGAAGTGAACGGTATGACTTAGTGTACTTGAACCAGTGACACCGACTGGTAACTCCTCCCCCCTTGAAGAAGAAATGCCTGTACATGGAGGCCACAGGTAATAATCTGATGCGTAGTTAAAAGGCGTGGACGGAACGTGATGAGGAAGACTTTTAGGTGTTGAAGGCGAATCCGTATGAAAAATAACAAGGCGCGAAGCATTCCAGATGTTACCATCACTTAAGCGGAAAGAAGTGGGGCTAACCTGGCCCAAGACTTTGTAAGGACCCCGATACTTGGGGCGCTTGCCTGGCACACGAACCTTGACTAGATCGCCAGTGCGAACTTTGCACTGCTTTGCACCTCGACGGGTGTCGACATACTTTTTCATTGCTTGTTGACGAGAAAAAATTCTGGTGCGGATTTGATCAGGAGAAGACACTGGTATGTTACGAGGCAAAGAGACTATGTCGAGAGCAACTCGCGGTTGCCTACCGTGGAGAAGTTGAGCAGGAGACACTCCAGTGGTGCCTTGTGGTGTGAACCTGTACGAAGCTAAACATTCCGTCAAAACTTGCTTGAGGGGACGGTGCTCTAATTGGGCGATCTGGATATGTTCCTTCAGAACGCGATTAAAGCGCTCGATTTGCCCATTTGATTGGGGATAGAAAACAGATGACCTCAAGTGCTCAATTCCTCGTTGTGAAAGAAAAGCCTCGAAATGTTGGGACTGAAACTGTGGACCATTGTCCGTAACTATGGCATCAGGAAAACCTTTCCGGCTGAAGATTGAAGACAGAAACTCAATGATGACCTCAGAAGTAACCGTATGTGTGAAACAAACTTCTGGCCATTTGG
This sequence comes from Rhipicephalus annulatus, assembly GCA_013436015.1. Lineage (NCBI taxonomy): Eukaryota > Metazoa > Arthropoda > Arachnida > Ixodida > Ixodidae > Rhipicephalus > Rhipicephalus annulatus. The sequence continues at coordinate 228,289 of WOVY01016024.1, read as the reverse complement.
AATGGTAGTCGATGAGAGAAACAATGAACCGGGCATTTTGCGGAACATTATGCAAAGGACCGATGATGTCCATGCCGAGTTTCTGCCAAGGCCGATCAGGCCACTCGACTGGCTGCAACGGAGAAAATGCAGGTTTAGCAGACTTGTCAGCTGCCTGACATATATGGCAGTTGTAAACTGCATGCTCGACCTGCTTATCTAAGGCTGGCCACCAGTACCTGTCTCTGAGATTCTGTTTGGTGCGGACAATGCCAGGATGGGTCTCATGGGCAAGCTGTATTAGCTTGTTACGGAAAGAAGCAGGGGGAATCACGCGTTCATCGCGGAAAAGCAAGTCCTCGACACAAGACAGTTCCTGTCGGACTGTGAAGTAAGGCAAGAATTCAGAAGCAAGAGCACCTTTGGAAGGCCATCCTTCAAGTAAATATTTGAGAACTTGAGACAAAGTGGAATCTGCAGCTGTAGCTGCCTGAAGCTCAGCTTTAGTAATGCAGGAAGTAACTAATGAAACAACTTCCTCATCCCGCTCTTCAGTAACCGGTATCTGAAGAGGAAGGCGCGACAGTGCATCAGCAACCACGTTATTAGAACCCTTACAATATTGAACACTGAAATTATAATACATGAGTTTGGCACACCAACGGGAAATGCGAATGGGGCGGCGGCCTTCGGATCCTGCAGAAAGAAGAGCAACTAGTGCTTGGTGATCTGTACGTAATGTGAAGTGCCGGCCCCACAGGTAAACATGCCATTTCTCACAGGCAAAAAGACAAGCGAGAGCTTCACGCTCTCCTACTGAATATCTGCGTTCAGCAGGGGTCAATGTACGAGATGCAAAAGCAATAGTGATCAGCTGATCATCTTCGAGTTGTTGAAACACTGCTCCCAGTCCAACATCGGACGCATCCGTCGTGATGACGATGGGAAGCTTCTCATTGAAAATACTAACAGCTGGCTTTGAGGCCAGTATTGACTTGACTCGATTGAAGCTCTGCTCAGCTTCAGCTGACCAGTTAAAAGGCTGTGCTTGACGAAGTAGAGTACGCAGTGGTTCAACAACATCAGCATAATGGGGAACAAACTTGGCATAATAACCAACAAGACCCAAAAAAGATTGCAAGGTTTTAACATCAGTAGGCCGTGGGGCATTGACAATGGCCTGAACTTTAGATTCAACAGGTGTCAAGCCGCGGGAACTGACATTATGTCCTAGAAATTGTAACTCATCCACAGAAAAAATGCACTTGTTATTAAGTTTCATACCACATTCACTGATGCGGTTGAGAACAGTATGCAAGTTAGCATCGTGCTCTTCGCGAGTACGTCCCCACACCAAAATATCATCCAAGTAACAAAGGGCGCCATTACAACCCTTAAGAATAATTGACATCATTTTCTGAAACACTGCAGGGGCAGATGCAAGCCCGAAACACACGCGGCGAAACCGAAATAAGCCTTCGTGCGATACAAATGTGGTTAAGTCTCTACTGCACTCAGAAAGTTCAACTTGGTGATAAGCGGACGCGAGGTCCAGCTTGGAGAAACATACTGCTCCGGAGAGCTGATGAAGCAATTCTTCAATGTGAGGAAGTGGGAACCCGTCTACGACGATTGCCTTGTTTGGTTCTCGTAAGTCGACGCATAGTCGAAGGGATCCATCTTTTTTCTTGACGACGACCAGTGGAGAAACCCATTCGGAAGCAGAGACAGGCTCGATGATTCCGCTGGCTTGAAGGCGAGACAGTTCCGCAGAGACTTGCTCACGGAGAAGAAGAGGAATGCGGCGCAGCTTGGCACGCACAGGGCACACACCTGGTCGACGCATCACTTTATGCACAAAACCACGCACACAACCCAGTTCACGGGTGAACAGGTGGTGGAATTCAGAAGGCGCGTTGGTCGGAAGATCATCTTGGACGTCGACTTGAGCACACGTCATAGACGCACCAATGATGTTGATGGACAAAGCCCTGATTGCATCACGTCCCAAAAGCGAGCTGCCATTGGCTGTTACATAAAAAGTAATGGAAGCAGTGCGACTGTGATAGGAAACCTGAGCTGTAAATTGACCTAAATTATCGATCGTTTCCTTGGAATATGTTTGTAGAACGACGTTTGAAGGTAAAAGCCGAATGTTGGAAAAATGACTATGGAAGTCAGCGGCACTGATTAAAGAGACTGAGGCACCAGTGTCCACGAGAAATGACAAGGGCACATGGCCCACTGAAACTATGATGCTGGGCTCGGGCGTAGTGTGGAGGCCATCCACATTTAAAACAGTGACCGTATTGGTTTGTGCAGTGCTCGAAGGAGCGGACGAAGAAACTGGTTCCGGAAGATTTGCTGGACGGGAATTGCATACGGACTGAAAATGTCCGATTTTTCCGCACGCAAGACAAGTGCGGTTTTTCGCGGGACACTGCGCAAAATTGGCTAAATACAGAGCCGATCCACAACGAAAGCAATGCGTGGTTGCGCTTGGAGAAGAAAATTGCGAACGCGAATTAGAAGCTCGGTGCTGTTCTTGAAAACCCGAATTTGGCGGAATGGGGTCGCCATATTGTCGGCTTCCTCGCCCCCGCGACGCAGAGAGGTCGCCATGTTGGCCGCCACGGAAGGACTGTGCAGGCGAGCGTCCATGTTGGCCGCCGCGCCGAGACGAAGGTGAAGGGCCGCCATGTTGACGCGTCCCGTGAAACGAGCCGCCGCCTTGGTCCCCCGCAGCAGAAAGTTGCTGCACTGAATGCGGAGCGAATTGCTCCAACTGGGAGCGAATAAGCTCGTCCTCTCGCGCAATCGAGAGGGCTTCGGATAATGAAATCGAGGAGCCCTTCTGAAGCATGCGGCAGCGGACGTTTTGCGAGGCTACCCCGATGAAAAGCTGATGGCGGATCATGTCGTCCTCGAGCGCGCCGAAGCCGCAAGACGCGGCGAGCGTTCGAAGAGAAGTAATGAACTCGGCGATTGGCTCACCAGGCAATTGTCGCCTTTCTTGGAATTTCACGCGTGCGAGATAATCGCACGAGACATCTTTAAAATGCTCATCGAAAAGAGCGACTGCAGTCTTGAAGGCATCGCCCGACGCTGGCGTCGGCGACGCGTTGGTGGCTTCCAAAGTATAGAAAAGCTTTAACCCGGCAGGGCCCAACGCGTTGAGCAGCAGCGCCTTGCGACGCTCGGGCTTGCTGGCGTCCTCCCCGACCGCGTCTGCGTAAGCCTGAAATACCAACTTCCAGTCCGCCCACGGAAGTGGCGGGTCTCCGGGCGAATGAAGAAATAGCGGAGGTGGAATAGGAGACGCCATTTCAAGCAAGAAGAATGAAAAGGTGCAGATGAGAAGAAAATGACGCCAGTACACTGTTTGAAGACGAAGGCAGAGTAGCTGAATGAAGAAATGAAGCGACGCAGCACGCAGTAGCCACCTTGCAGGGAACAAAGAGCGTCTAGGGTTAACCGGGTAAGTCCATTAGAAGCAAGAAAAAGAACACGGAGAACGAAACGGGTTCTTACATGTCCTCGTCGCCATTGCTGTGTTGGGCGCTGGCTGGTCCCGACGAAGCAAAAGAAGAAGAAGACGGCCGACGGAGACGTACGCGGCCGGCGGGGACATCGACCAGCCCGAACACGCGGGTTGGCGCGTAGCGCCGAAAGAAAAGCACACAACCGCACTCCACGGCTACCTAACACACACTGGTTTTATTTACAGTCGCCTTGAAATCCCGGATGCCAGAGCGGCGCCCCCTGGCCTCCTCACATGTCAATTCGAAACCGAAACTGAACATAACAGTCCGTGACGCTATTCAGCGCAAGAACGGCATCGAGCTGCATGCACCATACCTTGGGGTAGGTCGATTGGAAATGCGGCACTGGCGGGCAGAGTTGCGGGAACATGGCCGCGGGCCGCTCGGCGAAGGGCGTGCTCTCCCGGTCACCAATTGTAGCGAGAGAGGCAGACGAGACGGCGGCCAACGTGGTCGTGTCTTCTTTCGCCACTTTATTCCACGCCTGAAGCGGAGCAGCGGCGGCTGTCCACGTCCGACACGCCAAGTGCACTAGCTTGTTGATTCGCCGCTAGGGGGCCAACGTGAGCGGATGCCTGCAACGTCGGCTCCGGCAAACGGTACGTGCTACTCTTTACCAACCTTTCCTGCGGTCACTAGCCTGTTCGAACAGCGACGTAAGGGTCTGAGGAAGACAGAGACGACGCCCATTCCGGGCAAGCTCCGACGTTCTGTGTGCAACAATTAGTGAACCGAGACGCTGAGCATCCGAGCTAAGCCTCTCTGAGACTCCGCTCCTTCGTCGACACTGGCAGCAACGCCTCCCGTTATTATGGAAGTAACGGTTGAGGGCCACACCATCTCCGCTGAAGAGCTCCAGGCAGGCAATTGGACACCAGTTCTCTACAAAGCCTATGCGTCTCGACCAGCCTGTTCACAGAAACCACTTTCGCAACCCAACGCTACCGTCAAGGAGACCAACCCGAACGCCATGCGCGTCGAAGCAGCTGCAACTGGAAGAGGCAAGACGCCAACCCACCTACCACCTGCTACCAAGGAGACGCGCATCATTGTAAAACGCAGCAAGCAACTGCCGCCACTCCCACCGAACGCTATTCGCGTCGTTGTTCGTCCGCGAGGTCAACTGCGACTCCTAGATGTCCCAACGCCTCGACTCATGAAGGCAGTGCAGGCCGCACTTCAAACCACTCTGCCCGATGATTTCTGCCTGCGCATACACCCCACTAATAATACATTCACGGCAGCTACAACACACTCCGCCGCAGCCGAGCTCCTAAAGACGCTGACTTCACTCACCATTGGTGGCCATGCTTACCCCTGCATGGCTTACGTGGCACCCCCACCAGGAGCTACAAGAGGGGTCATCTCAAACGCCTTTGACGACGAGACGCCAACCCAGCTGTACGAAGACCTGGTCAAACGGAATCCTGAATACTCTATACTCGCAGCCCGACGAATGGGGAAGACGCACTCCATTCTCATCACCTTCGACGCCAATGAAGTGCCACATTCCATTAAATACATGGGAGCCATTCACCGCTGTACTCCATACCGCGGAAGTCCGGATGCTTGTACGAACTGCAGACTACCGGGCCATCGTCACGACGTATGCCCAAGCCCCAAGACTAATCTTTGCCCACGCTGTGGCAGCCAACACCCACCCCAGGAACCTCCTTGCACGCCTAAGTGCATTCTGTGCGAGGGCCCTCATCTTACCGGCACTGGTTCATGCAAAGGACGCAACCTTCACCAGCCACGCAAAACGACAAAGCAACCTCAAACGCAGCGACAAGAACCGGTTCCACACGGGGACAACTTCCCCCAGTTGTCAGCGGGACCCACTCAGCCCAGCCAACCCAGCCAACCCAAGCAAGCCTGGACCGAGCCGCTTAAACAAGATTGGGGCCCTCCCCGTTCGCCCTGCAAGAACGCACTATCATCAACAGTGACTTCCAGTCTGCAAGACGCTCTGGCCAAGTCTCGGGAGGAGGCAGCGGCAGCCAAAGCAGAAGCTCAAGCAGCCCGAGCTGAAGCCGCTGCCCTTCGAGAACACATCGCGAAGCTGGAGACCCAGATAAGTACTTTCGCCACAAGCCATGCCATTCCACCTACCCCAACTCCTACTACATCCCAAACTCCTGCGCACAACCCACCCAACACCTCTAGCATGTCTTTCCCACCCAGCCATGTCAACGCGACATCCTGCTCTGATTCGCTTGAGTTAGATATCGACACGGCATTTCCTCGGCACACAAATCAGGACATTACCGCGCGTCCCTCAACACACAGCTCACTAGCCGATATTCCAACCATGCTTGAGTCTTTTACTGCTCGTTTTGAGGCAAAATTGCAGGAAGGTATCACCAGCATCAATCAGGAATGCACAACGCTCAAAGATGCGGTAATCCGTGTAACAACAGACAATGCAGCACTTAATCATCGTCTTGATGCTTTAGCTCAAGCATTAACTGACCGCTACAACAATCTTGAATCACAGCTCAATTTGTTCGCAACACGCCTTGCAAAACGGGATCTCACCCCAAGTAAACGCAAGAAGCCCAAAGCAACTGAAGGGCAAGACAATCCACTCCCTAACGTCACTAACGACTCCCAACCTTGCGCGGCGGCTACGCCCCTTCTCAATTCTCATGATGGCAGCTCTAAACCGTAATCTGACACTCTGGCAGTGGAACTGCCGAGGTTTTGGCCAGAAGCGTCATGTTGTCCACCAACTGCTATCTTGCGCTGCGGGACCCGATATCCTTGCCCTACAAGAACCCTCCAACCCCCTAACCTTACCCGGCTATACTTCTATTACACCCACATCCCCTACACCCTCTCGGGTGGCGTTTCTAATTAATCGCTCAATCACCACCATCTCCCACTGTTTAGCAGTCCAAGACATTGATCACCTCTTAATTGAGCTTGTGCCGCAACATGCCAGAGCTAAAAGCCTCTTCATCCTGAATGTATACAGCAGCCCTAAGTGCTTACAGGGTAACTTCCAGCGCCTCTTTACGCTCGCGAAACGCATAGCCAATAAGTGCCCCCTACTCGTCGTGGGAGATTTCAATGCCCCACATACAGCCTGGGGTTATCCGCGCGACACACCAAAAGGACGTCGGGTGTGGTTAGCAGCGCAGCAAGCCGGCCTCTCACTGCTCACCGATTCTGCCTTTCCGACACGCATAGGGAATAGTGTCTGCAAAGACACTACACCAGATCTCTCGTTCGCACATCGCCTCCCTCATGCCACATGGTGCAACACACAAGAGAATTTGGGTAGTGACCATTACATTATCGAAATTCTCTTAAATATGCAACTACCCCGCAGGGTTCTCAGAGGTTCCACTTTTACCAACTGGGATTTTTTCCGCACTTATAGGGCAACACGCACCCACGCCTCTATCACGGACATCACTGAATGGTCAGAACAACTCCAGAGTGATGTCCGATCCGCAACTCGTCTAGTACGAGAGGACTGCCCAAGCGACACAGTTGACTCTCGTCTCCTACATTTATGGGATGCTAAAACAAGCCTAGAACGACGCTGGCAAAGCCAGCGTTGGAACCGAACTCTTAGACGTCGCCTGGCCCGCCTGAGCAAAGAGATAGAGACCCATGCAGCCACTCTTTCGCGACAGAACTGGGAATCGCTTTGCAACAAATTAGATGGCAATATGAGTTTGCCTCAGACTTGGAATTTGTTCCGACACTTAATTGACCCAACTCAGTCAAAGACTACCCAAAGACACAACCTCACCAAACTCCTACATACTTGCGATAAACCTCCACCAGAACTACTACAGGAACTTCGAAATCAGTACTTCCCAACATACCCTGCCGTATTGTATCCCGATTATACAGGTCCTCCTAATGAGCTCCTCGACCAACCCATTACAGTAGCCGAAGTTCAAGCCGAACTACAGAAACTAAACACTTCCTCAGCCCCCGGTCCGGACAATATTCACAACAAAGCACTCCGTAATCTCGACGACCAATCAATTGCCGAGCTTACTGAATACTTTAATGAGTGCTGGCTAAGGGGCATCCTCCCACCACAATGGAAAGAGGCCAAGGTTGTCTTTATACCCAAACCTGGGAAACCTCTCCTTACGTCTAACCTCAGGCCCATATCCCTCACTTCTTGTGTCGGCAAACTCATGGAGCACGTACTCCAAACCAGGCTCTGCCAGTACCTAGAAGGCAAGAATCTCTTGCCTGCTTGCATGTTTGGATTTCGCCCTGGACTTTCCACACAGGACGTTTTCCTACAACTAAAACATCACATTCTTGACTCTCAAACCTGCGATACCAGAGCTATCTTAGGAGTAGATCTAACAAAGGCATTTGACAACGTTGCGCACTCAGCTATTCTAGAGAACCTTATAACCCTGGGAGTCGGCGTAAAGATGTACAACTACGTCCGCGACTTCCTCAGCCACCGCACAGCAACACTTACCTTTGGCGATCACAGCCTGCCAGGCATCACGCTTGGAGCCCGTGGTACGCCCCAGGGAGCAGTCCTCTCACCTATTCTTTTTAACATAGCACTTCTACATCTGCCCCAAAAACTGGGTCAGATCCCCGACATCCACTTCAGCTTCTATGCCGACGACATCACCGTCTGGGCAAACCGTGGTAGTGACGCCGAAATAGAAGAACACTTACAGTTGGCACTAACCACCATCGACACATATGTTCGAGAACGTGGCCTTACCTGCTCCCCTTCCAAATCAGAGCTCTTTCTTTACCGACCGAAGCAGCATGCTTCAGCCATTCCCCCTATCTCTCTCACGCTAGGTGCCCACCCCATCCCACTTGTCTCAAAAATTCGGGTGCTAGGGCTAGTACTCTACTCACATGGCGCACATGGAGAAGTCATCAGGACTCTCCAAACACATGCTCAGCAGACCATTCGGCTGATTCGTCGCATAGCGAACCGTCGGGCTGGCCTACGCGAGCGAAACACGCTTCGCCTCACCCAGGCTTACATCGTAAGCCGCACCACGTATGCCCTCCCATACCTACCTCTCCGACAAAAAGAGAGAGACCGCATTAACGCGCTTCTACGAAGTTGCACAAAAACAGCTCTACGCCTTCCCCCAAGCACATCCAATGACAGACTCTTCAAACTTGGTGTACATAATACATTTGAGGAACTCGCTGAAGCCACCTTTACGGCACAAATATGTCGTCTGTCTAATTCGGTGAGTGGCCGCGCTCTTTTGACCCAATTAGACTTATCCCCAATAACAGAATCGCCTGGAAGGGTCCCTCTTTCTTCTAACCTCCGCTCTCACCTAAACGTACCGCCCATTCCCAAGAACATGCATCCTGTGCGAGACGAGAAACGCAGAAAGGCAAGGGCCCGGGCCCTCCAGAGACAATATGGCGAGGACCAGAATGTAGTCTACGTTGACGCAGCGGAATATGCGTCAAGATCCCGCATGGCCCTTGCGGTGGCTGACAATCAGGCAAATCTCCTAACTTCTTGCTCAATTGTCACAAATTCCTCCACAGAGGCAGAAGAGGCAGCCATCGCGCTTGCTCTCATCTCCACACCTGCCACCACTATCATTAGCGACTCGAAATCAGCTATTCTTAACTACGCCAATGGCTTGATATCATGTAGCGCTGCTCGCTTGCTACGCTTCTGGCAGCCTCAGTGCTCCACAACCCTGATCTGGACGCCAGCACATGCCGGCCTCCTTGGCAACGAGGAGGCTCATTCTCTAGCCCGAGGTCTCACATTCCGGGCAGGAGAAATGGAGCCCCCTCCACAGGTCGAGGAGCGCTTGCTCTCTTTTCGTGATATTCTATCGTATTACCGGGAACAACGAAGAATATACGCACCCCCAGCCCCATCCCTAAACATAGCGCAGGCCACACATTGGCGACGCCTACAAACTCGAACTGCTCCATACCCCGTATTACTAAACGCCCGTTACCCAGACCATTTCCCCTCTTCATGCAAACTTTGCGACAAACCAGGAGACTTCCTCCACATCCTCCTCACATGTCCCACCTTCCCACATCCCCCACCTCCGGCTGTGGCAGTGTCATACTGGGAGACCATCATGACCAGCACTTCTGCGTTCGATCAGCGCCGGATCATCTCGTGCGCCATGAAGAGGATCGCACTTCAAGGGCTTTCCTTTGCTTTGTAAGGGTGCCTCCTCACCGCGAGGGAGCACCCACGTGCCATGAGGGGGCTCGGCCCCCACGCTATACAGTGGCAATAAATGTTTCTACCACCACCACTAGCTTGTTCTAATCCTCGCGCAGCTCGAGCTCGCATCAGCTGCGTGAGAGGCGCGGCGCGGTGATTGAAAAAATGATGATGATTATCATGCACTACACTACCATCGTCTTTTATTGACATTTGCAGTGAAACATGGAGATTCGGGGCCAATTTTTCATTTCCTTCTTTCTCAATTTTTTTGTTCACAGACGATTTTTGCTCACAACCAACGGTGTCAACGCCGATGGTGGAATTTCTGTGACACGAGCATTCTAATGCTATCTCGCGTTAAAACCTGTCTGTACTATTCGAGCCTGTGCACTGGTACAATATGCTGAGTGTGTGCGTGTGTGTGTGTGTGTGTGTGTGTGTGTAACAAAACCCATTATTAAGGATGCATTTAGCCGTTGAAGGGAGCACTAGGAGCCGGATTTTGCTATCGCGTGCAAAAATTAAACACATGCTTAAAGGTCCCTCAACTTTTCACAGACTCGGTTCCGACGCTAGCGGAAGCGTGGGCAGGCCGTGCCGGTGCACTTACAGTGTGCGTCATACTACAACCAGGCTCGTTACGGGCAACCGCAACGTGTTTTGCACGGCTCGCGAAACAGCAACGAGGTATTCACCCAATTTCACCAGCCCTGAGCTCATCAAGGTGGTGAAGACAGGCGAGCACTCGATGAGCGAACGTCCGGGCGGCCGAGGACAATGGCGGGCAATTTACAGGTGGTCGAGAAGCACAGGCGAACTACAAATGGCGAGGCCGAGCTTCGTGGTTCATTTAGTGTGCGTGATATAGAAAACGACCAAGGCCGTTGCCGGCTAGCGCTATCTGTATCGCACATCCGACAAGTGCGGCAGAATAGAGAATGCTCACCTACTTGCGAAAGAGTCCAGCACCTATTTCGGCCCTGAGTTTACTGAAATATTGTATCCGAAAGGCCTGCTGTCTTCAAAGCTGCTCTGTTGGCTTTCATTCCCAACTGGTGGTATCGTGAGTTGTTTGTGACCATCTTGACTAAGCCAGAGATATACAGCCGGCGTGGCAACGTGTCGAGGCCTCCTGCAGGCTTCATGGGTGCGGCGAAACGTAAAAGAAGCAGCGCGCGCTCATCCAGGCGTATACACAAAGCACCACGGTGTAATTTCTAGACTGTCGAACTTTCCGAGTGCGACGCAACGCCAACCATAACCAGGAAAATACGGAGGAAGACTGAGTCAGGAGAAACGACCACTACTGCCCTTGACAACGCTTTGCGCATGTCCCGCATCTACCAGGCGATTCATCCCTTTGGAGACTAAGTGGTTTGCAAGCAGTACACATCCCTTGGGGTTATGCTTTAACGGTGTATCCGTTCATCGCGTGCCCCTTACGAAAATCCTATATATGGACCTATATAATATCCCCGTATATGGGCCTTATATAACCTTATACGCCCCATTCCTGATATAACCATTATGGGCATTTTACAATCTGATATACCTAATCCCTTATATACCCATCTATGGACGTTGCTGTATATGGCTCTATATGTCATAAATCTGTATATGGCTATTTACAGAAGCATTCATATAAAGGTAAATGTGTTCTACTATGGATATCTTTATATATATAGCGATTCAGTTGATTCATTCAAATAAATTCAGATTGTGTCGCCGGCATAACTTATAGCCCCACAAATTATTCTACATGTAGAAATATTGCTGTTTGTTGAAAGGTCTGCATGTAGTCGCCATCGTTTACAAAACAAAGGTTGTACGTATCTTCAGAACAATCTTGTTCAAGTTATCTTCAATACATCCCGAGTTACTCTCAAGAAATTGTTGTTAATATGTAACCCAGCCACCAACTTAAAGTTTGTGGTTGGCGCATGTCACTGTTAGTCCACTTTTCCTGAATAGATGCATTGATTGTGTTTAAAAGTGATGGTTATCGATATTTATTTATGTATTTCATTACGCACATCACCAATACAGATTAGAGTGGGGGAGCGTTTACAAAAAGTAAAATACAAAAATTAGAGTCAGCCAAACAAATAATCAAAGTCACCCCAATAACAATCCACCACACTAGTGCATATAACAGTGAAAATGCAACACACTCTTCCTAACATAGAATACAACAGATGATTTGAGATGGTAGAGGCCATGCTAGAAGGCAGTCGGTTTTGCCTTGTGTGTTTTGGTTTAAAAAACTCTTTGAAATACGTCAGTATGGCATACCAGTTCTTCTAACTTGAACCAATGGTCCATGCGGTCTGAGAGATAGTACGGTGCAAGTAAATATTTTGCTTTATCGATTTTAACTTGGCAATCTTAAAAAGCATTGAAATTTATGTGGAGCTAGTGAGACCGCCACGAGCACAATGTGAGCGTGTTATGTTGTCATGTTCTTACATGACACACGTGTCAGGACTATCATGCGTTGCATCAGTCATATATATCGTCATCCACTGATGCACGTAACAACAAATTTCATATATGTGAAGCTAGCAAGATGGCCGCGAGCGCATCATAAAGGGCCCAATATACTCTAATGTAGCAATGACGCGCGTGCACGCTGGCCACAGTGATGCTACGTTAGCAACACGCGAGCACTCTATAGTCTAAGGGCAAGCGAACCAGAGTCAATCAGCGCGAGGTTACGGCAACCGGCGCGAAATGCAACGTGCTGCATTTCGCGATGGCTGCTTTGACGCCGGACGCGCTGGAAGCACATGCATCTAAGCAACGCAGCGCGGCTCGCGCCTGTGAGTATATGGCAGGGTCGGCGCCTGGCATAGCAACGCCGGCGTGACGCGTTGAAACGAATGCCGGTGAGCACGTGCACCACGCCACGTCGCAATGTATTGGCGCCTTGACTTTGGCACGTAGTCATGATCTCAAATGACACGCATGTCATGATTATCATGTTTGGACCAGTCACATACCTTCGTCATTTATTGGCGTCTCGTAATATCAAACCATCAGTGTGGCGTGTCATCACGCCACAATGATGACACGCATGTCGTGATTATCATGTTTGTGTCATTTACCTATGTCATCCGTTCAGGTTGCGTAATAGCAAGTTTCGTACATGTGAAGCTAGCGAAACGGCCGCAAGCTAATCATGGACGTAGCAGGTAGTCATGTTGGTGCATGACACGTATCATGTTTTTAATGACACGCAGCATGTTTATCATATTTACATCAGTATTATACCTTCGCCATCAATCAACCTCCCGTAATACCCAATTTGGTGTAAGTGAAGCTAGCGAAACGGCCACCAACTCATCATGAGCATGGCATGTAGTCATGTTGTTACATGACACACATCTCATGATTATCATGTTTGCACCAGTCACATACCTTCCTCGTCCATTCATGTACTGTAATACTAGATTTGATATTTGTGATGCTAGCGAAACAGTCGCGAGTGCATCATCAGTGTGGCATGTAGTTATGTTACCTGACACCCATATCATGATTTTCATGTTAGGGTCTATCGCTTGTGTTCGCCATGCAATCATGGCATACCATACATGTTTTTCAACATGCCATGTGAGCAAAACCACCGCAAGAGCAGCAGGACCATAATATGTAATTGATGACATTCATGACATACATGCCGCAATTTTCTTGTTATGACTAGTCTAATATGTTCTGCATACAGTCATGTTATGCCATACCAAATTTTGTATCAACACCCTTATCGAAACGGTCAGGAGAGCTAAAATTTGTAGGCGGCTAGATAGATAGATAGATACACCCTAAGTCGCCGAAGTTCGCTAGGAAATGCGTAGCATATAAAAAACTTCAATAACAATATGAATTTCGTAAAGAGATTTTTCAGCGTTTTTATTAAGAACTTTTCTGGCGTGTAAATAGAGCATTTAGAGTGAGTCTAAAAGAAATGTTGGCTAGCTGTTGACCGTAGTAACTGCACATGCATTGAATAATTTAAATAACTTGATAATCAACCTGTAAGTAGTTCGGTCAAAAGTGATTGGCATGTATGCAAGCTTGTCATGTACAAGTATTGTGACAAGGAATGGCCTATAGTGTGACAGCTAAAGCTGGTGGATATAGGTTTCTGTGCGCGTGGAAACGGGGCCTGTTAGTAATATTTCTTGCCAATGGGTAATTACCATGTAGTTTTTACACGTAACCCATTTTCTGTTCTACCAGTAATGAATCATTGCCACAACAGCGGTAAAGAGCTCATTCCGCAGAAATTCCGGCATTGGCGTTGGTGGTTCTTGTTGTCTGTGACCGAAAATTGAGAAAAACTCAAATAAAACAAAAATTATTTTTGGGTCTGAGTGATGATCGAAACCATGCCGGCTATGTTCATGGCAAGCAAGTGCTCTAGCACAAAGCTATGCGTCTGCTTGGAAATAAAGTATGAATAACTTCCTCAGGTTGAAAATGCCGGAAACACAAATGGTTAACAAACACACACATCGTGTATACACATTTCACAACACAACATGTAATATCACAGCAATATTGCCTGATACAAGCTTACAAGGCCATCGGGCATCACAACCTGTGGACGTTAGAGCGACTCGGTGTTCTGTGAAGGATAGAGTGTGGGAAGAAGCTGGCAGGTACATGCAACGGTCGATTCTGTCTGGATGTCTGAATAGTTTACGCGGAATTTAAAAATTATTACAAACGAGAAGGGCAGAATATCTTACCAACGCCACATTGTGGTTTCAAGACAGCCAACCATTACAAAAGGCACACAAATTACTATGCGTATTCGCGCAAAACTGCGTAGTGGGCACATAGAAAGTTCCAAAGCACTTTACGCACACAATATTGAGAAGCACGGTCGGCTGGACAAGTTGGTAATTCATCTCAACTGAGTTGCGCGAAAAAATAAGTTACAAAAGGAAGCCACCTAGACACAGCGCACACGCATCAGCTAAAACTTTATGGAAGAAAAGTGACATATATATGCGGTCAAGAGAACGCGTGAGGTGGAAAACAATAATTAGAATAGCACACATCATTTCCTTTCACCATGCAGACATCGTGTGTTGTACGGCTCTCCGCTATCGCGTGAAAAGTATTATTTTGGATTCAATATTATGTTTATGAATTACAAAGCTTCTCGAGGGACAACTATGCTCTAACCTATCGCCACATCGTAGAGGGTGCGGCTGCGCACCATTGTTTGATGATACGGTAGGTGAAGCTATATTGAGGGAAGAGGTAGCGCGGGAAATTGAAGAGAAATTGAATTGAATCATAAACAAAGCTGGTGATTCATGTGTCGCGCAACCCTCGATTATGTTGCTTGCCGCTGAGGTAACTTTTCTGGATACGCATTATTAATACAATCTGTCAGCTCATCTAATCATTTTCTTTCACCGCACGTGTTCTCCCAACCTCACATATATGGCTGTTTTTCCCAATAAAGCTTCAGTTGTTAGTGTGCGCTGTGTCCAAATGTCGTCCTTTTGTACTTCATTTCTTTCGCGCAACTCAGTTAAGATAACAAGATATTGCTCGTAGTTTAAACTCTGCTACCCTTTTTTACACAGAATGCAGCCTTGTGTGAAACCTTCATCGAGAAAAGACACTTTATACTTTTACTATTATGCAGTACTATTCCGCAATTAAAATTGTTCTAGCAGCACCATACAATAAAAAGTACAAATGGAGTGGTTGAATTATGCTAAAGGGATAGGGTATTGCTATCACGTTTAACTCTGGAAAACAATGCTCATTGGTCCCCGAGTTTTTACAGTAGCAAGCCCCAATGAATCACACGAATTTATTTGTCGTATTGCGTAACATTACGTACAGTGCTCACAGACGAAAACGTGACATCACATTATTTTGTGTAATTATGTATGCGGGTGTGTGCAGTTCCTCATGATAACCACGCGATGTTGCGACATCTGCAACGATACTAGTGTCTTTGAAGTACGCATTCCAGTTGAAACTACACTTATGTGACTCGAAGTGTATGGAAATGGTTGAACCAAATTTATGGGCTATTTCCTAAGTTGTCCCGTATCGATCAGTGAGCACTGCACCCTGCTTTGAAAAACCTAACTATCAAAAAAAATTTTCACTGCATGTCCTTATCAAGACGCACGTAATTAGAAAAACGAGAGAAAAGTAGACGAAGAAACAAATTAAAACGTGAGTTCAGAAATTTCATGACACCCTTGGAGATGAAGATATCAAATTATTTTCCATTTGTTATTGCGCAAGTTGTTATTTATTCTTAGTTCTTCCTCCGGCGTTGAAACGATGAAAATACAAAAGAAATACATTCATATCAATATTTTTACGAGAAGTACAATAGCGAGAAACCCATATTTTGCTGATGTAGAGTTCTAGAATAAATACAGCCCTGTCTGGAACAAATAAAAAAAAAGAAAGTGTTTTCGTATCACTTAAACGAAACAGCCAAATTAATTAACCAAGATTACTATGGAGTTATTTACTCACGAAGCAAGCAATGTGCTATGTCTTTTTAGTTATTGTAATAGTTGCTACGAATGTGCGATGGTAATGAAAATGCTGAGCTTACCTTAACCAAGACTTGTCTTTCACGAAGCCTGTTAATCCAGATAAATTATTAACACCTTAAGGCCACCACGTTCATTCGCACTGCTTTTGGGAGAAGTTGTGAAGAAATGTTGCCCGCAAGCATGGGTGTCCATTTTTTTCGCATGAAAAGTTGTCGATCGCCAATCCAGTGGCTTACGCATTCACACGCACACAAAAACACTTCCACGGTCGTTCACAATTGCACCACGTACAGCGAAGTACATTCCGGACTGTTGCGTATTATCTTGTGTAAATTGCAGCAGTAGTTTAGGACAAAATAAGAACAAGAGGAACAAAAAGTGACGCAATGCGCACCGCGCCCATGACTCCGGCAAGCAAAGAAGAAACAGTGGCGTGGATGGATACACTACCAGCTTTGTAACCGACATTACCCTTGAGACGAATGATTAACGCGCTTTTCACTAGAACAAAATTTTCGTACGCTTTTTGGTGAACGAAGTTTCATTTGCTCAAAATTAATAACACAACATTATTACCATACGACTGAATGCTTGCGAAAACTATTTTTTTTCGTGGTTACCGAAATGAGCCGCAGCACTTTTTTCTCAGCAGTGTCGACCTACTGCTGTGTGCAGAAAACGTTCCCCGAATTTCACACTCCTTTCACATTCCTTACGGCACGCGCATCTCTTGCAAACTTGCAACCTGCAGTGCAGTCAGGCGAGTTTTTAGGGACAATGGAGCTCAGTTTCTCTCTGTGGGCCCAGAAAGCTGCTGGTGTATGACCTATGAGACAGCCATTCGATAAAGCTGCAGTCACTGGTTCGTGTACGCTGGCTACGAAGACGCGTTCCAGCCAGATTTCCGTCTTATTTTTGAACAATTTATAATATTATTTTGTTATTCAATCAACCATTCATCAATCAATTATTTATTTAACGTATCCAGTAACGACCATAGGGTTGTAGCGGGAGAGGAAAACGGGACGGCGGCCAACGTGGTGGTGTCGTTCTCTCGCTACTTTATTATCCAGGTTGATTTGCTGAAGCGGAGCGGCGGCGGCTGCCACGTCCAAACCGCCAGGCCAGACGCTCGTTCTCCGCATTCGCGCCTCGAGCTGTCGCATCAGCTGCACGAGAGGCGCAGCGCGGTGGCTAGAAAAATGACGATGATGATGAATGGCAATGATGATGACGCTACAGATTACTCCCCTCCGCAGAAATGAAGCCGGAATGAAAGTCCAGGTTGTCAACTGGAAGGAACAATCGGCAACCAGTGGGTCTCTGGCGGGCGAAACTGGGAATGGCGCAGCGGACGAGGGGGGCTACGCAGGCTCGCTGTTGGAAGGAGCGGGCAAGGGTCGTGATAAAGGGACACTTTTGTCGGTAGCGAGTACGAACAAGGTGAAAATGGTCAAGGGCCGAGAACACACACGGGCCGTTTCGGTGCGGTCGATTGTCACGCGCACTCGGACACTGATGCTTAAAAGATGGACTGTAGCATGAGCGTAGTATGACCAGTCCAGAGGGTCTAGTGTTACTTCCTTGTTGAAGCTGGTGGGAACGTCGACAGGGAGTGCGGTCAACCCTGGTAGTGTGTTTACCGTGCTGGTACCGTCGCTTGCAGCTGCACAATACCGGCTGTGGCGGCCGCCTGGTCGGCCGAGTAGGGTGCAGATAAGTTGGAAACGGTGCGCTTTGGACCGGTGAAGTGCGACATGGTTTACAGTGATAACGAGCCGGCTCAGAGGGCACTGATAGATTGCTTTTTCCGACAATTGACGACGTGTAACACGTAGGCGTACGCTGATGAGTCGTCGCGTTGTTCTAGCTAGAACCGACGTTTGGTGTGCGAGATCGAGCGGCGAGTATGTGGTGTCATAGTTGTCATGGGCCTTCGACGGTGTTGAAATGCTCAAGCACGCGTACGTAGTGGTAGGCGGATGGTTTAACTGTGCATCTGTTGGGGTATGCACTGTGTGCTCCACCTGTGGTGAGCCAGGCGTGCAACCCTCGGGATTTCCTGACATCGTCACAGCATCATGAACGTTCAGCCGTGCCTGCTTAGGGGCTAGAACTTCTATAGGATACATCGAGGATGATGTTAGTAGGTGCTGGCAGTTCACGAGGTTTTGAGCAGCAGGCACCGGTGTGCAGGGGAAACTGATGGCATGCAGTGTCACAGCGGGCTCTGGGTCCATAGTGTGAGTGGTGTCGTGGGCCTCCACAGGAGCCGGAATAGGCGGGGAGTCTGCAAAAAGGTCAGCTGGCCCAGCTGAGGTCGTGAAATCGCCCGGGACAGACAGTTCAGCCGACCAAATCTCTGCAGCTAATGCGACGGTGCACGGGGCAGCGGCCGGTGTCGAATCTATGTGGCCAGTTGCCGGCAGGGGAATGATCTGGACTGGCTGTGGGGCGAGAGGCGTCCCGGAAGGTGATGAGCCAGGTACAGTTGTGTCATTTTTTGAGAGGAGGAGCATGTTGAAGGCCGTAAAACTTGAGCACGGCATCTCGCAAGTGATCGTACGGGCGAAGGCTCCAGGAGAAGTATGTGAGCTGGTGTTTGAGGTCATGTGGAAGATGGTATTCCAATACCTCGTACATGAGCTCTGAGATCCAGATGCCGTTGTGATACAAGGCCGCCGCAAACTCCTCGAACCAGGACTCTAGGCGAGAGGTCCGGAACGGGGTCAGTGGCGGGTCGAATTGAGGCTGCCAGCTATGTGCTGACTGGAGCATGGCCGCGTAGCTCGGTGGCAGTAGTGCAGCGCCGGTCGCTTGTTCGTGTGTCCGTGGTCACCAAAATGTAGCGAGAGAGGAAGACGGGACGGCGGCCAACGTGGTCGTGTCGTTCTTTCGCCACTTTATTATCCAGGGTGTTTTGCTGAAGCGGAGCGACGGCGGCTGCCACGTCTGTACCGCCAGGCCACAAGCCCATTCTCCACAGCTCGCGCCTCGAGCTGTCGCATCAGCTGCACGAGAGGCGCAGCGCTGTGGCTAGAAAATGACGATGATGATGAATGCCGATGAAGATGACGCTACAGGGTCTTTCATGCTGGCGCACGCACATATAAAACAATTTTAGGAGCAATACAATACAGATTGTCCACAGAAAATCAAATCAATAAAAAGAGAAAAAACGCAGACAAAAAGATATCAACGCACAATGAGAACAATAAATAAAAGAGATGATGTTCATGAAATGGAACTCAAAAATAATGTGGATTATATAAAACTGTGCAAAAGTCTTCCTGAAAGACGCAAAAGAGAAGAATCTGTACATGTGCAAATCTACGTTAGAGCAAGGCAAACCTCACTAATAAAAATAACTGTGGACTATGAAAAATCATAACAAATCAAGAAAGTTGACGTTAGAAAGACTCCGGGTTGTGTGAAGGATAGATGGTGGGAAGAAGCTGGCAGGTACATGACACGGTCGATTCTGTCTGGATACCTTACGCGGAATTTGAAAAAAGTATTACAACCGAGAAGGGCAGAATATCTTACCCTGAACTAACTTGTAAAGAAATAACAGATCAGCACAATTTTGTCGGTCATTAGAGTTTGCTTTAGGCTTCATGCCAGCCCTTATTTTCAAGAATGTGTAATATAATTGTATTTGCAAGGTAATATTTAGGCTCATACTGACGAGGCACCTGCGACCTCGACCAAATAATGACACACCAACACAAAATAGAAGCTTCGTAAATTCGGCAGCCTACGTTGAAGGTTGCACTAAAGCTTCAACAATTCAATACACGGTCCATATATCATGTGTGAGTCAGTTGCATCATTCTTAACGTATGCCCGTTAAGTGTGTATGGCCTGATTTTTATTTGACACTTTCAAACACCACATGAAATGAGTTGTTCACTAGTGCACTCATAAAGTTTTCGATAAATTTACTATCTGCACAGCCACGAACCCTACACGTAGCCAAAGAAAACGCATGGTGCATTTTAGCAAATAATTAGTACAACTTCCATCTTGATTTTGAGCATGTAAATGCCTGCGAGTTGCATGCGCATAAGTTCTTTTTTTTAATGCTCAAAGATCGCATTGCGCATAATAGTAGGGTAAATGGCCGCTGAAAGTATTCACAGGGGAATATACAAGATTAACTAAAATCTTGTTCAATGAAGGAAGCATATAGCCACCAAAACCTTCCAATATTTAGAAATTTTTTACACTGATATTCAAGGTAAAATAAATTGATATTACTATTTTTTGCTGCCACTCCAAACTATCCAATTATGTGAACAATATATGTTTTACGCATGTCGCTTTCGCATAACACTACATAGGATCGATTGATCACATTAGCGAGGTTCAGGAAATTCAATACGTTTTATGACCTGACACGATTCCTTAATTGCAAAGCAAGTCTGCTCTCGTATGCATTATTTACGTCCTAAGAATTGCAATTTATTGTTCGAAGCCTAAATACCACAGAAAATTTGTACAAGTTACATTACACGAATGCATGCAATGTTGTATGTACGTGGTTATTCCCATATAAGAGAGCACTTCCACATATAAAGATCGACTTTTTATGGTATATCTGGTGTGGTCGTGCCTCATAAAGACGAATTTGACTCGTTATAAGGACCTGTGCAGTGATGGCGTAGTGGTTAGAGCATCGGCCTCGCATGCAAAAGGTCCGGGGTTCAAATCCCGGTGCCGCGCAGTTCCCAACCGGTTAAAAATTGCGCGTGGTGATGGAACTGCATTGAGAGGCCTGGTGTGCGGCCTTACCGGCAACCACCGCCACGAACGCACTCCCTCAATAGAGAAGGATTGGCCACCCTCGTGCAGTATCTGGCCACTACCTTCCACATGCATGCGTCAATTAACTCACGGCCCTCAGACCCCAGCAGCTGCGAAGCAACTGTCCATGGCGGTGGTCAGATCTGCAACGCAGCAGAGGGTGGTAAGCATCGCTGCATCCGGACAGGCCGCTATTAGAACCGGATCATGGCAACGTTTAACGCTAGAACCTTATCTAATGAGAGAAGTCTAGCTGTAGTATTTGAGGAGCTAGCGTGTGTCAAATGGGATATAACCGGCCTCAGTTAGGTTGGGATGACAGATGAGGCATATACGGTGCTAAAGAATGGGCGCGTCCTTTGCTATCGGAGCTTGACTGACAGAATAGAACTTGGAGTGGGGTTCCTAATTCACAGAAACATAGCTGGCAACATAGAAGACCGCTATAGCAATAATGAAAGGGTGGTAGGTATCGTAATGAAACTGAATAAAAGATACAAGGTGAACTTGGTTCAGGCTTCTGCGCCTACATCCAGCTTTGAAGACGCTTCCGTTGAAAGCTTTTATGAAGACGTGGGATCGGAAAGGAATAAGGTGAAAACACAATATTCTTTAATGATTGGAGACCTTAATGCAAAGGTAGGGAAGAAACAAGCTGCAGACCAGACAGTAAAAGTAATATTGCCACATTGAATATGCAGCACCAAGAGAACAAGGAAGAACACGTGCAGCGAGAGAAAAAGACGAGGTTCTCTTCCGATCAGTTTGTCTGTGTTCTGGTACAATTAAAGTGAGTTTCCTGTATTCAACTGCTGCTGTTTCTGCATCGTGGCACTGGTGGAGGTGCGGGGTTCATGTTAGGGACGCCTGGTCGTTGCCATATGTCTAGCATCTAGTCCAGAAAGACTTCCGCGCATCGAAACTCCCGTTCACCGCAGCAGCCGGCGCCTGTTAGGCCTCAGCCCAGAGTTCGGTCTGTTGCTGGAAAGCGTGATCGTGCCAGAAAGCATGACGGCGCCTGGAAGCACTGGCCCCAACATGTCCAGCCCAAGCACGACACAGTTGACTGTTTTAAATTCTCGACTTCCGGTTGACTTCACAGAAACGCATATGAGCACGCACATGACTGGCCAGAAGAATTCGAGCACACAGAGAATGTTAACGGGTGGAACACCACACAGAAATTGGGCTACGTTTAATTTCCGCTTCAAGACGGAGCTCAATCTTGGTTCACGAATCACGTGTGGTCGTCTTGAGACGAGTTCCGGCAGAAGTTCCTCGGCACGTTCGCGAGCACCGAAAGACAAGAAATCGCACAGCGTTTCCTCAAGTCACGGATTCAGAAACCAATTAAATCCGTTACGATGTTTGTTGAGGACATGGCGCGGCTGTTTCGTCGAGCAGACCGTAATATGCCCGAAGCCAAAAAGGTTAGCCACCTCATGCAGTGCGTTAAGGAGCAGCTCTCCGCAGGTCTCGTACGAAACCCGCCTACAAGTGTTGATGAATTCTCCAAGGAGGCGACATCTATCAAACGCGCACTGCATCTACGCTATCGCCAGTATAACCGCCAGACCCACAGTGACCCGATCAGCATGTCAGCCACCACCACAGCAACAAAACGCGACGATGGTTCTTTGTGGCAATTAATACGAGAAATCGTACAAGAAGAGGTCAAGAAGCTCGTCGCCAAACCGAATGACTGCGCGATCGCCTCAGTAACAGAAGTTGTATGCCAGGAGATCAGGGAGGCGCTCTCGCTTGCTGAGCCGAACACGAGCACTCTCGGGGCAAGCTATGCAGACGTAGTCCGCCGACAGTTAGCGAACGTGCCGACACCACATCAGTACCACCACCAACAGCCGCCAGTACTACAGAGAAAGTTCGACGCCGAGGCGGCCACAACTTCGCAAAACTGACATCGGGCGTACCCCTGACCATAGTCCCCCGTGCTTTCAATGTGGGGAAGGAGGCCACATCATTCGGTATTGTCCGTATCGCATCGCAGGGTACCAAGGGTTTCCTTCCTCTATTCCTCGGCACCATTTCAACGAAACACCTGACGTTGACATGAGTGTCATGACCCGTCGAGATGCTCCTCCTGGGTTTCCGTCGCGCTCACTCTCTCCTGGGCGTTATTTTTCATCCTCTAGACGGAGCACCACTGACATGCCAAGAGGGAGATATCCTAGTCCACGCCGGAAACACTAAAAGCAGCGATCTCATGGGGGAAGGTTGCAAATAGTCGAAGTGCTGAACACCCCCCAATACTGCCCAGCGAAGAGAGACACAATTTAAATGAATCGACGAAAAATGGGGTTGTTACTGTCGAAGTTGCAGTTACGATTGACGGGCATTACGTCATAGCATTGGTCAATACTGGCGCCCACTTCTCAATAATGAGTGAGAGTCTGGCAGACAAGCTCAGGAAGATTAGAATGGAACGGACAAGACCGCAGAATAGAGGAGCTGGAGGGCAGCTACTGACACCTACTGGAAAGTGCACCGCAAGAATGAAGATAGGGGATGCTTACTTCATCGCAACTTTCGTTAATCTTTCTGGGTGTTGCAAACAGGCAATCTCGGGGATGGATTTCTTGCGTGAATATGGGGCCGTCATCAATATACCGGACGGTGTACTGACCTTTTCAGCGGATCAAAGCGCTGCGCTACACCGAAAATCCCTGTGAGTCATTGACGGTGTGACCGTACCTCTGCTATTGTGCCGCCTTGTTTCGGTCACGTGCAGCGAGCAGAATACTGGAGAAGGATTCGCTGAACAAGTATTGACGCTTCTACTCTCTCGCGGTGTTGCAATTGGCAGAGGTATTGTCATTGTTGTGTGCGGTAAAGTGCACGTTATGTTGACAAATTTTACCATCAAGCGACGACACATTACACAAGGCACTACAGTTGCCTACTTCAACGAAATCATCGATATCCGCGAGTGCTGTGTAGTACAACGGGACGAGCCTCAGGCCACGTCAGCCCCATCACCTATTGACGTAATCACGAATTTGTCACCAGCGCTGAGACAGCATCTAATAGATATTCTTCGTGAGTTGAAAGACTGTTGTTCATCCACCTCGAGGGTCAGTCAAACGCCATTGACGAAGCACCGGATAATAACGGAGGAGATGGCAAGGCCAATACGACAGAACCCATACCGTGTAGCACCGAAAGACCGTGAAGCAATCCAGGAACGAGTGAAGGAAATGCTCGATGATGATGTCATCCAGCCGTCAAGAAGTCCTTAATCATTGCCGGTAGTGCTGGTTAAAAAGAAAGACGGAAGCTTGCGATTTTTTGTCGACTACCGCAAGCTGAACCGTGTGACAAAAAAGACGTATATCCATTACCGCGCATCGATGATTCACTCGAAAGGCTGAGGTATGTATGCTATTTCTCGACAATGGACCCCAAAGTGGGTATCGGCAAATTGAGGTTGACGAGCGAGATAGAGAAAAAACGGCTTTTGTGAAGCCTGATGGGCTTTATGAATTTAAAGTCTTGCCATTCGGATTGTGGATGTGGATTTGATGTTGCCCCGCAACATTTCAGAGACTGATGGATACCATTCTGTCAGGCCTTAAGTGGTAGACATGTCTGGTCTATCTGGACGACGTCATTATTTTTTCAAAAACATTCGAGGAATACCCGAGCAGGCTGCGATCGGTATTCAGGACAATAAGGTCTGCCGGCCGGACACTGAAACCCGAGAAGTGTCATTTCGGTTTCAAGAAGCTCCAATTTTTAGGCCATGTGGTGAGCCATTAAAGTGTTCGACCTGATCCCGATAAGATTGCGGCTGTCAGAAAATTTCCGGTTTAAACAGATAAGAAAGCAGTCAGGCGTTTCCTTGGCCTATGCGCATACTACCGAAGGTACATTGCCAATTTTCCCACATAGCCTCGCCGTTAACATGACTCACAAGAGAAGACGTTTCGTTCACATGGGACGACGATCAACAGGCGGCATTTGACAATCTCCGACAACGCCTGCAGACTCCGCCTATGCTTGCTCACTTTGATGGGGATGCTCCTACCATGATTCACACAGATGCCAGCAACGTGGGTTTAGGCGCTGTACTCTCAAGTGGCAAAACTCAGCCGAGCGCGTGATCGCATATGCTTGTAACTTGCTTTCCCGCACCGAGTCCAACTACTCTACAACGTAAAAGGAGTGTCTTGGTGTCGTATGGGCGGTTATGAAGTTTCGTCCGTACCTCTATGGTCGTTCCTTCCACGTAGTCAGCGACCATCATTCCCTCTGCTTTCTGACCAACTTGAAAGACCCGTCTGGTCAGCTCGCACGGTGGAGCTTACGCCTTCAAGAGTTAGACATGACGGCCGTGTATAAGTCCAGACGGCAGCACGCTGACGCCGATTGCTTATCAAGGTCACCGATGAAGCGTGACGATGAAAAAGAAGATGACAGCATGGCGTTTGTAGGAATCGTCGAGACCACTACGATTTCGTGCAAGCAGAAAGAAGACAGCGAGTTGCTTTCTCTTATTAAATTTTTGAATTGCCGGACAACAATCGTCCCTAGAAGATTTGCAAAGAGCCTGCCATCATTCTGCTTACGTAGTGGTGTTCTTTATAAAAACAACTTTTCTCGCAGAGGAAGCACCCACCTACTTGTCGTTCCGATTTCAATCCGTGAGGAGATTCTTTGTGCTTGCCATGATGAGCCAACGTCTGGTCATCTCGGATACACACGCACATTGGCCAGAATCCAACAGAAATACTACTGGCCAAGTCTTCTAGCTATTCTGAAACATTACATGCGCACGTGCCTCGATTGCCAACGACGAAAATCGCCACCGTTAAAACCAGCTGGACTATTACAAGCAATTCAAGTGCCCACGGTACTTTTTGCCCAAATTGGAATGGACCTCCTCGGACTATATCCGAATTCCCATGCTGGCAACAAGTGGGTAACAGTCGCCACTGATTCTCTTACGCGCTACACCCAATCAAAGGCTTTGTGAAGTGCCACCGCCGTTGAAACCACACGATTCTTCGCAGAAAATATTGTCCTGAGGGACGGTGCTCCGACAATCATAATAACCGATCAAGGTGCCGCTTTCATGGCCGCGCTCCTGAAGACAGTGCTTGAGCTCAGTGGAACAGCTCATGGAAAAACTATTTTCTATCATCCACAAACCAATGGCTTAACAGAACGCCTCAACAAGACTATTGCTGACATGTTGATTATGTACATTGACGTGGATCACAAGAACCGGGACAGGGACAACAATCTGCCGTACATCACGTTCGCCTATAATACAGCACAGCAAGAACTACACAAAGAACGCCGTTCAGTATCCTTCGTGGCCATGAAGTGACGACGATGCTTGACGCCATGTTGCTGCACAACAGCAATGACATCGATTTGGACGCTGCATCTTTTACAAACGAGCAGAACAAAGGAGGCAGCTTGCACGCATTCGAATCGCCCAGCAGCAAAATTACGACGCCCAACGTTATAATCTGCCACACCGACATGTCGTCAATCGGGCCGGTGACAAAGTCTGGGTATGGAGTCCTCTCCGCCGCCGGGGACTGCCTAAAAAATTGAAGAAGTATTTTGACCCGTACACAGTTTTACAATGCCTGAACGACGTTAATAACGTGGTCGTTCCTGACAGTCCCTCGACAACTCGCCAGGAAAAAACTGAAATTTTGCACGTTGTGTGAATGAAGCCCAATTTTTCGAACTTATTTACACCATACATCTACTACACCGTCTTTTGTAGAAGAGCATCCGGACGCTGCTCTCTGGAGGGGGGCAAATGCTACGGTGAACATGCAGCACCAAGAGGACAACGAAGAACACGCAAAGCGAGAGAAAAAGACGAGGTTCTCTTCTGATCAGTTTGCCAGTGTTCTGGTACAATTAAAGTGAGTTTCCTGTATTCAACTGCTGCTGTTTCTGCATTGCGACAATATGGCATCGGCACTAGAAACGCCAGAGGAGAGCTACTAGTAAAATTCGCCGGACGCAATAATAACGGATATGGAATACCTTCTACCGAAACAAAGGAAACCGCAACTGGACTTGGAGGAGCCGTAATGGTGAAAATAAGAACAAAATAGACTTTACAATGAGTGCACACTCAGGCATCGTGCAGGATGTGGAAGTGGTTGGCAAGGCACGATGCAGTGACCATAGATTGGTATGGTCTTGAATTCGCTTAGACTTTAAGAAGGAAGGACAGAAACTGATACGCAAGACGCCAGTCAATGAGCTAGCACTGAGAGGGAAAGTACAGGAGTTCAGAGTCTCGCTTCAGAACAGGTACTCGGCTCTTAGTGAGCAAACCAACCTTAGCGTACAAACAATGAATGATAATCTGATGCGTATCATTATGGAGTGTGTAGTGGAAGTTGGAGGACGGGCAGTTATTCAGGCCACTGGCAAGCTTTCCCAGAAAACAAAGAATCTCATTAGAAACGTCAATTTATGAAAGTTTCAAGTGCAACAGACAAAATAACTACTGGCAGAGCTTTAAAAGTTAATTAATTGGTGTAAGGTATGCGATGTAAGTAGTTATAACATGGAGAGAATTGAACACATTCCGAAAAACGGAGGAAGCGTCAAAGCAGGGAAGAGGAAACTTGGGATAGGCAAAAATCGGATGTATGCACCAAGGGACGAAAAAGGCAAAATAATTATCAATATGGACAGGATAGTTAAAATAGTGGAGGAGTTTTACAGAGATTTGTACAGTAGCCGGCGCAACCACGACCTTAATACTTTAAGAACTCGCAGTAACCCAAATGATACCCCGCCAGTAATAATAAAAGAAGTCAGAAAAGCTTTGGAGAGCATTCAAAGAGGCAAAGCTGCTGGTGAGGATCAACATCATCATCATAAACATCATCATCATCATCATCAGCCTGACTACGGCCACTGCAGGACAAAGGCCTCTCCCATGATCTGCCAGGTAACCCGGTCCTGTGCTTGCTGCTGCCAATTTATACCCGCAAACTTCTTAACCTCATCTGCCCACCTAACCTTCTGTCTCCCCCTAACCCACTTCCCTTCTCTGGGAATCCAGTCAGTTACCCTTAATGACCAGCGGTTATCCTGTCTACGCGCTACATGCCTTGCCCATGTCCATTTCTTCTTCTTGAATTCAGCTATGATATCCTTAACCCCCGTTTGTTCCCTAATCCACTCTGCTCTCTTCTTGTCTCTTAAGGTTACACCTACCATTTTTCTTTCCATTGCTCGCTGCGTCGTCCTCAATTTAAGCTGAACCCTCTTTGTAAGTCTCCAGGTTTCTGCTCCGTAGCTAAGTACCGGCAAGATACAGCTGTTATATACCTTCCTCTTGAGGGATAGTGGCCATCTACTTGTCATAATTTGAGAGAGCTTACGAAATGTGCTCCACCCCATTCTTATTCTTCGAGTTACTTCAATCTCGTTGTTCGGCTCCGCGGTTATTACCTGCCCTAAGTAGACATAGTCTTTTACAACTTGAAGTGCACTATTCCTCATCTCGAAGCGCTGCTCTTTTCCGAGGTTGTTGTACATTACTTTCGTTTTCTGCAGATTCATTTTAAGACCTACCTTTCTGCTCTCCTTGTCTAACTCAGAAATCATGAGTTGCAATTCGTCCCCTGAGTTACTCATCAGTGCAATGTCATCGGCGAAGCGCAGGTTACTAAGGTAATCTTCATTAACTCTTATCTCTAAGTGTTCCCATTCTAGGCTTCTGAAAACATCCTGTAAGCACGCGCTAAATAGCATTGGGGAGATTGTGTCCCCCTGCCTTACACCCTTCTTGATTGGTATTCTGTTGCTTTCTTTATGAAGCACTATGGTAGCAGTTGATCCCTTGTAGATTTTTTCCAGAATGTTTATATATACTTCATCGACGCCCTGATTCCGCAGTGCCTGCATGACGGCTGATATTTCCACTGAATCAAACGCCGTCTCGTAATCTATGAAAGCTATGTATAGTGGTTGGTTATATTGTGAGTATTTCGATATTACCTGATTGGTAGTATGAATGTGGTCGATTGTTGAGTAGCCTGTTCAAAATCCTGCTTGTTCCTTTGGTTGATTGAATTCTAATGTTTTCTTTACTCTGTTAGCAATTACTTTTGTAAATAGCTTGTATACTACAGAGAGAAAGCTAATCAGCCTGTAATTCTTCGAGTCCTTGTCATCTCCTTTCTTATGTATTAAGATGATGTTGGCGTGTTTTCAAGACTGTGGTACTCTTCCCGTCAGGAGACACCTCGTAAACAGGGTCGCTAGTTTTTCTAACACAATCTGTCCTCAA
This sequence comes from Rhipicephalus annulatus, assembly GCA_013436015.1. Lineage (NCBI taxonomy): Eukaryota > Metazoa > Arthropoda > Arachnida > Ixodida > Ixodidae > Rhipicephalus > Rhipicephalus annulatus. Next base: position 198,946 of record WOVY01016024.1, on the reverse strand, counting down.
TCTTTTAGCAGATCTGATGTTACATGATCCTCACCAGCAGCTTTGCCTCTTTGCATGCTCTCCAAAGCTTTTCTGACTTCTTCTATCATTACTGGGGGGGGGTGTCATCTGTGCTACTGCTCGTTCTTATAGTGTTAAAGTCGTGGTTGTCCCAGCTACTGTACAGATCTCTGTAAAACTCCTCCGCTATTTTAACTATCCTATTCATATTGGTAGTTATTTTGCCTTCTTTGTCCTTTAGTGCATACATCCGATTTTTGCCTATCCCAAGTTTCCTCTTTCTGCTTTGACGCTTCCTCCTTTTTTCAGAGCGTGTTCAATTCTCTCCATGTTATACCTTCTTACGTCGGATACCTTACGCCTATCATTCAACTTACGCCTATTATTCAAGCTTGCCAGTGTCCTGTCTAACTACCCTGCCTCCAACTTCCACTGCACACTCCGTATTGATACACGTCAGATTATCATTCATTGTATCTATGCTAAGGTTGGTTTCCTCACTAAGAGCCGAGTACCTGTTCTGAAGCAAGACTCTGAATTCTGGTACTTTCCCTCTCAGTGCTAGCTCATTGATTGGCTTCTTGCGTATCAGTTTCTGTCGTTCCTTTCTCAAGTCTAGGCGAATTCAAGACCGTACCATTCTATGGTCACTGCATCGTACCTTGCCAACCACTTCCACATCCTGCACGAAGTCTGGGTGTGCACTCATTATAAAGTCTCTTTCGTTCTTATTTTCGCCATTAGAACTCCTTCATGTCCACTTGCGGTTTCCTAGTTTTCGGTAGAAGGTATTCAAAATCCGTAAATTATTGCGTTCTGCGAATTCTATTAGTAGCTCTCCTCTGGCGTTTCTAGTACCGATGCCATAATCTCCTACTGCCTGGTTTCCAGCCTGCTTCTTTCATACTTTTGAATTAAAGTTACCCATCACTATAGTATACTGTATTTTTACCTTACACTTTGCCGATTCCACGTTTTCATAGAAGGTTTCAACTGAAGCGTCATCATAGCTGGATGTAGGCGCGTAAGCCTGTACCAGCTTCATCTTGTATCTCTTATTCAGTTTAATTACGATACCTACCGCCCTTTCATTAATGCTGCCAGCTATGTTGCCTATGTTGATCTATGTTGCCAGCTATGTTACTGTGAATTAGGAATCCCACTCCCAGATCTCTTCTGTGTGCCAAGCCCCGATAGCAAAGGACGTGCCCATTCTATAGCACCGTATAGGCCTCATCTGTCCTCCTAGCTTCACTGAGCCCTATTATATCCCATTTAACACCCTCTAGCTCCTCGAATAGTACAGCTGGACTTCCCTCACTAGATAAGGTTCTAGCGTTGAACGTTACCAAGTTCAGGTTCCAAAGGCGGCCTGTCCGGATCCAGAGATTCTTAGCACCCTCTGCTGCGCTGCAGATCTGGCCGCCGCCGTGGTCAGTTGCTTCGCAGCTGCTGGGGACTGGGGGCCGTGAGTTATTAGACATATGCATGTGGGAGGTAGTGGCCAGATACTGCACCAGGGTGGCCAATCCTTCTCTGGTGAGGGAGTGCGTTCCCGGCGGTGGTAACCGATGAGGCCGCACCCCAGGCCTCGTAATGCAGTTCCATTACCACGCGGATTTTTTTTATCCAGTTGGGAACTGCGCTGCACCGGGATTTCAACCACGGACCTTTTGCATGTGAGGCGGATGCTCAAACAACTACGCCATCGATGCTTTCTCATGAATGTGAGTAGGAGTAAGTACGAACGCAGGTGAGTACTCATGAGTGTGAGTAGACTTGACTGCGAAGGTGAGTGAGTTGCTGTGAGTGCGAGTTGCAACGAGTAGGGACATGAGTGAGTTACTACGAATGTGATAAATATTTGTAACCATCGCAACGGCGTCAGGTAACATCAGATCTGCTGAAAGGTGGCGAACAGATTGTGTTAGAAAAACTAGTTACCCTGTTTATGAGGTGTCTCCTGACGGGAAGTGTACCAGCGTCTTGAAAGAATGCTAACATCATCTTAATACATAATAAAGGAGATGACAAAGACTTGAAGAACTACAGGCCGATCTGTTTGCTCTCTGCAGTATACAAGCTATTTACGAAGGTAAATGTTAATTGAGTAAAGAAAACATTAGAGTTCAATCAACCAAAGGAACAAGCAGGATTTTGAACAGGCTACTAAACAATTGACCACAGTCATACTATCAATGTGGTGATAGAGGAATGCTCAGAATATAACCAATCACTATACATAGCCTTCAGAGATTACGAGAAGTTGTTTGATTCAGTAGAAATATCAGCCGTCATGCAGACACTCTGGAGTCAGGGCGTCGATGAGGTATATATAAATATCCTGGAAGAAATCTACAGGGCATCAACGTCTGCTATAGTTCTTCATAAAGAAAGCAACAGAGTACCAATCAAGAAGGGTGTAAGGCAGGGGTACACAATCTCCCCAATGCTCTTTACCGCGTGCTTACAGGAGGTTTTCAGAAGCCTAGAATGGGAACAGTTAGGGAGAAGAATAATAGAGAGTACCTTAGTAACCTGCGCTTCGCCGATGATATTGCATTGCTGAATAACTCAGGGGATGAATTGCAACTCATGATTATGGAGTTTGACAAGGAGAGCAGAAAGGTTGGTCTCCTAAATTATTCTGCAGAAAACGAAAGTAATCTACAACAACCTCGGAAAATATCAGCGCTTAGAGATAGGTATTAGTGCACTTCAAGTTGTAGAAGACTATGTCTACTTAGGGAAGGTAATAACCGTGGAGCCGAACCACGAGATTTAAATAACTAGAAGAAAAAGAATGGGGTGGAGCACATTTGGCAAGCACTCTCAAATTAGGACAGGTAGATTGCCACTATCACTCAAGAGGAAGGTATATAACAGCAGTATCTTGCCGGTACTTATCTACGGAGGAGAAACCTGGAGACTTACAAAGAGGGTTCAGTTTAAATTGAGGACGATGCAGCGAGCAATGGCAAGAAAAATGGTAGGTGTAACCTTAAGAGACAAAAAGAGAGCAGAGTAGATTAGGGAACCAACGGTAGTTAAGAAAATCATAGCTGAAATTAAGAAGAATAAATAGACATGGGCTGGGCATGTAGCACGTAGGCAGAGTAACCGCTGGTCATTAAGGGTAACTAACTGGATTCTCAGAGAAGGCAAGCGGGTTAAAGAGAGATAGAAGGTTAGGTGGGCAGATGAGATTAAGAAATTTGCGGGTGTAAATTGGCAATACCAAGCACAGGACCGGGTTAACTGGCGGAACATGGGAGAGGTCTTTTTCCTGCAGTGGATGTAGTGTAGTCAGGCTAATGATGACGATGATGAACCTACCGCATCATATATGCCTGTATATAATCACATATATACATTGACTCCGTCAGATATACATCCTTATATGGTAAACAGAAGCCACATATGCTGATGTATTGCTTAAATGGGGCCAGATATAGTTTATATATGTGTCATTTATAACAATTTCGAAAGGGGCGCCTTTTGCGCTCCGCTACTTGTTTGTTGGCTAATTTTGCCTTAAACTGCAAAGCACAATAGGCAGCAATCACAACCAAGTAACGATAGCACATCCAGAACACTTCGCTACACCAACGAGAGGTACACTGTAAAGAATTTTGTCAAATGTTGGTGAATTAACCGGCAGTTATATTTCCAAGCTTGTGACTGTCATTTTCCAATGAAGGCACGATTATATCATTTTGAAGTGTTTCCCGTAGTTTCAAAATACAAGCAAACCGTCAAATTGACAACATTTACATCAAAATGCCGGCAGGCCATCATTTTCAAATGATGACACAATTTTCTCATTTTGCTGTGTTTCGTCATTTCAAAATACAAGGAAATCGTCAAGTTGTTAACATTTATGTAAAAAAACTAGAGGTCGTCATTTGCAAATTATGGTATTCTTTCATATTATTGACATTTTCCAGTCCACGTCATACACACCTGAACTCTCTGTTTGGCACCCTTTGACCATCAAAAGTTGTCAATTTTCGATGAAAGTAATTTCTAATTAGAGTCCTTTAACGTTTCTTTGTCAATTGAAACTATCATTACACCATCAATGTAGCATTTTCTTTGTAAAGTGACAGCAGGCTCTCAATGCATTGTTGATAATCAAACGTCAGAACAAGTGCATTCTGTGTCATTACGAATCGTAGTGTAGTCTACGTCGCCATGCCACTGTCATTCGACATGGGTAGCACTGCATAAACTATGTAATGAGAGCTTTTGTGAATACTTGCACATCTACTCAAAGTATTTTGAGAGGGCTGAGCAATCTTTGAGATACTCCACTGACTCTGCATTCAACACAGCGTCTAGTCGTGATGATCTGCCCCATGTAACTAGGAACAAAAATGGACTGACAAAATAAATACATGCTCCATAAACTATACCAATCACATACTTGGGCTTCAGAAGTGAAACGCCGGAAATGTATCAAGTGCACGAATTTGTGTATTACAGACACTGCATTTTGAATTAAAGAACACCCAGCAGAAATTTTGTGCAGTAAATGTATTGGTTTTTGTGATATGCTTACAATAGTGGAATATATATAAAAAACATTATTACATTAGAGTACTGCGAAAAAGTTATACTTTTTATGAAAATGCTAAACATGCAGCATATTGCAACTTTTTGCCAAGGCTAAAAACAATATATATATTATTTAATGTGGCACAGTTTCACTTGGGTGCCTGAAATTTGAAGTGCGATCTAGGTAGGCCACACTAAATTCTTTTGGAAAATATAATGACTCAATAAATACTACTCACGTTCACATATACCTGCACAATTTTTTTTTTTGCATGATCGGAGATGGTCGAAAGTTGACCTAGTACGCTTGATATGAAAAGACTTAATACATTGGACATGGCCACCGAAATGGTTGGGATACTTGGCTTAGAATGACCCAGGTGTTACCTTTTTTAAACACATAACACCTGTCAGTTGAAATAACTTAAAAAACAGGTATTGCATGAGAAATAAAAAGAAAACAACGTTGAGCAGCAACAAGCTATCATATGCTTCTTGAAAAAGACATCTTTATTAGGAGAGAAAATAGGAATGCAGAATGTAGTTCAAGTTTGCTGGTATAGGCAGAATGTTATATGACAAGCTGTCCATGCGCAAAAGGCGCAATTTAAAGGTGAACGTATCCGACAGAAATCTTTCTGGCTGTGTCTTTAGACCTAAAGTGGCTGGTGAACCTAATTATTGATTTATGTGAAAAACGCCGAATTTCTGCATTTTTAAGCAGTCTCCTTCTCAAAATTCAAGGGTATCCTACCTGTGAGGTAATATTGGAGCAGGTTTGAACTGCCTCTAGTCCTTCTCACGATCAGCATATAACACAGTTTACAGATCAAGTCAGGTCATAGAAAAACAATATTTCGGTTGGAAACTTCATGCTCATGCATTGTCGCTTGTGACGGCCTTTCCACAAGCGTACTTGTCTTCTTGAAGGGTGCAGCCTTGAAGAAGACAAGTATACTTGTCGAAACGTTTGCTCCAGTGACACTGCACGTACTCGAATTTTCCATCTCTATCTTTCCAAATCACGCATCATAACCAAACTTCTAAGGGCCGTCTTGCATTGTTTACCATAAGCAGCTGATAAAGCAGTTCATATTACAAGCCTACACACTGTTCAAGGGAAGAAAATACTTGACAAAATAAAAGATAAAAAGAATACATTTCAACTTCCATAAAGTCCTCCTTCACAATGAGGCCAAGCAACTCTGGCTTGGGTGCATGGGGAGAGTTAGCCTGGACATCAAATTTGAGGTATTAGTTTAGAAGACATAATTTAGTACCTGGTCTGTCTTCACAATTAAAATGCAATGGTAACCAGAAATGGTAAAAGAAGTACACTAAATAAAAAAATTGTGAGATATTGAGTACATATATCGCTTGGCACTGTGAAAGTTGCAGTGACATCCGTGACCAAATATGCTTGAAGTTGACCCGTCTACGCCAGAAGGTGTCCGTTGGCCATTCAGTCCAGGCCTGTGGACCAAAGACGATTGAAGTTATTAGCAGTCAGTGAATGTGTCTGTTAGACACTTGCATCCAGTAACTTGGATACAAACTTGCAAGCACTTGACACATCTCCAAGAAATGTCCTAAACCTACTGCGTTTTGAGGCTTGCATATGCCAATAACGCTGCACTTAACTCCTATTTGTCACTTTTTACGAAGTGATATTTGCTGCTTTCATAAGCAGTAATTTTGCTTTTAAATAATTCAGTCAGTCCACGCGCGTGATTGCTCTTGGTATAATGTCTCTCAAAATAAACTCTGTTTTTTCTATCTTGGTTGTTTTTTCGCGACGTATTCACGCTTCCGTGTACATTTACAAGCTAAGGTCTCTTTCAATTGCGATTCACGAATCAAGGTAGTGTTGCCCGATCGCAATGAGCTACCAATGTCTGCCTTTTAAACCGGCTAGGGGTCGAGAAGAACTAGAGTAAGACATTGCGGATGAGGTGCAGTTTTCAACCACAGTACTAGACAAAAAAACTCTTTCTGGGTGACGTTTAATTTACGAATTCGCGGCTATTGTGTCCACATTGTTCCTCAGAAAAGTGATGATCATCACGGGCTTATAGCGCAGGTATTATAACGAACAAATAAACAGAAGAACAAAAAGTGATTACGAAACGTCTTCATCAGGTACTCTCAATGTATTCATCGGTGCAAAATATAACGTGCTCGACCAATCAATTGCTGTCCTTGCACCGTGAACCACTTTCAATCGCGATCGAAAGTGCGCGATAAGTGCAATACACACGTGATAATTTCCCGCATACGCTCACGTTTTCTTTTTCTTTTTTTCACAGAAAGAGGACTTTTCTTTTATTATCATTCGACAAGCTCACGCCTGAAAATCACTGCACGTGGATTAGGCTCGGCGCGAAAGCACCTCCCAAGGTGGCGGTGTCGAGCTAACTCCAACGGTGCATGCACGTCGCTTGAATGCATACTGCAAGCAAGTACATTCGAGCAGTGGTGGCGGCAGCGGATACACAAGAGCAGCATCTGAGAAATTTTGCTCACTTTTGAAGTGCCAACTGGTAATCGAAGCTTGAAACTGTGACGTGCCGTCAAAGTGCCGGCTACCCACCCTTCCCAGGTTTCTACCGTGGAATCCACTGACGCAAGGGTCCCGGACAAGAAAATACGACGACACTGCAGAACACCATATTCATGCGTCAACGCACCACGTGACCTGCTGCTACGCCCTCTAATCAGCTATAAACGCCTACTGCACACTGGTGATCACACTCGGGCAGTGGTGCCGGCGGCGGATACACAAGAGCAGCATCTGAGAAATTTTGCTCACTTTTGCAGGTTAGTTTTGCTGTTCTACAAAATAATTTTCCGCACTTGTACCCATTATTATATTTTGCTGCTGCTCTACTGCCCGAGCAATTGTTCCTTGGGTAACGCGTTCACTGAGAGAGTGTGCTGAGCTTGTGTAACGCGTTTACTGAGCAAGCAGGTGTTCCTTATGTATCGCGTTTTCTAGCACTCTAAAAAAAACTTCCTGTGCACTATCGCCTTGGAACTATTGTAAGTGTGCAGCCCGTGTTTACGCCATGAGCAACGACCCTGGCGAAACGTGTCTAGCATATTTTGAGGAGATACTGCCAGATGAAGAATGCATGAAATGTGCAGAATGTGGTCTGCGTTATCACCTCGGAAAGTGCTCAGGCGTCGGCGAGCGTACGTACAAATCCAAAGACGTTGAAGCGAGGGCGAGTATGAAGTGTCAGACATGTCGCTTAACAGCATCTCGAAGCACTGCCACTGCTCGACAGCAGTATGGCAATGTATCCATTACTATGAGCAGGCAGCTGGCGGACATAAGCAGAGCGCTTGCTGCGCTTACAGTTAAGGTTGATGAGATAGAGTCCTAAAGATGCAGTGAGCAACATTGAGACATCTGTGCAACACATGTCCGACACTTAGGATAAGCTAATAGAAGCTTCAAATAAACATGACAGGCAAATCGAAGCCCTACAAAAGACAGATGATATGCTCGAAGTAGCTAATAACAAGCAAACAATTGCTGTGCTGCACACGGAGTTGAACGACCTAAATCAATATAGCAGAAAACAAAACATGGAAATACATGGCTTGCCTGGAACTGAACGCGAAGATTTGATGGAAAAAGTGAATGAACTGGCAAGAAGGCTCGATTTGCCGGTGGTTACAAAGAATGATGTTGATGGGCTGCATCGCATTCCCTTACGGTCCGACAAAACCACGATCGTGCTGATCAGATTTTGCAAACAGTCCACAAAAGCACTGTGGATTGCGAACCGTAGCACTCTGAAGCAATGCATAAAGAATGATAAGTTTTTCGACAATTTAACAGCGCAAAAAAAGAGTTTATTGTGGCTCGCAAAGACAAAAGCTGCAGAAGCACACTACCGTTTTGTCTGGACGAAGGAAGGGAAGTTATTTGCTCGAAAGGAACCAAGAACTCGCGCCATCAACAGCAACAATGAAAGCGACATAGACAAAATTATGTAGAACAGACTGTGCATTTCGTCAAAAAAGAAGTTAGTGAAAATGGCACATTTTTCTACTGATTCATTCCAAGAAGTGTTAAAAACTTCTGGATACAGTACAAACAATAGCCTGTCCTTTTATCACCTAAGTGCGCAAAGATTAAGAAACAAGGGAGAAAAAGTTGATGCTGAAATGAAGCAGATCAACTAACCTTTAGATTTTTTTTTTTGCTTTTACGGAGACGTGGTTCCGCTCGGAGGAAGACGTCATTCAGTTCACTGGCTACAAACATGTAACTCAATTCAGGAAAGAAAAACGAGGTGGGGGTTGTGGGGATCTCAGGCGCGCCTGCGACCATTTCGCGGGCATTCCGCCACACCGCCACACCCTTTGGCTTCCCTGCTCTGTTAACACCACGTGGTGATAGATGGTGCCACGTGCGGGCACGGCACACGGTACGCGCGCGCCGAGGGAGCGCTCTCTTCTCCGTGTCCGCGCCGGGTAAGCACGTGTTTTCCTTCGTCCGCGTCTCCTTTGGGAATCGCCGGACTGTAGCCTGCCTAGGGTGGCCTTCGGCAACTCGGCAGGCGTGTTTACTTGAGCGCTAGCTTCGGTAGCGTACGCTGAACCCACAGCGGTGCCTAGTGCTTGAAGTGGTTGTACCACAACGAGCCGCACTTGCCGTAGGCCTACGCGCACGTGGTTTGCCCTAACACTCGCGACCAGGCCCAGTGGCCATCGTGAGAGTGCGTAGCATAGCCGCGAGGGACCTTTTCCCGACCGACGTGTCAAAGCTCGCCATTGCCAGCTGCGACGTGCTCGCGGTTTTTCCCCTTATTGTGAACGTCCGCGTGCGCGTGCCTTTGCTACCCGCGTCCCGGGAGCGGACGTTGTACTGTTGTTCGGGGTGCCGCCAGAGGCAATAAAGTGTTGTGTACTTTTGCATTAGAACACTGTATATTTGTCGCGCCAAGCTAAACGCCTTATTAGTTGAGCGCGCGCGAAGCGGTGCGCTACACGCGAGTAAACGGAGTAGCGGCCCTGTGGCTCGCTAAGCGTGAACCCGCGGTGATCGTCCGCTGCAGTTAGTAGCAGCTCCACCATACTGGCGCCCAACGCGGTATCAAACGCTCATTAAGCCTTTGATTAGTCTTAGCAGAGTCAGCCCGCCTTTGTGGATCAGGCTCGCCGCGTTTACCCGCGTTATGTCTGCTCCGCGTGAGTTCTGTCCGCTGACGCTTTTAGCAGATACCGCATTGCTCGAGAACAGGGCCAGTGCCCCCCTTGAGCTTCACAAATGCGCACCCTCACTTGTCACAAGCCCCAGTCGGGATGACACGAGACGCTACGTATCAGCTCCCACTGGAGAGGTAGCGTGTTTTGGGTCCAGGGCCATAGCCCAACCCGAACAGTGCACAAGGGCAAATTGGACTACTACTGCTCCCTTTGGAATGCATGGCAGTTCTATGTCACAGCGCTCCGAAACGTGTCTCAGTGGAGCTTCCGGGGCGCAGATCGGCACCGCGGCCTCAGCCGTTGCCGAATTTTGCCCGCTGGCTGCTATGCAAGCTAGCAGCCTGGTACCCAACGCGGTATCAAAGGCTCATTAAGCCTTTGGTTAGTCTTAGCGAGCCAGTTCGCCTGCGCGATTCGGGCTCGTCGCAACATGTCTGCTCCGTGGCATGCCGCATTGCACAAAGAGGCCACCGCCTCTATCGACGGGCGCCCTTCGGCGCTCGCCAGTGTCATCACCCCTTTTCGTGGTGAATACACTCCTACTTGGTAGCTGACGCGTTATCTCGTGCCCCTTGTTGTCTGCCGAGAACCTGGATTCCGGTGTGACAGCCGCTCGCGGTGCCTTAGCACTGGCAAGCGTCGGGGGCGAAACAGCGGCGAAAAGGGGGAGTCCCCATGGGGACGACCTTGGCTCCTATCCAGGTAAGCGGCGCACTGCGTAGCGGCCGAGCGGGGGAGGGGGGACTTTCCGAAGGCCACCGTGCCGAGAGCGAACCCGTGACGCCGTGCACGCGGCGGTTGCTGCGGTCCTGAGTGGGCGCGATACCAGACTTCCCCATTTGGGAAAATGGGAGTTGCTTTCGGCAGCGAAGAGCTACTGAAGACTCAGCAGAGTGATTCCGTTTCGAGTCTCGGAGGGACGGAGCGCCGTATGCGCTGCTTGCTTTGCAGCGGGTGCCGTTAAACCGTCTTAAGAGGCGCGCCGTTACGCTGCTTGTTCTGCGGCGGGCGCGATTAGGGGGCTGAAACAGCGTGTGTCGCTGAGTCCCCGGCGCATTCATTTTGCTGGACCATGACGGGCTCCTGCTGAAGTATTTAGCCTCTGACGATGAGTCCATAGACCCGTTTAAGGTGGTTGTGCCCAAAAGTCTGAGAGGCGCACTTTTGCGAGACTCTCACGACGAGCCCATTGCCGGTCACCTGAGTGACTAAATATTTTGCGAAATTGAGCAAGGGTGTTACTTGGCTTGGCATGAAGCGTGACATTTTCCGCTATTGCCATTCCTGCCACGTCTGTCAAACGGTGAAATCAAGGGGTGGGAAGCCGCCCGGCTTGATGAAACCGATTGTCAGTGAGCGTCCGTGGCAAGTAGCCACCTGCGATCTAATGGGGCCGTTCCCTAGGATTAAGCAGGGGTTCATACATCTGATGTTAGTTGTTGATCTTTTTTCCAAATGGGTGGAGCTGTTTCCGCTGCGGAAAGTTACAGCGCGAGCGGTGCTAGAGAGGCTACAGGAAGTGTTTTGTCGGTTCGGCTTTCCGAAAAGATTGATCACGGACAATGCGTCGTCTTTCACCGCTCGGGGTCCAATTTGACGGAGCGAACCGATCGTACGCTCAAACCGATGTTGGCTGCCTTTGCCGAAAGTCAAAGGGACTGGGCAGACCATTTGAGTGAACTCGCGTTTGCAATCCGAACCTCCGAGAGTCGCTCTACTGGTTTCTCTCCCGCTTTCCTTAATTTCTGAAGGGAGTTGGCAAATCCGGTGACCAGTGTCATGCAATGCCAGCTCGGAGTCGAGGAAGAACCGGCAGACTGTTCTGCTTACGCTTCCACACTTCGGATAGGCTTTGTTGAGCTCTCAGTAGAGCGAGGCAGAGTTTGGCATCGGCCAGGGCCGAGCAAAAGGCCCAGTACGACCGAAAACGTCGCCATCTTTCATTTAAGGTGGGTGACCTCATCCTGAAGCGCAACCACGCTCTTAGGGAAGCGAGCAAGGGTTTCTCAACTTCGCTCGTTCCAAAGTGGCTTGGTCCGTACCGAGTGGAAAAAGCTTGGACTCCACTCGCGTACTTGCTGAAAGACCCGCTTTCGGGAAAACTCAGCCGTGCCCACATCGCAGACCTGAAAGCCTTTGCTTCAATGTCTGACGAGCCTGCGCCAGCGCCCAGTGGCTCTTCGCGCAAGCAACGGCGCACACCCGGCGCGGCGGACCGCATTCGGACCACGCACCGGTATAATCTGAGGAAGCGGTCACCTAAGTGATTTCGCGCCGGGCGGCGGGCTCATTTCCGCAACCGAAGGCCCTCATTTTTACTTTCTAGTCTCAGTTAGCTAACTTCTTTACAGCCAGTGCTTGCAAATAAGTCTGTTCCACCCAGTTACTGCTGCTGATTGTCATTTGAGTGTTGTTGTTTACGTGATGTTTTTTTTTCGTGCTTTCTTTTTTTCTTCTTGATGCAGGAGGGGATTGTGCATTGGTGCTTTAGCGCGGGGAGAGGGACAAAGGACACTCTGTGCACTTCCTTTGCGGTGCGTGTTTGGAGAGACCCGACTATCGGAGGTGTGTGTGCGTGTGTGTGTGTGTGTGTGTGTGTGGCGACAACTTAGGAAGTCACGGACCCCTACACCACTTTGGACTCTGGAGGTGTTCGGAGACCTGCACGAGGCTCCTGCACGAGGCCAGTTGTGGCAGGACGCCTCGCAGCCAGTGGATTTGAGGGGCCGGCTGTCGCAGCGAGGTCCATCCGAATCTCCACCGAGGTGGCGTTCGTCGGACTCGCAGGGCTGTCGTCAACATCGACGAGACGAAGGTGAGCCCGTTCCTCGCATGAAGGCCTCAACCAGAACCCTCCCCTGAACTCTCGCATCCACGCAGTCACCCAAGTCGAACATTTCGTGATGCTGCCCCTCCGAGCCGTGAACGCGCTCTTGCGTGAGCATCATGAACTCCCGTTACCCCTCTTCCGCGGAGCCATTGTGTTTCCCAAGGGTATTCTTGTGTTGTTTTATATTTTCCTTCAGCAGCAGTTGCAGAGTGAGGCTGAGGCTAGCTGTTGCCCATTGCATGACGCCTTTGTATGTATGGGGGACGACCGGCTGCCTTTGCAGACCGCTATATAGGGTGAATTAAGGAGAGGAGGATGTGGGGATCTGAGGCGCGCCTGCGACCATTTCGCGGGCATTCCGCCACACAGCCACACCCTTTTGCTTCCCTGCTCTGTTAACACCACTTGGCAATAGATGGCACCACGTGCGGGCACGGCACGCGGTACGCGCGCGCCGAGGGAGCGCTCTCTTCTCCGTGGTCGGCGCCGGGTAAGCACGTGTTTTCCTTCGTCCGCGTCTCCTTTGGGAATCGCCGGACTGCAGCCTGCCTAGGGTGGCCTTGGGCACCTCGGCAGGCGTGTTTACTTGAGCGCTAGCTTCGGTAGCATACGCTAAACCCACGGCGGTGCCTAGTGCTTGAAGTGGTCGTACCACAACGAGCCGCACTTGCCGTAGGCCTACGCGCACGAAGTTTGCCCTAACACTCGCGACCAGGCCCAGTGGCCATCGTGAGAGTGCGCAGCATAGCCGCGAGGGACCTTTTCCCGACCGGTGTGTCAAAGCTCGCCATTGCCAGCTGCGACGTGCTCGCGGTTTTCCCCTTATTGTGAACGTCCGCGTGCGCGTGCCTTTGCTACCCGCGTCCCGGGAGCGGACGTTTTACTGTTGTTCGGGGTGCCGCCAGAGGCAATAAAGTGTTGTGTACTTTGGATTAGAACACTGTCTATTTGCCGCGCCGCGCTAAACGCCTTATTAGTTGAGCGCGCGCGGAGCGGTGCGCTACACGCGAGTAAACTGAGTAGCGGCCCTGTGGCTCGCTAAGCGTGAACCCGCGGTGATCGTCCACTGCAGTTAGTAGCGGGGTCACCACAGGATGTGACTATATACACGCGCCAAAACTTATCTTTTGACATCCTGACAGATTATACGAGTGTTTTCGAAGATTTTGAATGTGTTAGCCTGTTACACCGGAGCATATTTATCATTGCGCTGTACCGCCCACCTCAAAGTAACACAGAAGCCTTTCTTCAGTTTATTGAGACATGTTTAGATAATGCCAATTCAAATAAATAGCGTGTTTGGTGATTTTGATTTGTTTGGTGACGTGCACTTGGTGATTTTAATATTCATGGTATGGGTAGATCTCCAATTCAAGCGGCCTTCACGGAAATAATGCTACTGTATGGCTGTACAAATACGATTGAGTTCCCAACACGAGTAAACAAATCAACAGCAACAATAATAGGTCTTTGCTACACAAACGTTCCTCGAGACGCGGTTTTTTCCGGAGTGTTTTCGTCTGGTCTAAGTGACCACTTCCCGTTCTTTGTATTTGTCCCTTTAGGTAAAAAACGAACTACCCCTACCCATTCACGTAGAACGAATGATTTCAATAATATCGCTTTTTTCTGTGAGTTGCTGAAAACAACCGATTGGACAGACGTTTACAATGCAACCGATCCAAATGAAGCGTACGAAAATTTCATTATAAAGGTTATGAACCATTACAATGTCACTTTTGCTGTTATGGCAATTAGAAAATACAGAAAGGCCCGTAAAGATTGGATAAACAAGGCTCTTATTATGAGAATAAAAGGAAAAAACTTGATGTTCGCTAAATTTCTTAAAACGAGAAGTTCTGAGATATTAGCTTAATAGAAAAAGTTTCGTAATGTGCTAATTGCTGATCTAAAAAAAGGAAAGTCGTCATTTTACAGAGAAAAGTTCTCAAACATAGGTAACAATCCTAAGAAGGTCTGGGGAGGAAATTAAACACTCATCCGCAGCAAAGCTAACACAACACCTATCGAAACGCCGGTTAAAGGTATTATCTATGACGGTGTTGCATTAGCCAAAAAATTCAGTGAACACTTCCTTGAAGCTGGTAAATATGCCGGCTCAATTCCCTTGCCTAATAATACCTCTCTTACGTCATGGATTCAGATTTCCAACTATGACTCGATATTTATGACGCCAACAACAGAAGCAGAAATCACAATGATTATTAATTATCTAAAAACTACTTGTGCTCCTGGTGATGATGACATATCACCATTGCCATTCAAGAATTCCGTTAGTTGCCTTTTAGAACCACTGACCAATATATTCAATCAGATGTTGACCACTGGCGTGTTCCTAGATAGATTAAAGATAGCACGTGCTACTGTTGTCTTTAAAGGTGGAGATAGAACAGAATTCGGTAGTTACCGGCCAATTTCAGTTCTGCCAATTGGTTATAAGGTTGCTGAAAAAATAATTTATACACGTTTCTTTGGCTTCCTTTCCGCAAATAATGTGATAAGTGATAATCAATACGGTTTTCAACCTGGGAAATCGACTGAAACCGCATTGCTTTATATAAAAAATGTCTTAGATCGAAACATTGAAATGAAACACTTTACTATCGGACTATTTCTCGACTTCAGTAAAGCGTTTGATTCGCTTCAACATGACATTCTCTTAGCAAAATTAGAAATTTATGGAATTCGTGGCATTGCATGAAGCCTTATGAAAAGCTACCTGACTGCACGTTAACAATACACAAAGCTACATAACGACACTCGCTCTAACTACGGAACAATAAAATATCGAGTACCTCAGCGATCAATATTAGGACCCCTTCTATTCACTGTGCAAATAAATGATATTGTAAACATTCCTTCATCTTCGAACATTATCCTATATGCCGAGAACACTAACGTCTTCTTTTCTGGTCCCAACCTAAAAGAACTTGAGCAGAGAGCGAATAGTTGGCTTGAAGAATTAGAGGGATGGTTGAGGATAAATCAGCTGAGATTAAACGCGAAAAAAAACTAATTTCATTTTATTCCGTGCTAAAAACGAAGCAGTACACCACAGCCCAAAACTCTATTTGGGTAATTCAGAAATAACATGTAACAGTAGCTGCAAGTTTTTGGGCGTACAGTTCCGCAATGACTTGAGCTGGTCTGATCACGTGAGTCATGTAAAACTGAAAATGGCTCTTTCCATTGGTGTTATAAGCCGTATAAACCATCTTCTTCCTGATTTGGTGGCAAAGCAGCTATACTTTTCTCTCATTCATTCGCATCTCACATACTGCAGCTTAGTTTGGGGTACATGTATTAGAACCAATGCACAAAAATTAATTACCATGCAACAAAAAGCATTGCAGCTAATAAATAAAAGGCCAGATAGACATAGACATTGCAATTTATTTTCTGTTTTTCGTGTATTGTGTTTCACTGAATGCTACAAACTTAAAGTGAGGGTTCCTATTTATAATCGTATAAAACAACATTTTGCTTCATTCAGCAATATGTACCTCACTCGTGACATTGAATATAACTTACGAAGGACGTCAATTGTTTCAGCACGATCTAGAACAAATTATGGTACCCAAACACTTGACCATCAAACAGTAGATATTTGTACCAGTTTTCCTTCTGTAGTAGAATTTGCACTGATAAAAATATCTCTACATCATTTTAAAGGAAAGTAAGATTACTCTTCGATCCAGGATGAAGTGCTTGATGCAATGTGTTTTGCCACTTGCGATGTATACTTTTGTTCACCAGGTTGTACTTCACTGCGTTTCATTTGTTAAGCTACGCACATTGTTAGCTCTACTTGAATTCTGAATTACGATGAATATTATTGCACCTCTTCATTCATTAAATCTATTCGCAACTTTATTCTGATGGCATATCAACATGAAATGGTTTTTATAGGTTTTCGTACTTCTATAGTGAAATTGCTGAAAATTCCATGACTTCTCTACAGTGATGCTGATGAATTGTGCTGTACTGGATGTTTTTCGCTTTCCTCACCGCTGTCCGTGTTTTTGTTTTTATCGTTTTTTGGTTTGTTTGTTTGTTCGCGAAACTGTTTACACGAGTATATGTCTCATTCCTTGTTTTTTTGTTTTTTTGTTCACGAGCTGGGATGTAGGCTTAGTCAGAAAGCCGTTTCGTCTGTTCCCTTTTGCCTCAATTCCGTGGCATGTAACTGTTGCGTACACATGCCAGAATAAAGTATTATTATTATTAGGTAGAAAGTTCGCACAGACGCGTGAAAGAGGTCAACTTCACAACCCGCGAAAACCAGCGCTTGCTTCTTAGCTACTCGCAAACTAGGTGACGTGTTAAAACTACGCACATCCGAAGGTTGTAAACAGATGAAAGAAGTATACAAGCACACTCACCTTGCACCTGAGTTCAGGCTGGTGCGTCGAGCAGAATGCGCGTAACTCGGGCTTTCAGTCTTTCTAGTACACCAAGCAAGAAATGAGACAAAATGGCGCATCAAGCTGCAGGCTTCTTCCCGACGCGAAAAACACTGCACAAAGGTTGAAAAAAACACAAAGAAACAGGTTGACTTTCATGTACCAGCTCCCTCGGTTGTCCCTCTCTCATTCTGGCCTAACAGCGGTGGCCTCGTTTCCACTGTCTTGTGAAGGGGTGACCTCAAAGGGGCGAGAGAGAGACTGAGATGTCCCATGAATGTGGTAGCCGACCAAAAGCGCACTGGAAGCTTTTCTCCTTTTCTGTATCTCTGCTTATCTGTATCTCTGCTTATCCCTGCTTATCTTCGCTCGCTAAATGACTGTGGAGCCCCCGTCTTTTGCGTTTGATGTCGACTACTCCTCAAAACTGATGAAGAGATGGTTGTCAAAATGACGGCCCGTTTTTACAGTGTAGCTTGCAGAGAACACCACGACGCATTGATATACAGCTTGAGTGCGAGCGCTCCCCCAATCTATTTTTGAGGAGGGGGGCATACACATTTGCTCACATTTATGGGACCTAAAAAATAATACAGTACAACTTAATTTTCTACCCAATCTCTCTGTTCCCTTGAGCAGATCTCTCAGCTGCGTAGCGGCTGTTGCTATAGAAGGGAGAGGAAAATTGGTTGCATGATGTCCGTCTTGTCGTTGCTGCTGCTGCTTGTCAAGGATTAAAACCAGCGCCTTTCGATACGTTGCAACAACTCGGCTTTATGTAAATGAATTTATGTACATGTTTACAGGACTCTTTCACTGTTGGAACCGTCACATGTTGCCTCGGCAGAGCCGATAGTGCAGACCACTTTTTGCTGCGACCAGAACGACCTTTAGGAAACAGAGGCCAGGTTTTAACCCATTGGTTGCTCCTCCCAATTCTCCTCACGGCCAGTCAAAACAATTCAATCCGTTTATTTGACAGACCAAACACACTTGTTTCCGTCCTCTTCCCTCACTTTCTTATTCAAGCACTCGACCTCTCGGTCGGAAAGAGAGAGACAAAAGGACCGGCTTGCACGCGACGTTCCGCAAACTCTGCGAACGCACACGATGGTGGGACCGTTTCGGCTGCACACCCATACTATCAATGCGAGACGACTACGCTGTCGAGCGTGACAGCCGTCCCAAGGACTCTGATCCAGATGAATGGATGTTGATACACTGGGTGTTCGCACAACGCCCCCTGGCACTTCGCTGGCTGGGGACCACCTAGCTGGTTGTTAAAAGGGGCGACCGACCACGTTCGTCTTACCAGAACGGGCGTCCTTACGCCGTTATCGTCTCGTGAGAACCGGCTCTTTGCGAAGCGCATCCTTTTGCGACAAAGAAGACACCCCGCTGGCCTGCGACGCCAGGCCATACACGCCTTTCCTGAGATTCGCGCAAGCGCTCAAGTCTTTCGGCACGATGGACCCGGAACTGCCATGGCACCGACTAGAGCCCTGTTCTTCATCGTGCAGGCTATTCTTGGATTCGCCGCGGTATCAACCACTGCTCACGAACCACACGCCAACCATCGTTTTTGCGGTGCACGCATGGGTGGCATCAGCGGTGATATGGCACTTACTTTCTCATCGTTATCTCCCGACGCAATCCTGCTCCCAGCGAACCCTTTCAAACCAAGTGCAGTGACGTCATCGGTGGACGCACACATAAAAGAGGCCCCGCGGAACTTCGCCTTCAGTGGGCACGGTGGACCCGGAACTGTCATGTCAATGAATGGAGCCGTGTTCTTCATTGTGCAGGTTGGTCTAAATACGAGTTTCTTGCGAAGTGATTATCGTGGAGTTGTGGTCCTGTTGTGCCCACGGCGATGTCTAGCTACGGCTTATGAGTGTCTATTTGTGTGCAAACTGCTGCTTTGCGGCAATGTTGAAGTTATCATCATCATCATCATCATCAGCCTGACTACGTCCACTGCAGGACAAAGGCCTCTCCCATGTTCCGCCAGTTAACCCGGTCCTGTGCTTGCTGCTGCCAATTTATACCCGCAAACTTCTTAACCTCATCTACCCACCTAACCTTCTGTCTCCCCCTAACCCACTTCCCTTCTCTGGGAATCCAGTCAGTTACCCTTAATGACCAGCGGTTATCCTGTCTACGCGCTACATGCCTTGCCCATGTCCATTTCTTCTTCTTGATTTCAGCTATTATATCCTTAACCCCCGTTTGTTCCCTAATCCACTCTGCTCTCTTCTTGTCTCTTAAGGTTACACCTACCATTTTTCTTTCCATTTCTCGCTGCGTCGTCCTCAATTTAAGCTGAACCCTCTTTGTAAGTCTCCAGGTTTCTGCTCCGTAGCTAAGTACTGGCAAGATACAGCTGTTATATACCTTCCTCTTGAGAGATAGTGGCAATCTACCTGTCATAATTTGAGAGTGCTTGCCGAATGTGCTCCACCCCATTCTTATTCTTCTAGTTACTTCAATCTCGTGGTTCGGCTCTGCGGTTATAACCTGTCCTAAGTAGACATAGTCTTTTTTTACAACTTCAAGGGCACTATTACCTATCTCGAAGCGCTGCTCCGTGCCGAGGTTGTTGTACATTACTTTCGTTTTCTGCAGATTAATTTTAAGACCCACCTTTCTGCTCTCCTTGTCTAACTCCGTAATCATGAGTTGCAATTCGTCCCCCGAGTTACTCAGCAATGCAATATTATCGGCGAAGCGCAGGTTACTAAGGTATTCTCCATTGACTTTTATCCCTAACTGTTCCCATTCTAGGCTTCTGAAAACCTCCTGTAAGCACGCGGTAAATAGCATTGGGGAAATTGTGTCCCCCTGCCTTACACCCTTCTTGATTGATATTCTGTTGCTTTCTTTATGAAGCACTATGGTAGCAGTTGATCCCCTGTAGATTTCTTCCAGAATGTTTATATATACTTCATCTACGCCCTGATTCCGCAATGTTTGCATGACGGCTGATATTTCTACTGAATCAAACACCTTCTCGTAATCTATGAAGGCTATGTATAGTGGTTTGTTATAGTCTGAGCATTTCTCTATTACCTGATTGATAGTATGAATGTGGTCAATTGTTGAGTATCCTGTTCGAAATCCTGCTTGTTCCTTTGCTTGATTAAATTCTAATGTTTTCTTTACTCTGTTAGCAATTACATTTGTAAATGGCTTGTATACTACAGAGAGCAAGCCGATCGGCCTGTAATTCTTCAAGTCCTTGTCATCTCCTTTCTTATGTATTAAGATGATGTTAGCGTTCTTCCAAGACTCTGGTACTCTTCCCGTCAGGAGACACCTCGTAAACAGGGTGGCTAGTTTTTCTAACACTATCTGTCCCCCGTCTTTCAGCAGATCTGATGTTACCTGATCCTCACCAGCAGCTTTGCCCCTTTGCATGCTCTCCAAAGCTTTTCTGACTTCTTCTATCATTACTGGTGGGGTGTAATCTGGGTTACTGCTAGTTCTTATAGTATTAAGGTCGTGGTTGTCTCGGCTACTGTACAGATCTCTGTAAAACTCCTCTACTATTTTAACTATCCTATTCATATTGGTAGTTATTTTGCCTTCTTTGTCCATTAGTGCGTACATCCGACTTTTGCCTATCCCAAGTTTCCTCTTCAAAGCTTTGACACTTCCTCCGTTTTTCAGAGCGTGTTCAATTCTCTCCATGTTATACCTTCTTACATCGCATACCTTACGTCTATTAATTACCTTCGAAAGCTCTGCCAGTTCTATTTTGTCTGTTGTACTTGACACTTTCATGATTTGACGCTTCTTAATTAGGTTCTTCGTTTCCTGGGAAAGCTTGCCAGTGTCCTGTCTAACTACCCTGCCTCCAACTTCCACTGCACACTCCGTAATGATACTCGTCAGATTATCATTCATTGTATCTACGCTAAGGTTGGTTTCCTCACTAAGAGCCGAGTACCTGTTCTGCAGCGACACTCTGAATTCCTGTACTTTCCCTCTCAGTGCTAGCTAATTGATTGGCTTCTTGCGTATCAGTTTCTGTCGTTCCTTCTTCAAGTCTAGGCGAATTCGAGACCGTATCATTCCATGGTCACTGCATTGTACCTTGCCAACCACTTCCACATCCTGCACGATTCCTGAGTGTGCAGTCATTATAAAGTCTATTTCGTTCTTATTTTCGCCATTAGGGCTCCTCCATGTCCACTTTCGGTTTTCTCGTTTTCGGTAGAAGGTATTCAAAATCCGCAAATTATTGCGTTCTGCGAATTCTACTAGTAGCTCTCCTCTGGCGTTTCTAGTGCCGATGCCATATTCTCCTACTGCCTGGTCTCCAGCCTGCTTCTTCCCTACCTTTGCATTAAAGTCGCCCATCACTATAGTATACTGTGTTTTTACCTTACTCATTGCCGATTCCACGTCTTCATAGAAGCTTTCAACTGAAGCGTCATCATGGCTGGATGTAGGCGCGTAAGCCCGTACTACCTTCATCTTGTATCTTTTATTCAGTTTAACTACAATACCTACCACCCTTTCATTAATGCTATAGTATACCTCTATGTTGCCAGCTATGTTTCTGTGAATTAGGAACCGCACTCCCAGTTCTCTTCTGTCTGCCAAGCCCCTGTAGCAAAGGACGTGCCCATTCTGTAGCACCGCATAGGCCTCATCTGTCCTCCTAACCTCTTTGAGCCCTATTATATCCCATTTAACACCCTCTAGCTCCTCGAATAGTACAGCTAGACTTCCCTCACTAGATAAGGTTCTAGCGTTAAACGTTGCCAAGTTCAGGTTCCAATAGCGGCCTGTCCGGATCCAGAGATTCTTAGCACCCTCTGCTGCGTTGCAGATCTGACCGCCGCCGTGGTCAGTTGCTTCGCAGCTGCTGGGGACTGAGGGCCGTGAGTTATTTGACGTAAGCATGTGGGAGGTAGTGGCCAGATACTGCACCAGGGTGGCCAATCCTTCTCTGATGAGGGAGTGCTTTCTCGGCGGTGTTTGCCGGTGAGGCCGCACCCCAGGCCTCTTATTGCAGTTCCATCAACACGAGGATATTTTTTTTAAATCCGGTTGGGAACTGCGCAGTACCGGGATTTGAACCACGGACCTCTTGCATGCGAGATGTTGAAGTTAATCCTGGTCCTAATCATACCAAAATGCTTAAGCAGTTAGTTCATGGGCAGGCTGCACTTCGTAATGATATGCAGGCGCTGCAAACGCATTTCGTGAAAACGGAGAAGCTGGTTCTAGAGCTTCATGGTATGTTTGCAACAATGAAGACCCAGATCACTAAAACAACAGATAATCCACCAGCAAGGAATGATAGTTTACAATCCATTGAACGTATTCTTACATTTCAGTTTTAACAGCTAGCAGATCTCGAGGATCGTAGCTGGTGTTCGAACATAATAAGCCATGAGATACCCGAACTTCCAAACAAGACAGAAGATAAACTGAAAGATAGAGATGTCAAGGGTGTGTTTATTGACAAACTAAATGTACAGTGTCAATCCTTTGGTCGTGTTCATTGGCTAGGTACGGAAGGTGACCAGTGGCCCATAATTTTATATTTTCAGTATTTCATTAAAAAGAAATACTTCAAAATGCTAAAAAATTCAATGGAACTAACATTTTTATTCTGAACGACTATTCGGAATGCACACAAAGAAGCACAAGCTTCTGTGGCAAAGTGCGAAAAATGATAAGCGTCAAGAAAAGAAGGTGTCACTTATACATGACGAACTCAAGGTAGAGAAGCTTATCTTTTTTTGGGACGAATCGCAAAATAAACACGCAGGCTGCGCAAAGCCCCCCACGGCAAATAGAAGCATGAATAACGTATATCGACGAAATAAGCATCTGCGAATAGTTAATGTTAACGCTCGAAGTGTCTCAAATAAAACAAGTTTGCTTGAGATACTGTTACTTCAATATGACTTCCACATTAAATTCATTACTGAGACTTGGCTTCACGAGGAAAGCGACGACCGAAATGTGTTTCACCCTTGTTACAATTTTTATCGAGTAGATAGGTCTTCTTGAGGAGGTGTGTGGCAGTCCTAGTTAAAAATCAGGTTGAAGCTGTTGTTCTAGAAATAATACCCTCGTTGGAACGCCTGTGCATTAGAGTATCGCTGTGGGGCTATAGCTTTGTACATTTCGAAGTTTATTGGCCCCCTGACGCAGCACCTGAATTTTTCATGAATAACTCTGTATAATGAATAAATACTTCAGTAGCAAGGTTATTCTTGTAGGTGACTTTAATTTCCATGGTATAGACTGGGTGCACCTTGACTCTGGGCTTCATCGCAACGGGTTGTTAACATGATTTTTGATATCATGTTAACCCATGATTTGGCGTAAGCTGTAGTTGAACCTACTCGCGTGTAAGGTTCTTAATCATTCACTTTAGACCTGGTATTCTATGCTCACAAATTTGTTGAATTCATGGTAGTTGTTGAGCCCGTGCTATCAGGTCCATATCTTGTCTATATTTCCTTGCTGCTTACTTACTGTAGAAAAACTGATATTCATGTGCCCATTCTGTCAAAGATTATTTTCGCGCTAATTACGCATGTGTGATTCATTGCTTAGAAAACGGCTTAACTAATTTGATGAGAGCATAGTGAATATACTTTGGACTCGCTTCAAAGATGTCATTTTTATCTAAACAAATTCATACCAAATAATAAAAACGAGCACACAAGCAAACACCATAGATATCGTAACACTATTCATATGAAGCGCAAAATTAAGCGATTAAAGAAGGCACATGAGCAGCCAAACTTGATATCGAAATTAAAAAAACGAGCTCGCGCTTACGGTGCGCACATCAAAGGTGCGCACCACGTCCCTGCCCTATTTCACTAAAAATGATCTGAGTAAGTATTGGAATTACATTGCTGAGAAGAATAACCAATATCACAAATGACAGTGAATGGACAGATGGTTACTGATAAGCTACAACATGCCAATCACTGCAGTAAGTTTTTTCACAGTGTTTTTTTTCTAATTCTAGTAATATTCGCACAGCTGTACAGTGCATGAGCTTTCTGATGCAAGTTTTATATCGAAACCAGGTGTACTTGCTATATTGCTAAACCTCAAACCCAAAAGTACTAGTGGACCTGACAATATTCCTAATTTGTTTCCTCGTTGATATGCGGTAACATTATCAAAATTTTTCTTATATTATTTTGTACATCAATATTGTTGTCAGAATTACCGAGTGACTGGTGGACAGCCCGCATTGCACAAATTTACAAGAAGGGAGATCGTCTTCTCATTGAACATTACCGTACTCTTTCTTTAACCTCGTCACTCTGCAAGCTTATTGAACATATAATCGCAAACAGCATAACTACATATTTAAAGATACATTCTGTTTTGTCTAAGTATCAGAATGGGTTTAGGAGGGGGGGGGGCATTCGACTGTCACACAGATGATCACTGTTGTTCATTTTTTTGCATCAGCTTTTGACCAAAACGGTCCAATTGACATAATTTTTTCTCGACTTCAACAAAGCGTTTAACGCTGTGCCTCACAAAAAATAATTCTGAGGCTTGTAAATGCAAAAATACCAGGATCGTTATTTTTTAGGCTGCTGCATATCTAACAAACCAGCATCAATTTGTCGAAATAATTGTGAAAAACGAGGCTCGCTTCCAGCCACAACACGTGTGCCGCAAAGCAGTGTCCTCGGCCCTCTGCTTTTTATTATATACATTAACGACATTGTTAATACGGTTGAAGGTGGTGTCCGTATTTCATTATTTGCCGATGATTGCGTAAATTTTTAAGACATTATTTATATCAATGATTAGATTAGCTTACATATTAGCTTAAGTAATATTCTTCAATGATGCATGCACTGGGGAATGACACTAAACACACACAAAAGCGTACTAATGCAAATGACACGTAAAAAATCACCTTTGCTTCACACGTATAAACTAGGTTTATCCCCCCTGCATGAAGTAACCCAACACAAGTAACTAAGAGTCAACTTCAACAACGTGTTAACATGGAATGACCACATCAGCAAAACTTGCTCCTCAGCCTTCAGAAAATTATGCCTCCTAAAGCACAAACCTAAAAAAGCCCCTTCTGACGTAAAAATGCTATGCTATAAAACCCCATTTAGAAACAAACTAGAATATGCATGCATTGTTTGGGATCCGTACACAAAAACTAATATTAATAACCTCAAGCGAGTGCAGCGAAAAGCAGTTAGATATATATTTAACAAATTCTCTATACTCACCCACAGAACTTATGAACGCTAACTGCATTGAACCCCTCGATATGAAATGACAGAAACACAGAATGGAATTTCTTAAACTAGTTTAGTGAATAATATACTCCATGACTCATCTTTATATTTGTCACCCTTAATAACCCGAACGACTCGTCACCGTACACAAGATGCATTAGCACCCTACTTCGCGAGAACGAATAAATTTAAGAATTCTTTTTTCCGTCGTATAATAAATATTTGGATTTGCATAATTGATTCTACACCAAAATGCTGATTAATAATTTGTTTGTATAGCGTTTCGGCAGACGTATTGACTCTATTACTGTATTAGTGTTCGTGTTTCATTTATTCTTTTTATTTCGACATGTTCACTGTTGCCCCATTTTATTTGTCCTTCCTGCTTGGACAACGTGTCAGCAATATTTGATAAATAAATAAATATATGCAGCTAAGCGAATAACAACATCAAGGGATGGCGCTGAACGTTACCAACCCTGCGGCCGCACTTCACAGTTTCTTGAACGCCAGAGGCGTTTCTGCAATTCGTGCGACATTCTCTCTGCTTGGGAGACGCACCATATATGCCACCGGGAGCAGCCGCGTTTCGCGAGCGCTCCGATAAAACTCCTGTTTATGACAGCTCAAGTCATTCAATGGCAACTTGAACAAATGTGAATCTTTCTACGGAATGAACCACGTCATTTAAAGTGATTTAAAGTAAGTGCTTCGCATTTCGCATCCACGAAGATTGACTGTTCGGCAGCGTTTGACTACATCGGTGGGCCTACCAGCTAGGCCTACCAACATGGTCTTTCACGAAACAGAGAGAGAGTAGCTTCCTTCCGCCAAAGCTCTCGACGATGATGTAGGCAGCTGGCGTCAAGTATATGCCAGGACTTCATTCCTAAAGAAATCCACGCCTACCATCAACACTTCTCAAGAACAGTCACAGAAAGCTGCCCCATCTACTCGTTGCAGTGCCCTCAGACCCCCTCCACTTCCAGCGGACGACTACAGGATAGTCCTGCGAATACATGGAGGCCTCAGCTGCGCTGACACTTCACTTCCGAAGCTCATACATCTCGTCCTAAAAGCGGCAGTGCTCACGAGCTCCCTAGGTGACCAATACTGCATCAAATCTGTAGGCAACATTCTGCTTATAAGCACGCCGAACTCGGAACGCACCGAAGCTTACTACCGCATCAAATCCATACAGATGAACGAACACAGCTTAGAAGTTGTCCCCACATTACTGATCCATCGAATACCTGCCGAGGGATCATCCGTAATATTCCTATAAAACACACACCTGAAACCATGTTGTCAGGTCTATTGGACTATGGCAGACTAGGCCTCATCCTGACCGAACATCACATGGGTTCCACAACGTCCATCTTGGTCACCTTCAGAGGTATGCGCGTGCCTTTCTACATAAGCTATCAGGGTGGCATGATCAGATGCGCACCCTATCGTTATAAAACGGAAGCATGTAATCTCTGCCGCAAACTTGGCCTGAGGTTTCTTGCTGGAAAAACGTGGGGTGCATCGGTACAAGCAATGCTCCAACTCTACACTGTTTTGTTCCTCGGTTATATGCGATACAGCTTACGCGTGCTTTGCGGGATCCGAAGAACAAACTTGCGCGTCCTCCCGTCGATCCAAGCCCAAGCCCTGAGGATATGCCTTGGTCTCCCGAGATGCGCGTCTACAGCAGCGACGGTCATCATTGCGCGTGATTATCCAGTCAACGCATACATCCGCGTAGACGCTTTGAGAATGCACATAAGGCATTTCGCTCGGCTTCCATCTCATCACCTAGCCTCACTTCGAACTTCCAGGCCCCACTCAGCGTTCAGCGCAACTGTAGCTCAGCATTGCGCAGTGCTTCCATTGCACTTCACGCATGCAGCACAGCCGCCGATACCATTATGGTGCCTACACCCACTCAAAGCCCTTCTTACAATTCCTGGCATCCAAAATAAGAAAAAGTCGTCGCATCTAGCCCTGAAACAGGCCACATTACTTTTCCTGCAAGAGAAGCACAACGGACGCCTTCACATTTACACGGATGGCTCGGTGTCTTCAGTAAGCTCTGCAGGGGCGGTGGTTATTCCCGCAAGGAACATCACAATTAAATTCATGACATCGCATTTGACGTCGTCGACAGCTGCAGAACTTGCAGCCATTCGTGCAGCTCTGGAGTTTATAGTGAAAGAACCTTCGGGAATTGGGTCGATCTTCTCGGACTCGAAGGCATCTCTTCAATGTCTTATATCACCCTTTCGCCATGGACCTAATGAACAGTTAGTAGCTGAAATAAGGCTTCTTCATCACCAAGCAACCGAAAAACAGCACAGCATAGAGTATCAGTGGATACCAGCTCATTGCGGTATATATGGCAATGACCGCGCAGATGAGGCCGCTAGATCTGCACACGATGGTACCCAATACACAGCCATCCCGTTCTCAAGAACCGACGCAGCTACAACACTTCGTTCGCTTGCACGTGACCTCACACTGGTACAGTGGAACTCGACAGACTTCACAAATGCGCGCCTGCATAACTTAGATCTCGATCTGCAGCTTCGTCTTCCCCCAAGGATATCTCGAGCTGAGGAGACTCTTCTATGCCGCCTGTGGCTTGGAGTGGCCTTCACGAACGCATACTCTTATCTCATCGGGATGGCCAGCTCTCCTACATGCACTTACTGCAGTTGCGAAGAAACCATCGCGCACCTTCTGTGTGAGTGCACCTATTTCAACGTGCAAAGACAAGAACTCACTGCAGCTCTGGATAGACTAGACAATCGGCCTTTGTCGGAACAAAGGATTCTGGGTCATTGGCCGAGCCCATCCTCAGCCCAGAAGGCTTTGAAAGCTTTGCTGCGCTTTTTGCGGACAACTGGCCTCAGAGACAGACTTTAGTGTCTTATACTCTTTGATGTTGCCTTTTCTCTGTCGCAATTTTTTTGTAATTTCTCCCTCTCTTCGCAACATTTCTTTTTTAACATCTATCATTCCCCTCACCCCTTTCCCCAGTACAGGGTAGCCAGCCGGTCTAAGAACTGGCTAACCTCCCTGTCTTTCCGCTTAAACTTTCTTCCTCCTTCCTCCTTGGCACAGACCTGATGTTGCGAGGCACCCCTCAGTCTTTATGTCCATTTTGTGGCATTCCAAACCCACTAGTCAATTACGAATGTGAAACTAAGTGTGTCGTGTGCAACAGTGACCACCCCGCCGGCTCGCCCCAGTGCCCACATCTCTACAAGCCCACACTAAAGCACGCACTCTTAAATTTTGAGCAAGATGCAGCTTCATTCCTCTATCTAAGCTCATCTTCCAAGAACGCCCCTAGAGAGCGCTCACCCAGTATCACAAGACACTGTCTTGTGTCCGAGTGTGTCTTGTGTCCGAGTCTACACCTCGGAGGCATGCCTTTGTCGTCACCGCGTTCTACGGAAACGGGTCTCCGAACCACGTCGTGTCGCTCGGCCGAAAGGCGCTGACAGCTACAGATAAGTGTTTTTGCATGTTTCCAGCTTGCCTCTGTCTGTAGCGTTATGAAAACGTAAGGCGCTAGCGTAAAGCTTGATTAGGTCTATTACGGTGTACGTTTTTTTTAGTATTTTGTACTGTGTCTTTTTTTTTTCTCCAGCCACCACGTGGCTGAGGTCTGCGCATAGACCGACCACGTGCATGCGCAGGTGCTGTGAAGTGTAGCGTATTTATTTATTATTGTGGTTCTTTTTGGCTTAGACCAGTGTATTTTAGTACAGTTTTCTAACACGTGGGCATCGGTAAACTGAGCTAGCCATGGTCAAAAAGACCGTAAAGTGTTCAGAGTGCGGGGTAGGTTGGAAGGTGGAAGTTAGTGCGGAGGAGAAAGCAGAAGATGACGCCAAGTGTAGACAGTGCGAGTTCGAGGAGAAAATGAAAAATATGATGGCGGCCCAGAGTGGGCTCATGGAGAAAATCGCAGAGCTGGAGAATGCATTGGCGAAGGAGCGAGAGAAAACGTCAGCCATGGAAGAAAGGCTCCAGTCAGCCGAGAAGGGCCTATCGAAGGTCGTGAAAGGGAACGAAGACGCAGGTGACGGCGGAAGCATTATGGCGACGACCCCCCGTGCGGCAGAGATGAAGGAAACAGGCATGACAAAGGCAGATACATTGGTCACAGGGCCCAGCTACCGGGAAGTAGTTTTGAGGGAGGGAGGGAGCAAACCAGCAGCCGTGACTCACGCTAGTCACCTAGTCAGCAGCCAGGTGCAGGTTTCAGAAGGAATGTCTGAATAGGTCATCATCGCCGGTGACTCAAAATTAGTCCGATGCGCAGCGGCAATCAAAGAAAGGGTGAAAGGCGACAAGAGAGTTGCGATAGGGACGTTCCCAGGACAAACGCTGGGGACAGTAATGAGTCAAGCGGGTGAACAACTCGCAGCTAAAGCTAACAATCGTAACCTCGTTGTAATTGCGGGAGGGCTAATTGACGTCCTGAAAAAAGAATCGTCAGGACTAGCGACGACCTTGGCGAAAGGGGTGGATGACATGCGCGCCGTGTCCCCCCAGGTGCAAATTGTAGTATGCACAGTACCGGAAGTACCAGTGCGCAACGTCAACCTGCAAAGAGCGGTTGTCGACGCAAACAAAGAGATATGGCGAATTAGTCGAGAGAAGGGTTTCGAGGTAGTGGATTTAAACAGGGAAGTGCACGGGTGGGGTGGATTCCAAAGAGACAAGATTCATTTCGATAAGAGGCTTGGACACGAGGTGGGCTGGCGACTGGCAGGACGCGCAGTAGCTTTTTTGGGGGGCTCACGGGCCCTTCGGAGTTCGGGGTAGCTCGTAACAGGGAAAACAACCAGGAGGACGCTTTGACAGGTAGAATTGCGAAAAACCAGAAAAAAGGTAAAAGAAAAAGGAAAAAGGCGCGTGTTGCAATTAGTTACATAAACATGCAGGGTGGCAGAAAGAAGGCAAAATGGGTAGAGATTGAGGAGCAGTTAAACAAAGAACAGATAGGTGTGTATGCGGTTACAGAAACACACCTTAGAGACTTGGAAGAGCCACCACATATGGAAAATTATGTTTGGGAAGGGTGTAACAGGACCATATCGGAAAGGAAAGGTGGGGGTGTAGGAATGCTAATTCATCGCGGAGCCAAATGGGTTAGAGTGAAGCAGACGTGTTCAGAGCACCTCTGGGTTCTGGGCACAGTAGGTGGAAAGGAAACGTGGCTAGGGGTAGCCTACTTGTGGACGGGGAATAACTGCAGAGAAAAGAATCAGGAGATAGTGGATTGCATGAGTGCGGATATTAAGGAATTTGGTAATGGGGCCGAAATCATCCTTCTAGGGGACATGAATGCCCACATACATGACCTTGACGGATATTCAGACACCAATGGGAAGTTATTACTAGATCTTTGCGAGCAACATAGTCTGGAGATAGTTAACACGGGGCCTAAATGTGACGGCCAGATCACATGGGAAGTCGGAAACAAGCAATCAAGTATTGATTATTGTCTCATGACTGAAGGAATTTACCACAAACTGACAGAAATGAGGATAGACGAGGAAGGCATTAACAGCTTGGGTAGTGATCATAAACGAATAACATTACAAATGGGATACGAAACTGAAAATATGAGCATGGAATCAAAGTCTGGCAGCTCGTATTTAAATGACAAACAAATAATAAATATAGCCGCAAGAGTCGAGGAAGAAGTAGGCGAAATACCAGGCAAGGACTGGGAGTATAGTGAGCTGTTACATCTAATGACGAAGGAGATAGGGAAAGAGAAGAAAACTGTTTGCTGGAAAGGAAAAAGGAAGCCAAAAAGTTAGTGGAACAAGGAAATCCGGGAGGCGATCGAGAAGCGACGCGAAGCATCACGGGAGCATAGAAAGGCAAAAAAGGAGAAGCGGCCGCAGGACGAAGTAAAAAAAATATGGGAAAAATATTTAGAGAAAAAATCCCTTGTACAGAAATTGGTAGAGGCAAAAATTAAAGGTGAAAGTGAACGCTGGATGACAGAGATACACGAAAAAAAGGAGGCCGCGCCTAGGATTTTTTGGAGCCACATAAAGGCGCTAGGTAGGAAGTCTGTCATAACGCAACAACATATTCTAGATGAAGGAGGAAATCAATTGGAAGGGTACGAAGCGCTAGGTTACATCCAAAAGGTAACAGCCGATTCGTTTAAAGAGAGCGTCCAGGGGATCTCCCCGGTGAGTAAAAGTTTAGCGGAGAAAGCAACAGAGGAAGAGCTAGTACTTGATAATTTCAACTGGAAAAAGGCCGAAGGAAAAATTCCAAAGCGCACTGCCGCGGGTTTAGATGGGATTCCCGTTAGCCTCATTAACGAACTAGGACATAACACTAACGAAGCATTGTTAAAAGCAGTAGAAAAAAGCTTAAAGGACGGACAAATACCGGACAGTTGGCGACAAAGTAGAATGAACTTAATCTATAAAGGCAAGGGAGAAAAGGACAAGATTCGCTCGTATAGACCACTAACCATTACATCGGTACTATACAGGTTGGCGATGCAAGCAGTAAAAATGAAAATAGAAACATGGGCCGAACATAACGATATTTTGG
This sequence comes from Rhipicephalus annulatus, assembly GCA_013436015.1. Classification (NCBI taxonomy): domain Eukaryota; kingdom Metazoa; phylum Arthropoda; class Arachnida; order Ixodida; family Ixodidae; genus Rhipicephalus; species Rhipicephalus annulatus. The sequence goes on along the minus strand of WOVY01016024.1, from coordinate 167,069 downwards.
GAGAACTTCAGAACGGATTTCGAGTCGACAGGCGGTTAGACGATAACCTGTTTGTTCTCACTCAGTGTATAGAAATATCTAAAATAGAGAATAGGCCCTTGTACGTGGCTTTTCTAGACATCACTGGGGCATACGACAACGTTAATCAGGAAATTTTGTGGGATATATTGAAAGGCATGGGCATGGGCGACGACTGTATACAGCTTTTGAGGGAGATATACCGAGAAAATACAGTTTGCATAGAGTGGGAAGGAATGCGTAGCAAAGAGAACGTTGAGGTTAGCAAGGGTCTGAGACAGGGATGTCCTTTGTCCCCGCTGTTATTCATGCTGTACATGGTGAGTATGGAAAAAGCGCTAGAAGGTAGCAACATTGGTTTTAATCTGTCACACAAACAGGGCGGCATGATGATTGAGCAGAAGCTTCCAGGTTTATTTTATGCGGACGATATCGTCTTATTTGCGGACAGTCGAGATGATATACAGCAGCTGGCGAATATATGCGGAAGGGAAGGTGAAGCTCTTGGACTAGGATTCAGTGTAACGAAGTGTGGATTGATGGTATTCAATGATCCCTGTGATCAGACGGTGTCCATACAAGGCCAAGAAATACCGAGGGTAAGTGAATACAAGTACCTTGGAGTATGGGTAAATGAGAGTGATAGATACATGGAGGTACAGGAAAAAGCCTCGGCAGCAAAAGGAAAGAGGAATGCGGCAATAATGAAGCACAGAGCGTTGTGGGGATACAATAGGTATGAGGTGCTTCGAGGTCTGTGGAAGGGTGTAATGGTTCCAGGGCTTACTCTTGGGAACTCAGTGGTGTGCATGAGGGCAGAGGTGCAATCGGGAATGGATGTAAATCAGAGGACTGTGGGACGCCTCGCGTTGGGTGCTCACGGGAAGACGACAAACGAGGCTGTAAAGGGCGATATGGGGTGGGCAGGTTTTGAGGCGAGGGAAGCGCAGAGCAAAATAAGGTTCGAAGAAAGGCTAAGAAATATGAAGGAGAGTAGATGGGCAGAGAAGGTGTTCCGTTATTTGTATAGGAAGAGCGTGGACACACAGTGGAGAAAAAGAACTAGAAGACTCACTAGTAAATATACGGCTGGTATTGTAAGCCATATGTCAACAAAGAGCGTTAAGGGAAAAGTCAGGGAGGCGGAGAGGATTTACTGGATGGCAGCTATGGAGAAAAAACCGGCTTTGAGTAACTACCGAAAGGGCAAAAATGAAATAAGGAGGGAGGCATTTTACGATAATTCAAGGGGAAGCGCTTTACTGTTTGAAGCGAGATCGGGTTGCCTTAGAATACGTAGTTATAAAGCAAGATTCAGTAAAGAAGAAGAACAATGCACATGCTGCGGGAAAGATAAGGAAACGGCGGAGCATGTTCTGATTGAATGTGGAGATATCCACCCAGGTGTACGTTTGGGCACGAGCCTACAGGAAGCCTCGGGTTTTAGGGACAACAATGGAAAGCTGAACACACCCGCGATTGAAATAAGTAAGAGACGGTTAGAGTATTGGTGGCAGAAAATTAGAGAGAAAGGACAAAAATAAATATTGGAAAAATAAAATATGGACAGTGTGCCGTAAATGGCAGAGAACCTAAGCTGAAAATGTACCTTTTTTTCCCATTAAGATAGAATTTATCGAAGTAGAGGCATTAGGCCAACAGCAAAAAAGAAAAAAGGTTTTTTTTTTGTCGAGCCTGGTGGCATACTTGTCACCACCCCGTTATAAAGGGGACGCTCATAGCATCCATCCATCCAAGACAACAAAGCCAAAAGGGTTGCAGCCGCAGCCGAAGCCGCAACAAAACCATTCATTGAGACCCCAGCACGCGGACTGGCCCTGGACACGAGGTGAGCGAGGCTGATGTAACCTCCCCTAAAGCTCCGTTCAAAACAGCTTAAACTCTTTCAAGATAAGATGACTAAATTGATGGCAGAAAGTTCAAATCTACGCCTAGAGCTTCAGTCCTTCAAATAACCATCTACCTCCCTACACCTCTCGCCTCATCTCTTATACATACACCTATCTCACCACCACCAGCTCCTCCCTCAACCACTCCAATAGCTAGGGGCCCCGCTCAACCTCCTGCACGAAAACAAAACGTCTCGACTCCCACATTGTCATTCGAAGAGCGAGTAGACAAAGTCGAAGCGAAACTATGAAATGATGACGTAACCACACTGAACTTTTCGTATGGCAATGGAACTGCAGGAGGTTTCACCGAAAAAAGGCAAACCTCCTTCAGTACATCAAATCACAAACTACCTCTCCCCCAATTATTGCGTTACAGGAAACAAATGACGTAGTGCAGCTGACAGGTTATATAACGCATCAAAACCCCGCTGATACCACACCAAACACAGCTGTCTCAACTCAGAAACACATTACAGTTACCTATTCAAATTTCGCTGACATCGACAATGAGCACGACTTTCTCCAAATATTTCATGATAAACTTGACTCGCCATTTTTATACATTCTCAACCTATATAGTAGACCACAAGGGAAAAGCCACCACTTCGATTCCCCATTCGCCCGAGCTGCATTCTCGGCAGGCAACAACGCCCTCCTCATAGTGCTGCATTTCAACGCCTCCCACCCAGCGTGGGGTTACACCACATCTACATCGAAAAGTAGAGCCCTCTGGTTCCTGGTTCAGGCACATCGTTTTACACTGCACAACGGCCGGGAGGAGCCTACTTGTTTGGAGAACAGCGTGAAGAAGAATACATCCATCGATCGTATCCTTACTCACAATGCTCCCACAATGGTTTCGACTAACACCCGAACTAATTTTGGCAGTGATCATTACTATGTTACGAATAATTCACAACTAAAACACAGAGCCATTGCACCCAAACCACTGATACTCACAGATTGGGAGAAATTTAGAGACCCGCAACAGCACCGCTCCCTCACGTATTTCAAACCTTACTGAGTGGACCAAACAGCTTCAAAAAGATGTAGAAGTTCACACGAAAACTCTACGACACCCCGATAACTACTCTCGACTCAAAGCTTCTTCATATGTGGGAAGGAATACAGTCACTTCTGCGACAGTGGAAACACCAACGCCACAACAGGAAACTTCGCATTAGGATAGCGAAATTAGACCAGCAAATTGAGCGATTCGCGACTCAATTGGCGGCACAGCAGTAGGGTCAGCTTTGTGTAGGAATGCATGACCACCTCAATAATAAACGAACATGACGACTTCTTAGAGATCTGCTAGACCGCAGTACATCTCGCGCACGACACTGCCACACTATCACTGAACTGTTACACGAGAACAGTGACAATTTAGGACAGCTCTTCTATAACCTCCGCACATTGCATTTACCTCAACTACGAAGGGATTCTATACCATCTTACACAGGAAAACATATTGAGTCGTTAGATGCACCAATAACAAAGGATGAAGTTAGGCACGCTCTCGCAACACTCCGTACTTGTCGGCTTCAGGCCGTGACCGCGTTAACAACAAATTACTTGGAAATCTTCACCCCATTTCTATTGAAGCTTTCAGGTTTTAACGAATGTTTTGACACAGGCACCTGTACACCCTCGCGGAAAAATTTGAGAGTCATATTTAAACCTAAACCGAACAAAGCTCTCTTAGTAGAAAAGCCGAGGCCCATTCGCTTAACATAATGTCTCTGAAAGACTATGGAGCATGTTGTGCTTGCACGCCTCCAGAGACACGTGGAGGATAATGGACTATTGTCTCGAGTAATAATTGGCTTTAGAGTCCGCTTTCGGTGCAAGATGCGATGGTTCGTTTTTGACACGACATAATAAATACTAACCAAAGCGAGGATACTCAGGCGATATTTGAGCTGAACATATATAGAGCCTTCAATAACGTAGCCGTCTCAGCTATAAATTCTGGCCCTAAAATGTACTCTTACATCAGAAGCTTCCTCACAGACCGCACAGCTACAATAACATTAGGTCCAGAGCATTCCTCACCCTATACACTTGGCAGCTTCTGAACTCCTCAAGGGTAAGTGTTCTCGCCAATTCTTTTTAACCTGGCTAGACTACCTATACCCAACGCTTTTCAACATTTCCCTGACTTGAACTTCTCCATCCATGCCGATCATATCACCTTATGGGTGAAATAAGGCTCAGATAGACACATTCAAGACACCCTACAAACAGCTTTAGGTATTATAGCAGCATTAACATCTCAGATGAGTCTCCATTGCAGACCGAGTAAATCAGAGGTTCTCCTTCTACCAACTCATTGTCGGCACAAACACGTCCCAATGATCGAAGTTCACTTAAATAGTTGCCTCATTCCTAGAGTATCACGCATTTGTAGCCTAAGTTTATTTGTCCCAAACAACCGACTAAATACGCATACGCTCAAAGCTTTGCGCAATACTGTTGAAAACACCCTAAGAATGATAGGAAGAATCTCGGGGGGGGGGGACATTGAAGGGCTCCGAGAGTCAGAGCTACTTCGTGTAATACAAGCTTTTCTGATTAGTAAAATCGCATATACTCTCTCTTACCTTCATCATTAGCAGAGGAAGAATCGGTCAGCACCCTCCTCTGCAGAGTTTACAAATACGCTCGAGGCATTGCAATCAATACCTCTAACGCACGACTTCACCGAACAGGAGCCATAAATACCCAATGTGAAATACGTGAAGCCAATTTAACAGCTGAATACGCAAGGATAGCGACCACTATCGCAGGTCGCCACATTTTATCGTCCAGCCGAATTCACTTCACATCACTCACCAATTCAACATTCCCCATCACCTACACAAACAATTACTCATACCGCCCCTTCCTGAAAACATGCATCCAACATATCATACTAAGCGTCGAATCCAAAGAGCAAAAGCTCTTTGGAAAAAAAATGCATGGAGCCAATTACGTGCCCTATGTTGATGCGGCAGAGTACCCATCCTCCTAATCCTATGTCCTCTTTGCTTTCGATTATAACGGCATCCATCACTGTCAACTCTTCGGAGGAGGCAGAGGAGGCTGCCATCGCTTTAGGTCTATCCATAACCAATATCACTATGATTGTGACTCCAAAACTGCCATACGTAACTTCAGCGCAGGTCGCATCTCATCAACTGCCATTTTGATTCTTAAAAAACATCCTTTGTAGAGAGAGAATGAGAATTTATTATAAGGCAGAGAGGTCGGCCTGAGCTAGTTCGCTCTAGCCTGCTACTCTACACAGGGAATAAGAGAAAGGGGAAGGAAAGAGAGATGAAGGGTGATAATGGGGACAATAAAAGGTGGTGCGTATGTACAGTAGCCACTTAGCATAGTACCCTACAGTCTAGTTTCTAGTGCAGTGCTTTTTATAAAGCCTAGAACAGCCTTTGTAGCAGTTTTTGACACTGTTTGGTCGTTCATTGCAGACAATATGTGGCTTTCACTTAATGGTGTTCGTCCGATGCTTGCCAACGTTGCAGTTAGCATTTTTCTTTGCGCCACGAATGATGCAAATTCACAAAATATGTTAGTTATCATTGCAGGCACTTGGCAGTGTTCACAAATCGCGCTCTCCGCACGGCCGACAAGGTGGGTGTAGGGGCGAGTGAAGGCAATGCCCAGGCGAATGCGGTGCAGTATATTAGCATGTCTTCGGCTGATTTTATCCGGAAGACGAAAAGTCATACCGGGGTCTGTTTTCCGCAGGCACTTGTTCCGCTGATCTGGTAGCGACCAGTAAGTAGCAGCGCATTCGCGCAAGAGTGATCTCGACAATGTGTTGACGTCATGTCGCGAATACGGTACTTTGACGTACATAGGAGCGTTGTATACTGCCGCTCTTGCTTTGCCATCGGCTGTTTCGTTGCCAACCAGGCCGCAGTGTCCAGGAATCCATTGGAGTGTAATCAAGTGACCGCTCTTGTGTGTTAGGTCAATTGCTTGGACGATTCCTAACGCTAACTCGTAATATTGGCCTCTTCTTCAGCAAGAACAGATAGCTTGAAGCGCTGATTTTGCATCAGGCAGAATCGTCCATTTACGCGGTGCTTGGTCGTTCGCAAATTTTATGGCTTCTTGTATAGCAACGAATGCTGCAGCTGTCGAAGATGGCCTATTATCTAATTTGTACTGTAGTGAAATACCGAGTTGAGGGATCACGAAAGCTGCACCTGAGGCGGATGAAGTTACGGATCCATCGGTGTAATTGTGCACAGAGTCGCTGTATCGGTCATCTAAATTTGCCAAGGTGAGTTGCTTGAGGACAATATAAGAAACGCGCGGCTTATACGAAACTCCACGTATGTGAAGGCAAACCTGTGGTTTAGTCAATGTTCATGGAGGTACTGCAGGGAATACGGCAGGTGCAAAGCCTGAAGGAATCATGTGCCTATGCGTATTGAAACATCGCGAATAGGTACAGCCTGGTCAGTTCACTTGTAGCGAAGACACCGGGTGCTGCGCATGTCGGGGCAGCAGACGAAGGTGCACTCGAAGAGGCTCACAGGACGTGTAAACCTGTATAGGGTAGGTTCAGGACTCCTCTATAGTGCCAGAGGTTGACGTGCACTGTGGCAGGCCAGGGCGTATTCTCACTGCTCGTGCCTGAAGGCTCTCTAAAGTACGAAAGCACGTTACCCGCATGTTGGAAAGTACAGGTGAGGTGTACCGTACATAGCCCACAAACTATGCCTTGTATAACTGCAGAAGACTTTTTTCTGAAGGGCCCCATCTCAGTCCTGTTATAACACAAAGAACATACACACAACTGATTAGTTTGTTTGGCAGCACAGTCAAAGGCTTTGACCAGGACAAATTGGGATCAATGACGACCCCTAAATAGCGGTGTTGCTTGACCACGGGAATCACTGCTCCGTGAGCGAAGATTGGGTACCACGACATTGATTTCTTCCTAAATGCCAATGCAGCACATTTTGCTCTTGAAAGTTCTAGGCCCTGACGACGTAAGTACTTAGATGTTATCGATGTACCTTGTTGTATGTAGCCTTGCTCGCAGTTGTTGCAATGCTCCAGATGCCCATATGCATATGTCGTCCGCATACGCACTGATTCTGACAACGTTGGGAATCTCAGCTTTAAGACCAATGAGTGCTATGTTAAAAAGCATGGGGCTCAGGATGGTGCCTTGTGGAACTCCACGGCTTACGAGGTGCCTGGTCGTGTCACCGTCAGATGTCGACATAAAAATGGTACGTCCTCTGAGATAGCTCACAATACATGCGTGTAGTCGGCCACCTAGGCCGATGTCTTCAAGTGCGTCAAGAATGGCCTCATGGTAGACGCTATTGTACGTGCCCTTTATATCTAAGAAAATGGCCCTTACCAATTTCCGACGTTCTCTTTCCTTTTTAACAAAAGAAACTAGATCTACAACACCATCTATAGATGATCGACCTCTACGGAAGCAATTTACAAAATCTGGTAAGCCAACATTATTATCCAGCAGCCATTCCAATCTTGCCAGCACCATGCGTTCCATCACCTTACCTATGCAACTGGCTAGGGCAATGGGTCTAGAAGAAGACAGCTCGTGTGAACACTTGCCTGGTTTCAGTAAGGCCACTATGCGGCTGCACTTCCAACTCTCTGGGACTGTCGCTGTTTCCCACGTGGAGTTGTAGAACGACAAGAGAGCCTGCCTTGCTTCCTGGCTGAGGTGATACAGAGCCTAATAAGTATTTCCATCAGGCCCTGGTGTGGACGACCGTCGGGGCGCAGAAATCGCAACGTAGAGTTCGTGCATTGTGAATGGTAAGTCGAGGCGATGGTCGCTGGATGGCGCTGAGGCTAAACACGAAGGTGATATCTATGACGAGGTCATACTTACGAATAAGTGGCAGTAATCTTCTGCAACCTCTATTTCAGGTCGACCTTGATTTAGTGCCAAAGCTCGGAAAGGGAACAACTGTTGTGTGGGCGTCTGAAGGCTTCGGACAGTTTGCCGTATTCGAGACAGGGGTTTTCTGGGATCAAGAGGGCCACAAAATACCCTCCACTGTTGCCTATCGAGCTTATCGCGGTGTCGCAATACATGTCGTTGTGCTTGGCGCGCTGTAGATAGGTCAAGTGATGATTTCGTCCTCCTGTATCGCCTCTCTGCCCGGCGACCGATTGCACAAAGGTATTCATATTGTGCATCAAGTTGCGATGTTGGTAGCGACACAATCACAGGTTTCGTACGCGTTGTGAAGGCTGATGCAATGAGGCTTTCTATTTCAGATATAGATTGAATGTTCCCGCACTGAGCATTTGCAGAAGCTTGGAATCTTGGCCAGTCTGCGTTTTTCACAGGCAGGGGAGCCGAACAACGGAATCCTTTTAGCTGTATATATATATATATAGGAAGATGGTCACTTCCATGTGTTTCAACATCGACGAACCAACAAGTGGTAGGCTTGAGAATTCTGCCCACAAAGCATACGTCTAGACAGCTGCTATACAATGCGTTACGGAGGTAAATAGGTGAGCCATCGGTAGTGGACATCAGGCCCTAAATGAATGTCCCTACCGCGGGTGTTCATTGAGGCAGAACCCCGCATAGGACGATGTGCATTAAAATCCCCAACTAATACATGTGGTCCACGGAAAGCTTGGAGCACAGACAAGAGATGGAAACAGTCCACGTGGCTTCTAGGAGGAATTCTCCCTAGCAAGACGTTGCTCTAACATGGACACCTGTGCATGCGGGGTTGGGTGGCAATAAGGCGGCTCATACCTGTGCTCGAGGAATGAAAGGCCGAGCGCAGGTGTCTGATGGCGCCTACGACTACGCGGCCTTTTTCAGCGCGAGAGATCGTCTTTTGACGTTCCACGATATAACATATCACTACCGCCTACAGCGCACTATATACCCTCCCTTACACCATACAGTTCGCGCTATCATGAACTACTGTGGTGCTAATTACACACGCTACATCTTTTGCCATCTTTTCGCCATCTGTTCCCATCTACGCCATCTAACCCACCTACTACATCTTTTCGCCATGTTATACACCCTGCGATATCCCCTCCTCTTTGTGCATTTTTTGTCAAAAAGAGCTAACCTTGACCATATCATGTGGGGGTGTACTCAAAACCCACCACCTAATTCTCTACACAATAATAGCAAGGAGCAGTGGGAGGCTGCCATGTGCAGCTCGGCGCCCGAGGTCCAGGACCAGATCTTAGATTAGGCCAAGAGGGTAGTGGAGACCTACGCTAGGTAGGATCCTCTAAAATTCCGGGACCACACCTTTCCCTCGTGCACGTAACTCGTAACTAAGGGAGTCTCCAACTCGTGCCTAGACCACTAGTGTCTCAACGGCTCCTGAGGCACTGTTGCCATTTCCCGAGCAACCATTACGTGCCTTCGACAGTGTGCATGTGTCAGCAACAATAGTGGGTGGCGGCCACAGTCTATAGTAGTCAATGCGCTGAAGGGCGAGAAATTGACCACTCTTGAATTCCAGCTGACTAACAAGGTTTCGCGGCATTGAGTTAAGGAAAAGCCGTGCCGTGCGGCAATGAGTTGGAGAAAACCCGTGCCGTGCAAAAGTCATCGACGCCTGAGCGTCACTTTTCGCCCGCCGCGATTGGTAGACCTCAGAGGTAGCCATAGACAAGTTTACTACGAGCCAATGTGGCTTTTCGGGATCTACTTTTATCAATGGTGGTGCCTCACACAGGGTGGCTCAGTGCCGCCGAGACGCCTGATCCACCCACGCAATTTTGTTCGCAACCCACTTTCCCGTGAGCTCAGAAAATGGCCGAGCTACCTCCGGATAATTTAACCTGTAACTTAGGTAGTGTCCACACGATACCTGAAATTCTATCAGCTTTGTCCCTACGGTTGGCACACTCAAGCCCTTGATTACCGCAACTTCCTCACCATCAAGCGCCCTACAACACCTGCAACACGCCCTAAGTAGCTCTCTAAATGAAACTCCGCGAAACACTGTTTTCACTCGAGAAGTCTCCCCACTCACCCCCTTACGATTCTATAGGGATGCCAGGTCTTTGTAGTTAACCTTTCCTCTTCTTCAGGAACTTTTGATTGCCGCACCAAAGTCACGTTGGGTTGGCCACCGAACGGGACCCCGTTCCCACTAAATATCTCGCGGACTTGGTCGTGGTCTTGTTTTTCGGCATCGACCGTCTGATCAGAAACCGGGCAAGTACCCACCGCACATGCTGCTGCCAGCCGCGGTTCATACTTCACATCGCTAACTTCCACGCCTTGTTTGAACGATACGCCAACTGACTCAACTTTTGAGCAACTAAAGCACCATTCCCTCGCGTTCCTTAGCTCTCGAGACTCCGCTGGCCCCCGTGCCATGCACAAGTGCTCGCGGTGTCGCTCAGCAATGCCTTCCGCTTCCGGGTATCCTCGGCAATCTGCATTTTAACCTCGGCATGCTCCTTTCCACTGAACTCCTCGGGTGCGTCTCTATCTTTCCCGCTGCATGCAATCCATCGGGCAACGTGCGGCTGCCCTGAGGTTTGTCGTCGTCCCCGCTGCCTACGACAACATGGGGGAGCATACCATTTATAGTCGCGGTTTCCCCCTCGCTATCAGGGTTCTCGGCTTCTAATGGCGCACTTTGCCCGTGTTCAACGGCCACTTTTCGGTGTCAGCCGTGTGCAGCCTGTCTCCTCCGCGCTTTTCATTATGCTCTCAGAAGCGCACTCATGTTTAAGTGACTTTCACGCTTTTCTGACAGCAGGCAATCATCTCGTGCTGTCACTTGGTCAGTTAACGCGCAAAGCACGGGAACTATCACCTTTAGGTCTGCGCTAATGCCGCTTTCGCTAGACATCGTCAACGGGACCACCGCGAGCTTCGCCTTCACTGTGCCACCGAAAGCAGATGTTCAGTTATTACAGCCTTGCGGCTTCACCATCTCCGGTGGGATCGCGCTCTCCCGCAACACCGTTATCTCCACCCGCGTGTCCAAAACCGCTCCGATATGTCTATCCTTACAGTTGAGTGACAGGGCGATAAAGTCGCTGTGTGCTACCACCAGTTCTCCCATCAAAACGTGTGCCACTAAGCTCTTGCTGTCAGCGCCCGGAACTCCTTGTCGACTGTTTCTGGCGCTGAGGGAAATTCATTTTTTGGCGCCCTGCGCTACCGCAACCGTAGCATGCCTTGGACTTCCGCTTTTCTTCTGCACATAGGCTTTCTCCGGCACCGCAGCTCTTCGCTGTCTCACTTTGAGCTCTAGATTTGCTCGCGCCTAGCAATTCCGCTGGCTTTTGACTTGCCTGTCTCACAGCGCGTTTCACACCCTGCGCTTCCTCGAACGCTCGCAGCAACGCAGATATTTCTGGGGCGCTCATCCACTTTCTCTCTTCTTTGAGAGTCACATACCGCACGGCCTCCTCCTACAAATTTTTCTTTAATTGGTCAGCAACCAAAAGCTTTACCAGGCCCTCGAATGTCAACACCGTCCTTGCCTGAAGGTGAAAGTGGATGTAACTCTCTAAGCATGTCGAAAAAGGTCTCCACCTTTCGTTCGCCCGCTTCCCTGAACCCAAGATTTTAGATAATTCTCTGCCGAAAGATTGAGCTCGTCCAATACCGTATGCTTGATTACCTGGTAATCTTTATGCTACGTTGGGTTCAGTCGCGTGGACAAAAGGGGACTCTCTCCGCTACCAACGGGAGAACCAAACATCCCCAAAACTCTCCCGGTACCTCGTATGCTTCAAGAGCACTTTCAACGGACTCAAACCACACTGGTGCTTTAGCCACTGATGGAAATTCGGGTAACACCACGGTGAGAACTTTCAAATAGCATTTCAGTTCACTACACGAATACAGCCTGCCAAACTCGGGTATACCCCACCTGGAGCTTCCGCCCAGCATCTGCGACAGTCTCCATCTCCAACCACAACTTCTGTAGTCTACGCTCTGGCGTGAGATTTCCAAACCGGCCATCTCTCTGGCTCTTCCGCGCACTACCATCTTCCGGGTTGGCCATGTAGACCTTGTCTCTTGACTCACGACTCATGGCCTGCGCTCTCCTGTCCGGGTTTAAGTGAGCAAACCTCGTGCCAATAGGACGCCTTAAAACTCAAGAAAGCAGTGGCACCTCTAAGGTGCAAGAACACCAGAGGACTCACCATTCGTAAAGTTGCTGCTCGGTGCTCTCTTGCCTTGCCCGCCATCAGATGGTCTACATCGCTCGATGTCGCAGGGGTTCTCGCCGGGCCGATGAATTGAGGATGACAGCTGCTGGCCCGCTGACCTCCTCGGTCCGATGGTCGCCGCACCGAAGATTTCTCAGCTCGGTGGCTTGCTTCTTCGTTGGACTAGCCGTTGTCTTGGCTTTCGTCTTCCATGTCCTCCACAACACGATGAACTCCTTGGTACGCAGAGTGTTCCTTGTCGTCGTTGTCTCGATATTGTCTGACTGCACAAGTAAACCTCAGCCTTCTACCCACTCCCTCTGTTCCCTTGAGCAGAGCCCTCTCAGCTGTGGAGCGGCTGTTGCTATAGAAGGAAGAGGAAGGTTGGTTGCATGGGGTCCGTCTTTTTGTGGCTGCTACTGCTGGTGGTTCAGGGATGAAAGCCAGCGCCTCCCGATGCGTTGCATCAACTCTACTTCATGTACAGGAACTTATGTACATATTTACAAGACTCTTTCACTGTTGGAACCGTCGCATGTTGCCTCGACAGAGCTGATAGTGCAGAGCACTCTTTGCTGCCACCAGAACGACCGTGAGGAAACGGGAGCCAGGTTTTAACCCCTTGGTTACCTCTTCAAATTCTCCTCAAAAACAATTCAGTCCGCTTATTGTACAGACTAAACACACTTGTTCCCATCCTCTCCCCTCGCTCTCTTATTCAAGCACTCGACCCCTCGGTCAGAGAGAGAAAGACGAATGGACGAGCCTGCAAGTGACTTTCCGGAAACTCTGCAAATGCACACGATGGTGTCACCCTTTCGGCTGCGGACCCATACCATTACTGCAAAATGTCTACGCTGTCCAGCGTGACCGCCATCCCAAGAACTCTGATCCACATGGATGTATGTTGATACACTGGATGTCCGCACGACGCCCCCCCCCCGCACTACGTTGGCCGTGGTCCACCTATCTGGTTGTTAAAAGCGGTGACTGACCGCAGTCTTTTTACCAGAACGGGCGTCCTTACGCCAAGTTTATCGCCTCCCAAAACCGGTTCTTTGAGAAGCGCAACCTTTTGCGACAAAGAAGACTCACCCCCCTGGCTTGCGACGCCAGACCTTACAATTACTTTGCTCCTGGCGTAGTTGCCGTACCTTCACGATCATTTGCACCAACTCAAAGTGTTAACAGCTAATTTATTTTAGGGAGCTATTTGCTTACGCGCATGCTGATCATTTTTCCGAAGCCGCAACCACGCTGGCAAGTTCCACGGGAGTATGCGCGCGTGTGCTGCCGAATGTCCATTGTGTATCTTTCTTCCTCTCTCCTCTCTATTTTTCATCTCCCCCAACCCCCTCCCATGCGCAGGGTAGCAAACCGGCTGCCTATAGGCTGGTTAACCTCCCTGCCGTTCTTTTCCTCCTATTTTCCTTCCTTCCTTCTATCTAAGGGAGTAAACGTTGCTCTGCATGGTCTAACAGTTCATCCCTCTGGTAGCACACGGAACTCTTGTCTTGCAGTTCTTCACGGGACTCTCCACGGGGCTAACTGTTGGTTTTAGAGACAAAATGCACCACTTACTTCCATTTCACTCCTTTTACGCTCCTTTGCGGCTTAGAGTGTACAACCTAATATTATTGTACGGGATGATTCATTCTGAATTACTACGGTAGAGTTTTTTATATGATGTGCTAGAGCATTTACGATTCAATTTCGGCAGTACCAGGCGCAAAGATACAAAATAAAGGTAAAAATGTCGCAAAGAAAGCTTCTGCATTGAGGGTTCAATAAACTCCCTGATAATTGCGCTCGAGCACTAATTGACTCATCTAAGCACAAAATCAAAGGGCATAACCACACATTAAACAGTCATCAATACATCTTTACATTTATACATTTTGTCCAGCTCTCTTATTGTCCGCAAAGCATACATCCCATTGGTGGAGGCCTAGGAATTCTCAAAAAGCTTGGGCTGGTCCTCTCACCTAATGTAGCCACGGGAATGGCTGCGTTCATTATATTATATCCCTTGCAAGTACTTTTCTATAACATTCAGTCAGTGAAAAGGCTCGTACATTGTTGCATCGCACCTCTCGTCACAAGTGAAACATCACAACGCATGCACCGCACTCAGATCGCGAACGAACGAACGGCGCTTGCGCCACCAAAGCAAGAGAGAGAGAGAAAAAGAGATAGTAAAAAATTGGCGGCATATCCACGGAGTGAATAATGGATAGTGGGGCGAAGCATCCATCCGTTCATTCGTTCCTGCTTCCGTCCATCTATTCGTTCTTGCTTCCGTCTGGCTGGTCGTCCCTGCGTCCATCCGCCCGTCCGTGCACGCGTCTGTTCGTGCATCCGCACGTTCATCTGTGCGTCCACCCTTGCTTTCGTTCATGCATCCGCTCCTGCATTCGTCCATGTGTCCATTCGCCCGTCCAGCCATTAGTGCAACCGTCAATGCATCTGTCTGTGGGTCCGTTCGTCCACCTATTCAACACACCAGGTACCACGATCTGCCACCTTTTATTCATATATTCCTCATATAGAAGCACCGCCAATCAGCGGACATTCCAATGACTGAACGAGAGGCGGCACACGCAAACTTTCTTATGGCATGCGCTTCGTGTCTACTTCCCACTTTTAACCACCTCGAGTTCATGGTATATACAAGTTCACTGTATTCATGGCACTGCCGCCCAACACTCGCTAAACCTCTCTAAAACCTAGGAGGTTACGCCCAGCGAGTATAACGTAGCGACCCTTTCTTGTCTTCTGTGCGTTGTTGAACAATGAAAAATTCGCAGCGTGCGCGTTAACTAAAAGCCGAATTCTCCTGTCTCTCATTCCCCCTTAGCAGCCATTGGCATGTACATTGAGCACTATCTTTTGTTGTTCAACAACGCACATGAGAAATTTCCCACCAGCACTACCTTGGAGGTCAAAATGTTATACTTGTTACACACTACAACGGCCACGAGGGACGAACGAGTGCTGCTATAAGGAGTTTCGCCCCTAAAAAAACTAAACGAGTGACTTCCACGCCGCGATAGAGTCATACACCACCTCCCGCTGAAGGGAATCATGTGAAAATGTGGAGCAGCAAGCGCTAACGCTTACCTCTGAATTAAAATTACCAGTTCACACATGTGGTGTCCCGGAGGTAGCGAAGGAGAAGTCGAGACTGCACTGCTGTAAGCCGTATATCACGAAGCTCTCTTTTGCTGGCACAGGGCTGATAGGCTCCGCAAGTACATTGTAGCTGTTTTTACATACACTCTAAGCCACAAAGGAGCAAAATGGGAGCGAAATGAGAGTAAGTGCTCTATTTCGTCCCCGCAACCAACAGTTAGTCCGTGGAGGGATTTACTGCAAGCCGAGAATGCCATGTGCAAACTCGGGGAGGAACGATTAGGCCTCATGGAGCAATTATTAGGCCTCATGGAACTTTTCGGTACAGTGGCAGCCTCGAAGCATGCGCGTAAGCAAATAGTTCCCTAAGTATATCGGCCGCTGACAGTTTATTTATTGTATGTGGTCCTGACAACTTTAGCTATTACGTCAGGAGCACATTACTATTGTTTATATAGCATACAAATTAGCAAATGAGTAAGCCCCCTCTTCTCAAAAATGTTCGCGCTCCAGCTGCATCAATGCATGGCGTGGTGTTCTCGGCAATGTAACCCCCGTGGGTGTAGCGATGTGTTGTGGATGTGTTATCGTTGTTTTGTTGTGAATATTGTTTCTTCTGGTGAACCGAATCATCTTCGCGCTGTGGTAAACGAGAACCACTACTGGAATGAAGTGCTGCGTTATCAAAATGCTACACGCTGACTGCGATATTGCCTGAGAGGAAGCATAAACAAGGCTGCCATATCTCCGCGAGATGTCACCTGTGTGCTTTTGATATGTAACGACGACCGTTTTCTCACCACTCACGTTCTTCGCGAACAAAGCCCGCATGAATGTTGAGCTCTCGCTACACAGCGTTGCGAGAGCTGCCCGTCTGCTCCAAAATTAGAGGCATGTGGGATGGGCCGTCAAAACATTGTAGCCTCGATGAGGGCTCGACATTAGTTGTATAATGAAGGAATGATGACAACAAAAGAGAACAGCAAACATCATCGCGGAGTATGGCACCACGAGATCGGCGCTCGAGGTCCTCCATCTTCCTCGTCCTGTCGCTATCTCCAATCTCCCACCTGCCCGTTTGGTTCGCCCAATAAACCTCTTTACATTTGGTGGAGGTGCTGGGTAACCACATCGCCTACAACCTGGAACTCCGATCTCGCACCCTGCCGTCGACCATGCAAGTAGACGCTGCCCAACAAACAATACCTCTCGCGGCCGCTACTTGCCCCGGCCCGGTTCTTCAGCGAGACCCCCCGATCTTTGCCGGCACCGAAGACCAGGACGTCGAGGACTGGCTGTCGTCATACGAGAAAGTCAGTGGACCCAACAGGTGGGATGACGCTGCTAAGTTAGGCACTGACAATTTTTTTCTCACCGACGTGGCCAGGCTGTGGTATACGAACCACGAAACCGAGTTCGCGAATTGGTCCGCCTTCAAGGAGGCAATACGTGCCGTTTTTGGTCGTCCTGCCTTACGGAAGCTACGCGCCGAACAACGTCTGCGCACACGGGCACAGGAGCCAGGTGAAACTTTCACATCATATATAGAAGATGTGATTGATCTCTGCCGGCGCGTCGATGCTTCCATGAGCGAGAGTGCGAAGATACAGCACATCATTAAGGGCGTCGACGATTACGTTTTCCAGATGCTTCTCGCGAAGTCTCCAAGCACTGTGGCAGAAGTAGTGACTTTGTGCCAAAGCTATGATGAATTGCGGAGGCAACGAGCTCAGACGCGACGCTCATTCCAGACAATCCAACCAGTGACAGCACTGGACGCTATGACTGACCAGACAAACCTTCTCGCACAAATGAAAGACTTCGTGCGAGAGGAAGTGGCTCGGCAGCTTTCTCTGCTGCCTTTTGCTCAACGCCACGAGCTCTCGCACCAACAGCCACTGCGACACCCACCACCATTGGCTCCCATGCTCCAACATGTGGTCCAGGAGCAGATTTCTGAGGCTATGCCGGTGCCCTTGCAGCAGCCCCCCGTCACCCAGCCTCTTACTTACGCTGAGGCACTAAAGCGGCAGCAGCGACACCACCCCCCGTCGTTCCAGGGACTGCCGTATACCTCTGCCCCGACTCAGCCGTCCACCGCCTGGGTTCCTCCCATTACCACCACAGCCTCGACTCACCCGTCTGCCGCATGGACTGGTCCCCCCGTCGCCAATACTTGGAGAACGCGCGATAACCGGCCCATCTGTTTTGCGTGCGGGGGCCCTGGCCATATCGCCCGTTACTGCCGTCGTCGCGTGCCGGGATACACAGACGGCCGGGCACAGAACAGCTTCATGGTCCTTTCTCCATCCCGTCTGGAAAATTCTGACCCTCATTCAAGCTCGTCTTCACGGGAATGTCCGCGTACTATGTCTGGTCGCTCACCTTCACCCCGTCGTCGCTCCCCGTCACCCATGCGTCGTCGGCCAGCTCCTGAACACGAGGAAAACTAACCGCCGCAGTTCAGGCGGCAAGAACTGCGCTGTCGAAATGCTCAAGTCCTCGGACATTGCCGTCGAATATTGTCGAAGTTTTTGTTGAAGGTACTCGAGCATATGCTCTAGTGGATACTGGTGCTGCCGTTTAGCAAAAAAAGCTGTTCGAAAATTGTTTTACTTTCAGTGCAGCACAAATAAGAAAGCACATTTCAGCGGAGATTTTCGCGGCTTCAAAAAAATTCACTTCAACTCCAAAATTCAAGGGTAAACAACTAATTTATGAAGGTGAGCTGTTAGCACTGCATGTCTAGCTTGGCTTGGCACTGCTAACACAGGCAGTCGGAGACCACGTCAGCAAATTCGCTCGTTTTTTTGCGTTGCTAGGTGTGATAATTTTATGTCTCTAAAATGAGACGTGACCTTCATGGTTAAATAAGTGGGCCCACAAGCGTATCGTAAAGTATGCTTGAAGTGCTCAACTCGAGAACGAGCTCCTTCAACTTCATAACGCGTTCTGTAAAAAAGTGTTTGCCATCTTATTTTTACATGATGGAACGTAACTACAAGTGCAGGAACAGCTCTGTCAGAAATATTATATGTTTCTTCAATTACTTCTTTAGGAAATAAATGAGTTAAAGCGTTTCGAATTCTGAGGAAAGTCAACCTATGGGAACACGCTATCACCAGACGTCAATGATGCGAGTGCACTTCTTTAAGTTGGCTCGACAGCATTGATCTTAATAAAACATTGTATCCTTTATATCTCTCCTATAGTGCAGGTAAACGATTATTTCTTTTGTACTGATGAAGGTTTCTGAAATGATGTGCGTTCACGATGATGCAGAATTGACACGAGTCGCTGAATAAACTTGGCTTTAAACGCGTTTATTTTTTCTTTATTATTGAACTGACATTTTCGCTGAATGACATTAACAACCACACTCTGTACTCCAAGAATTGAGCAAGCATAACACAGCGACAGTTACAACTATAGGAACATTTATACATACACTCGACAAGCACACGAATGCGCTCGAGCCATGCACGCAGGATTACTTATTCAACGCATTTTACGTCTTCACGAACGTCATCTCTGAATGGTTGCTTCCCAAATACCGAAGAATTAAGCCCAATGCAAGGAATATCCCACGCTTCAGCAACATAGCAGAACACGCAGCGTCCAGACGGATTTATGCATCGTTAATTTTCATTCTGCCCAGGACCGGCTTGTGGTATAATGGTTAGCATAGGTGACAGCTGATCCAATGATCACGATTTGTAACGCTGGTTTTTGTAGGGCAATTTCCTGTAGTTTATTTCTGAATTTATTTCTTGTGTATTGATTTTATGTCGTAAATGCATTCATCAACCTCTAAGTTCTCGCTAATTCAACCACCAATTGTAATACATCATTTCTTTTTTTGAGATAGAACAACTAATAAGACGAACTGTTCGTCCCTACGTAGCCACTTTCTCCCATGTAGGGTTAACTTCAACCCATTGACATTTCGTTCCTCGAAACAGCTGAGGGCTAAACAGTTCATCTCCTGAGAGTTACTCACGAATAGACAAATCGTTTATCCTCTGGGGAGTAATGGTTGTGGCAATGCAATTAGCCCCCAAAAGGACGAACCACAGACCCCTTTTCGCCCTTTGCAGCTTAGAGTGTAGGCCCAGTAAAAAAAAGAGCTAAGCCAAAGAACTGGAAGTCTTTATCAGAGGTGTACATTGTGCTTCACACCGGAAGTGGCACCCCGATTCCGAGAGTGGATGCGATTAGTGAGTGTGCTAGGCATGATTACGGAGCCGCACGGTTATAACAGTCAAACCATTGCAAAGATTTCAAGCAAGACCGCAATCACAACTAATCACGTTGATTAGTAGGGTGTCAAACAGAAGGGGTGGACTCAGGGAGGACAATCTGCTGTGGCTATTTCATGCATTGCCCATGAGTCATATTGCCACATTGAATATGCAGCACCGAGAGAACAACGAAAAACACGCGCAGTGAGAGAAGAAGACGAGGTTCTCTTCCACTCAGTTTGCCAGTGTTCTGGTACAATTAAAGTGAGTTTCCTGTATTTGACTGCTGCTGTTTCTGCATTGTGACACTGGTGGAGGCGCTGGGTACATGTTCGGGACACCTGACAACAGCCCCGCATCTAGTCCAGTAAGACTTCCGCGCATCGACACCCCCGTTCACCACAGCAGCCGGCGCCTGTTAGGCCTCAGCCCGGAGTTCGGTCCATTGCCGAAAGCGTGACTGCGCTAGAAAGCATGGCGGCGCCTGGAAGCACTGGCCCCAACATGTACCACCCAAGCATGACACAGATGGCTGTTTAGAACCCTCGATTTCCGGTTGACTTCCACGGAAACGCATATGAGAACGCACATGACTGGCTCGAGGAGTTCGAGCGCACAGCGAATGTTAACGGGTGCAACACCACACAAAGATTGGGCTACGTTTATTTTCCGCTTCAAGACGGAGCCCTAACATGGTTCACGAATTGCGCGTGGCCGTGTTGGGACGAGTTCCGGCAGAAGTTCCTTGACACGTTCGCGAGCACTGAAAGAAAAAATTTGCACAGCGTCTCCTCGAGTCACGGATTCAGAAACCAAATGAATCCGTTACGATATTTTTTGGGGACATGGCGCAGCTATTGCGTCGAGCAGAACCTAATATGCCTGAAGCCAAAAAGGTTAGCCACCTCATGCGGGGCGGGAAGGAGCAGCTCTTCGCTGGTCTCGTACAAGTGACATCTATCGAACGCACACTGCATCTACGTTATCGCCAGTATGACCGCCCAACCCACAGTGCACCGATCAGCGTGGAAGCCACGACCACAGCAACAACACCCGACGAAGGTTCTTTGCGCCAACTAATACGAGAAATCGTACAATAAGAGGTCAAGAAGCTCGTCACCAAACTGAATGACTGCGCGATTGCCTCAGTAACAGAAGTTGCACGCCAGGAGATCAGGCAAGCGCTCTCGCTTCCTGAGCCGAACACGAGCACTCCCAGGGCAAGCTATGCAGACGTAGTCCGCTGACAGCCAGTGAACGTGCCGACACCACATCAGTACCACGAGCAACATCCGCCGACAGCACCTTGGTACTACAGAGAAACTTCGACGCCGACGCGGCCACCACTTCGAAAAATTCACATCTGGCGTACCCTGACCATAGGCCCCTGTGCTTTCACTGTAGGAAAGCAGGCCACATCGTTCGGTATTGCCCGTGTCGCGTCGCAGGGTACCGAGGGTGTCCTTCCACTGTTCCTCGGTGCCATTTCAACGGAACACCTGACGTCGACACGAATGTCATGACCCCGTGGGATGTTCCTCCTGGGTTTCGGTCACGCTCACCCTCTCCTGGGTGTTATTCTCCATCCTCTCAACGATGCACCACTGACATGCCAAGAGGGAGATCTTCTTGTTCACGTCGGGGAAACTAAAAGCAGCGACCTCAGAGGGCAAGGTTGCGAATCGTCGAAGTGCTGAAAATCCCCCAATACTGCCCAGCGAAGAGAGACACATTTTCAATGAATCGACGAAAAATGGGGTTGTTACTGCCGAAGTTGCAGTTACGATTGACGGGCATGACGTCATGGCATTGGTCGACACTGGCGCGAACTTCTCACTAATGAGTGAGAGTCTGGCAGACAGGCTCAGGAAGGTTAGATCGGAATGGACAGGACCGCATATTAGAGGACTTGGAAGGCAGCGACTCACACCTACCGGAAAGTGCACCGCAAAAATGAAGATAGGCGATGCATCCTTCGTCGCAACTTTTGTTATTCTTTCTGAGTGTTGCAAGCAGGCAATCTTGGGGATAGAGTTCTTGCGTGAATATGGTGCCATCATCAATATACCGGACGATGCACTGACCTTTTCAGCGGATCAATGCGCAGCGCTACACCAAAAATTCCTGCGAGTGATGGACGGTGTGACCATACCTCTGTTATCGTGCCGCCTTGTTTCAGTCACGTGCAGCGAGCAGAATACTGGAGAAGGAATCGCTGAACAAGTATTGACGCTTCGACTCTCTCACGGTGTTGCAATTGCCAGAAGTATCGTTAATGTTGTGTGCAGTGACGCGGAGGTTCTGTTGACAAATTTTACCAACGAGCGACGACACATTACACAAGGCACTATAGTTGCCTACTTCGACGAGATTACCGAAATCCGCGAGAGCTGCGTAGTACAACAGGATGAGCCGCAAGCCACGTCAGCCCCACCACTCAATGACGTAAGCACAGTTTTCTCACCAGCGCGGAGACAGCTTCTAGTAGATCTTCTTCACCAGTTCATAGCTGTTTTTTATCGACCTCAAGGGCCAGTCAAACGCCACTGACGAAGCATCGGATAATAACGGAGGAAACGGCAAGGCCAATACGACAGAACCCATGCCAGGTAGCACCGAAAAAGCGTGAAGCAATCAAGGAACGAGTGAAGGAATTGCTTGATGATGACTTCATCCAGCCGTCAAGAAGTCCTTGGGCATCGCCGGTAGTGCTGGTTAAAAAGAAAGACAGAAGCTTGCGATTTTGTGTCGACTACCGCAAGCTGAACCGTGTGACAAAGAGAGACGTATACCCATTACCGCGCATCTATAATTCACTCGACAGGCTGAGGTATGCACGCTACTCTTTAATAATGTACCTCAAAAGTGGGTATTTGCAAATTGAGGTTGACGAGCAAGATAAAGAAAAAACGGCTTTTGTAACGCCTGATGGGCTCATGAATTAAAATCTTGCCATTCGGATTGTGCTCAGCCCCCGCAACATTTCAGAGACTGATGGATACCGTTCTGTCAGGCCTTAAGAGGCAGACATGTGTGGTCTATCTTGACGACGTCATTGTTTTTTCAAAAACATTGCAGGAACACCTGAACAGGCTGCTATCGGTATTCAGGGCAATAAGGTCTGCCGGCCTGACACTAAAATCCGAGAAGTGTCACCTCGGTTTCAAGGAGCTCGAATTTTTAGGCCATATGGTGAGCCATGAAGGTGTTCGACCTGATACCGATAAGGTTGCCGCCGTCAGAAAATTTCCGGTGCCAAAAGACAAAAAACCAGTTACGCGTTTCCTTGGCCTATGTGCATACTACCTAAAGTTTTTTGCCAATTTTCCACATAGCCTCGCCGTTAACACGACTCACAAGAGAAGACGTTTCGTTCACAGGGGCAACGATCAACAGGCGGCATTTGACGATCTCCGAAAACACCTGCAGACTCCACCTGGGCTTTCTCACTTTCATGAGGATGCTCCTACCATGGTTTACACAGATGCCAGCAACGTGGGTTCAGGCGCTGTACTCGTCCACTGGCAAGACTCAGCCAAGCGTGTGACCGCATATGCTAGTAGGACGCTTTCCCGCGCCGAGTCCAACTTCTCCACAACGGCAAAAGAGTGTTTTGCTGTCGTATGGGTGGTTATGAAGTTTTGTCCGTATCTCTATGATCGTTCCTTCTACGTAGTCAGCGACCATAATTCCCTCTGCTCGCTAACCAACTTGAGAGACTGTCTGATCGGCTCGCACGGTGGAGCTTACGCCTTCAAGAGTTTGATATGACGGTCGTGTATAAGTCCGGACAGCAGCACGCTGACACCGATTGCTTATCAAGTCATCGATAAAGTGCGACGATGGCACAGAAGATGACAGCATGACGTTTGCAGGAGTCGTTGACACCACTACGATTTGGTGCAAGCAGAAAGAAGACAGCGAGTTGCTTCCCCTTATTAAATTTTTGAATAGCCGGACAAGAACCGACCCTAAAAGATATGCAAGGAGCCTGCCTTCATTCCGCTTACGTAGTGGTGTTCTTTATAAAAACAACTTTTCTCGCAGAGGAAGCACCCACCTACTTGTCGTTCCGACGTCAATCCGCGAGGAGATACTTTGTGCTTGCCCCGATGAGCCAACGTCTGGTCATCTGGGATACACGCACACATTGGCCAGAATCCAACAGAAATACTACTGGCCAAGACTTCCGGCTAATGTGAAGCATTACATGCGCACATGCCTCAATTGTCAACGACGAAAATCGCCACCGTTAAAACCAGCTGGACAATAACAGCCAATTTAAGTGCCCACGGTACCTTTTGCCGGAATTGGAATGGATCTCCTTGGACGATATCCGACTTCTGATGCTGGCAACAAGTGGGTAATAGTCGCCAGTCATTATCTTACGCGCTACGCGGAAAGAAAAGCTTTGTAAAGTGGCACCACCGTTGAAACCGCACGATTCTTCGTAGAAAATATCGTCCTGAGGCACGGTGCTCCGACAATCATAATAAAAGATCAAGGTGCCGCTTTCACGGCTGCGCTCCTGAAGACAGTGCTTGAGCTCAGTGGGACAGCCCATCAGAAAACCACTTCCTATCATCCACAAATCAACAGCTTAACAAAACGCCTCAACAATACTATTGCCGACACGTTGGTATGTACGTTGACGTGGATCACAAGAACTGGGACGACATTAAACCGTACATCACGTTCGCCTATAATACAGCCCAGCTAGAAACTACACGAAGAACGCCGTTTAGTCTCCTTCGTGGCCGTGAAGTGACGATGATGCTTGACGCCATGTTACTGCACGACTGTAATGACATCAATTTGGACGCTGCATCTTTTACCCAACGAGCAGAAGAAGCGAGATAGCTTGCGCGGGACCGAATCACCCAGCAGCAAAATTACGACGCCCAACGTTATAAACTGCGACACCGACATGTCGTCTATCGGGCCGGCGACAAAGTCTGGGTGTGGAGTTTTATCCACCGCCGGGGACTGTCTAAAAAATTGAAGAAGTATTTTGGCCCCTACACAGTTTTACAACGCCTGAGCGACATTAATTAGGTGGTCGTTCCTGACAGTCCCTCGACAACTCGCCAGGAAAAAACTGAAATTTCGCACGTTGTGTGAATGAAGCCCAATTTTTCGGACTGATATACATCATATATCTACTACACCGTCTTTTGTAGAAGAGCATCCGGGCGCTGCTCTCTGGAAGGGGGCAAATGCTACGTTGAACATGCAGCAGCAAGAGGACAACGAAGAATACGCACAGCGAGAGAAAAAGACGAGGTTCTCTTCTGGTCAGTTTGCCAGTGTTCTGGTAGAATTAAAGTAGGTTTCCTGTATTCTACTGCTGCTGTTTCTGCATTGTGACAATATTACGTACGTCGCTGCCATGCACTTTTGGTACAGATTCAAAAAGAAGCTGGAAGCTCTGATCAGAAAAAGTGAAAATAGGGTTGTGGGTGTCCCCGCGCGGACAAGCACTGAACAGCTCATGCAGCTAGGGGTCCATAACACCTTGGATGAGACCAGTGAAGCCCAAGAGACTGCACACTTGGTGGACCTGTCGTCTAGCCCGGTTGGTAGACAGATTCTGTTCGTCCTAGGTCTCAGCCCAGCGCTCTTACAGGATCGCCGTCTTGAACTGCCGCATGAGCAGCGTGCCGCCATCCAGGTCTCTTTTTTCCCGCGAAACATCCATCCACAGCACAACGTAGGCAGGCGCCGTGCAGGGACCATCGCGCCTCAGAAAATTATTGGAGCTACCCTAATTCAGTATGTTTCCTCGATGCCACTCAGTACGGTCACTCAGATTTTCAGTCATTTCCGTCAACCACGTGGTTTCTAATGTAAATACTTCGTCAGTTAAGGACTCTACTACCTCAAGAGCCGAACAGCTGGCTGTAGGCCTTGCCGTTTTGAACGCCAGTGAATTACAAAGCTTCACCGACTCAAGATCAGCGGTCAGGGCTTTCGCCTCTCCTTTCGTCTGTGCTGAAGTACTTAAACTGATTGAAGATTGACATAATTCAATCCACTGATTGAAAATCTTCCACTTAGATTACGTGGTTTCCGGCACATCTCAAACCCTTTCTGGTCTCTCTAATAAACCTGAATGACACTGCTCATTCCGGGGCGCGCGCACTAACCCTCCGCGCTGGGGAGGACGTAGGTCCGCAAGTTAGCATTGAGTTGTTTAGGAACGCTTAACTTACATTTAGTGAAGCAGCTAGCCACTACCAGTTGAGCAAGCGATCATTTTCTCCTCCGCACGGCAAGTTGTCTAGTCCTCAGGCCTTCATGTTTAGAGTGTTCCAGACCCGGTCCAATTTAAGTCTACATTTCCTCAGCATGGTCTCCTCAGAGGCTTCTCATTCTACTTGTCTTGATTGTGGTGAGGTTAGTGGCTTTGCACATATACTATAGCTGCACCCATCGTTGAGGGGTTTAAGTCAGCTCACAGAAGAGGATAGGAACTCTGCCTTAAAAAGTGCCGGGGTACTACCACAATGACGGGCTGTTCAGAGAGCCTACGATGCGGCGGTGAGGCTAGGCCTCTCCGTTCCTACGTGAGAGCGGCTCACAACGTTGCTCTAAAGAAGTAGCATTTCTAAGGACCCAGTAAAGTTCTTCGTCTGTCTGTCCATCACGCTTACACTGGAGGAGACATTAACCCTGGCTCTCATCACAGCGTTGCGCAGGAGAGAAAGATGTGGAGACGCAAGGCATCCAGTGGTGGACCTGTCTTTTCTACTTGAACATGCCAATCGTTGCTGATGGGCAATGAGAGACAGAATACTCCGATTGGAGTCACACAACCACCGTCCGCTTTTAGTTAACGTGCACGCGGCAAATTTTTGTTGTTCAACAGCTTACGCAGAAAATCTCCCACCAGCACACGATCTATTGCCTATGGGGCGGGCGGCTGTGAACTGCTATGTAGCGCGAGCAGTCGTTCAATCAAAGAACTCGCTAGCAGCCGTGGTCGCCATTGCAAGACAAAAGCCCCTTGATCTTTGAAAAGTACCACCACCTACTGTACTCGCCACCGCGCGCACAACTTCCTCTCTCCCTCCTAGCCCCTACCGAATTCCTCCCATTCTTTGCCGCTGTTTCTGTGGGACGGTTGGTCTACTGCGTGGTTGCCCGTGGAGATGCGTGCGACTCATGTGCTGTGCTAGTATTTTTTTTCGTTCGTGCTAATTTTTGCCGAGGCTGCGCGTAGCTCGCGTAGTGAACATTGCACATGCTTTGTTATCGCATTGTTTGCTGACGCCATGCATTTTGATTGCACCTATAACAGTTGCAACCAGAATAGAAATGGCTATGCTTTTTAACAATATCCAGGTGAACGTGATAGCTTTTCTAGAAATTAGTCGCTGCACTACATCGGCTGAAAGAACTCAATTCCGTCACAGAACGTGTTCTTCGTGAGTCACGGTGGTTTTTTTATTCCTCATAAGAAAGCATCACTGAATGATGTATCTATATGAGTATTCTTTGCGCACGATGAACAAAATCTATTTTCCGGCTAACTCTGTGTTGCATAAAAGTAGGATTCTCCTGAATGTTCTGATTATTCTGCCGATACTCCATCAAATAGCACCCCGCCACGGTGGTCTAGTCGCTAAGGTAGTCGGCTGCTGACCGGCAGGTCCCGGGATCGAATTTCGGCTGCAGCGGCTGCATTTTCGATGGAGGCGAAAGTACTGTAGGCCCGTTTGCTCAGAATTGGGTGCCCGTTAAAGAACCCTGGTGGTACAAATTTCCCGAGCCCTCCTCAACGGCGTCTCTCATAATCATATGGTGATTTTCGGAAATTAAATCTCACACATCAATCATCAAATCAATCAATTCATCAAATTACACATCATCAAGTGTCACTCAGTGGGAAACGAACTTCTCTAATGAACCTTTTGTGATCTGTAGGATCTGTAGAAAATTCAAGCGGAAAAATTAAGTGAATCAACAAATGTTTCGAACAGACACCAGCGATGGTCACCGAAAGGGGTTCTTTTTTTATGGAGGGGGGCGGGTATTCACATGCGAGATAATGACAATTGCGATCTGGCGATAGAAAAAATGAAAACAAGCACAGCAGGAAAAAAATTTGCGAGAAAAGTGTGGTAGCGAAAATTAACCGTCATGACAATTGACTTAGGTTACGTCACGTGACGACACTGTGAAATCATTATGACACCATAGGTCTTGCGACACGCAATTATTTTCCGTGATATGCGCCTCGTCTTCTTGTGATGTTGAATTTTATTGCTTCATCTGTTTCCGAGGACTCAAGACACTGACAGCCATATTTTGCGTTTGTTGAAGCATCTAATGCTTTCGCCTGAGCGATAAGCACGCCCGTGGTATTGCTGATGAGTAGAGTGAGTTGGTGAAATTTGCGTTTTTGTTTTCAGCTCACAATCTACTTTTCAATCTGAATGTCAGCGCTCGCATGACATAGTGACGCTTGTTATTTCGTTTTTTTCGAGCACACGAACGACGTGCAAGGAGTGTTTGCGGGATTCTACTCACTTTATGGTGATATAAACTACGAGACAGAGGCATAATATCCTCAATCGCTCAGTGAGTCAATTTTTAGTCAATATTATGGGACCTTTTTTATTGATGTACACGAGCTCCAATTATAAAATCGATGAGTTTGGCCGCGAAGATTTAGAAATAGGTTACGGTTATAATTGTATCGTAATATTTAAGAGAAGTTCTGTTCCAATAACCTTTAGCACTGCAACGTTAGTCACTTGTCATTTTGTAAACAAGAAAATACAGCGTCTCTGGGTGCGATCAGCTACTTTTTATACGTTGTTGCTTTATCCCATTGAAAAACATTCTGAGCCGCATATTTTAGAACTATTTGGGGAAGACACAAAATTTACGTGGTTCGAACAATATTTTTCGAGAATTCTGTCGTGAAGCACCACCTCCTCGACAAAGACATGAACCTTGAGCTGACAGAAGTGAGTGGTTGCTGCTGCCTGCTACTTTTCGCGCCTATAGCAGTTGCCACAATCAAAACTATATATGATGCGTACGTAAAGCACTTTATTGTCTGAAAAAAAATTCTTGCACCATCATAATCTCCACGAAGCTGCTTTTGAAGTAGCACACCCCAACAAAAGGCCTTCTGAAGGAAGCCGTCTTCTAATAAACCTGCATTGCAGCGTTTGCAGTCATATGATCACCAGTTTTCTGAATTCTCTACTCTACAGGAATGAGCAAATGACACGAAATCACGTGCCTTCGTTGAATCCGGTCGAGCGTCTGTGGGAGGCCCGGTGAAAAATGGCACCGGGAGCAGAGTGTGCTGAAGGGGCGAGAGGACAATAGGGGAGGAAACGGAGGCACGGAGGGGAGTGTCGTTACTTTCCTAGGTCACGGGGTTGAAGCAAGACGAGAGAGGGGGAGCATAGAAAGAAGAGAGTGGGCGTGCCTTCGCGATGGTGGTCTAAAGGCCACTGGGAAGAATTCCAAGAGGAGAAAGAGTGGTGGTGGTAGTGGTTAGAAGATGAGAAAGGGCAACTAATTTCTTCAACCTGGTCGGCAGCACGGCTCAGTGCCTGCGGGGAAGGAAAAAGGGAGAAAAGTGAAAGAAGAGAAAAGAATAAGTGAGCAGTGGCATGGTCGTCATCAGCACAAGCAGCAGTCCAGAAGCAAGGGTAGGGGTGGCAAAGGGCCCGTCTTCAGCGGTAGGCCACAATTTCCGTCTGGTCCAAGAACTCTACCAGGCTCCGGAGAGCTGGTGGATGGGGACGAGATGAGAACAGCAGGTGCTCTAGGGTGGAGGCAGGAAGGCCATGTCTCCTGTAGGCTGTGGTGACCCTCGAGCGTTCCTGGGCCAAGGTAGGGCAGGCACAAAGGAGGTGCTCGAGGGTCTCGGCGTCGCCGCAGCGGCTGCAGACTGGGGAGGCGCACCATCCCTTGAGGTTGCGGCGGGCCGCGGTCCACACGCATCCGGTCCGTAGCCACAGCAGGTTGGCTCGTTCTCTCTTAGTAAGGCCTGCATCGGGCAGACGCCTGGGTCCCCGCCCATTGGCCACCCTCTGTTCCGGGTGGACCGAGGCGAGGAGCTTCTTGATACCGGCCTGCGTGTAGTCTCTCACCGCCATGGCTCGGGTGATTGGGGTTTCCGTCTGGTGTGCTGCCTTGGCCAACGTGTCCGCCTCCTGTTTTCCAGCTATGCCCATATGAGAGGGCAGCCAGTGGAAGGAGACGGACGTCCCGGCTGCTGCAAGGGCGTGGTACTTGGTTGCCAGGAGACTCCCCGTGAGTCCGGCATGGCGATGGTTGGCCAGCCTCTGCAGGGCTGCCTTGCTGTCACACAAGACTGCGACCAATTCAGCCGGAACGTCCTCGGCCAGCAGGTCCGCTACCAGGTGTAGCCCTGCCAGTTCTGCGACTGTCGAGCTAGCCGAGAAGGGTAGTCGGCACTGCCTGCTGATTGTCCGGGATGGGATGACGCAGCCAGCCGCCACTGAACCATCTAGCATGACAGATCTGTCAGTGAAGACCTGGGGCTGCCCTGCCAGTTGCTGCTGGAGCTTGGAGACGGCTGCCTGTTGCAGTGCTGCAGCAGGTGTTCGGCGCTTAGTTACCCCATCCAGGTACAGGTGGACCTCAGGCGGCTGGTGGTGGGGTGGTGGAGGGGCCACTGGGACTGGCGCGTTCGGGACCATCTGGTGGTAGAGTGCACAAAGACCACCCATCCGTGACCTCGGCTGGCTGCGAAGTCGCTCCAGGAAATTTCTGCCGTCAGCAGCACGATGTAGGTGGTCTACGTGCCCCAGAACACGGTGGAGCATGCGCAGGTACAGGGGCCACACTCAAGCCTCGGCCAGGGTCACTGCCATGAGGGAGTACATTGGAAGCTGCAGGATGGCCCTCACTGCTCTCCTGTGATGTCCTGTCTCCTGGCAGGCATCAGGGCCGCCAGTGGAAAGGCGTACAGCAGGACTGAGGATGCTGAAGCCTGGTTGAGTCGAAGCGCCAGCTTGGTTGAGCAGCCGCGTCCACGCTGCTGCAGCTTGCTGAGGGCTCCCTGGACATGCCGTACCTGCGCGCAGGTGACCTTTGCAGCTGGGACCCAGGTGAGATGCTGGTCGATGGTGAGCCCCAGGTACTTTACCGTCAACCTCCAAGGGAGGCTGCAGTTGCCGACTCTCTGCTGCTCCACGTAACGTCGTGCTACAGCCAGTGGGTAGATCAGCAGGGCCTCGGCCTTGGTTGCGGAGACCCCGAGTCCGATGCCACTCAGGTAGGCAAACATCGCATCAAGGGCCGTCTCTAGGGACGACCAGATGGCTGGAATGGACCGCCTCGGTCCCCGGGCCCAGACTGCCACGTCGTCGGCGTAGACAGGCCAGTGGGCCGGGAACCTGGTGCCTGTCGGAAGAGAAGCGGGGAGCCCTGCAATCGCCAGGTTGAACAGGAAGTGGCTCAGCACGGAGCCCTGTGGTATACCTGCGGCGATGTCCCTGGGCTTGCTGGTCTCTTTTCCGACTCGAACCCGGAAGGTGCTGCCGGTCAGGAAGGCAGCCACGAAGCTGCGGAGGCAGCCGTCAACACCAAGTCGGCCCAGAGACGTCTTGACGACCTCGTGTGAGAGACTGTCAAAGACACTCTCTACGTCAAGCAGGTGCAGCCTGGCCATGTCACCACAGCTCTTGGCATCCTGAAGTGTGGCGGCAACGTTGGAAATAGAGTCGGCTGGGTACCGGTGGCGTCTGGAGCCAGTCAGTTGTTCCGGGAAAAAATCGAGTTGGCCAGCAATCCACTGGAGTCGCTTCAAGGCCACCTTCTCCAGCACCTTGCAGGGTGCCGAGGTGAGAGACTGGTAACAACAGTACTGAAAGTTGGGCGAGTTGGTACTCATCCATGACTTCTTTGCGCAAACACATACACGGACACAAGGAAAAGAGGCAAACAACACGGGCGCAAACTCACAACTGGTTTATTTTGAACAACGAACTGTACTTATATCTTCACGTAGCCCACACGCTCCCCATCGGTGAATCCAGGCACAAACGAGATAACCTAAAGAAAGCTTATACAGCGCTACGTCCTGATAAGAACCACAAAACAACAAAACATAAAAAATTGAAGAGTTCACGCATCTGCTGACGGATTGTTGCACGTGCCTTTCAAAAAGTCAAATTCTTTATCGGACATGGTGACGGAAGCTTGGCTAACACATTTATCTCCCATGTTTCTAATGTGCAATGCTTCAATCAACTCCCTGTTAATTTTTCTCTTGTGAGTTGCCAGAATCTTGGTGTCTGCAAAAATTGGTACGCACCCACAAGACTTGCAGTGATCCACCAGATGTGTTCGTCCTGAACTACGTAATGCCGAGTCATGCTCCCTCAAGCGTGTGTTTACACACCTTCCAGATTGCCCGACATAAGATCAGCCACAGCTGAACGGAACCTGGTATACCACTGCTGTTCTGCAAGACCGGTATTGTTGGCTGTGTTTTATCTGGCAGCTGTTCTTACTCTGCGTAGTGCCGGACTCCACCATGTTCCGAAGTCGTGGACACAACTTTGACAGCTTGTTGGGTGCTGTAAAAACCGAGGTTACTCCGTATCTCGCTGCTACGTTCTTCAGGCCATGGGACAACCTATGAACATATGGGAGAACTGCAAGCTTTCTTTTTTCACTTTGTACTCTTCTTGGACCTCTTTCCGTACCTTTTATCACTGGGATGAGTTTTTTGCAAATAGTGTTCAGCAAATGGCTGGGATACCCAGCTGCCCTGAGCCTGCTTAGCTGTTCCTGAAAGGTGGAAGCAATCTCGTGCACACAAGACCGAAGCAACGAAGATCTAAGGCATGAGGATGCTATCGCATTTTTTATTACTTTTGAGTGACTAGATGCAAAATTTAGCAGTGGTTTTTTTGGCTCGTGGACTATACCGCCAACACACATGATCTGCCTTGAAGAGCAACTTGATGTCCAGAAACTGTAGAGACTTGTCTTGTACAAACTCTATTGTGAACCACAGGGATTCCTCTGCCTTCGAGGTTTCCCTGTGGTATGGGCGCTTGTGGCATCCTTCAGGAAAGCCGCGGCAGGGTGAGGGGACGCGGCCTCGCGGCCAAGCGCTTCGTCCATTCCTTCTGCATTTCCTTCAGGAGCATCAACGGCAGTTACGCCTGGAGGGCCTGTGATCACAGCAGGGGGTTTACTGGGATCACCGAGGCCAGAAAGAGTGAAGAGCGAGCGTAGGCTTACAGTTGCTGCCTGCGTCTGCGTTGCAAGTCAAGAGAGGAAAGTATAGGGGAGAATAGAGGCACGGGGACACTCATTCGCGATGCCGATAACGCCGCGGGAAGGGACGCTTAGATGAAAGAAGATAGAACGAGTGTAAGCTCCCCACGTCGCGACATCAACACGCTGCCTAGCTGTGTCGTCGCTAGGCGAGAGATGGGGAACGTAGGATAGGACAGAGAAGGGAGGGGACGCGCACGCGCAATGCGGAAGTAAACCCCCACTGGGGGATTACCTAGAGGAGAGGGGGATTGAGGGTAGGATAAAAGAGAGGGGAAGGGCGTGTATGCGC
The DNA here is from genome assembly GCA_013436015.1 of Rhipicephalus annulatus. NCBI lineage: Eukaryota > Metazoa > Arthropoda > Arachnida > Ixodida > Ixodidae > Rhipicephalus > Rhipicephalus annulatus. The sequence continues at coordinate 134,013 of WOVY01016024.1, read as the reverse complement.
AATAAGGGCAACCAAACAGACCCGGGTGCCGGTCTTCTTTATCAGTGCTTCGTGTGTTTATGCGCAATTTAGGGTGGTCACGCCACACACTGGATCAGGCTCGACCATATTAAGCTTCGCATATAAAAAGAATCACAGCATATTCAAGGACTGAATGATGATGAGTGGAGCGAAGCATCCGTCAGTCCGTCCGCGCGTCCGTCCATCCATTCGTTCTTGCTTCCGTCCAACTATGCATCCGTCCCTGGGGCCATTCGTGCATCCGTGCGTCTAACCGTCCGTACATCCATCCGTCCGTGCATCTTTCTGTGTGTGCGTCCATCCGCGCATCCATCCACCCGTTCGTACATTTAGTGATAAAACCATGTACCACCATCTCGCATATTTAAAGACGATAGCCTTAGTTGGGGACCTTCGACGCAAAAATTTTGCTCTGTCTGTCTGTCTGTCTGTCCGTCTGTCTGTCTGTCTGTCTGTCTGTCTGTCTGTCTGTCTGTCCGTCTGTCTGTCTGTCTGTCTGTCTCGCTGTCTGTCTGTACATTTGTCTGTTTGTCCATTCATAACAACTTCGAGTATTCGAAACGGCCAAACCCATCCGCAGCGCCCACCTATGTTGCTCAAGATTCAGCGTTCATACTTGTCCAATTGTCAATTAAAAAGCAAATATTGCGCCTGTCTGGGGCACCTTAACAACACGTATATATTCTGCAAGTGCGACTTCGACCAGAAAAGGCATACAAAAGTAATGTTTATGACCGTAGCGCTTATCACGCTGCGCTCACCATGCAATGCTTGCACATAAAGGCGAGTGTTTCCAACGCTTTGCTAAAACGAGATGGCGGTGGCACTTACCCATCGCTTTGTGTTCTACACCTTATCACGCGTGGCTCTGAGACGGTTGCACGCACCCGTCTCAGAGCCACGCGCTTTGTTTAAAAAACAGCCAGATGGCGCTCATGTCTCACGTGTGACGTGACTTTATGCGCTAGTTCACCTCTGCTGCATGCTCGAGGCACTCTACTGCAGCGACTCCAGAATACCATTCACCGATTTTCTTGAGCAGAACATCAAATAACTGTTTTGTTCACTCTCTGCACACGCAAGCTATCGTCTTTCGACGACATTTGCAGATGAAATGAAGATATGGGGCCAATTTTTCATCTATATTCATCAATAAAATTAAACACTTCATGGACTAAACCTGATGTGGCTACCTACTACTACTATGGCTACCACTACTACTACTACTACAATCACCACTACATACATAAATACATATATCGCGGACGCATGACCCACGTCATAAGGAGCTTTACCCCTGCAAGATAATAGGGCCTACTTCATCGAAACTAGGCCACGCTTCGCGGATTCAATGCGAAAACAGTCTCGCCCAGGGAACCTCATGCACCATGCATGGTTGCTTGTTCTTTCGATCGAATTATTGACGTTGTGTTCACCTCGCTGCCACAGTAACAACGTGATGCTGACGCCTGGTTTGTCTGAACTTAAGTGGGCGCCACTGTTTTTAAGCGAGGTATTTTCTTCTGTTCTTCACAACATTCCACATAATTCCCTCTACTTATTCTGAAAAAAGAATTTCTGAAACGATCTGAGTGATGAAGTACTGCTGACCCTCCGCGAGAGTTTAGGTGAGCTTCTCGATGAACTGCAAGGGTGCATTACATCCTTTCAAAGGGCCACTCTTCAGGTTTTACAATTTTGAGCTGACAAGCGTCATTATAAATGAGGCGTTCACGGTCACGTCTTCCGAAATTTGCAATGCTACGCGCCGCGAAAATGGGTGAAGTTTTAAGATGAACGCTGCTCCTTCTTCCTTTGGCGGGCACGTACCCAAAAGATGAGGGCACGATGTACACGTGTGAATTGCCATGTGCAAACTGGTGCAATGACGTTGGTCTTCTACGCAGATGACTGTGCTCTGAAGTTGCCAACAGGAGCACGTGACAAGTGAAAGCTATTTAGCAGGACATGCGTATTTTATGTAATTTGTTAAATGCGAAGCATTTCTCAGAAAACTACGGTGACTTCAAGCATATCTATCTATCTATCTATCTATCTATCTATCTATATATATATATATATATATATATATATCTAGCCACCTACGAGACGTTAGTGGTATGAATACCAAATTTAGTATGGCATAACATGACTGCATGAACAGCATAATTGACTAGTCACGACTATGTGATCATGTACGTCATGAATGTAATGGTTTACATTTCACGGTCTTGCTGCTCTTTCAGTTGTTTCGTTCACATGACTTGTTGCAAGGTTGGCATGGCATCACATGACTGCATGGCGAACACAAGTGACAGATCCTAACGTGAAAATCATGACATGCATGTCATGTAAGTCATGACTCGAAAGTCATCACTACACACCACGCTCATGGTACGCTCGCAGTCATTTTTCTAGCTTCACATCTACCAAATTTGATGAAACGCGTCCTGAATGCATGATGAAGGTATGTGACTGGTGCAAATTTGATAATCATGAGATTCATGTGATGTAACCACATGACTTCATGGTACACTCATGGTGCGCTCGTGGCTGTTTCGCCAACTTCAGATGCACCAAATTCGGTAATACGCCACTCGAACGAATAAGATGTGTACATGGCACATCCATACAAGATAATCATGACATGCGTGTCATGTAACAACATGACTACGTGTCACAGTGAAGGCGCAAATACACTTAGACGTGACCCGGCACGCGTTCGCGCCAGCGTTTGTTTCGTTGAGTGAAGCCGTCAATGCCACGCCACGCGCCGATCTGCCAAGCATATGCTCGCAGGCGTGCGCCGTGATGCATTGCTTTGACGCATGCGCGTTGGAGCACGCCCGGCGTCTCTCCGCCACGAGTACAGGCAGAGCGGTGCTGTCTGGCTAGAGTCGTCAACGCGAAATGTAACATGTCGCACTTCGCGCCGGTTGCCGCTGGGCAACCGGCGCCACAGACGCTAGTCGCACCTAGCGTTAGACTAGAGAGTGCTCTAGTTTCGATAGCGAAGCTTCGCTGCGCCCAGCGTGTGCGTGCATCAACGCAACGTGCGCTCGCTGCCATTTTGATAGCTTCACGTATTCATGTTTGGTATTGCGGGATGTGAATGTGTGAGAAACGTATGTGACTGGTGCAAACATGCGTTTCATGAGATGAGTTTTCTGCAACAACATGACCACATGCCACACTCATGATGTGCTCCTGGCCGTTCTGTTTTTACATATAATAAATATGGTATTGCATGACGTTGCATGACGAGAATATACGACGAATTTAATGACACGTCCGAGCATGATAATCATGAAATACGTGTCATGCAAATGAACTACGTGATACACCCATAACACGCTCACGGCCATTTTCTTTTCTTATTTTCTCACTTAATTTGAAACGAGAGGTGAGGCTAATGTGTCAGCGTTTCAATTGCATTCGTGTCCCCGCGGTCAGTGCATCAAGCAGACGGCAGCTGTTTATTGCTCCTGCGCGTTTTTGAGCCGCGTCTAAGCCAGCGTTTTCGAACCATCCCGCTAACAGGCAGACAGAAAAACTTTATTAGAGCAAGAGTGTTTGGACCCCCCCCCCCCCCTGGATCTCTGGACGAGCGCGTGGCCCTGCACCCCGCCTACACGGCCATGCCTGTCGCCACGAAGACATCAGCTGCCCTGGTCAGCGCAGCAAGCTGCATCGCCGGGTCCCGCAGAAACATGCGGTGAACCTCAAAACAACACTGGTCAGAAAAAAAAGAAACGCCGCTCGCGTGCACGGAGTGTTAATTCTATTTCGAGCGCTGCGGACAACTAGACGATTATGAAGAAGCGCCAGCGAGCACACTCCAAATGCGGTAATTAAAAGAACAATCAAAGAAGCTGAATTCTTTATTGGGTCTGCTAAGAAGGTGTCTGGTATCCAGTGGTTGAACTCTGATTGCTTTTGTGATCATATACCACGACAAGCAGCTTGGAGGCAGCCATTTCATAATCCGTCCCACCATAATTGGGCAGATTACAAACTTTTGGCAGCTACAGTTAAACGCACGGTGGCTAAAGATAAAGAAGAGCATGACAAAAGGCATTTCAGCTTTCTTTCCAAACCTTGAAATAAAAATCGTCAGTCCGATATAAGAGATCGCGCAAAATCCTGCCGTATCTAGCTAAATCTGATGATGACAGGTTATCGCCGGAAGAATTGACAGGTTCTTTAGAGGCAATCATCAGAGGTATAGCAAACAGATTTTCTTTGAATTTGACAATCAACTGGCAAAAATCTTCCGTAAAGATGGACTAAGAAAAACTTACAATGTCGGAAGTGTCAAGCGTAATTACAAACGTACCCTCGACAGCTCCTGGTCCCGACGGTATAACAGTTCCTATTATTGGAATTTTATTCAAGATATCACCCGATGACGCCCTCAACCTTACAAACTATTTTTAGGCAATGCCTGGATACCCGATGACTGGAAAATAGCTAGAGTAGTTCCCATAATAAAGAACAATGGTCAGTTTTAACATCGACAATATCAGACCTATTCCTCTAACATTTAACTTGACTAAAAATATTGAGAGAGTACTGAGTACCAGAATAAATGATTGGATGGCTGACAAGCTATTATTGAAGCCAAACCACATTGGTTTTCATAGTGAGTGCTCAATCTGGTGTGCTCATGCTTACCTAGAAAGCCGAATACAGCTTGCCCGAGAAAGACGCCGCTACGCGGTACTCGTAGCGGTAGACATATCTAAAGCTTATGATAGTATTGAGCGTCAAATTTATTGAATGTGGTACATCACTGTTGATGAGTGGGTATGTTGTTGAGTGGGTAGCAGAGTTTCTAAAATCAAGGGAATTGGTTGTGCAAAGGATGGATGCCGCTCATCCTGATTCAAGCAGCAACGTGCAATCCCTCAAGAGGTGGTCCTATTTATTCAATATTCAGATTAACTATAACCCGAACGACATATCATTGTCTACATTTATGCAGACGACATCGCGTTTTTCGCTGCAGGAAGCGAAGGTAATTTTTTTCTCATAAAAAATTGCTAAGGTATATGTCTTCCCTCGAACTGTCGCTGAAGTCAATTTCATTTTCTCTAATCATCAGTAAAAGTGCTCTCCTGCTGTTTTCACTAACAGATTTTATTCAGACTTCTGTACTATATAAGCAGGAACCGATTTTACAAGTGGAGTCTATGGAATATTCGGGCATCAATAATAATGAGAAACTTAACTGCAGTCCTCGCTCGCATAGAATATATCATGGCAAAGGCATGACAAGCTTCAGCCTTATTGCGCAGGTTGAGCAACAAGAAATATACGTGCACACATCTTATTAATGTTATACAAAATGTGCGCGCTCCCTATACTAAAATTTGGGAGCATAATATTTTCGGGTGGGCCTGCGTACAAACACAACCTTTAGTTGTGTTAGAGCGAGAAGCGCTACGTTTGTGTTTGTGTTATGTTTGTGTTAGAGCGAGAAGCGCTACGGTGTGTCGCTATTGATGTGATATTTCGGGAAGCTCGCATAAGAACAATTTTTTGCTGATTCAATATCCTAACTGTACGAATATTCTTAAAAATATACAGCTTATGAGCGAGACGATCTGAATATGTCTTTATTAGTGACCCCGACGCCTTTTTCCTCGCTAACTGGCAACGTTTTCGAACTTCCCAGAATATTTTTGTACAAAAGAAACTGGAAATCATAAAGGTAGACTTCAGACCAGTAACTGGATCTAAAGTAATAAATCACAATATTACAATAAAATTTGATCAAACTCCTTTTCTCCATCTATCTAAGTCTCAATCTTCAAGTTTTTTGAATAGCAGGTTAGAAGATTACATAGCTCATGCAGAAATAAAGAACATAACAGCCACAGACGCTTCTGTGAATAAAGAAAAGGCAGCAGTAGAAATTGCTTATGATTACCTCGGTTGATCACTCTCATTAAGACTGCCAGACTGCACTCTGGTTTTTGAAGCTGAGCTCTTGGCTATATTTTGGTGCTCAGAAAACTGCCTTCAAATGCAGACTGTGTGATCATCATTACTGATTGATTTATTTGTGGGGTTTAACGTCCCAAAACCACATCATATGTATATGAGAGACGCCGTAATGGAGGGCTCCCGAAAATTTCGTCCACCTAGGGTTCTCTAACGTGCACCCAAATTTGAGCACATGGGCCTACAACAATTCCGCATCCCTCAGAAATGCAGCCGCCACAGCCGGGATTCGATCCCGCAACCTGCAGGTCAGCAGCCCAGTACCTTAGCCACTAGACCACCGCGGCGGGGCCAATGATCATTACTGATACTCTTTCGATGTGTAATGCTCTCAAAGCTTCAGAACAATCAAGCGTCCTAGTGACATTGCACACAGTAGTTCCTCCCCAATTTAAGCTACTCAAGTTAGTACGGCTCCCAGGCCACTGTGCCATACAGTTGAATGAAATGATGGATTCATCAGCTTGAGCTTTGCTTGATGGTCCTCTGGTCTCGGTGCTACCAGAAATAGAACATAGTGTCGATCAGATATAGAAGTTTAGCTATTTATACGGATATGATGGAATATATTACTAAATGAACGGACTATCAGCCCCTGAGATATTCTTGAATCTTCAGTGAAGTGAATCTAGAAAGTTAGAAGTTATATTCACCGAATTTTGATGTCGTGTTTTTTCCTTAAACTTTTATTTACACAGAGCTGGTCTGACGATATTTCCCCTGTGCCCGTTCTGCGAAGAAACTGAAAGAACAAAGCATTACTTAATATGATGTAGGAACTATTCTGTAATTAGGTAAAGACTTCTAGTTCCTTTTTTCACATCAGGCTTAAATTTAACTGCCGATACTGTTCTTAGTTTCAGTGCCTCTGGCTCGGGACATTACTACAGAAACGCATTCAATGCCATGTGCAATATTATTGAAAAATCTAAGCTCATCTCACTACACTGTCTGCCTAAATATATTTTGACGTATACTTCTGATAATGTGAATAAAAGTCGCTCATTATTTGATTGTTGAGATAAAAACTGTCTGGTCTACTCAAAATTTTAGTCTTCTCATATATAATATGAGCTCTTCCTCTCTCCTATTGATTCTTCTTTATTTTAATTTTCAGTTGATTAATAATTTTCATTTTATTATTTTAGTTCTTTTAACAATACGTGCTCAATGAGTGTATCTTATATAGGCTAATGCTAGATTTCATGGCCAATCCCCCAAAGTAGGTATGTGCCAGTACAGAAAGGCAACAAACAAACAAACAAACAAAAGAGACGAAACGGTGTCCTTCAAGTATTAGCATGGTCTCAGTGGCTTCATACCTGCAAAGAAAGCTTCTTTTACTACCTTGATGGATTTTAGTACTTCTAAGGCTGCTCCGCGTCATATTCCTCACAATTTGGTGTCGATTGACCAGGGAATAATCAACCGACGGCTACGAGTGGCCTCTAAGACATGGAGCAGATTATGGCGAAGCGAACATCCCGACAAGCCTTGAACAGCGCGATCATCAATGAGGTTAGTGTCCTACTTCGCAATTACTCTAAGCCGCAGAAACAGCTCGTTTCTATATACGAGAGGCTAAAGACAAATAACCATGAGCTGAATAGGATCAGCTCTAAGTTGGCGAGTCATCTCTAACAAGGACCTTGAAGCCGAGTACAACAGAATTTTAGAATACGTGGGCGAAGTGACGTGTATCCTGTCTGAGCTCTTAACCAGACAAAAACGCATTTTGAGTACTCGAAGAGAAGATGTGTCTGTGACGGCTACCCATACGATCACTATATCACCTGACAGGATGGGAGCCAAGCTATCGAAGCTCACGATTGCGTCCTACTCTGAGAATGTGTAAATTGACAGAGTTCTGGAGCAATTCAGATTGCACACAACAACGCCACTCTTGGCCGGTCTTCCAACGACGGAATCATGTTACAAAGACGTTGTAGACATGCTGCAGAAACGTTTCGGGGACAAGACGCCTCAAGAGCAGGAATACTTTGGAAGATTACGCATTCTGACTCCTGTACGAGCATCTGATGATACAAGAACCAGCCAGAAACTATTCGATCACGTCTTAGTGAGTATGCGAGGGCTGGAGTTAAGTGGGTGGGCAGCGTTTTTCATTTCCTTGGTGCTCTTCGACATTGTACTAAGGGCAGTACCAAGAGACATCGTGGTTCTCTACCGCTGTGCCTGTGCAATACAAGGGGCTATGAACCATGCTGCTGATCCTTTGGGGCTTGACGGTCTACTGAACTTCCTTTGAATTGAACTAGAGAGTCTCAAGAAGAGTCAATGCATAGATAGCAGTGCACGAGACAGCGGTAGTCAGCATTCTTCGAACCAGCCAGCCCGAAGCCACAGCGGTGACCACCCGAATTCATCTGTTCTGCTGACTAACTCCCCTCAAAACAAAAGCTCTGAAGATCATGATTCGACTGCGTTTGTGACAACCAGACGATTAAGAAGCGCCAGCAAGCACCAGAGAAGTAACGGGTCCTTTAAAACATTAGCAAGGTCTCAATGGCCTCATACCTGTAAATAAAGACGTTTTTACTATCTAAGACGTCAGACTCTGCCCTGGCGGTGCTGCGAAAAACGCCGCCACCTGCACCCCCACCGCCATGCCGAACATAATTGGGTAATGTACAGAAAGCCATCCGCAAGTGAACGTGCATAGGCCTTCCCCTTTCTTTCGTCTCGAGACGCGGTTTTGGAAAAATCAAGGACCTGGCAAACTTCTTCCTTCAATCCAAGCTCGCATCATGGAAGTAGGAAGCTCATAAAAACTAAATGCGGGCTGAATGTGAAATATGTTTATAGAATTTCGGCGTGCAGCTAGCAATTTAGGTGCAATCCATGACATGGTGTTCAATGCAAGCACTAAACTAAGTGCATGCGCAAACAATCTATGCGATCAGTGGTAAAAGCTCGCTTAATCCGGCGAAAATGGTCCTGGGGATTTTCGCTTTGCAGTTGCATTGTTGCTTGCAGTTGCTTGCTGTGCATTGAAGTGTTTTATTAAGCATGCCCGAATTCTCTGTTGATGGTTGTCTTCCGTGTGTATATACCTCAAATGAGGATACATGCGTTTCCACTTTCTCAGTGTAAAACGAAAGGCGAAACCAAGGCCTCTGAGATAGCTGCGATAATGCTGAAGACCAACGGCAAAAAAATGTTTGTGGTCGCAATCATTTTGCGATTTACCAGTATGACGAGCATGTTCGCATTTCCTCGTTAAAGCTGGCTTTTAGAGCCTTCAAAGCCCTAGTGTGTGTAATGCTTTGTTGTGGCAATAACTTCAGGTTATTGCTGGTTGCAACGTGTGTGCGATCTGGTCGCAACGTGTGGCCGCAACGTGTGGGATCTGGTCACAACGCTGGGCGCAACGTGTGGCTGCGCGTCACCTGTCTACTGTTGCACGTTGCGCACCGCGGACAGAAGGTCTGTTAAGCTTCATAATCAAAATTACCATGGTTCTCCGTCAAGGCTACCTAAAGCAACAGGATACCTACATTATCACACTTATTCGAGCAAACGGCTGTGGAAAACGCAAGTATTCGCATACCCACACGTTCGAAACAGCCTGTATTTAGCACTTTCGCCAATCTGTTTTACGAAAGCTGCTGAAATCAGTAAAACTGAAGTCATCGACGTCCTAGGCGATTCCCGACTCAACAGGAGCGCAGACTAGGTTTTTCTTTAGAGCGTGGAGCGATTGTGTCGGCTCTTGCTTTCGCCATTGTTCAGGCGAGTGAACCATCATGCACTTCATGGCAGTTCGGTGACGCGTCCGACTAGCGGAGAAATTCATTGCACTTTTTTCTGAGTGACAATGGGCAAATGCATCTAATATTCAGCTCAATCATTGTTTTGTACGCTGTTGTTGCACCTGCTTGAGCAGGAAACTGTGCAATGGAGTCGTGCTTTGCACTACTCAAAACTGCGTCAACAGATGGCGCTGCATGCCCGCAAAACTCCAGAGTCAGACGTCTATTTGAGTATTTTTAGGACTGCTTCACGCCATATCCCTCACCCGGGGGTTGGGCTTGTTCGGGCATGTCATGTGCCCGTTACTTCTTGGTAAGATGCCGGAGAGGGTAGGGAAGAGGTTTGGCTTGCGAAGGCTACGCGGAGGAGCGGCAAGGGTCTTGAACTCACCTCCTCTCATTCTAATTTTACCCAGCTTAAAAAACAGTTTCCTTAGCTAGTAATGAACCGAATTAAAAAAATTGTGGCAAATTCTTCCTCATCGGACACTCAACAACTTCCACGATCTAACTAAAATTTGGGTATGAGGCCTTGTCAGCGGTCCTTTAACAAGAATCAAGAGCCACCGCATATGTCACACGTGCAGACAGCTCTCTAATGCAAAAACAATAGGAGAAAGGGAGATAATGGCTTCGTATCTAAATCCAACCCGTGCAAGCCAGAAATCTAGAGGGGAAACGGTGGCCAGCCTCTCTGTCCTACTTCGCAGTCACACTGGTGGAGAAAAACGGGAAGAAAACATAATGAATGATGACGGTGAGGTAAGATGGTGAGTTGGTATAGTGCCGTCAGGTTGGCACAATTCTATAAATTTGCATCAAGCCCAGTGGGTTTAAAAAAGCTCTGAGCACGCTCTTATGGTCCTCATTGCACGTTGGCATCTTGCCAAGGACCCAACATGTCCTCATCAGTTAGTGGCCTACTATTCAATCTCACAGTACAGGATATCAATTGCTATCGTTCACGTGCATAGTAGAAAATATGTGTTGTAGAGTTTTTGGCACGTCACAGTGTTCACAATTACGACCGGTGTCACTGCAGCAGGCAATGAAGGCATAGCAGTACTGCTATTCATTGGGCGTGGCATTACTGCTACCATGACCTGCGCTAAGCAAGCTCAACTGCTTTTTGTGCAGATGTATCTGCTGGCTGTTCTCCAGACACCTTACTATGAAGTGCCCCGCACTTCCTCCTGAGCAGTGATACCATCGGCTCGAGTTTTCCACGGATGAACGCGCCACCGCTCCAGTGACCAGCTTGACCGGACCAGCACAGCCTTGGTTGTGGGCGTTCTGACGCCTACGACCCGGTGCTCGTGCACTCTGAAACAACCATTTGATCTTCCACGCCCACCACTGACTTCGTTCAAAGAATTTCGTGGAACCTCGTTTACGGTGACATCACACCATCACAGAGCGGAGTTATAAAGCTCGACGATCCTGCTGCTATCTCCATTGTGCATGGCAGTACTGCTACTAAATGACCTCGACTGCTTTTGAATGCGAAGCATTTCTTAGCGAACTTGGGCGACTTTGAGCGTACCTATCATTCTATGTATCTACCTATCTAGCCGATTACGTCTGGGTGCTCTCAAGGTCACCCCCTTCACATGGCGTGAACCAAAATTAGCGTGGGAGGGTAAGATGGATTGATGAAAATGTTTTGCTTGTCAAGACATGAATAATGTAACAATCCCGTCGTGTAAGTCGTCTATCACTTCCCGCCAGACAGGGGCACATACCCACGGGCGGGTATGTGCCGCTGGTATGCGGGTATGTGCCACATGTGATTAACACTTATTATTTACCCAGGAACGAGGAGAACAGACATGGGCAATTTGAACGCGTGAGTGTTAAGCAGTACCCGACAACAGTAGCGTCGACTCAATGAAGGCATAGAATGAATTGCAGTGTTAAGAAAAATCTGAGATAGGCAGCGTTGACCCCCCGATGGATGCAAATACTGAATTTTAGGAACCTAGCAGGAATCGAACCCAAGCGTTCAGCGTGGTAGTCAAGTATTCTACCACAGAGCTACGTTAGGTCTCGGAACTGCTTTTCAAATGGACGCTAATCTTTGTGAAACGTCAAAAGTGGTTACAGTGCTGCCTACATACTTTTATATACATTACCTATGTACTGCTTTGACAGAACTTCTGCTTGACGTCAATTGTCGTTAGGTGCCATGCTCTGATGATGATTTATGTAGCAGTGTCCAGGGCTAACATCTTCGTGAGCATCAGCGCATTATATCAGCGTCTGGGGTTGCTAATACGCATTTTTCAATTGGCATCATTTTGCAAAGGCAAACAGCTGGTTATATAAACATCTACAATTCTTCAACATATGTCGCTGTTTGCAACATTGTACGTATCTTTAGCGTCATTTCATGACGTGTCTCTCAATAAAAAATTGCAACATGGTCACCTTCTCTCCGCATGTTTTGCATGACGTAGATTCTCATGTACGTGGAATCTGCCAAATTTTTTTGTGCTGCTGGCTGTTCTCCAGACATCTTACCATGAAGCTCCCTTCACTGCCACCGAGAACTTGGTCCCATCGGCTCAAGACTTCCACGGACCAACGCACCACAATTCACCAGACCAGCGCACTGCCTCGGTGGTGGGCGTTATGACGCCTACCACCTGGGGCTCGTGCACTCCGAAACGACCATCTGATCTGCCATGCCCACCACCGCCTTCGTTTAAAGCAGCACGTGGAACCACATCTACGGTGACAACACACCGCGAGGTTATAAAGCTCGACGATCCTGCTGCTATCTCCATTGTGCATGGCAGTACTGCTACTAAATGACCTCGACTGCTTTTGAATGCGAAGCATTTCTTAGCGAACTTGGGCGACTTTGAGCGTACCTATCATTCTATGTATCTACCTATCTAGCCGATTACGTCTGGGTGCTCTCAAGGTCACCCCCTTCACATGGCGTGAACCAAAATTAGCGTGGGAGGGTAAGATGGATTGATGAAAATGTTTTGCTTGTCAAGACATGAATAATGTAACAATCCCGTCGTGTAAGTCGTCTATCACTTCCCGCCAGACAGGGGCACATACCCACGGGCGGGTATGTGCCGCTGGTATGCGGGTATGTGCCACATGTGATTAACACTTATTATTTACCCAGGAACGAGGAGAACAGACATGGGCAATTTGAACGCGTGAGTGTTAAGCAGTACCCGACAACAGTAGCGTCGACTCAATGAAGGCATAGAATGAATTGCAGTGTTAAGAAAAATCTGAGATAGGCAGCGTTGACCCCCCGATGGATGCAAATACTGAATTTTAGGAACCTAGCAGGAATCGAACCCAAGCGTTCAGCGTGGTAGTCAAGTATTCTACCACAGAGCTACGTTAGGTCTCGGAACTGCTTTTCAAATGGACGCTAATCTTTGTGAAACGTCAAAAGTGGTTACAGTGCTGCCTACATACTTTTATATACATTACCTATGTACTGCTTTGACAGAACTTCTGCTTGACGTCAATTGTCGTTAGGTGCCATGCTCTGATGATGATTTATGTAGCAGTGTCCAGGGCTAACATCTTCGTGAGCATCAGCGCATTATATCAGCGTCTGGGGTTGCTAATACGCATTTTTCAATTGGCATCATTTTGCAAAGGCAAACAGCTGGTTATATAAACATCTACAATTCTTCAACATATGTCGCTGTTTGCAACATTGTACGTATCTTTAGCGTCATTTCATGACGTGTCTCTCAATAAAAAATTGCAACATGGTCACCTTCTCTCCGCATGTTTTGCATGACGTAGATTCTCATGTACGTGGAATCTGCCAAATTTTTTTGTGCTGCTGGCTGTTCTCCAGACATCTTACCATGAAGCTCCCTTCACTGCCACCGGGAACTTGGTCCCATCGGCTCAAGACTTCCACGGACCAACGCACCACAATTCACCAGACCAGCGCACTGCCTCGGTGGTGGGCGTTATGACGCCTACCACCTGGGGCTCGTGCACTCCGAAACGACCATCTGATCTGCCATGCCCACCACCGCCTTCGTTTAAAGCAGCACGTGGAACCACATCTACGGTGACAACACACCGCGAGGTTATAAAGCTCGGAGATCCTGCTGATTGATTATTATGCGGGGTTTTACGTCCCAAAACCAACATATGATTATGAGAGACGCCGTAGAATCATGCTGCTATCTTCATTGGGCATGGCAGTACTGCTACAATGACCTGCGCTAAACGACGTTGACTGCTTTTTGTGCAGGTACACAACGCTTTATTCCTGTTCGCACTGCGCACTCGTTATTTGGGATTGATTTTGTTCATATGGGGGGTTCAGTGTCTTAAAACTACCATATGATTATGAGAGATGCCGTAGTGGAGGGCTCCGGAAATTTCGACCACCTGGGGTTCTTTAACTTTACCCTAATCTGTGTGCACGGGCCTACAACATTTCCTCCTCCATCGGAAATGCAGCGGCTGCAGCCGGGATTTGATCTCGCGACCTGCGGGTCAGCAGCCGAATACCTTAGCCACTGGACCACCGCGGCGGGGCCATTATTTGGGATTAGTAGTACTGCCATGCCCTGGCCAGTGTCTTTTGATTGCTCATGATTGTGTTCGCGTTATTGTACAGTTTTTACTTTTTGCTGCAGATGTAGAAGAAAACACAGGTCCTGTGAAGAGATCTGGCGATACACAATATAATGGTGACATTATGTCAGCTATACTATGTACAATCAAGTGAAATAATGTCACGCTGGCTGAAAATGAACAAGCATTCTATGAAATAAGAGGACGATTGTCAAAGAATAAAAGCGACTGTTCTTCGATAAGGCAACTTACTACGGATATTGGCAGCCTTCGCACATCAAATATTCTAATCACAAATCGTGATGGAACTAAATTATTCTGAATACAGATCACGCCGAAATAGTGCTGTATTCTTAGGCATTGTCAACGCTGAAAGTGAGACGTGGGCACTGTCAGAGAAGCTATAGTGACAGCTGTCTGTGAAACTAACCTTCGCGTCGCTATACAAGCCCGAGACATTGAGAGAGCACATAGGTTAGGGTGGTATTGGCAAAACAAATATCGTCCCATCACAGTACGTCTTGGCAACAATAAGAACAAAGAACGGATCCTCGTATGCGCCAGGTAGTTGAAGGATTCAGTAATTAGCATTTCGGAAAACTACACCTGAATAGCATGTAAAAATCTGGCAGGACTTGCAAAAGATAAGTCTGCTCTATACTATCTACGTCACAACAAACGTATTATCGATAATTGTGTTTATGTGTTTGACCATGCTACTCAAAAAGTTATACCTCAAACATCCCTGCTAGGAGGCAGAAACCTTAAGCGGCATCGTTATTATATAGAGGACTTGCGCAATATATATACTAAAATAAGAAGCCTCACTTCGAAACGAGACACAATGCAAAATTTGATTGATACAACCAATTTTGACGGTACCTTCACAGAAACATGGCTACGTTCACCTATCCGAGATGGTGAATTGCAATCGTGTTTTCCATTTTTTCTCAATTTCCGTCAGGATCGTGATATCAACCGTGTTGGTGGCGGTATGGTGGCCTCCCACCGTCGTCTTCAGTGCCGCGTAGTTGAAACTCCTTCTCGCCTAGAGCTGGCATTAATCTGCTGTAGTTTATCTTACCCACCCGTTATCATAGAAACTTGCTACGATCCTCCCGACGCTGATGTATTTTTTACGGCTGGATTCCACGAAGCGCTGTGCTTACTTACTGAAAGATACAGTAATGCACAATTATTCTTGCTTGGTGATTTCAATTTCTCTAGTATCAGTTGTTCCGATCTCTTATCAACAACAGTTATAGAAAGCGTTGAAAGTGATTTTGTGAATTCTTGTCTGACTTTTGGCCTATCGCAAGTTATCAGTACAGCAACACGCCTAAGAAACAATACATCAATTGTTGGTTTTTTTCTAACGAAATACCCTAATAAACTCACTTCTATCTCGTATATAACTCCCTTGAGAATCACGTAGTCGTTCTCGTTACTCACAAGTATCAGCTGCCACCATCACCAAATATTTAAAAAATAATAACGCTCTACGACCGAGGTAACCTTGAAGCAATTATTGCGGAATGGGATAATTTTTCTGAAGTATTTCTCAGTATCTTCTTCGGGTGAAATGGCAAGGAAAATGGGTGCGTTTAAAAAAAGTCGAGCAACTAACAAAAACCTATATTCCTACTATAACGAATACTGAGCGATACAGTTCACCGTGGTTCAATTCATAACTAAAACGTATGAAAAACCAAAAACAACGCCAAGTTTATCAGGCTGAATACGCATCTTGCCAGGCAGAAATACCGCAACATTGAAAAAGAGTTTGGGTGTCTTGCTGCTGAAAAAAAAGCATACGTTTTTTTTCTTCTACCCATCAAACCATGCTGAAAAGTAACTAAAAGTTCCTGGAAAATAGTAAACCCGCAATCCGACTAATTGTTATTCGTACGTGATCAGTACAACTCCGTGATATCCGATTGCAGTGTACCAGATGTTCTGAACGCAGCATTTCGTTCTGCTTCCTTTAAGAGCCTGACTACATCCTGCCTCATTTTCCATTTCATGATCATCCGCCCATGTCAGAACGCGATTTCTCTGCGATTCCAATAACCTCTGCGATTCCCGCCGCACTGTCATTATCAGTGCGGCGGGAATCGCAGAGGTTATTGAGTCTCTTATAATATCTTCACCTGCAGGAGTTGATAACAAAAGCTTCAAAATACTGAAAAGTACGAAACATGTATGTAGTGTCAACCTTCAGAGCATTTTTCAGCAGTCATTTTCAACTGGAGTGGTACCACGGGACTGGAGAGTAGGAAGGATCATTCCTGTCTACCCGAAAAAGGGATTTTTTTTCTTTTAACAGCTATGGAACCATATGATTGACGTGTGTTTGTTGCAGAATTATAAAGCACATCATTTATTCACACGTAGCTAATTTTCCTATTTTTGTGGATATTTCCACAAAAACCTGCACGTTTTCTAAGAAACTTTCTTGCGAAACGCAGTTAGCATTATTTCATAATGACATTTGCACCGCCATATATGTGAACTACCAGTAGATGCTTTATTTCTGGATTTTGAAAAGGCCTTTGACAAGGTTCCACATTAAAAAAAAACTTTTTTAAGCTGTCGCGCCTGAAACTTCACCCACTTGCACTAAATTTAATCCAAGTTTTTTTGACTAACAAAAAACTATTAGTCTTTGTAAACACTCATTCTTATTAGTGATGTCACGTTAAGGCAGGGGTTCTTCAGCGGTTTCAACTTGGCCTTCTATTCTTTCAAGCATATATCAACGACCTACCTACTAAGATTTCATCTAACATCAGATTATTCCTGATCGACTGCGTCATCTATCGGCCAATTTACGACAATAACGACATCCAAAGGCTTCAATATAACTTAAACCACGTAAATAACTGGTGCTCAAACCGACTTATGTCTCTAAACGTCAATAAGACATCTCTTTCTTTTTCCACCACAGGAAAGACTATCACGCACCTAAATACACTCTTTGCAACTCCCCTATTCGATCTGTTATTTCCTAAACATACATCGGCATTGAACACATCGCTGATATCTCTTATATGGTCCACGTCATCAATAGAACTAACAAAGCTAACCGTTTACTTCGCTACCGACGGCGGAACTTACGCCAAGCCCCTTCTTCCGTAAAACTATTAGTATATAACTATCTACTGCGAAAAAAGTTAGAATACGCAGGTGCAATAAGGAATCCCCATCAATGCCACCTCATTAAAACACTAGAATTGTTTCAGAATCGTGCAACCAGGTTTCTCCTCTCTGATTGCTTATATAACAGCAGCAATACATAGCTAAAATCTCGTATAAACTTTCCCAATATTGCTGCTCATCGCAAAATCACCCGCCTTTGTCTTTTTATTATTTTATCATGCTACCCCTCGTACATCTGTGATAATTTAAGCTCCTAGCCATTTTAGCAGAATCAACCACACCAAAGCCGTTCACCCGCCTTATGCTCGGACTGTAGTTCACCCATCGTTCTTTTTGTGCTGACGTCGAAAGACTCGAACGTTCTCCCTGCCGGTACCGTGCTCCACTCCTCCCGGTACTCTTCATCAAGCATTTGGTATATTAATTTTTTACCACCCCTCATATAAAACCCCTAAACTGGGGTCTTCGAGATAACAGAAATAAACATCTTGAGAAGGCCACACCAAGAAGAATGTGGCGAATCAGACTGGCTACTGTTAGTTTCAGTTTGTGAGGCATGCTGAGTCTCATGTCCAGGTCCAATTTGTATATTAGTCGGTGTCGTATCTCCGCTTTAGTCCAATGCTCAAGCGTCAAGTTGCGCATTGTGCACCGAAGCAGGAGGCTCGTGTCTGGCCGTGAAAATGAAATTAGCACTTTATGAACATTGGTTAAGAGTCTTTTAGCTTAAGCATCTGCATCTTCATTTCCCATTACGCCGCAATGCACGGGAATTCACTGGAAGATGACAATGTGGTCATTTGCTGAGGCAGTGAACCACTGTAATTTTCATGGCTACAAAAAGTCACAGCTTCGCCGCAAAGGTGAAGCAGTGAACGCGATAGCAATAAACTGGAAGGCCACGCGCTGAATGAAAGGCAAAATTGATACGTGCCCCACGTTCCTCACGCACAAATGACGCACGAAACGTATAACAGGTACAGATGAACGAGAATGAGTGTCTCAGTTGTTATTTTGCTGTGTCTGAAGAAAGCGTCTTTTTCGCAAAAGGAGGCTGTGAAACAATTGCAGTGAACTTTTTGGACCCAGTAACTACAACATAATCATTCCTGTGCAAGCCCAACGCCAGCCAAGACGTAAGATCCTCCCCACCTGGAGATAAAGGCGCGCGAGAGAACGTCCACTCCCCTTTTCTCCGCGAGCCAAAGTACCAGGTAGAGGTGAGAGCTGCCACGAGCTCATTGCGCCATCTTGCTTATAATGCTAAAAACAAAATATAGCCCCCCCTTTGATGCCCACCAACAGCGGTAAGTGTAGATTGAATAGCTTGCCGTTTAAACATTGAACAATGTGTGCCTTGGTGGCGCAGTGGTTAACACATCGCATTCACGACGCACGGAGGTCTCATGTTCGATTCTGCGCACCGGATTGTTTTCCTAAATTTTTGTTTGCGTTTATATATATATATATATATATATATCATAGAACGTGTTATTCGAAGGTCGTAGGTTCGATTCCTGCTTACGGCTGGTTATTTTATCACCCACTTTTGTTTCTTCTTAGTTACATTCCCTTGGTTCTAATAACATTCCTTGGCATTACTGTCTGTTAGATCTCAATAATATTGTGTCAAAACACAAAAAAAACGAGCCCTTAGGCATACATTTCTTTCCCCTATATATATATATATATATATATATATATATATATATATATATATATATATATTTATATACGGCGAGTGATGGCGACGCCCACATCAATACCGGGCAAAATTCAGCCGAGAGTGTCAATATACTTGGTAACAAATCAACCTTTTCTCAAGAGGATACTAAAGGTTTGCAAAGTGGGTTCGGCATCGCAGAATATTGTACATGCATGAGGCTGCTCGCCCTAAATGAATCTTATTGCCTTCTGCACAGCAAAAAGCTCGATGGCAGTTGATGTGGAGTTGTGATCTACCAGGAACCGTCAAGTGATAACCATTGTGGAAAGACAAAGGCCGCAGCGGAGGTATATATCGTAGGTGTTGGATCCGTCAGCATACACGTGGAAATAACCGTCATACGCTATATAATTAGGTTGTGGGCCACTTGTTTGAGGCCTATTTGTAAATTTAGGGGCTTCTTCGTAATTCCAAGAATCATAAGGCAACGTTCGGTATAGGCAGTACGCAAGGAAGTGTTGCGGGAGCACTGAAGGGGGAAAACCTTCATGCTAGGTAATTGTTATGCCTTGATATTGTCTTTAAGAAACTGCTGTATAGGTGGGTGGTGGGAAATGCTGAAAGTGCGTGCTGCTTGTGTAGGGTCAATCAGCGAAGTTGCACGTGAAGTCGCTCGCAGCGCTTGTATACGCTGATGGGACAAGCCCTAGCTTCCACGATGGTTCCGTTCGTTGACGTACAACGTGGTAAGCCCAAGCGTGTCCGCAGTGTTTCAGCTTGAATGCCCTTAAATTTATGTCTAAAGAACGAGAACAAAAATCTTCAATTTTTGTTTCAGTGCTGTGACCGAGAACCAACATCTTCACAATTTTAGTTTCAGTGCTGTGACCTGTCTCTATCACGACATGATTACCCCAAGGAACTTGTGGTGCGTTACAGCATGTATCTCTGTTTCATTATTGTTGTAAGGTATCTTGACATATGTTTGAGTGTTAATTCAAGCACTTTGCAACTGTGTTAGTTGAAAGAGTTACACCTGATGCCGCAGGTAATTAGGTGTGATTGTGACTGCACGTTGAAGTCGAGCACGCAATATCAGCCGTGTAACTGTAGACGCCCTTATGCATTATGTAATCTGCATATTCGCTGACCTTAACTGTGCTGGGAAGTTCTGCTGCTACTCCAATCATCGCAACGTTGAACAGAATCGGCCTGAGAACTTTTCCTTGAGGATCCCCACGGTGAATGTTGTATTGATCCGTCTCTCTGCCTTTTGTCGTCATGCAATAGGTACGGCTACTAAGGGGATTTACAATCCAGGTGTACAGTCCTCCACAGATGTCTAGGATCACATATTGCTACACATTATATAGGCACCCCTAATGCATAGAAAAACTCCTGCCACTGTTTTAAGTCGGCTTCTTTCTTCTTCAAAATGGGAGATCGAGTGTACTTCACCGTCTACTGCAGATCTATTTCTTCTAAAGCCGTTCATAAATTCAAGAAAAAAACTATTGCTCTCAAGAAACCACTCTCACTTGACAATACTATCTTTCCGATTATTTTACCGACGTAGCAGGCCGAGGCGTTCGACCAGTAGGAGGAGAGTGCATGATGATACTTGCCTAGTTGAAGCAACGCAATCATGCGACTGCATTTCCAATTATCTGGTACATTTCCCGAACCCCACAAGCTGTTTTATTGAGTCAGCAATTGGTGACGTGTTTCTCTATCAAGGTTATAGAGTGGAGCGTATGTGGCTGCCGCAGGACAAGAGAATTTCGAACATGACGTCGTTGGCACTTTTAACAAAACGTTTTTCTTGGTTCTTTCAGCAGCCCCTCTCTCGCTCCACACAGGTGGTGCGCCGGCTCAGCAGAGCGAGCTTCTTCGAGGCCGGCAAAACCAACGGCACGTTGAACCGACTGGCGGCTTTTCTCGCGCTGTGAGTGATATTGTACATTTATTAGCTAGAGCTGGCCTCTGCCAGTCCAAGGGGTGATGTAGTCGGGTTCTGCCCATAAGACTGGAGCCAGCTAAAGTCCTGGGGAGATGTCGAGGAGAGGAGCCGGTGACGTTGACAGGAGCGTTTATTTGCATTATATACAGGTAGCGTGACACTAAGACGCTTGTGATAGCATCAAGGAAGAGATCGATGAAAACATGATGGGAGCTTCTGTGAGGTTGTTAGAGCTTGTCGGGAGCGCCTCTGCACTCGCATTTTACGTCCCGGCCTTCCATAAAATCTCTGCAGGAAAAAACAACGGATGCCAGGACAGTCCAATGAATTTCGTTATCCTCACCTGCGCCCCCTTAAGGGGAAGGTGGTAGACAAAGAAACTGCTTAACAGCGCAAAAGACAGAAGGAGATAGAAGAGACGAGAACAGAGCGCTCTGTTCTCGACTCTTCTATCCCTAAGAGGCACGCCCAGTTCCGCCCATGGCGAGGGAGAAAACAGTGCACACCATGCACGACACAGCGCAGCACGAAGACGTTGATTCTTACGTGGAAGTCAATTTGGTAGCCTGTTGGAGTGATGGGTCAGCAGTGCCAGACAGACCACCAATTGTTAAAACAGCGGCATGAAGGCGCCATGGAGAACTTAGGAAATGCATCCATAAAAGGTTTTCATACGCTGGGCCTTTTGCCCGAGGCACCTTGACGACAAAGCAAACCGCCTAGGCTGCCAACAACTCTTCCTTATGCGTCAGTCGGTCAGGCGTGTCCAAAGGGTTTGATGAGGGGCGTCCACGACCTGGGATGGCCATAAAAACGATTTTTCCGATGTCGCCGCCCTTGGTGCATCTCTGGGAACGCTGACTTGGAAGAAATAAGGGTAGGCTCAACCACAATGTCTCATGCGACACAGCGGTGTTAAGCCAGGCAGGCTGATCATAACAGTGCCATTTTTTTAACGGTCAGCTTCATTATTTCTTCAAGTACAAATTAGAAACGTTCTCCTGGGCTAAAAGCTGCCGTCAGCAGCTTGAATGGGCCCAGGAAGCACTGTACATGACAGTGCGAGAACATAAACATTTTGATAAAAAGAAATTTGACACTTCAATGCAATATTTACTAAAGATGTGTAATAATCAACAACACATATATTTGCACAATTTGCAAAGAAATAAAAGAAAAATGTTATCTTTTCGTTAACATTCTTGTCCTTGAATACGCCGAGCACATCTTATATGTCAACAAAATACATCTTCGATTCCTTGCGAGATAATTTTGTAGCGTGAGCGCGAGTATTTAGAAGTTTCGGCAAATTGCGTGTGAGGAATGGCAGCTTATAATAGGTGCAAAATACGGTACACACCAAAGTTCAGGGTTTTTAGATACAAAGGTATACATTCTGATGTTTTGAGGTCACGACAAATGTAACAAAGTTACTGTATTACTTCTTTGAAATATAAAATATCTGCAAAACACAATAATAGCAGTACGATTTTACGGAACGATTTCGTATTTTTGTGACAGTGTTTTTGGTGTGGCCCGGGCTTTGATATTTGCTATATGTCATAGAAGTGTATTTTGTAGTGTGTTTATTTTTTCTATGTGCGTGTTGTGGTCCCCCATACTAAGCTGCAAATATTAAACTGTGAGGTGAATAATGAGTGATCACATTGTAGCTTCACTTTTGTCGGCATAGAAACTATACAGCGAGATAGTACATCGGATAGTGCAGAAAACTTGTCTCGAAGGTTATTAAATTGAGCATTCAACTCAAATGACATGAAAATTTAACTCTGTATATTATTTATTTGGGAACTCTATATTTTCAGTGTGTAAAGGAATGAATTCTCCAACTGAAAGCGTTTCTTTCTGGCGCTAAAGAAAACCGCTATCGTCCTGGTAGGATAAGTTTTGTTCTATTTGAAAAGTAAACAGTTTGATTGTTGTGTTAGCAATGCGTTATCTGATAACTATAGTTCATTGGCATATTTTCCAGTGAAGAATGTAGTGCTATCATCCGCATAATATTAAATCAACTAACAGGTTTATAATAACTAAAGCATTATTATATAGGTTAAATATTAGCGGGCCTATAACACTTCGCGGCACTCCATTTTTAAGGGTTGAGAAATACGATAGCACGTTGTCAATACAAACACGCTGAGTTCTTTTGGCAATACGTGATGTCAACAAAACATTTAGTTGTCTGCGTAATTCCTACAAAGATGTCTTATCTGTAAGAATGTCATGGCTGACGCATATAAATGCTTTGCTCAAATCTGAGCAGCACTTTTTTTCTAGGATAAAAGGGCTGTCTTTAGCAGATCCACCTTTTCTGATGCCGACCTCTGAGTTTGTTATCACGTTAGTTTGCAGAGAAACTTCGTCAAGCGTGCGACAATATCTTTTTAAAACTTAGGAAAAAATGGGTTACTCTCAATTCTAGCGTTACCATTATTCGCGGAAAACAAGTTATTCTTGAGAGCTACCGATTTTTTATCATTGTACAAGGTTTTTGGTAATGTAATAAAGTCGCCTACCTTATCTGCCTACATTAACAAAGTAATCATATAGAGTTGCTAAAGACACTTTAAAATGTGTAGTTAGATTTTAAGCAGATTGACATGTGTGTGTTATAGCGGATAAGGTAGGGGGCTTTGTTGCATTACCAAAATTGTGTACAATGAAAAATCTGTGGTGGCTATCAGCGAGAACTTCTACTGTGAAAGAACGCAATGTCAGAATTAGGAGTAAAGCAGTAGAACTTTGAGAGCGCTTAGATCAGCATAGTATTGCAAGAAATGTAGCCAAATGCGTAAGGGCAGCTTTGGATTTTTTATTTAGCATGAAGACTCATAAACCAGAAACCCCGTTTTACAACATTGAGAGAGAATGGGGCACGTAGCAGCATCACGTCAGTAAGTTTTTAACGCGTTAGCGTTAAAGAGCTGGTGTCGCAGAAATCCCGACGTCGACGTCAGCGCCGTTTGTTTTGAACGAAAAATTGTCTGTGACCGAAAAATAAGTCACCGAGATAGCCGCGAGAGGCCGTTACTTGTTCACGCGTGCGCGCGTGATCACAATTGAAAAGCCGCGCGTTCTAAGAAAAAAAATGTGCTCAAGGTCACAGGGTGTCATAGATTCTTTGCCCTGCTACCCCTCCTTGCTTAGCTTTCAGCGCTTTCATGGAGACAAGAGAAGAGATATAGCAATTGCAGCATGCAACAGACCTTTGTAACTTCACTCCCACCTGATGGATTCTTCAAATTTTTGCGGCGTTGAATTCGTGAGGAAATAACTCTTCTAGTGAATTCATTCTTTGGTTAGTTGGCTGTTTCCGGCGCTGAGGGCAATTCTATTTTTGGTGCCCTGCGGTACCGCAACTGTAGCAAGCCCTGGACTTGCGTTTTCTCTCCACGCCTAGGCTTTTTCCGGCACTGCAGCTCTTAGCTGTCTCATTCTGAGCTCTAGCTTTGCTCGCGCCCAACAATTCTGCTGGCTTTTGAGCCGCCTGTCTCGCAGCGCTGTTCACACCCGGCGCTTCCTCAAACGTTCACAGTAACGCGGCTATCTCTGGAAAACTCATCCACCTTCTCCCTTCTCGGAGTGTCAAATACCGTGCAACCTCTTCCGACGAATTTTTCTTTATATGGTCGGCAACCAAACGCTTAAACAGGCCCTCGAATGTCGACATCCCCCTTGCCTCAAGGTAAAAGTGGACGTAGCTCTCTAAACGTGTCGAAAAGGGGCTCCACCCTACGTTCGCACGATTCCCTGACCCCAAGTATCATCTTAGATACTTCCTTGCAGAAACTTTGCGCTTGTCAGGCACCGTTTGCTTGATTACCTGGTAATCTTTTTGCTCTGTTGGGTTTAGTCGCGTAGACAAAAATGTGATTCTCTCCGCTACAAACGCGAAAACCAAACGTCCCCAGAACTCCCCTGGTACCTCGTACGCTTCTAGGGCGCACTCCGCAGACTCAAACCACACTGGTGCTTCAGCCTCTGTTGAAAATTAGGGTAATACCCGTGTGAGAACTTTCGAGTAGCGTCTCAGTTCGTTACACAAATCCCGCCTGCCGAACTCAGGTCCACTCCAACGAGAGCTTCCGCTCATCATGTGCGACAGTTTCTCCACCTCCAACCACAACTCTGGCAGTCTACGCTGCGGTGTGAGATTTCCGAAACGGTCATCTCTCTGGCTCTCCCGCACACTACCCTCACCAGGGTTTGACGCATCGCTCTCGTCTCCCGACTCACGACTCATGGCCTGCGCTCACATGTGCGTGTTTAAGTGGGCAAACCTCGTGTCCATTGGACACCCTAAAGCTCAAGAAAGGCAGCGGCACCCCTGAGATGTGAGAACACTAGCGGACTCACCACTTGTGAATCTGCTGCTCGCTTTCCTCTCGCCTTGCTTGCCGGCAGACGCTCGACATCCCTCGATGCCGCCGGGGTTGTCGTCGGACTAATGAATGGGGATGACCATTGCTTGACCGCTGAATTCCTCGGGTCGATGGCTGCTGCACCTCAGTCTTCCCAGCTCGGTGGCTTGGTTCTTCGTTGGAACAGCCGACGTCCTGGCATTTGATTTCGCGTGTCCTCCGAAACACGACGAACTCCTTGGTACGCAGAGCGTTCATTGTCGTCGCTGTCTTGATCTTGTCTGACTGCGCCAGCAAAACTCAACCTTCTACCCACTCCCACTGTTCCCTTGAGTCGAGCTCTCCCAGGTGCGTTGTGGCTGTTGCAATAGAAGGGAGTGGAAGGTTGTTTGCATTGTGCCCGTCTTGTTTTGTCGTTGCTGCTTGTCAAGGATGAATACCAGTGGCTTCCGATATGTTGCAACAACACGACTTTATGTACAGAAAGTTATGTACAAATTTACAAGACTCTTCACCGTTAGAACCGTCGCATGTTGCTTCGGCAGAGCCGACAGTGCAGAGCACTTTTTGCTGCAACCAGAATGACCGTGAGGACTCGGGAGCCGGGTTCAACCCCTCGCTTGCCCCTTCCAATTCTCCTCACGGCCAACCAAAAAAATTCAGTCCGTTTATTGGACAGACTGAACACACTTGTTGCCGTTCTCTCTCCTCGCTCTCTTATTCAAGCACTCGACCTCTTGGTCAGAGAGAAAGACGAAAGGACCGGCCTGCAAACGACTTTCCGCAAACTCTCCGAACGCACACGATGGTGGCACCGTTTCGGCTGCGGAAGCATACTATTACTGCGAAATGACTACGCTGTCAAGCGTGACAGTCGTCCCGCAGACTCTAATCTTGATGGATGGGTGCCGATACACCGGCTGTACTCACATAGCCCGCCGCCATCTCGCTGGTCGTGTCCCACCTAGCTTGTGGTCAAAAGCGGCGATCGACCACGATCTTCTTACCAGAATGGACGTCCTTACGTCGAGACTATCCTCTCCCGAGAATTGGCTCTTTAGAAAGCGCATCCTTCCGCGACAAAGACGACTCACCCCCCTGGCCTGCGACGACAGACCTTACACAACTTTACGACGAGCGACATCGTGAAGAAAGATTTCCAGTGAGTTCTCTCGTTCTTCTCTGGTCCCTGGCGCGATGCGTCGGCCTTTCAGAAAAACTGCTTGCTCTTTTCACGAGCTCAAATGGCGTACTTTGACAAGTAACAGACGTTACGTACGAAATTTTCCCAGATCACTCCACAACCTCGTCTTATGTGTTATCTCGTGATGTTCAGGTATCAAGGTTCAAGCGCTATCACCCGCCTTTTACTATCCGCTGCCATCCAGCTTAGACGCGCCGCGTCGGCGTGTTACCCGCCGGGGGCTGTCATTATCACTGACATTATCACTGACATTATCAGCGGGCAGTGAAACATACCCAAAAAGGAGTCAAGGGGGAACTTAGAGACGTTGAATGTGCAGTACTCGGGCTTGCGACAGGCAGTGTTATTGTCACATAACAATAGGTAAGCGTTAATGGTGCTTCCTTTTATTACACCTTCATGATTGTAATCTTGTCGAAATTAATTTCATTGATTGATTGATTTGTGGGGTTGAACGTCCCAAAATCACTACATGAATATGAGAGACGCCGTAGTGGAGGGCTCCGGAAGTTTCGACCTCCTGGGGTTCCTTAACGTGCACCGAAATCTGAATACACGGGCCTACATCATTTCCGCCTCCATCGAAAATACAGCCGCCACAGCCGGGATTTGATCCCGTGACCTGCGGGTCAGCAGCCGAGTACCTTAGCCACTAGACCACCGTGGCGGGGCTGTCGAAATTAATTTCCATATCCCATTTCGCAGACCACTTGTCGACGGCACACAAAGCATCATTCAGCAAGACTTGTCACACATCAATGGAAGAGTGAAGCGCTTTCAAATCATCAATATAGTACAACAGGAATAGAATTGGACCTAACACTGATCCCTGTGGTAGTTTGAAATAAACAGGCAATGTATGTGACTGCACTTTGGTACTTACCACAAACTGCTCTCTGTTATGCAAATAGGCAATAAGGCCTTCAACAATCGCCACAACAACACCAAGCTCATGAATTTTCTTGATCATTTTTCGGTGACAAACAGTGCCAAATGGCTTTGACAAGTCTATCGCGATGATATTCATTTGCTTTCTAAAGTTAAGTGGAGAAGTGATGTGTGTATTGATTCAAAAAGCTGGGCGACCGTTGATACGCGTTTCTGGTAACTATGTTGATGCGTGTAGAATGGTTCATTATCT
Source organism: Rhipicephalus annulatus (assembly GCA_013436015.1). NCBI lineage: Eukaryota > Metazoa > Arthropoda > Arachnida > Ixodida > Ixodidae > Rhipicephalus > Rhipicephalus annulatus. Next base: position 106,123 of record WOVY01016024.1, on the reverse strand, counting down.
TTAATATACTGCACTAATGGTTTAGTTTAGATATATTATGTTTATTAATTTACTCATGGTGCATGTGATGTATATCAAGCGGTAATCAGCTCCGTGGAGTTTGCCTCCTCATTTTATTGTCTCCTGAATTTGTTGGTCTCCTGTCTCCAGTCCAATTGCGCTTTTTTTCTTATGCTGAAATACACTAGATATCATGAAAAAAAATTGCAAAACCCACTCACTGTATGGTCTTTGAAACTCATTGGAACACATATTGGGACCTGTTGACTTCTTTGTGTTTAACGTTACCAACAAAAACGAAAGTGCCTTCTGAGGAGTACATATACACTCGTCAATATTTTGTCACTAACATGAGGAGGAGGTGATATAATGACGTTTTAGTGAAATGCTGAGATAAAATAGCAATCAAGACGGAGTCGGTACATGTGGTTGCATCTATGGTAACACCATTCATTTTGGATTTCAAGCCTGCCAAATATTTCCAAACCGTCTGGGGTATGTATATAATCTTTTCATATACTCTCTCAGTGAGTAAGATAAGAATCTTTTATAGATGCCTACGATTGCGCTCGCACAATCGTACTAACATTGGCAATTACCTCAGACTTTTTTATCTCTCGCATGACATGACGCTATCACCATTTAATGTAGATAATATTGAGAATGAAATAGGATTTTCAGAATATATTTATGCAAGTGTTCGAGCTTCGTTGTCACGAAAAGTTATAAACTTTGTTAAACCCCACAAATCAAAAGTTATAAACTTTCTTTAACGACTGCCGTGAACTACGTCCATAGCGTATCTACCGTATTTACATCGATTATGTCAGGCATGGCAACGAAGGCAATTTCTAAGCAGTCCAAAATGGAGATGTCCTCCGCAATAATAATATCATTACCTTGAACTATTTTGATTTTCAGGAAAGCGTGATTCATTTGTACCTAGTATAGCTATGAACAGCCTGTTTTTGAATTTGCGCCTGATACACTTATTTTGCTCTGATAAGTATATTGCGATGAGAACAACAAATATAGCACCAATTGGGACTTTCTTTATATAAAAACATGTAAACCAGCGCACAATCACTGCTTTGTAAACACTTTTCCTTTTTTTTCTTCCGTGTTTTCATTTTCCCACCTTTTTTTTCACTTCAAACCTTCACATATTGGCCCAGCAATCCATATTTAGAGGTCTATTGATGTTTATTCGTTGTGGGTCAACTAAATATGCAGTGTGCAACGCCTTAGTGCACATTTTATTTTTTCTTTAACGGAATTTGTTCATGTATTCTGCCTTCTACTGTGATCGTACAAATACTGGCCTGCGGATCATACGACCGTGCTACACCTTACAAGGCTGCATACCAATTCAACCAAACGGTATTTTTTCAGTGCCTTATCAGCTTTTAAGCATTAGAAAGTGTGCAGTCACAAGACTCTATGTGTATACGCAAAACTGCCCAATATACTTACGTAACTTGCTTCATTTACACAGCATGTGGTCTGTTTATACTCTACAGGAAACACTTGTCTGCCACGAAGCTTTGAGCTTTCATTAGAAATGGTTTAGGCTCATTACAATAGTGGTTGGAATTCTCATAGATATATACCAACCAAGCTGAATCTTTTCTGTAGTCGTTCCAGTAACATCACTGTGAACCTGATGGGGCTCGACACCGCATCGAGAATGTCTCGTTTACGACCCATGTTTTTGCAGGTTACTCTCACCTGAGCGTTCTGTTCTGGTCTGCCCGGCAATTTCCGATCTGCAGGTAATTGACCATCTTTCGACGAGCCGTTTCCGTCATCATTCCTGCTAGGTGTGAATAAAACGGTCCACTTCAGCGAGAAGCTAACGTCTACTACAGCCACCTGGCCCTTGTGTCTCGACGGGATCGGCTCTGGCCGACTGACTACCGTTTCACTCGAGCTGAAAGAGCCGCCTCAAAAGCGACCGATGCCCAATCTGGGTGCTACAGGCTACTTCGTCTGGCAACGAAAATTGACAACAGTGACGATGGAAGTGCGCGCCGTGGGATATAAATGTCATCCTGCTGCCCCACACTTTAGGCCCGACACCGCATTGAGAAGGTCTCGTTTACGACCCATAATTTTTCAGGTCAGTTATCTCAATCATGCTACCAGCATAAAAAGCAGCAATTATTGCCTTCTCGTGGTGTCGTGCCCACCGGAGTGTAGTGATCTAGTGAAACGGGTGTCATTTTGTCTGTCTTTTGCATGTTTTACTTGGTCTGACCTTTTGCGGTTGCTTGCGGGTGACGTTGAGGTAAATCCAGGGCCTATGTCGAAGGCGGAGGCTGACGCATTCGCCCAGGCACTGGAAACTGTACAGGAACTCAAAGATGAATACGCTGCTCTGATAACGCAACATGATACAGTCCTCGACGAAATGAAGCACTTAAGGCTAAATGTCGATGCATTAGAAAAGGTTCAGGCCACCGGACTTACGACTGGAGACAGTACAGAACCAGCTCTTCGCGATATGTCTGAAAAGCAGAAGTCAACTAAACATAAGATTAAGCGCGTAAGTACAAAAGTGGTATCACTTGAAAAGGCACAGCCTTCAGCAGGTATGTGTTCTAAAGCCACACCTGCAGACAAACTGCGAGGATTTATGGATCAGCTTACGTCAATATATTCGCGATGTGATGAAGCGGAAAATAGGATTCATCGATCCAACCTACTTTTTTTCCGTTTGGAAGACAATGCGAATGAGGATTGAGCAGCTTCTGAACAGAAATTTATTAGGTTTGTTCTGAAAAATCGCAGCTTACACTCACTGGTACTTTGTTTGAAAGGGTTCATTGATTGGGTAAACATGATAAAGAAAGGCGTCAACCTATCACTGCCAAACTTGTCTTTTTTAAAGATAAGGACCAAGTCTTGTCGTGTGCCCGACATCTGAAGGGCACTACGTTTTCAATACGCAAAGATTTTTAATTGGCAACGCGACAGACCCACAGAAAGCTAATAGAATTAGCCAGAACTCAAAATAAGCCTTTAAGACTTGTAGTAGACAAGCTGCGCATCAAAAACGTTACTTACGTCTATGACGCCGTCACTAAGTCGGTTATACGCTCAAGCAGATAGCTAGAAAGAAACGTACAAACGTTTAGGAAGCTGGAGCTGCATAAGCCTTGCACTCCTCTATCACTAAGATTATCATTCACTAACATTAGAAGCATCTTATCCAAACGTGAAATAGTCTCATCTTATATCGATGTTAACCTTTCTGATATTCTTGGCTTGACTGAGACATGGCTTAACGCTGACATCAATGACAGTGAGATTTTTACGCATGCTAACAGATACAACATCTATCGAAGCGATCGTCCAGACAAAAGGGGTGGTGGTGTTCTTATAGCTGTTAAAAAAACCATCACGTCTTATGTCGTTGCTTCCAGTTATACGATTGAAATTATATTTGTAGTTTGCACAAGTCGTTCCACAAGGATGCTGCTCGGCAGCTGTTATCGTCTTTCCGATTGTCATCATTATTTCTTAAAATAGTTACGCAGCACCCTTATTCTGCCATCGAAGTCTTTGAGGCTGGCATCATTTATCAATTCGGTGATTTTAATCTACCATTTATTGACTTGGAGCAGCTTTCATGTTCTTGTAAGTACTCAAATCACTTCTTTAATCTAACTTTAGACTTTGATTTGGCTCAGGTTGTCACTCAACTCGTGGTTCAAATACACTTGACCTCATTCTTACAACTGCGCCTGAAACTATAGACCGCATAAACTAGTTGAATGGCTTTAGTGACCACAAACTGCTGCAACTTGATCTTTCTATCTTGCCACCTTCTGCAAAAACCAAATCAAAGGAAATTATAGATTATAAAAAAGCCGAATATGAAGCCATTAACGGGAAACTTGAGTCTTTCCTTGACAATGTGCTACTGCCTTCTTTTTACAGTCACTCTGTTGAGGAAAACTTGGTTCTTTTCAAGAATGAAATTTCAACCCTAATAGAAAAACACGTGCCGTTTATAACAATTACGAATGATAAAATAATGCATGGTTCAACAAGTCTTTGCGCAGACTTAGAAACAAAAAGAAGCGGCTTTATCAGTCTGCGAAAAATTCGCGTTCACACGCGTCTTGAGATAGATACGAGGAATGCCTAAAAATATTGCAACGAAATTACAACTGCGAAAATTAAATACTATTCCCATGATTTGCCTTCACTCCTTAAATCTAATCCGAAAAAAATCTGGAAAGTATTAAGTCCTGATCGCGACGATAACTTCATTTCATTACACGATGCGAATAACACTCCTTTTGCAGACACTGATTGTCCTGATGTATTTAATTTATTTTTTTCATCTGTGTTTACTAGCGAGCATGATCATCTTCCAGAAATTGTTGAACGCGATTACTCATTGATGTCCCCTATACATATCACAGTTAAAGGCATAGTTAAAATTATTGAAAATCTGAAAATATCATCTTCTGGTATTGACGATATCAATTCAAAAACATTAAAGAACACTGTTTATGTGTCTGGCACTAACCTGTTTCACATTTTTTGGCAGTAGCTCATTACAGGAATGTTGCCTTCTGATCGGAAGATAGCAAAGGTAGTGCCAGTCCATAAACGTGGTAGTAAAAGCTCACCTGGAAATTATCGCCCTCTTTTCTTGACATGCAAATGTTGCAAGATGCTTGAGCATATCATAGCTTTTAACATTTACGCGCATCCAGAATCTAACAATTTCTTTTTCTCTAAGCAGCACGGGTTCGAAAGGCTCGTTCTTGCGAGACTCAACATTTTGAGTTCACCACCGACCTACATTCTAACTTGAACAGTAATCTACAGACAGATTCTTTATTTCACCATTTTGCAAAAGCATTCGATCGTGTAGCTCATTGTCGCTTGATATGAAAACTGTCATCACTAAAACTTTATTCACTCACGCTAACATGGCTCAGAAACTTCCTAAGCCAACATTTCACTATCGCCAACAATCGCTCTTCATCACTTTGTTACGTTTCCTCTGGTGTACCAAAGGGCAGTGTTCTTGATCCCTTACTTTTTTCATCTACATTATTGACCTGCCTGACAACTTATCCTCATGTATGCTTATATTTGCCGATGACAGCATTATCTATCGCTCCATCCGCAACAATAGCGATCATCTAACTCTTCAAAAAGCCCTCAAGCATATTAATTAGTGGTCCGAAACATGACAGATGACACCTAATGTTTCCAAATGCAAACTAACCACCTCTAATCGCAAACGTGATAACTTTAATGGCCAATACATAATTGATAATCGCATTGCAGAACGCACTGATCAATACAAATACCTAGGCATAATATTAACTTCTACGCTTTCGTGGTCCACACTTATCACTTCTATCTGTGCCAACACATCAAGATCATTAGGTTTTCTGTGCCGAAATCTATACAGTGCTCCCTCCAATGTACGCAAACTGGCTTACCTTGCTCTACTCTGTCCATAACTGGAGTTCGCATACTCCATTTAGCCATTATATCAACAATACCTCATAGATAAGTTATAATGTATACAGAATAGAGCTAGTCAATTTATAGCGCGAAATCACAGCTACCCGTCCAGCGTAACACAGACTAAACAAAGCCTTGCACTCGTGCCACTGAAAATTCGCTGCGACATATCATTTTTATCACTATTTCTCAAACTCATTCACACCAGCATAATGCCATCTGTTCACCTTAATCTAGCACATCGAACTTCGAGCAGACTACATAACACCTTTAGCTTATCACGAATGTACGGCAATACTAACGCTTTCAACCAGTCGGCTCTTCCACGAGCTATTCGTTTGTGGACTGATTTTCCAGATGATCTTGTGTCAGAACAAGACCACACAAAGTTCTATCATACTCTTAAAAAATATTTTTGCACCAAAAACTGCTCTATCGCATCTTCTTTATCATCTGTGCTTATAGGACTGTTGCCGATGTTTTTGCACTATTGCTAGGTTGTAGTTACTGTCATAATATTTTTTGTATTTCACCTTCACATACTGTAACTCACTTTATAGTATGTATTTTTGCTTACATGTTCATAAGTTGAACTTCATTTCCTATTATATTCAATATTTGCCGATGTACGTGTAGATATATATGCATATATATTTTTCTAACATATCTTTACCGCCCCCCTTACACAATGCTCCTCGATGGCTCTGTAGAGTACTGTAAATAAATTAATAAATATATAAATAAACCATGGCCGCCTGTTATCACACGGAAGATCACAGACGTCTGAATCAGTGGAAGATGGATGGTTACAAGCAGCTGTACATGCTCAATCTGGCAGTCTGGAATGAAGTTTGTGTCTTTCTTACAGCGCGTATATGTCACTTTGTTTGTATTTTATCTACACCTTTCCTAACTGCACTTAAAAATCTAGTTCAATGCAATCATCGTAATTCTGCTTACTTTTTATTTTTTTTAAGAAAGAGGAGAGGTGGGCTGCACAGAAATACTGCAACGACATTTCAAAAGAGCTTAAGTTGCTTGGCCCGATTATGCAATAGTATGTTGGGTCACACACTCTTTTTTAATCATTTGTTGTGTTCCTATTTGTTGAAGCACTGTATATCTTGTTTCATGAAATGAGAGTTTGGCCCTTTTTTGTCCTCCCTTTCTTAGACCTTGTGCAGCGACTATAGCGTTAGTGCATGTCCTTTTATAACAAACTGCTTTATAAATTAATTTTCTGTTTGTACACTGCTATTCATTGCTGTTTAGGCGAAAAAGAAACTTATAATGAAGGTAAACTCTAGTCAGTAAGTTTGTTACATCACGTCTTAAAAAGTGAACATCTGTGAAAGAATGGTAAATTGGGTAGTTGGTGATGCAGTATCGACAAAGTGGAATGGAGCAAAATGACGATGCACAGAGGAGAACGCACAACACAGTGCCGGTGTTACTCTCTCCTATGCTCATTCAAGTTGCGCTGTGCAAACTTTACTTTACGCGTACAGTTCACTTTTTTCAACAATAAGGCATGCGCTCACGTTATTTTTCCCTTCCAGGTTGCTCACAAAACACAAAAGGGTGAACCTTAAAAAAACCAGGCTGAAAATGCCTCTGGACTTGTCACCTGTGCTCTAGGAATAGCCATACAAAATTGCTTTCAGAAGAGCGGAAAACGTTTGACTACTCTGTAGACAGACTAAACTACTGACTATATCTCTACTACGAAATGAATGTGCATTGTAAAGTAATCATCCCCATCAAATGAGGAAAAGGAATGACACATGGCTTGGTTGTCAGGGGGCGCGCCCGTCTTCGGCGTTGCTCAGCGTTGTAGGGAAACCAGTTCTTGCAGGTCATTCAGTTGAGAGGGCCGGATAGTGTCGACATAGCATTTATGAGCCCTGGAGGCATGTGCTCTTGCAGGGCCGAGAGAGCAGGCAAGGCAGTCTGTCATACCAGGGGACCAAGGAACACGTAAGGTTGATGCTAGTTCTTGTGCTGTTCCGAGCTTTCTGCCAATGGCGAGCATATTAGCTGGAGCTTCACTGCGACTTCTCAAGCCACGGCGGTGCTTTTCACCGCTGCTTTGGCTCCTTACCATGCCATGGTAGGTAGGTAATAAACTGTATTAGGATCCAAGGAGGAATTACTGGCCCAGGCTAGGCCTCCAGAAGCTGTCGTCAACTGAGCATCGTGCGATGTCATCGGCGATAGCCGTGCCTCGCTGGACAGCCAAGATTTTGTACACTGCACGTGGGCTAAGAAGGGCGGCTCGCCAACGCTCAGCCAGTGGTCCTGCCATGACATGGAATAGCATGATTTATGATGATATACTCCATGAGCCAGGCAATGCATCGACGCAGTGGATTTGGCAAAAGAATGGTTTCACAGAACAAGAACAGAGAACGGCTACAAAAAAATAGTTGAATGTAGGTACATTTTATGAAACTTCTGCGTGTAACGAACTACTCTCTTGAATGGGACGTTATGTACACAGTTTTGTATTTTGTTAGCATGCAAACACATATAACTTACTTGACAGTTCCTGGTTGTCTGCTGCATTTCATATTGTGTGGTCCTGTGCCCACACCGTCATACCTTCTATCATACTCACGTACTTGAAGAAAGAAAAAATGCTTTATTTTTGAACTAAATTTTTTACAAAACATTTTTTGCGAAAACATCCGGATCCATTCCAAATATGGCTAGTTAATATTTTGTTATAGGCAAGGCGTATTGTTGTTTATATAGCGAGCACAATTTTTACATAGACAGTGTCATGAAGTGTCACAAAATCAAGTACCGTTATGTAGAAACAAAAAAAAGTGAGGTGACATGTACATACGTTTCAACGATATCATTATGGCAACTGGTAACATTCCAATTTGAGGAGTTTCGTGAGCGACTGCATCCTATTTGACAGATATTTATTCGGGCAGAGATACCATTTCAAATTTAAGCAGCATAAAATACTGTTCAATGGACGTAGACATTGTGTACTTCTTGCAGATTACGATTTTGTTGTTCAGCCTGCCGATTGGGACCTCTAAGTTTTAATAGGATTGGTGCGTGAATGGGTACGTTTTTGTTCATTATTTTGCGTGCTATTATTGCGCTTTTGAATGGCCTAAACTTATTAGATGGCATTATGTGGACATTTTGGAAAAGTTCAGCCAGTGGTGCGTTCTTGGCTGCTGACGGAATTATTCATACAGATCGTTTTTTTTGTTATGTGGTTATGACTGAGAAATAGGAGGCATATGTGTAGCTCCATGATTCGATGCAATAAGTTATGTAAGAATGAACAGCGCTAAAGTATAGAGTACGGAGTGTGTGTGCGCTAACATAGTTTCTAGTCTTAAATATTGCAAAGTATCCAAAGCTTAGTTTTCTACACAAATTGTCTTTGTGTGGTGTTCAGTTGAAATAATGGTGTAATGTTAATAAAGGTGTGTATATGCGTTTACTTTATCAATGAGAGCTTCCCCGATGAACAGACCACGTGTTTCAGGTATCACTTGGTTAGAGGCAAGAAATACGTAGTTTTTTAATACGTAGGTTGTTTTGTTACAACTACTGAGAGGTCATTTGCAGCTCTTTATTGGGTAGTCTTCGATTTTTGAAGAAAGTTATTAGCTATGAGTACAGCAGCGTCATCTGCATACGTTGTTGCTTGCTGTCGTGGTTCGCTTCGTCACGTCGCAAGGCTTGTAACGCGAGGAAGATGCAGGCAGTCCGAAAAAAATGAAAATAAATTGGACGAAAGTGATTGCAAATACAGTAACATACGTCGTACACGCCCGTAGTTCACACACAGTAGAAAATAGTAAAAGGTCTCGCAGTCTGTGCAGTAGTCCGGGGTCTTGATGTGGGACCAGTTGCGTGCTCGGCTGCAGTCATCGCTTGGGTGCACAGGTCAGCATACCACTGTAGAGGAGGGCATCACCCGGTCTAGGCTTAGCTGCAGACTGTAAGCGACGTCGGCTCGCTGGACGTGGTCGGCAGCTCCGGTCTTTCGAGGGCGCTCGCTGTACCGGTGATGTTCGCATGACCACTCACCCAGAACTCGTGCCTGCTAACGCCGACATGCCGTGGCCCGAGGACGACAATAGCTCAAGCGCAGGAAACGGGTCTTTCGAACCTCGCGCATAGTTGAGGGTTCGCCCTAGGCTTCATTGCGTCGTCTTGTCGGCGTCCGAACAGCTTTGGTTTGCGCGAGCGCTTTCTCTTTTTTCTTCAATGTGCGCGCTTCATGCCCCTTCAATTTTGTCACCTTCCAGTGGATGTGGCGCTGTTGTCTGCTATGCTCGCATTTGACAAGCTACTGCATCACATCACCCTCCACTTAAGGAAGTTGTTCCAGCAGAACTTTAGTGCACTGGGGACACGTTGGCACGCAGACGGAAACACACTCGTAAGCACCTCTGCACACTATAGCATTCCAAGCCCCGCACACTCGGCACCATCGACCACGCAACTACTTACTAGAAAAAACAAGAAACAAGTCACAGAACTAAAGCGCCATGATGCTTGTATCGCACTGACAGTTTGACATCACAAGGTATTATTACCACTTTGCATCGAGCATGCAGACGTTGCTCACGGAGTTGGCAAACGGCTCATGTAACCTGCGTCTACATTGTCACCTCATTTTATACACTCAACGGAAATGTCGTATTTTTTTAAGAATGAGGCTCCACCGTAACACGCAGCTGTTGACATGCTTGGGCAACTTGATGTACACAAGCAGTTTGTGGTAACTCTCTAGAATGAATGTGCGTCTGAATAAGAAGATGTGAAATTTCCGGAGCACTCACATAAGAGCCAGAGCGTCTCGCTCTACTGTAGCGTAAGCAGCTTCACGTGGTTGTAGTCAACGGCTTCCGTATGACACTGGATGCAGTATTCCTTCGTGATGCTGCATGTGCATGGCACCTACACATCTCGATGATGCATCGGTGCGAAGTACAAATTGTTTTGAAAGATGAGGTGCTTTTAGAATACGTGGCGAATATAGCAAAACCTTGAGTTCATCAAAGGACTTCTGTTCCCTTTCTGGATAACAGACTACACACTAGCTGTGCACGAAATTTCCAATAACTTGTGAGGCCCAAGAACGAGCGTACTTTTTTAGTTTGTGGGTGCTTCGCAGTCTGTATTTTGCCAAGCGTTTCGACCTGCAGTCGAATAGCGCCTTGCCCAACGAGATGACCGAGAAATGACTGACCCTTGGCTAATCTCACTGTTTGTTTGCCGAATGGCCAAACCAGACTCGCGAACTCGCTTGAAAAACGAACCAAGTATATCTACTTGTGCAGCCCAAGTTTCAGTAGCAATGAGCACATCGTCAAAGTAGCAATAAACGTGCGGCATGTCTGCTACCGCTTTTCTCATAAGGCGGTAAAGCACAGCTAGGGTGGTTTTAATACCAAACGACATGAGTGTGTGTTGATACAGTCTTGATGCTGTAGATAAAGCAGTCATTCGTTTAGAGCCTTGTTCAATGGGAACCTGCCAGTAGCCCTTAGCGAAGTCAAAATTTGAAAAGTATTTTTCTTGTCCATGTTGACCAAAGATCATGTCAACACGGGGTACGGGCTCGTTATCGTTTACCATAATCTTGTTAAGTTGTCTGAAATTGATGCACAAACGCATCGTTCCGTCCTTCTTCTTCACAACTACTAAAGTTGAATTGTAAGCAGACTCCAATGATTCTATGATGCCTTGTCGTAGCATGCCTGCTATTTATTTCTGTACCGCTTCTTGGTAGCAAATGGCATAGGGTATGGCCCTATGCTTACGGCTTTCCCCATGGTCAATCTTAGCTTGCACTGTACGAAGTGCGTTTTGCCACGACCATCCGTATATACGTTGTCGTACCTGGTCAATAAGTTGGTGACTTGCACGTGCTGGGTAAGAGAAAGTTACTCCAATATGCATACGTCAGCAGACGATTCCTTTCGTTGGAATGGTACGCATGGTAGCTCGTCACTTTCGATGTCACCCGCATGCCAAACAGCTGATGCTTCATGCGGTGCTTCATCACATCTGTCGTGGTTAGGTTCGTCTAGTAGCAAGGCGTGTGACGCGAAAAAGATGGAGACAGTGCGGAAAACAAAATGAAGTTATATTAGAAGAGAAAAAAAACCATTAAAAAAACTTCAGTCTCCGAACACGCACGCGCCTAACAAACATAAGAAAAAATGTAAACAGTCCCACAGTGTGTGCCTCAGCCCAGTGCCTTGAAGTGTGACCCATTGCGTGTCTTGATTCCATCGTCGCTTGGGTGCACAGGTCAGCATACCACTGCAGGGGACATCGCCAGGTCTAGGCGGAACAGCACACTGTCAGCGACGTAGGCTCGCTGGACGTGTTCAGCAGCGCCAGTTGTTCGAGGGCGCTTGCCGTACCAAAGATATCCGCACGAGCACTCACGCAGAACTCGTGCGTGGCCAGCCGACATGCCATGCCCTGAGGACGTCAATGGCTCGAGGGCAGAAACCGGGCCTTTCAAACCTCGTGCGTAGTTGCGAGTTCGCCCTAAGCCCACTTGCGTCGTCTTGTCGGCGTCCGGACAGCTTCGTTCAGCGCGAGCGCTTTCTCTTCTTTTCCAAATGGGCACGCTTCAATGTCCCTTCAATTTTTTTATCTTTCATGTGATGTGGCGCTGTCGTCTGCTATGCTCGCAATCTACAAGCTGACATTATACTTTTATACGGGTTCAAGAGAGAGGGTAATCATTATTGAACAGGAAGATCAAAATCGGTCGAAGTACTGAACCTTGCGGCACACCAGTTTTGACGAGCTTCCTGTTTGATTAGTTACCAAGTATTTGTACATGCTAATTCAATCGGACAAATAACTATGAGTAAACTTTGAAAACATTCCTCTAAATCCATAGCGTTGAAGTTTGTTAGGCAATATATCCTCGTCCACTGAATCAAAAGCTTTTTGTATGTCAAGGAAGATGCCGAGGACGAATTGGTTATCATTTGCTACATGATTTAATGCTTACCGCAGTAGCCATACTGTGTTCTTTTTCAAAGTCATGTTGATTCGAAGATAGGATATTGTGTTCTGTATTAAAGTCCTCCATTTTTTTGCAACAAGTTTCACAAAATGAGTGTTCACACATGAATATAATCGTTACAGGGCGATAATTTGCTACTTTGTCAGGTCCTTCTTTTTGTGGATTGGTGTGACCCTCCCTATCATGAGCTGCTTGGGATACACGCCTGTCATGAAGCACAGCTTAGAGATAACGGTTTGAGGCATGCTTAAGATTTCGATATGGTCCTCGAATACTTTAACTTGTACTCCATAATGTCCTAAGGCCATCTGTTCTGACATCTGACATGCAACTGCTATCAATGCGCCTTCAGTAATTTCACGAAAAAAGAAAGTATCCACATGGACAGTAGGGAATCACGAATTGTGTTTTTTGTTGTACTTGTTTTCGACTGCTTTTTTATGGTTTTGAAATAACAAGTAAAAGTTCCGCTAGCTCCTGTTCATTAACACCCACAACACCTAAATTTGGCAAGTCAGGTTGTCAGGGCTCCGGATTCACTACCGCTTTTATTATAGGCCAAATTTCAGTTGCGTCACCGTTCGATTTCTTGAAAAGGCTACTTTGACAACCCTCTTTAGGAGCGTAGCTCCTTACACCTTGGGTGGTACAACCCGTGTCGTCGTCGCTGTAGCCAGCTTTCAAGGACATAAAATTGCATTGCATGTCAATTAAAAAGGTGTCACAGCATATCTACGGAGTGAATGATGATGCGTGTGATGAAGCATCCGTATTTCCGCCCGTGCTTCTGTGCGTCTATCCGTCCGTCCGTACGTACGCCAATTCGTTCTTTCGCCCATCTGTGTGTCTGTCTGTTCGCCCATCCGTGCGTTCGCTCATTCATTCGTCCATCTGCCTGTCTCTCCATGCATCCGTTCATCAGGACGAACGCTTCGCGCCACTTATTATCATTCGCTCTATGAATAGGCTGTAGCTTTTTTTGTTTTCTCACCATTGACAACGGCATATTGCGCGTTGCTCTGTACAATTCTTTATAGTAATCATAATCCTTATCTTGCTTCAGTTTGGTTAGCCAATGTTCTCTTAGTCAAACAACTTTGAGTATTTCTTCGTTCATCCATCTGCGAGTTCACTATAGGTTAAGACAAGTACGTTCATCTGCGAGATTTCCACTTTGTCTTTATGCATCGCGACTTTAACAGTGATAGAAAATTTCCGTAGTCTGTGTTCGCTTCTGTTTCGCTAGAGCATAAAAATTCTCTTTCTTGGATTGCCGGTCGAAAGTTTTCGTAGTCAATTTATATGGCTGTGTGGTAATTAGTTTTGCTGCGTGTAGATAAAGGCCAAACACATAAACTAATTGATTGATATGTGGGGTTTAACGTCCTAAAACCACTATATGATTATGAGAGACGCCGTAGTTGAGGGCTCCGGAAATTTAGACCACCTGGGGTTCTTTAACGTGCACCCAAATCTGAGCACACGGGCCTACAACAGACACCTAAACTAAAGCCTGGAAATGGTCTGACATGTTTTCTGCTATCACACTGGCAGTGATAGCTGCGCTATCACTATTTGAAAAATTGTGAGCAATTGTTGTGCTTGATGTTGGTGTAACTCTTTTTGATGCTAACAACATGATTTCTATAACCATAACTTCAAACTTTGTGTTAATACTCGGTACGTGTTTGTTTGCTGGTATCAAAAATAAACACCGCAGAGTACTTGTTTTTTTTTGTTTGTAAACTGCTCTAAAGCATGCTCTAATTTCTCAAGAAATGGTTGAATTTTAACATCTGGTGGCCTGTAGAACACGCCCACATCATTCTGCAACTCAACCAGCAGCATCTGTAGGTCTCCTAAAGCTTTTGCGTAAATTTGTCTAGCTTTTTAAAAAGATGTATGGTATAATATTGTAATTAACAAATCAGCTAGTCTGGAGAAAATAATTTATTGCGAGTCAACTAGTCTAACACAAGGGAAAACCAAGAAGCGTTCTCTTGCTTGCTCGGGCGGCTCATCACTTCTTTCTCCCTTCTGGCTCAGTTCTCCATGATCCGATCTTGTGCGCTGACGGCACGTGTAGTCGTGACTGATTGTTGTAACTACAGCGCGCCATAGTCTGATAGGAGGGCGCGCGTATTTTGAACACTTTTCTTGTATGCATCATAATTCCCCCTCCAAGTGCATCGTACCGACGCGTACGCCAGCGAGTTAGAGAGCGTTATCTGTTCAATGCGTGGGGATATTGTGGCATTCAGCACAAGTTAGAGAGTGTTCACTGCCGGTCGCAGTACGATTTCATTAGACCACGTGAGCAGTTGCTGCTTGGCGTAGGCACCTGGATGAACTAACTTGTCCTTATTTCGTAGTTTAAGGGGCTAATTCAGCGAAGTATACAATATAGACCAAAGTATTGACAGATAAATTTTTAGGGGCAGAGCTCCTTATAGTCTAACTTTGTGGCTAGTCACTCGCAACCGAGAGAAGAAAAGACGAGCAAGGAAACAAGTGAAAGAAATGGATGGCCATTTATCGTCTCATTACATAGGTGGTGCTACTCTGCTGCAATTACTATCTGAAATGTCACTACTCTTTGATTAGCTGCCGTGCGCGTGCTTTGGCTAATTGCGCGAATGAGTGCCTGTCTCTCTCAGTCTTCTGGATAGTCGCCGCACGTGGCGGGTTGTTGGTGGGGCGTGGGCAGAGTAGAGCGGCGGGCACGTTGAAGACGCTTGCGCTCAGCTTCCTTGGCTCGCGTCTCGTCAGTGTTACCCGCATGCCGTCCACATTCTCGAACGCGATGGAACGCACGGATGCGTGCATGGACGCACGGACACAAGAGTGGCAGGGTGGACGGATGTTTCACCCCATACATTATCATTTACTCTGTGGATATGCTGCGAGTTTTTAAAGAAGCCAGGTGTTCGCGCGAAGTCCTATCGATACTCTGTCCCCTGGTGCATACTCTACCTCTTTTCAACGCAAGTCATACCGGTCCGAATGAGTTCGCCGATGTTGTTGAATACAGGGACTCCAGCCACGGGAGCGGCCGCGTCAGCAGCACGGGAAAGTGAGCTCTGCAGATATCTACCTATAACTTTGGCAATTTTGGTTTTAGGAGGGTCAGAGTGGTGTCTATTTGTTCGTGAAGATACAAGGAGTTCAACCGCTAAATATACTGCTAATATGAATGAAAATTTCAAATTTTACAAGCGGAAAACAGTGTGAATCTGTGAAAAAAACAAGTGTCGGACCACGTGGTGTTTACGATCGCTTGTAGCTTCGGTAATATTTTACCGGAAAAGTTCTAACTTATAGGGTTGAAAGTCCTTGGAGTAGAGGAGTATACCTGACGCTGCTCAAGTTTGATTAAGCTAGGTGTAATAGTTCCGGAGTTATTCTGCAATCATTATTAAGCCTAATCACTAAGATTAATTTGGTGACAACACCTGGCAAACGCATTTAAATTTTGTCCGCTTAATATATTAATAAACAACACCCCATAGGCTACCAGGAGACCCAATTTCGTACACTCTAGGCCCTTAATTGATGTGGTAATCAGCAAAAAGCTCATTTCAATAAAGCATTTTTTCAAAAAGAGTTCTAAACGCCACCAAAAGTTTGCTAATATTTTCTTTTAGAACGAAACAGTTCGCTTTTTTTCGTGAAAAAATAATTTTGATAGCTCTAGGTAAATGGGAGACACAGAGTTAGAAATAATTTAAAGAGGAACGAAAATAAACGTGGGCCGCCCGCGTCTTCCCTCGTCCTCGCTCGGAGCGAGGAGGGTGGTTCATTGTCGGGGAAAAGGTACGCCTGTCAGATCGAAGCCGAGGACCACGTGTTTTTTTTTACGATCGCTCGTAACTTTGGCAGTAACTCAGCGGGAAACTTCTAACTCATACAATGCAAAGCCCTAGTTGTAGGCCTGTCGCTGCTCAAGTTTCATCACGACAGTTGAAATAGTTCCGGAGCTATTTTGTGACAAAAAATAAGCCTAATCACCATAAAGAGTAATTCTCCAACATAACCTCAAGAACACATTTAAACTATGTCCGCCTATATTAATAAACAGCACCCCATAGGCTAACTGGAGGCCCAACTCCGTACTATCTAGGCCCTTAATTAAGGCGGCAATTAGTAAAGTCTCATTTCATTAAAACATTTTTACAAATATTACTACATGCATGTATATTGATATTATAGGGGGCGACGCGCGTTTGTGCCTGACCAGGAAGACGAAGAGTTGTCTCCGCTCGATCGCTGGTGAACCGGGCACGCCATTACCGCTGGTTTTTAATATATCTAATCCCCAGCCTCGTCGTTACGGCGTCTCTTCTTTTCCGTAACATATTTGGTGGAGGTGGAACGTTCCCCGTCTTCACCACGAAGCTTCGCAGTGGCCGCACCATTCAGTCTCCGGTCATTGCTACTAATTACAACAGCCTGTCAGCGTCTCCATCTGTAGCTCCAGCCACTACATACCTGACGATGCCCACCCCCCGTGATTCAGGTACATTTTCCGCACAACCTGGGCTCGCCGTCGACTACTTGTACGAGCGTGTTAGCCACACACACCGATGGGACCCTACTATGATGCTCGCGAACGTAATATTTTACTTGTAACAACTTGGAAGGTGATGGAGGAGGAAAGCGGCAGTGATCACCGGTACAACAAAGCGGAATTTTTTGAGATCACCAGCACAAAAGAGAAACGTCTTACCAAAATGGGCGAAAATAAGGTATTGGATGCACTCTGTCGAGACCTATGGATCAAGGATACGGCACAAAGAAAAATAGAAAACAAGAACCAACTGGAAAATATAGAGACCCTCTTTTACAAAAAAAAATATAGAAGACTTAAAAAAAATTGCAAATATTGTGAAAAAGGTAGATCAAAAACAAAGGCCATGGTGGAAGCCAGAGTTGGAAATTCAGAGGAAAAAAGTACGAGCCATGCGAAGGCAATACCAAAGATGCACCGAGGATCTAAGGAATCACTTTAAATCACTTTACTTCGAAGGAATAAAAAAATATCAGAAGGAAATACAGGACGCCGAAAATCAATCCTGGAAAGGCTATTGCGGTAAGCAGGACAAGAACGCATTCTACTTTCCATACAAAATAGCGGCTAATAAAATAAAAAGAGAAACAGTCTTCCAGAGTCTCATAAAAGAAAATGAAAAAGCAACAAAGACCAAAGAGGAAACCGTTCGAGAAATTTTGCAAAACCTCTACGGAACTTAAGCTACCAACTCGGAAACAATGCAAAATGGCAGCATTCATAAGAAAACAGAAGACGACGCAAGTGAGATTATTGAACTAACCGAATCGGAAGTCGACCACGTTATAAATGATATTAGAAGGAAGATCAGCCCAGGACCCGACCAAATAACTACCGATTTCTACCACGCACACAAGCAATTCTTGATTAAGATATTCAATGCAGCACTCCAACTCAGACATTTCCCATCAGCCTGGAAACATTAAAAGTCATTCTAATCCTCAAAAGCAGGGAACACAGCCCGCAGGCGGCCCACAAACTTAGACCCATTGCCATAAATTCTATACTCGGGAAAATCTTCGAAAAGCTCCTATATCATCGTTTATATTATTATTTTGAAACAAACAATCTCTTCCCTGATAATCAATTTGGATTTACAAATGGCAACTCTGCCATCACCGCACTCTATAAATAAAACGGGACATAGTACAGTCCCTCAAAAATAAAGACAATAATATAGTTATTTCATTAGATATAACCAACGCATTCGGAAATATAATTGTTGATAAAGTAAAAAAATATTTAGGGATCTAAAAATACCCAAAAATCTAAGACAATTTGTATTTCGCATTCTAGAAGATAGATCAATCAGCTATGAACTGAGGAAAAGTAGAATACAGCTAAATAAAACCAAAGGAGCACCACAAGGCTTGCCCCTAAGTCCTTTTCTATGGAACATAATTGTTTCCGAATTGTTGGTGGCAGAATTGCCAGAAACTACCATCATACAAGCATTCGCGGATGATTTAACGCTAGTGGTTAGGGGCAGAAGTAGAGCTAAACTAGAAGCGAAGGCCGCGAAAGCACTGGCGATCATACACGAATGGAGAACCCGAAATAAGCTGAACTTCAGCCTGGAGAAATGTGAATTCATTAAACTAGGTGCCGCGTATAAAAATAGATCTCCAGTCATTAAAACTAATGGCATTTCAAATAAGACAGTCCAACAAACAAAATTTTGGGGGTGATATTCGACAGCAAACTTTCATTTATACCACATTTAAAAGCGGTGACGCAAAGGATTCAAAGGATTACGTCTGGTCTGGCACAATTTACAGGAACGAATTTGGGCATAAACCCAAAACACCTCCGTCAAATCCATTTAAGGGGAATCGAACGCATGATAGTATATGGCTCTCCAATATGGCACCCGGCAATATCCGCACGGAACAAAATTAACACAGAGAAGATAAATAGACTGAAGGCAATTCAGAGAATCCCCTCGTCAAAAATTGCTAAATCTTTTCATACAATATCGAACGCAGCACTAAATATTGTCTGCAACAATCCCCCGGTACACATAACAATAGAAAGAGAAAACACAATATTTATTATCATTTATGGAGACAAAAAATTCGTGTTTGTTTAGTAATAAGGCTTTCGGGAAGGAAGATATCGCCACTAAGATTCGGACGTTCCAAACACACTCAGCAAAAAAGACAAAATATGACTACTCAAAGACAATCGATGCAACAGACTGCAGCTTTTATACCGATGAATCGGCTATGGGAAACAAAATTGGCGCAGCCTTCGTCACCATAGACAAGTTCGGTAGAGCAATAAAATACAAACAGATAAAACTTCCAGAACACTCAAACAATTTCGAGGCTGAGACAGTAGCTATCTATGAAGCGATAAAAGAAATGGGCAAAATGACCCAAACTAATACATATCAGATAGTAACAGACAGTTTATCAACACTAGAAGGTCTCAAAAAACCAAATAACACGAACCCATTCATCCATAATATTAGACTACAACTAAACCAGCTAGAAAATATTAAGGTAAGACTTGTATATACGCCGGCTCACAGCTTGCCGACCAATTGGCTAAGGAGGCGAGCAAAGAGGGCGAAGAATACTCAGTTCCAAATGTCAATATCGTTTCACAGAAATGAACTTCGAAAGGAAGGCATGCATGAATGGAATAAATACTGGAATCTGCAAGGCAAAGATTCATACACTTACCAATGGATAAAAGACACAGAACTCATCCCTACAATTTTCCCACCTCAATACTGGTTAGTTCAGGCAGTTACAGGACATGGCCGTTTGCCTTTTTACTTCAAGCGATTTGCCATAACAGACAATGAACGGTGTGTGTGCGGAGTTGAAGCACCGTCATTCGATAACTACTTAGACTCATGCAAATGAACAGCCAAAGAAATTCAAAAATTGAAACAAAAGTACATCAAACCATCTAACTCCAAACTGGAGATGATTGGGAACGAAGAAATCATTGAAGTGATAAAGGAAATAGCTCAGACTATAAAATAAAAAATTTACAAGTATAATAAAACATCGGTGCGCACTGGGACTGAAAAAATCAAAGTAAGAGTCATCAAAAAAATTAGAAAATAAAGAAAAGTTCTCACAACAAACCTAAGTAAGTAACTCCCCTCCGTGGCTCAATTTCGTCGTTGGGAGGGGCAATCACTGCACGAAAATACATGGATACACGCCATGGTATAATTCTCTACACAGAAATTATCAAGTGCCACTATCTCTCATCACCGCGATGGGTTGCTGGTAGATCTGGACCAAAGAGTTCACCAATAGTTCCCAGACCCGAACTTCAAGTCATTATTAAGCGGGGTTGTTGGTAGATCACGGGCACCAAACCCAACCTAGGATCCCAGACCCACGCTTCCACGAGCGGGATCGCTGGTCGATCAAGGACATTAAGTCTCAAGCTAAGATCCCAGACCCACGCAATTTCCAAGATAAGGAACAACAGCAGGAAAAAAAAAAGAAAAGGAACAACACGGCACAATCAAAGGTAATCAGGAGGAGATTCGAGCACTCAGCGCCGGCTGGCATGTTTCGGCTACGGAGGCACTGAAATACCAAACATTTAAATTACCACAATTCCATCATAAACATTTCTCTCCCAGTGAGCACCAGAGTCAAACACAAAGAACCACTTCAGGAACTGTGAGGACAACAAAGAGTAGGGCGAAGGAAAGAACCTTGTGATTATAAAGGGGTGACATCATTAAATGATAGGGCAGCCGCGCAACAGAACGCCACACAAAATTCGACATTATAAGAGTTCGCCGCTAGTGCAGGATGAACGGAACTACAGAGGAATAAGGAAAAGAAAGAGGAAAAGAGCAGGAACATGAACAAACAATAAAGGAAAAGACAGAAGTGCACAAAGAAAAAAAACACTGAAGGAAGAATATAGAATATCATCCAAGTTCGAGTAAAAGAGTGGATTGGCTGGCAAGCAAACCAACATACATAGCAGGAATACAACAAACAAAACTCATACAACAGAGGTAACAAAACAGGTTCCACCAGTCCTCTAAACATAACTCTGTCCCCTTAGAGCTCCCATAACAGGTAAGAGCACCTTAACCGCACATAGCTAGAAATCACCACCTAAACTAGGACAGCATTAAAACACACATTCGGTCAACAACGACGCCACAGTAGGAGCAAAGGGTGGGATGGGAGGGCAAGCAGATTAATATTAGGTGAGAGCTACAGCTTTGAGGGGGACATAGGGAAGGGCGGGGTGAGCTCCGGAGGTAAACAGGGAGGGAGAGGGGGACAATAAAGTGGAGGCACCACCCGCTGCCTCTGCTTGAGGTAATAAAAGTCTTCTTGAGAATGCAGGAGACAACAGATACTCAGGGAGCAGCCTGAGGAAAAATCCGGGCGAAGGACACGAAGGATACGGCGGAGCTGGAGACGAGAACGAGAATTCAGACACGAAGACGTCGAGCAAACAGCACACACCCAGGGAACGGATGGAGGAAAAGGCCGTGCAGGAGGTGTGGTGGAGCAAGAGTATGAGATCAGAAATCAGGCAGGAAAGTTGTGAAGCAAGAAAGCAAAGTAACCATGTACCGAAATTGTACCAAGCATACAAATAAACAGTCGCTGTCCGCTTCCGTGGCTGGGGTGACTGTAGATGGTAGATTTGCATTTTTCTCTTTTTTCTTTTTTTCTTTAAAATGTATTTGGCGGAAGCCCTATTCATTCATTTTTAATTGATTCAAGCCTGTTATACCTCGGTGGCACGGGCAGAGGCACTTTATTTTATGTTATTTTATCACTGCCTCACCATAATTTTTTTTTGTTGAATACGATATCGTATCAGCTGACGTGCTTCGGCCTTTTGAGTAAAATCTCTGTCGTCAGGTTTGTGGTCAGCATTGTCACATAAAGGCAGCATAGCATCCAGCGGTGTACTGACTGTTCGGCCATAAACAAGCTGGAATGGCGTTACTTGAGTGGTCTCCTGCAATGTGGTGTTGTTATTGGATACGTTGCTATTGTGTCCTACGTACGGTGCTCCAGGTCTACACAAATTGACAACATATCAGTCGGGGTCCTGTTAAGACGTTCGGTCAGGCCGTTGGTTTGCCGGTGATAAGCGGTTGTTTTCCTGTATCAGGTGTGGGTAAGCTTCATGATGGACTGCATCAAATCGGCTGTAAAGGCCGGTTCTCAGTCTGTAATGACCACTTTAGGAGTACTGTGTCGTAGTACCGTGGAGGAGGCGAAAAAATCTGCTACCCTGATCTCTGTCTCTTCAACCAAGAAGGCTGTCTCAGTATTATACTGACTTAAGTAATCTATCGCTACTACAATCCATCTTTTCTCTAATGATGGTGTTGCAAGTGAACCAGGCAGATTCATTCCTATTTGCTCAAACGGAGTTTCTGGAGACTCCATTGGATACAGGAGGCCTGCTGGTTTTGATTTCTGACATACAAGTTCTGACATAATGCTGCACAGTGTCCAATAACCTTTGCCAGGAGTGTTTGGCAGGAATCCGAGTGAAGGTTCGACTCGTTCCCGGGTGTCCGGACGAGGGGTAATCGTGAAAGTCTTCCAAGATTTCGAATCGTAGAGTCAAAGATTGACGAACAGGAATTTCTGGGTGTTGTGCTCAATATTTCTATTGTACAGGACGTTATGCCTTGCTACATACGACGACAATCCCTGTGCTAACACTCGTGGAGGACGTACAGGGTGCCCTTGCAGATACCTGATGAGCAAGAGCAACTCGTCGTCAAATCGGTGATGTTAGGCCGTTTCTGATGTGGTGACGGCTCCAAGAATCAGGCAGTCATCTGCATATTCCACAGGCGCAGATTATACAGGTGCGCGTGACAGGCAGTCAGCGTCACTGTTCCTGCGGCGAGACATGTACACGGCTGCTCTGTCGTACTCTTGCAGCCTCAAGCTTCATCTTTCAAGTCACCTAGACGGGTCTTTGATATTTGCTATCCAGCACAGCGAGTGATGGTAACTCATTGCTCATAATGGCCTGCCGTGCAGGTATGGCCGAAACTTTCGTATTATCCAAATCATTGCGATACAATTTTTTGTCACCGAATAGTTTGTTTCCACCTTTGAAAGAGTGGGGCAGCTCAAGAAATCCCTCGCTTATCTCCATTTTGCCACTGAACAAGGATGGCACTGAGCCTCAAATGATGGTTTCTTTCGCGATATGCAGCACATCATTTGAGAAATTAGTCAAAAATACATTTTTCCACCTATCATGCAGCCGAACGAGACATCTTGCTACACAAACCCCGTTTTTTTAGTCGGAGCGCAGTGTTACTTTCCACCACTTCTTCATGGTCGCTGAATCCTTTACTGCTAGCGACAACAGCTATGCGGCACCTTAGCGGCACCGTTACGTCGTCGTCCAGAATTGTTAGCGTGCCGTATAGTACACCACACTCTAATCTCGCGATAGCACGCTTCGTGGAGAACGACACGAATGCTTCCTGCAAATTTATCACAGCCTCATTCAACGGCAAGAAATTCATTCCAATTATTACATCTCCGGAGCATTCTGAGAAGACAACGAACTCAGCGAAGTAAGTGACACTACGTATTTCAATTTTAACAGTGCATCTGTCAGCTAGGTCAATCAGGTCTCATCCCATGGTATACGCACGTGCACGCAAGGTATACGCACGTCCATGGAGCCAGCATTTCTTTTCAATTTTCTAGCAAGCTCTCTACTGACAACTGAGTTGCATACACATGTGTCTACTAACGCGGTATGTTCACACCTCTCTATCAGCACGCATACATCTGATGCAACGTTACTGTTCCCACAACTTTGCTCGCTTCAGTCGGGATATAACGAAATCAGCGCTGGAGGTTCCGTTCTACTGTCGGCAGTGGCCTTACCTCCACTGGTTGCTGATTTCAGCTCTCCTGAAGCAGACTTTAGAAACGTCGCCTTGGGGAACTTGAAGATGGGCGCGGGTTTGGCGATTTATACTTCAGTGGCACTCTTGACCGGGGCTGATGCTGCTGCGAGGCGTGAAGGTTCTGGTGAGATGACGAATACATCTGGATTGCGGAAGGGTGTTTCGTGGGCAGGGAGTGCTTACAGAAAATCCCCGGAACTTGCTCTGTGTATTTGCGCATCCAGTACAAGTGGCAAGCTCCACTGCACTGATATCAAAGCGGGATTCGATCGGCAGTGCGCCACATGTCATTTTCCGAACTCCCATCTCGTGTGGGGGTGGCGTGTACTGTGGTTAGAGCTTATGTGAAGACGTCGTGACGAAGCTAAGTCCTGGTGTTCCCCTTAGCAATTCACCATACGAAATCACTGGCTGCACCGGTTACGACACTTGAGCTGCCCTTGAGGTTGCTGCTCACGAATCACGTGCATGAATTCCTCACACACCACTTTGGTCAATGAAGGGATTGTCGCTGGGTTACTCTTTAGCCACTACCTCTGGAGCTCTTCTCAAACCACTGACCGCACAAGTCTTTGCAAAGTATTGATGCTTTTCCGAATACAGCGGACACTCTTTTCGCAGATGCGGCGTTCACTTCTCGGTCGTACAGCCTTGAAGCTATTGGAGGGTCATCTGCATAGTTGTCGCCTTGGTGTGGAATTCGGCCACGGTGCGTGGAGGGCTTCGAAACAAATCGGCAAAACGCTCCTGTTTGACATCACGCATCACATGCTGAAGCTTTTTGTCCTCACTCGTGCTCAGATCAACCTGATGAAAGAAGCGGGACATATCTTTGACGTGCAATGCAACGCTTTCATTGTTCTGCTGGCTTCTCATTTTCAGAACGGTCTCGGCTGTTTCCTTGTCGTGTGTAGACCGGAATGAGGCCACTAGCTCCCGGTGGATATCGCCTCATTATCGGAAAGCGCGTTCATGGTTTTCAAACTATATCCAGGCATTGTCAGTGCGAAATAAACACGATAGAGTTTCCGGTCTTCAGCCCATTTACTGCAATCAGCAACGTGCTCAAAACTCTCAAGCCAATCTTCGGCGTCATCGTACGTGTTGCCGTGGAAAATCTCGAGAATCTACGGTTGGTCAACAATGACGTGGGTCGCAGCATCTTGGGGTGTCATTTCCGCATCGCCTTGAACAGCTCGTGCTTGCCCTGCAGGATCAGATGCAAGAGGAAATTCAGGTGGCTCACCACGGAGATGACGACTGGCATGCTGGTGGACAGGCGTAAGCTCGTTGTGTTCAAGTCAACGTGGCTCTGGGCTTCCTTCTACTAGACCGGGGTTTGAGATAATTACCCCACACCTCCACTAGATTTGTAACTAACAATTAAGGTAGTCCGGAAAAAACTCTTGTCTGCCAACTTGTCGAACACAAGCGAAAACCATGAAGCGTTCTCTTGCTTGCTCGGGCGGCTCGTCCCTTCTTCCTCCCTTCTGGCTCACTCTCCGTGATCCTACTCCGTAAGATGAAGGCCCGTGTAGCTGTGGCCGATTCTTGTAGCTACAGCGCACCGTTGTCCACTAGATGGGCGCGCGTACCTTTGAACACATTTATGGTATGCAGCAATATGTACAGTGCCAGGTCGCCGCCTCGGGAATTAGACAGTTTTGAAACAGACCAATTGTTGCCCAGCGATGTTTATGACTTCGTCTTTCAGCAATGTCTCAGAATGGGCTATAACATCGCATTTCACACTTTGATGACTGACAAGGGCTATCATTTCGTAAAGGGTATTCAGTCAAACTATATATAATTTTACACGCCCTCAGGCGAGGCTAGGGAATTACGCTATCATTTTCTGCTCTCCTAGTCGGTACTTCGAAGTGGGAAACCCACACAAACTCCCAGTACTTTTCTTTCTTTCTGGCGATTGTCATGCCTAGCAGTGCTTTGTTTTCTGGGCAAAGATGCTCGTTAGAATACACAGGACTGGTGCCGAGAAAGCCAATTCCATTGCTTGTGAACCTTTTCTTATTTACTGCTTCAAGCACTTTATTCCATGTAGCTCTACATAAGAATTTAAGACTATGTTGTTTTTTTCCTTTTCTGTGTGAACTACCGATACACTACGTAAATGTCCCTTGATGCGATCTGTGTTCCAACTTTGTCACTGATTTTCAGAACTACTTCTACCCGTATCTGGTCACGCATTTGGAGAATACCTTTGATCTCCAAATTGTTTTCCTGCTGTGTTGCTGAAGCTCAATAAGTTCTTACTGTGTGGTTCTTGTTCGACTTTTCTTTTTTTGAGCTTAGATCCTCTTTTTAAATAGTGCCAGTGGTTTTGTTGCGCCTATTTTCTGAAACGAAGCATTTCTATATTGTATGCTTTCTTTGCGGCTATCAATTTCTTTCTTCTGACCTGCATTCAAGTCACAGACATGTCTAAAGTGATATTTGATTGCAGTGGGCAACTTTTCACCCAATGTGAACAGCGAGTAATCCAAACTTGAAACGTTCAAGAGTATAAAACTAACGCTACACACCTGCGAGTATTTACGAAAGGGGTTGGGCTTTTCATCGAGGCATGCTTGCCTGGATCGTTCGCTGTTCATACAGTGATGGTATGGTGGTTGTAGAATTTGTAGGTTCTAGCCATGGCTGGCGGTGACCAACGGAGGTGCAGATATTGAAGGGATGTGTGCGAACGCAGATGATGTCTGTTGCTGAGCGTTCCAGGATAAGCACTCGTTTTCTGCAGCTTGCCCTAGTTTCGGTGCGATACTCTGTTCCTCGGCCGGAATCTTGACGGGGTGCCAATCTGCGAGTGTATGCGAAAGCGGTTGAGCTTTTCATCAAGGCGTGGTTGCCTAGATCGCTCCTTGTTTTATTGAGCAGTTTGTTCTTTCTCTTCGGGATCACACGCGGTGGCAGTTTCGGACTCAGGCGTGGTGTGTTAGGTTCACACATGGCCACGTCAGAGCCTGCAATTGACACAAGGTGTCACTGTCCACAGAGCGAAAACTGGCTGTTCGCACGCCCTTCACAAATTTGGACGCGGCTTTATATGAAGGTGCAACATACCAATAACATCGAAAATATATCTATGACATGATCTTGTCTCAAATCACCGGTGAATTGACAAAAAGTTTTTTTTTTCAACATCTGTCTGATATCTTTGGAACTGCAGTGGAGCTTTCCAGATAATCAGCGCATATCTGCTAAACCCAAAACGAATATATTTTAGATTCCGGAATAGTTTACGTGGTAACTTGGGACGGCATAGTTCATAGCTAACTGCCTGAAAGCGTACTAATTTTTCAATGAGACTGTATATTTTTGAAAGGGCGAAGGGTAGCAAAAATGACAAATACCTTTTTTTCTTTTGCGTTATTTGAAAAATGCAGATTTTTTGAACCAAAATCAGTCGTTTGTTTGTGTTAGCGCGATTTTGTTTCTTACAAAATGACATTTCAAAACTTGTTTGCTGGCTTGCACTTATTCTTACGTATAAAAAGATTCCTTGCAGTTCACGCATCATAGCCGTATGGACAGGTTACAGTTTGCAAGCGTTAGAGTGCCTCGAGCGTGTAGCTGAGGCGAACGAACGCATCGAGACACGTTAGACACAAGTGCCATCTGGCAGTTATCTTCGAAAACAAAGGCGTGCAGCCCACGGCGAAAGATGCGCGCCAGTCTCGGAGGTGATAAGGTGTAGAACGCAAAGTGACGGGCAGGTGCCACCACCGTGACGTCGTAGCAACGCGTTCAAAACACTTTTTTGAGCATCGCGTTGCACTGCCAGCGCCACTCGAATAAACGCTACATTCCTTAGAGTTACTTGTGTGTGCCTCTTCTAGAATAAAGGCAGATATACAAAACATCGAAGTTTGGTTGTGGCGCCTCAGATATGCGCAACAATTGCTTGTTAATTGACAATTTCACAACTATGACCGCTAAACCTTGAGCAATATTGGTGCGCGCTGTGGATGGGATTGGCCGTTTGATGCCGTTTGAGGTATTGTTAGGGCAGACAAACAGACAAGTGTACAGACAGACAAAAACTTTTCCGTGAAAGCTCCCCAAGAAAGACTCTCGTCTTTAAAAATGACCTTGATTTTCAACGTGTGGCCGTGGCACTGCATAGTGCAGGGCCTACGCACACTTCAGCGGCATCGAAAGTACTTTGCTGACCGGGCTGCACAGCAGGCGACCAAGGAGGCTCTCTAGGCAAGACTTTTCAACACACAAAAATTACATTGGTGACGAGTATTGGGCTGGTGCCTATTGAACGTGCCCGCCAATTAGTTTTCTCATTGTACTTTCGAAATAATGCACACTTTTTCTAATTGGTGATTATCTTAGGACATGGCTTTTTTACTTATTTATTTATTCACAATACCTTACAGGTTCCTTATCGGAGCACTGTGTGAGAGGGGCGATACATGGTAAAATATGACAAGTGATAAATATAGAAAAAAGATGAAATCAAAATAATACAATCTGCTAAGTGCGCTGAGATGTAAACGATTGCCAGAAAAGCGAAAGTCACACCGCAGTAAAAAAATAAACAAAGGAAGAGCGTGCACGAAACACAAACTGAATTAACATGGAGAGTCAATGGTTGAAAGTTGAAGAAAATTTCGGCAGTGTTTACAATGCTACAATGAGACATAATACAACGTGCAACAATTTAAAACATAAGATATTACATTTAGAGAGAACAAATTCGAAATAACTACTTAAGCATGAAATTTTCGAGTAGGCGGTAGCGAAAGCATTTTCGATTTGTGATCGAAGTGATAGCGCCAGGCAGATCGCCCAAAGCTTAAAGATGTGTGGCAGCGCAAAACAATTAAACGCCCTTGTATTGCCGAAGATGCGCTCGAAATTTCCCTGATTATTGAAGCATCTACACATGCGCAGTTGGGATTTCAAAGGGAAAGAGTGAGGCCTGGTGTTCTGAACATATCTATCAGCAGGCACAAAAAGAAACACACCGGTGAACCTAAAGAGTGTACCGCTGAATTTCGAGTCTTAATTTATAATACTAAATCTTCGTTCGTAATTTCCGGTAATAACTAACGGCACAATTTTGAACAAGCTTCTAGTAATTAAGTAGCCTTGATAAGGAGACCAAATATATGACGGAAATTCTAACTACGGAAGAATGAAGGTGAGCTACGCTAACTTGCGAATGTTAGGTGTCGATTTACGGAGGTTACGACGAGTGTGCCCAAGCGTTTGTGATCCTTAGCACAGAGAGTAGTAATGTGGGGGCGCCGTGAGAGATATTTAGTAAAGTTTATCCCTACATACTCTAACGACTGAACACGAGACATGACATAGTTGTTATAGATGTAGGAAAAATCAGAGTTCGATTGTTTGAGGGTGAAAGAAATGAGTTCAATGCATTGAGCCATTTTTGACACCACATGTTGTGACGACACGAGATCGACTAGCACATAAGGCACCTCGAACAAATCTGCTTTATGATGATGATGATGATGATGATGATCCTTGACACTCTGGCGCACACCCACAAAGGGAGATCGGCCAAGAACCGGGCGGCAGGATCTTAACTAAAAGGCTAATGGTTTTTCAAAGAAAACGTAATTTTGGGCTGAAAAAAAATATAGAAAGAAAAGCCGAAAATCGAAAAAGGAGTATATCTGAGCAGGGAACGATGCAGGCCATCAGATGCGATTTGAGACAGAGGTAATGGTGGGTCTAAAATGATGTATATATATATATATATATATATATATATATATATATATATATATATATATATATATATATATATATATATATATATATATATAGGCAGATTAACATGGCAATCGCTTTGTTTCAATTATGTATTCAAATACCGCAGAGCAGACGTCCCTGTGGCTATAACCGAATTTAATGCTGCCAAACGACAAAATTACTGCCACATTTAATTCTAATCCCAATTTTTCAAGTGGAGCTACCAGGTATCTTTTCCGCTGATGAGAATACCGGCGACAGAACAAAAAGAAGTGATCTATCGTTTCCATTGTTTCGCTAGTCTGACATAAAGGTGACGCCTTTAGACCAACTTTATGCAATTAATAATTCAGTTGAGGAATTCTGCAACGCAATCTTGTAAAAGTAACTTTCAAGTGCCGTGTTGCACACCACTGTCTATTCCAGCGGCATCTTAGATGTGCGAAATCTCGATATTTATCCAATGAGTAGCAGTCGTATTCACGCGAACCGAGGTTTCTAAACCTTATTGCTGTCGCGTAAGCCGTATCAGGCAAAACCGGGATAATGGGACCGCTAAGAGATACTGTGGCTAGTGCATCCGCCATCTCATTGAGATATATGCCACGATGACCTGGTACCCGTAAGAGCTGCAGTTTTTTCACGTTTGTCGGTATGAGTTGTCGAAACATGTGCATAAGTGTTAAGTTGGCTCCTGAAGATAGAGCAGCACATACTGAAAAAGAATCTGTAATTACGACTGCTTCCGATTCGCCCAAAGGAAGTTTCCGTAGTGCCAGTACAATAGCAAATAATTCTGCCATGAATATTGGTGTGTAATCTGGGAGTCTAACCGAAAAGGACCAGTCAAGGGAACGTGAGAAGATACCTGCCCCAGCCTTTTCATTTGATATGGATGCATCGGTTGCAATTATGTTGTTCAAGTTCACATGCGCCAAGTAATCCTGCAGCCGATCATTTAAATATTGAAATGGCATTTGCTTTGCGTTAGAGGGATAAATATTCTCAAATTCTATCTTAAGACCTAAGTTAACGTCTCTTGTTGTGAAAATATGTTTGATTTTGACGTTCAGTGGTTCTAGCAGCGCTTGAACGAACAAGATCTGTGGGCAGTGGAATCGTGACCACCAAGTTTCAAAAAATAAACTTGGTTCTTTAATAAAAGCATAAAATGATGCTCTCTGGGGCACAGTGTATAGTTTTAAAATTGTTTGGATAGTAAGCATTTTGAATCTATTCAACAATGACGGTAGACGCGCTTCCATGTATAGCACATTGTTAGCAACAAACTTGGGCAGTCCAAGGCACAGTCGTAAAGCCTCCCTTTCTAATAGTATTAGCAGTCTCATTTTATATGTCGCACTGCCCGAAAATAAGACACAGCCGGATTCCATTATAGGACGAATGTACATTTTATAGACCATTACCAATGTATTTCTTCGCAACCCCATTTTTATGTTGCTGAGCTTGCGTAACCACCCCATTACAGGACAAAGACTGCAACGTCTTCTTCGTCTCTGCCCTCGGCCAAGGACACTCGCGCTGCTTCGTTGTTGCCGCCACTGGCACATACGCGCGTCATTATTTCTCCTTTAAAAACATCGCCCCGAAGTTAAACATTTGAGAAGCAAGGTAACACCAAAACGGCAGAATTAGTCACTGAAAGTAAGGCTTCATCCGAAGCATGTGGACAGTCTCTGGTGAATGTCTGCGGTGCTTTGAATACTGAACGCCGTCCTGAACAACCTCGTAGTTGACTTCACTGATGCGTCACAGAACCTTGTAGAGTCAGCTTTTCAGCTTTTCGGAGAGCCCACGCTGACGAATAGGTGTTCAGACCCGCGCTTTGTCGCCCATGTTGTATATGACGGTTCTGTGCCAGAGGATGTAAATTTTGGCGTTGTCGTCTTGTAGTTTGGTGATTCGCAACCTAGCAAGTTGTCTGGCTTTCTCTGCTCGCTGGGTAAACTCTTCGGCGTCTGTCCCACTACCATCATTTTCATGAGGGAGCATCGCGTCCAACGTTGTCGTAACTTCGTTTCCGTAAAGGAAACTGAAGGTTGTCTTCCGAGTGGTCTCCTCACGAGCCGTGTTGTACGCTAACTTGACGTGGCAATATCCTCCCAGTTCTTGTGCTCTACATCTACGCACATGCTTACCATGTCAGTCCCAATCTTGTTGAGACGTTCGGTGAGCCCGTTGGTCTGGGAATGATACGCGGTTGTCTTCCTGTGAGCTGTACCAAGGTACAGCTCACAGGAAGATAACGTTTTCCGACTAAGTGCGCTTAGTCGGAAAATGGTGTTCAAAAGCTCGACCATGAACGCAGTACCTCTGTCGGTGATGACTATTGCGGGAGCACCGTGTCCTAAAACGGGGGCCTCGATGAAAAATTGCCCTGATTCAGTTGCCGTTGCGCGTGGCGGAGCGCCTGTCTCCGTGTATCGGGTCAGGTAATCTGTGGCGATAATTATTCACTGGTTTTCAGTGGCAGCCTTTAAAAAGGGACCGAAAAAATCTGTGTCAATTTGTGTGAACGGTGCCGCCGGCGCTCGGACAGGCTGCAGCAGGCCGGCTCGTTTGATGGATGGTAGCTTGCGATGCTGGCAATCTAAACATGCCTGCACGCAAGTTTTAACGATTCCGGCAAGTCTTGGCCAGTAATAGTTTGCCTTATCCTCGCCAATGTTCTTGTGTAACCCAAGTGACCAGCGGTAGGTTCGTCGTGGCATTCATGCAGTACCTCACGGTGAAGCGAAGATAGAACGACGAACAAGTAGCTGCTGCCGGCGATCGAGAAGTTTTTCTTATAAAGAACGTCATTCCGCAAGCAGTCAGATGGCATCCCTCTCAAAAATAACTGAAAATATCTTCAGCATGCTATTCGTTCACCCTTGTAGGCTGTTTATGAGTGGTAACAGTTCCGGGTCGTCGTGCTGCTGTTGAGGAAAGGCGGCAGTGCCCACAATTTCCAAAAAATGCCGTGTCGTCGTCATCGTACGGCGTTGCTGTCTCAACAGGACATCAAAAAAGGCAGTCGGCATCGGTGTCTCGTTTTCCCGACTTGTAGGTAACAGTGAAGTCAAATTCTTGGAGCGAAAGACTCCAGCGTGCAAGACGGCCAGATGGATCTTTCAAGTTGATTAACCAACAGAGCGAGTAGTGATCGCTAATAACGGTGAATTGGCGGCCGTACAAATAAGTACAGAACTTCAGGGCTGCCCACACTATTGCAAGGCATTTTTTCTCCGTCGCAGTATAGTGAGCTTTTGATCGGTACAGCCTACTGCTGGCGTAAGCGTTCACCTTTTCCATTTTCTTCTTCGACTGTACGAGGACTGCTCCAAGACCCACCTTACTCGCGTCTGTATGTAGTACTGTTGGCGCATCTTCATCGAAGTGGGCGAGCACGGGCGGTGTCTGCATGCGCTGACGAAGCTCGTGAGATTTTCGCCTCATGTGAAGGGGATATCTTCCCGAGTAAGCTGTGTCAATGGCCATGCGACTCGTGAAAATTTGGCAATAAGCCGCCGGTAATAGAAACAGAGTCCCTAAAAACGCCGCACTGACTGTTTGTCTGCTGGCGTCGTGAAGTTTGCCACGGCGGTAATTTTTTCCGGGTCGGGTCGGATTCCTTGGCTGCTCACGACGCGACCGAGGAATTGAAGTTCGTGAAAGCTGAAGTGGCACTTTTCTGGTTTTATAGTAAGACCGGCCATGCGTACCGCTTCAAAAACTCCTTCAACTTGGCAAGTGTTTCTCGAAAGTCGCCGAAAATACAATCACGTCATGTAGGTACACCAAGCAGGTTTGCCGCTTAAGTCCCGACAGAACCGTGTCCATCAGACGCTGGAATGTCGCTGGCGCCGTACACAAACCGAAAGGAAGTACCTTAACATCATAAAGTCCATCGGGCGTAACAAAGGTGGTCTTCTCACGATCTCTCTCGTCCACATCAATTTGCCAGTAGCCGCTTTTCAAGTCTATGGACGAAAAGTAGCGAGCGTTTCGTAGTCTATCCGATGAGTCATCGCTACGCGGCAGAGGATAGACGTCTTTTCTGTGATTTGATTTAGCTTCCGGTAGTCGACGCAGAAACGCAACCTTCCGTCCTTTTTTTGATGAGTACTACTGGTGATGCCCAAGGACTGTTAGATGGCCGAATAATACCATCTTCCAGCATCGTTTAACCTGTTTTTAATTGCTTCACGCTCTTTTGGGGCGATGCGATAAGAATTTTGAGTATGGATGTGGCATCGGTTTCCTTGATGATGCGATGTTTCTTCAGTGCCGTTTGACCAACTCTTGATATGGACGAGAAGCAGCCGTAATGCCTGTTGATCAGCGTGAGAAGGTGGTCTCGCTCAATGGGTGATAACGTTGGACTAACATCAACAGATGTCTGTGTAGTGATAGTAGACGCTGCTGCTTCCTCCACTAAATGACAATCTTCTATTTGAGCGAGTTCGTCGAAATAGGCAATAGTCATGCCTTTAACTATGCGTCGGCGTTCTTTGCTGAAATTTGTCAACAAGAGTTCAGCGCATTCATCAATCACAGTGATGAATGCGCTGGGTACAGAAATACCGCTAGTGAAAGCAAGCTTCTTGATGTGTTCAGTGGTGCCAGTACCGTTTTGTAAGATGTTGCAGTGCTCTGATACGAGAGAGCGATTTCGTTGCGGCAGTATGATGTCGTCATCGGCAATACAGAAGCGAGGTGGGTGGTGTTCCTCATCAGTAGCAGTGTGCGAGCTTATAGCGAACGTTACGCTTCTGTCGTGGAGGTCAATCACAGCCCCGTATTCGCGCAAGAAATTCATTCCCAATATGAGCTGTTTGCAGCACCCATGGAGAATGACGAGGGTGGCGAAAAAGGTGGAACTAGCGTTGAAGAGTCGGGCTGTGCACTTTCCGACCAGTGTCATCAACTGACCTCCTGCAATTCTCATATTGGATCCATGCCATGGCTTCTTCACGTTTCTTAGTCTTTCCTAGCTCTAGGCTTATTATAGAAAAGTGGAAGCCTGTGTCCACAAGCGCCGTCGCTTGGTGGCCGTCGATGTGAACGACGAGGTCAGCGCTGATAACGTCGGTTACGTCGGCGGTTGTCTCATTCGTCGGACTAGTCGTTGCTGTCGTCTTCTTCGGCATCGGTGGCTTCGAGCTATTATTTGTCTGCAATGGGGGCTGTTCAGAATTTTTATTTTTGGCAACCGCACCCCCCGAGGTCACTGCGTCTAGATTCCTTGTCGCGGGCTAGGGGACCTGCTCCTGGTGACGCCAGCAAAACTGCGTCGATTAGGTGAAGTGGCCCACGCAGGAGATGGAGAACGTGATCCGAACATTACTGGATTCTGCGGCTGTGTGTTCGCAGGAGCATTGTTGTACATGCGTCGTTCGTCGTACGTAGCGTAATCAGGGTTGCGAGGAAATCTCGAGAACTAAGCGTCCCGAGAATGGCAAACCCTGTAGACGTGCCTAGCTTTGCCACAATGAAAGCATACTGGTCGACGGTCAGCGGTACACCACAAATTAGTTTTTCGATGCTGGTTGGTAAGCGGAGACTCACTACTTAGCCACGTTGTGGGGTTCCGTTGTTGGCTATACGGCATTAGTCTTGTCGGAGAAATGGGCGAGGTTGGGAAACTCGTCGGCGCTGAGAGCGGCTGTGTTTGCAGAGTTGTTGTTGGCCCAGACATTGGAGTCAGCTGTGCTGAAGGCGCGACGATGGGGCGTCGAACTGCATCAACATAAGTAAGGTGTCGTCGCACATCACCATAGCCGGATGAACAGAGAGCCTGATGGACCTCATCCCGGAGAACATCGGCGACGAAAGACAATGCCGGCGTCGATTTGGTTGCTGGAAATAAACCAAGCTGCCGAAACTCTTCCTCCAAATCTCCCGGATGACTTTCCGCAGAGGCCTTTAATTGTCGAAGAGGCTCGCCGCAGCCGTAACATGACTATTCACTCTAAAGTTGACTGGATTCTGCTGGCAGTACCGTGGCTGTGGGGCCCGTTCAATAGCTATGGCTTCTATTGTGAACTCAGCTAATGTGGTTGGTGGATTTCTCAAAAGCCCAGCAAACAGTTGATCCTTCATGCGTCGCATTAGATACCGCAGCTTCCTGCCTTCCGGCATCTCGGGATCTGCCCTGCCGAAAGACGGGTCATGTCCTCGGTGAACATAGCAACGCTCTCATTTGGTTTTT
The DNA here is from genome assembly GCA_013436015.1 of Rhipicephalus annulatus. Lineage (NCBI taxonomy): Eukaryota > Metazoa > Arthropoda > Arachnida > Ixodida > Ixodidae > Rhipicephalus > Rhipicephalus annulatus. The sequence continues at coordinate 70,161 of WOVY01016024.1, read as the reverse complement.
GAATACGAACTTCCAAGAGGCGTTGCGTATTCTTCTTTCTGTCAAGACTGGTAAAGGTGTCAACCAGCTGGTTGCGGAAGTCGTCCCACGTAGCCAAGCTTCTTTCCATGTGGACGTACCACGTCTGAGCGTAGGGTTTCAGTAGAAGTGCACATTCGCGAGCTTGTATTCTGAGGTGGCTCATTGGTTGTACTTCGCACAGCGTTCGAACTGGTCCAGCCAGTCTTGGGCGTATTCGAAAATCTCACCTTGAAAACAATCAGGAATCACGGGATACTGTAGTGTCATGTACACTGGAGCTGCAGTGGCCATGGTGGCTGAAGGAGGCAAGCGACCGCCTGCAGTTTCTCGAAGGGAATTGAGCTCAGGAGCCCGGCCTAGCAGACGGCGACTGCAATGGTGTCGGGGACGCGAAGGCGTGCTAAGCATGAAGACTGCTCCGCACCTCCTTCAGTGTGATGACGTGGGATCGAGAAGCACACAAATAACCTAGAACAAATACGCTTTATGGATTACAGAACATAGACTGCAATGTCTTCTTTGTCTCTACTCTCAACCAAGGACTTTGCTTTGCTTTGCTTTGCTATCCTAGATACATGGCACGTACCCACTTTGAGAGATTGGCCAAGAATGGAACGTAGAGACTGGTAAATGTTATTTCAGGTTAGCTATGAAATATAAAACCGAAAGTAAAGAAATGAATCGGCAATTATATTAAAATATATATTTAACTACTGTGATGAGCGAGACAGAGAACAAGGGACAACTACCGATCCTGGGCCACCTGTTCTTATTCTGCCTCTTCTTCCTCTGCCTTCCCTTAGCTGCCCACGCGCCCGAGCCCCAGCGCCTTTCTTTGTCTTGACATTCGGCCATGACTGCGCGCGCGCGGAGCTGGCGGCAAAGTTTCTGCTGGGTGGGCTTGGCTGCATCGTGGTGGTCGTCCCGAACCACAAAGCAACATGGAGTGACGGTCTAGGTGAAGCGTCTCTGTTAGACACACTCGCTGCCTCGAGCCGGTTGGTCTACGCCATGGTGCGCCTCTGCTTGAAGATCTGTCTGTGTGTATTCTGGTGGGCGGAATTGGCTTTGTCGCTGCTGTTTAACTCGTCTATGGTACAACGTTTCCTGACAACTCGTAGAATACCGCTCAGGTAGACGGCCCTGATTGTTCCGGCAAGGTCGCAGAGTAACCTGGAAATGCTGGTGTTTGTCCCACCGCCGTTGGTGGACAGAACTGCTGCGGAACGCTCTGTGAAGCAGCCGTGTGGACGTTTGTGCCATTTCTCGAAATGAGTTGCGACGCAGCTCAAGGTTGGGCATCAATACCACAGCAGAACTCTCTGAAGTTGTCCAGCTGGTGGCTTCTGGCGAACTGTCGCGTGCAGACTTGGTGTCCTGGGAGGAAACACCACGAGGGCTGGTCTTCGACAAGTTATCAATGGCAGGGGCCTCAGCATGGTGACGTGTCTGGATTTTATCAAAGGAAACATCCCTTGGGAGCCAAGTGTCTGCGCGGATGAGTGTAGGTGCATCTTCGAAAATGATTGTATGAGGCGTCTGCAAACATGGCAGGGTCAGGTTACGGCTGATCTCGTTCGCATCTTCGGAAAGGCCTGCTTTGTGAAGCGGTAAGGAGTGCACTTTGTTTCCGACGATCATGGTCCGGTGGGGTTCAGTTGTGTCTGGTACGATAGATGTGAGCACCTCCATGTCCTCAAACAACAACGAGCGCGAGGACAGTATCTCCTGAGGAAGTTCTAGTGGTGGTATTCCCGGGTCTAATACCGATGCAGAGTTGACGACCTGCAAAGGAGGGCTGTGGTCACTTTGGTCAGGGTCAGCAGCAGGAAACTCCTCGATATACTTCATTTCTCGAGAGGCGTCTTTTTTGCAAAGCAGAAATGCTCTCATGTTCAGTTACTAAATCATTTAAAGCGTGCAGACCCGCTTCTGTCTGGTCAAGGATGAGCATGGTGAAATCCACACGCACGTGCATTTGATGACGCGGTAGAATGTCCAGTAAGATGTAGGTGGCGCCTCAGCGTCTACCGAATGATCTGACGACTCCAGATGGCGTTTGTTGGAACCTGTCGCGGGGTGTTTTGGAAAATTGCCGTGAGAGACCTACCGGACACAGATGCACGATCGGGCCGCTACTCCATGACAGCAGAAATGCCTGTGCAAGGCAGAGTTACACGATTGAGATTGTTCCCTACATCTTGGTCACCGAGAAATCACAGGATGATAGGGGCTCGAATCGCATTCTCTAAGTCGGGCTTTTCCCGAGTTCCGTCCTCAGAGAAGGTCGAGTTGCATGGGCAGGTGGCAGAGGGAATCGGAATGAAACCAGCTATAAGCTTGAAGCTCCACTCCGCCCGGGACTGCTGCTTGAAGCCTTCATACCGGTGCCATGCCGCTGCACCTTCCCGAAGACGGTTTACAGCCACGGTCCATTTGTGAGATTCCGTCCAGGCCTCGCGCATTGCTATCGCGTTGACGGTTGCCACCCAGCTGTCGGCGTTGTTCCGGACCCCGTGGAATTCCGGTAGTTCACAGATGGCTGGTGATTGCGAGGTGGCCGGTGGCAACGCAGAAATCATCGATGCGAAGCAGTCGAGCTGGTGTGAGAGCTCGATCAGAGAAGACCCAAGCTCCCTGCGTTGCTCCGGTGTGCTTGCCTCAAGGTCGTATGAGGCAGCTACATCCAACTCTGCGTTAATGTCTTACAATGCTGGCAACAATGTAGGAGCTCGCTCGGCGATCAACGCTGTCAGTTTGTTAGTCTCGGCGGGGAGCAGTGCGATGGTACGCCGCAGCTCCACGGCACTGTCGCACGGGGCTTCTGAACCGCTTTGGTTCGCGTTCGTGAAGTACGTGGCTCTAGTAGTACTCACGGTGGTGACTCGCACGTCCAAGGAAGCATGAACAGCGTTTCTTGGTGGCTCTTGTGTTGGAAGAGCTCCGGACAGGGAATGCAGGCCATGGGAAGCTTGAACAGCATTCCCAAAGGACTGGAGCCTGTGCGTATTACGGCCATGGTAGCACAGTGTCCATCGGGTGATGCCCTAGTACCACAGAGGAGGCATGGACATCGTCCACTGATGGTCCAATGGGCAGCTGAAGCGGTGGCCGGTTTGTTGACTCCATCGCCAAAAAAGCGTGAACAGTGTTCCTGGATGGAGAAGCCCGCACTGCCGACGATCCACAAAGACACGTACCGGTGGCTTCCCGCAGAGGGTTCACTTGTCGGCTTGCGCTGACGGCAGAATCCATAGCCAAGGACGCGTGGATGGCGTCCCTTGTGAAATGGTACCGGTAACGTGTATTGCCGCCGCCCAGGTGGCCTTGACGCGGTCCACGAACGGTGGTGGCAGTGGCGGCAGGTGAACAGCTGCCGAGGAGGCCTTGACGCCGTCCTCAAGCGGTGGTTATCGCGGTGCTTGAGGACAAGCGGTGCTTATGAGCGAGGCAGTGAACAAGAGACAACACGCGATCCTGGGCCAGCTTTTGATGATGATGATGATGATTCCACAGCCGTGGCTCGTACCCACTCAAGGGGATAGGCCAAGAATTGATGACTTAGTTCAGTAAGATTTTTCTTTTTTTCAATATCAAAACCACCCACCAGAAAAAAGAAAAAAAAGAAAAAAGTGGACTGTAGCGAGGGCCAGCTGTTTTTATTCTGCCTATTCTTCCTCTACCTTTCCTTAGCTGCCCACGTGCCCGAGCCCCAGCGTCTTTCCTTGCCTTGACACTACAAGTAATATGAATTTAAGCCTGTATTTCAGACTGCCGTAATAACCTGACGAGAATAATTTTGAAATTTTAGTTTTAACCTAACGAAATGACGAGTAATTTTAAACACCACGTTAAAACGGTACTCGTTGAGTATTTATAATAAAATTACACACGGCATCAAAGGCAGCCCTGTGGCAGTATCCCGAGCCCGAGGCACCGAAGCTTAAAATACTTTCCTCCGATAAGGTCAAGCCTGTTTTTGTAAAAGGAGTAGTTAGAAATCGAGTTCTGATACGAGAATATCTTGCACATGTCAAAAAGTAATGTGCCAGATATTCCAGTTCTCCGCAGAGTTGGCAGAGAGGTGACATTGTCATACCTGCCCTGTACTAATATAAGTTTAATAGGGGGACAAGACATCAAAATATCGTGATCATCACTTTTGATTGTCGAGAATGGCTCCACTGCGATTTTGATGGATATTTTAGGTGATTATACTCTGCCTATGTTGTTATTTCTTCCATCCTATCTGTGTGGATATCTGATCTTCTAAACCAGATTGCGGTGAAGTATTTAACCACCGGGTGAACCTGGATCATTGGGAGATCTAGCGATGAGCGGGTAAGGCGTCAGTTATTTCATTTATTGTTAACCCACAGTGACCTGGTAGCCATAGTAATTTTAAGTACTTGAGCTGAGATGGAACTAAAGATCGTAACGTCGTGATGTGACGAGAGGTATGAGAAGTTGTCAGAGCTGTACATACTGAGAGCGAATCAGTAAATATATTGCTCTGTTCTCATTCCGCAGAAGTTTTCGCAGTGCCAAGATCACTGCCATTAGCTCCGCCTCAAAAACAGGAGTGAAATCGGGTAGCCTCACAGCAAATGACCAGCCAAGTGATTGGGATATGATTCCTACGCCTGCCTTTTCCTCATTGGCGGAAGCATTTGTGGCTATTATGTCGCATGTCGGTGTATGCTGTAGGAAAGCTGCTAGCCTGTCCTCTAAGAATTCGCGGGATTTAAATTTAGATTGTGGAGGAAAGACCTCATCATATCTTATATTTTGAATATGGTTTGAGATATCCGATGCAATACGTCACTAGTGTTGACATTTACATTTGTCAGTATCTTTTGTACATAGATTATCTGCGGTGTATTAAAATGAGGCCAATCATAAGAAAGAATGAATCTGGGTCACTGATGAAAGTGTATTCACCCCTTTTCACTGGTAAGCTGCAAAATTTTAGAAATGTCTGAACTGTTAACAAGCGGAATCGACAGAGCAATGTAGGAAAATGCGCTTCATAATAAATAACATCACTTGCTGTAAGCATAGGGAGCCCCAGACACAAACGCAGAGCTTCCCGCTCCAAGAGAACCAACTGCTCAGTTTTGTACGCAGGTCCTCCTAAAAACAAGACACACCTGAATTGTAATATTGGGGCATATACATTTTGCGTATCATTAACATGGTGTCTCTACGTACGCCGAATTTGCGACTACTCATTCTTCGCAGTAAGCCTAAAGCCTGTTGAGCCTTAGCCGCAATGTACTCTATATGTGGACCCCAGTCAAGTTCTTTGTTATACAAAACACCTAAATATTCAAGGGAGTCTACTTGCGGAATGGGTTTCTGGTTGCCTATAATGTTGAATGAAAAGGAATTGGCCAAAGAAAATGCCAAGAGAGTGCTCTTTCTTACAAATAAAGCCATTGAAATTGACTGCAGCCATCTTTTAGATGCGGAAGCATCTTATACTCGCGCCTTGTAGTGCGCCGTCCGCGCCGTCCGCGCCGTCCGCACCGCTTCTCGAACATTCGACAGCTGACGCGCGCGCATGCGCCGTCGCGCCGTCGCCCACCATCTGTGCCGCGCGCGCTTCTCCTTCGAGAACACTCGACAGCTGACAGCGCATGCGCCGTCGCGCCGTCGCCATCTGTGCCGCGCGCGCGCTTCTCCTTCGAGAACATTCAACAGCTGACAGTGCATGCGCCGTCGCGCTGTATATATACTCAAGGTCGGCGCTCGCTCGCTCAGTTGCCGCTCGTCGGTTGGTTTGTACAGCGCGTCGACGTCCAAGGTCGCGGTGAAATGAATTCCAACGAATCCACAAACACAATGATCGACGTCCCTTCGACCAGCGCCGTCCTTTCGCATACGTGTGTACGTGTTCACTCATTTAACACCCCCTCCTACAACCACGTTAACCAATTTAGCCATCGACCCAAGTAAGTCGCAATTTAACACCCCATTTCACAACCACGTTAACCAATTTAGCCATCGACCCAAGTAAGTCGCACTTTAACACCCCGTTAACCAATTATATGCTCCGCATCCTCCTCAGTGTTCCCCCGAGGGAAGCTGCGGGCATTTTTTTAGCATGTTCAAGTTTTTTTTATTTTTGCTGTAGCGCATAAATATCATTATCAGCAGAAAAAAGGCGAGATCATCAGCATATACATAGGCACAGATACCATGGCAGTTTGGTATAGAACTCTTCAGTATATTAAACAGAAGAGGTGAAAGAACTGCTCCTTGGGGAACTCCGCGATTCTGTTTCTATCTAGATGACGAGCACCCAACCTTAACAAAAGAAAATTCTCGCGAAGTCAGAAACTCTGCTAACCACGCAGTTATGTACTGTGGGAAGTTTAAAGTCATCAGTGTATTCAGCAAAGTGGAATGTTCAACGCTATCATAGGCTTTTGCAATGTCAAGAGTCACTATTGCCACGTATTTTCTTCTTTTTTAGCAAGCTGTATTCGGCTCTCCAAGTCTGCATGATCACACCAGATTGAACAATCGGATCTAAAGCCAATTTGTGGAGGTTTTAGTATTAACTTGCGTTCTATCCAACTAGTGATCCTGCCATGCAGAGCCCTTTCTATGAGTTTGACAGTGTTAGAAGTTAGGAAATATGGCTTATATTTTCTATGTTGAATTCTGATGCCTGTTTCTTAGCTATTGGAATAACCTTCGCTATTTTCAATGATAAGGAATCTATGCATGCTTTAAAGAATAATTTATAGCATTAAGAATTTCACAGTGGGATGTTTTAAATAATTTTTAGATCATACGTGCTGTATTTCCATCCAGGCCCAGTGCTGAAAGGAGTAACTGAACCACGGACACTCGCGCTGCTTTGTTGTCGCCGCCACTGGCACATACGCGTGTCCATATGTATAAGGTTAATGTCATTTCGCAGGATGTGGTGATCATCGAGAGATGTTATTTTTTTATAAATGATACAGTCATCGGTGAATAGTCCAATACTTGAGGAAATAATATTGAGCTGGCTATTATTGTAAATAAGGGAGAGTAAATTACCTAGAACGCTACCTTGACGGACCCCGAATGTTACGTCAGCTAGGGGAGAAACACAGTTATTAATCACGGTGAATTGTTGGCGAGATGATGAAAATTTTTTAATCCAAGATAAGCTAGCAGAGTCCAGTCTGGCCGAATTAAACTTGGAAAACATACGACAATAAGCCACCCGGTGAAAAGCTTTGGAATATTCAAGAAAATTTCTATCAGTTTGTAGATTGTTTTGCATGTTAAAGTACAAGTCAGGGGTAAGTTTAAGCAATTGCGTCACCCATTACATATTTTAACGAAATCCATGTTGATGTATAAAAGAGAAATTATTAGTCTTCAGGTAGCGGTAGACATGCAATGCAATTATGTGCTCTAGCAATTCACTGTATATGCAACGTATGGAAATGGGGTGGTAGTTGTTTGGTTGCTTTTTCTTTTCAGCTTTGAATACCGGAAAACCCTGGCAACCTTCCTGTTTTTAGGTACTTGTGCGGTCGACAATGATTGATTGAATAATCTGCACAGGAAGGAGAATCCGAAGTGTTCGAACGCTTCCACTACGGCTCCTGCTTTATTCAACGTTTTCACGACGCTACTTTGCGATTTCAACGTTGTATTAGCGCAACTACTTCCAGTAGGCACAAGGATTCTGCTGACACGATTTGGAACTTCACTCCCACCAGACGGATTCTTCAAATTTTTGCGGCGTTGAATTCGTGAGGAAATAACTCTTCTAGTGAATTCAATCTTTGGTTAGTCGGCTGTTTCTAGCGCTGAAGACAATTCCATTTTTGGTGCCCTGCGCTACCGCAACTGTACCAAACCCTGTACTTACGTTTTCCTTCCACGCCTAGGCTTTCTCCGGCATCGCGGCTCTTCGCTATCTCAATCTGAGCTCTAGCTTTGCTCGCGCCCAGCAATTCTGCTGGCTTTTATTTCACCTGTCTCGCAGCGCTGTTCACACCCTGCGCTTTCTCAAACGTTCGCAGCAACGCGGATATCTCTGGGGCACTCATCCACGTTCTCCCTTATCGTAGTGTCAAATACCGTACGGCCTCTTCCGACGAATTTTTCTTTATATGGTCGGAAACCAAAAGCTTAACAAGGCCCTCGAATGTCGACATCCCCCTTGTCTCAAGGTAAAAGTGGACGTAGTTCTATAAACGTGTCGAAAAAGGTCTCCACCTTTCGTTAGCACGCTTCCCTGACCCCAAGAATCTTCTTAAAAACTCCCCTGCCGAAAGTTTGAGCTCGTCAGGCACCGTTTGCTTGATTACATGGTAATTTTTATGCTGTGTTGGGTTTAGTCGCGTGGACAAAAATTGGATTCTCCCCGCTACCAACGGGAAAACCAAACGTTCCCAAAACTCCCTTGGTACCTCGAATGCTTCTAGGGTGCACTCGCAGACTCAAACCACACTGGTGCTTCAGCTTCTGTTGGAAATTAGGGTAATACCCGTGTGAGAACTTTCGAGTAGCGTCTCAGTTCGCTACACAGATCCCACCTGCCGAACTCAGGTCCACTCCACCGAGAGCTTTCGCTCATCATCTGCGACAGTTTCTCCACCTCTAGTCGCAACTCTTGCAGTCTACGCTCCGGCGTGAGATTTCCGAAACGGCCATGTCTCTGGCTCTCCCGCGCACTACCCTCACTAGGGTTTTCCGCATCGCTCTCGTCTCCTGACTCACGACTCATGGCCAGCGCTCGCATGTGCTGGTTTAGGTGGGCAAACCTCGTGTCCATTAGACGCCTTAAAGCTCAAGAAAGGCAGCGGCACCCCTGAGATGTAAGAACACTAGAGGACTCACAACATTTAAAGCTGCTGCTCGCTGTCCTCTAGCCTTTCATTTCATTTCATTTCATTTCATTTATTTATACTGCTAGCCCAGAAGTGGGCCGTTACAGGGTGGAAGTACAAACAATTATTTTCAAAAAAGAAGTACCGTACAGGTCTCGAGATAATTTCTCGGTATTATTGTGACCATCAACTCGAAGTTATACATAACATACATAAATGGAACACACATGCGATGCAATACATACGCGCAGAACAGCACATGACGCATTTGAGGCGGCACTTTTGCACAGTGCTGAAGATTTGAAAGACAACTACTGCAGAATCATGCAACCAACAAAAAGTACACACACACGCAAAAAAAAAACATATGTCACTGTTATTCGGAACATAAACGTTTTAGATTCTGTTCAAATGATGTAAGCGAGGAACAACCAATTAAAGACTCTGGCAGCGTATTCCAATCTTCAATAGCACGTGGAAAGTAACTGAACTTAAAGCAATCGTTACGTGGGACTAGGGGTGGTATGTACATATTATGGCGATGTCTGGAGTGTTCTTGTGTGTTGACCTGGAAGTAATCTGAATAGTTTAGTTTTAAATGAATATGAATTAACTGGAAGAGGAATTTCAGACGCTCAATCCTCGTCCTAAGTTCAGGACTATCCAGTCCAGCTTTTTTACAGAGTTCAGTAGGAGAATGATGTCGGCGATATTTATTAAAAATAAATCTCGCACCAAGTCGCTGTATTTTTGTTATTTTATTGCAGTTTGTCTTTGTGTAAGGGTCCCAGACAATTTTAGAATATTCGATAATAGGTCTGACAAGAGTTTTGTAAGCAAGACACTTTATATCAGATGGGGCGGTATAAAGGTTACGTCTAAGGCTATACAATGCCTTGGTAGCCCTGGAGCATACATTATCAATATGAGTGTTCCACCGGAGGTCGGGCGTGAACCATAACCCAAGATATTTATAGTTTTGTACACGCTTGAGGAAAGCATTGCCAATCTGGTAGTTGTAATCTATAGGTGCTTTCTTTCTAGTTATAGTCATAAAGACTGTTTTTTCTGTGTTCAAACTCATTTGCCATTCTTCGCACCAATCCTTTATTCTTTGAAGATTGTTGTTTAGATTAACTTGGTCATGTTCAGTTTCGATTCTGCTATAAACAACACAGTCATCGGCAAACAACCTTGTCGGGACCGTAACGCGGTTTGGTAGGTCATTTATATATAACAAAAATAAAAGGGGACCCAGCACGCTCCCCTGGGGAACTCCAGAATTCACTGCAACTGCTCTAGACTGTTTATTTTTTATTTGAACAAACTGCTGACGGCAGCTGAGATAGGATGAAAACCATTTTGTCAAGTGATTATTTTGAAACGTTTTGTCAATTTTAAACAGGAGCTTTGAGCGCGACACTTTATCAAATGCCTTTGCGAAATCCAAATATACCACATCAGTTTGACCACGCAAATTGATTGTTTTTGAAAGATCATGAACAAATTCGATTAACTGTGTTGTTGTAGATAAGCCTCGGCGGAAGCCATGCTGCTTCGAAGATAATAGATTGTGCGTATCAAGATAGGACATCAGGTGTTTGTTATAATGTGCTCGAGTATCTTTGAACATGTACTGATAAGCGAAATAGGACGGTAGTTGCGCTCATCCCGAGAGGAGCCACTTTTGTGAACAGGGGTAATTTTAGCCTGCTTCCACGCTAGTGGGAAAGAGCCACTGCGCAGGGACGACTGAAATATTTTTGTAAGGAAGCGAGCCGCCCATTCAGCGTATCTGTACAGAAATTCGTTTGGTATACCATCGGGGCCGGGGGTTTTTCTTCTATTTATATTAAGTAAAAGATTTAGGACACCCTCTTCGCTAATTACCACATCATCGATCGGCCGCTGCAATGGTGACGTAGAAAACTCGGGCAAAATGCCATTATCATGAGTAAACACAGAAGCAAAAAAAGAATTGAAATCATCAACACGTTGTTGAGTAATTTCAGGTGGCCTCGGAGAGCTTGCTGGGGGAGTTATAAAGCGCCAAAACCTTGAGGGTGCTTCCTTCAAGTATTTCGTCAATGTCACATTGAAAAACCTGCAGTCAGACGCTCGACATTCCTCGATACCGCTGGGGTCATCCGCCAGACTGGTGAATGGGGATGACTAATGCTTGAACACCGACTTCGTCGGGTCGATGCCTGCCGCACCGCAGCCTCTCCAGCTCGGTGGCTTGGTTCTTCGTTGGAACAGCCGATCTTTTGATCTTGCGTGTCCTCCGAAACACGACGAACTCCTTGGTATGCATAGCGTTCGTTGTCGTCACTGTCTTGATCTTGTCTGACTGAGCCAGTATAACTCAACCCTTTACCCACTCCCACTGTACCCTTGAGCCGGGCTCTCCCAGGTGCGTAGCGGCTGTTGCCATAGAAGAGAGTGGAAGGTTGATTGCATGGTGCCTGTCTTGTCTTGTTGCTGCTTGTCAAGGATAGATACCAGTGGCTTTCGATACGATGCAACAACACGACTTTATGTACGAGAATTTGTGTACAAATTTACAGCACTCTTCGCCGTTGGAACCATCGCTAGTGTCGTCGGCAGAGCCGACAGTGGAGAGCACTTTTTGCTGCGTCCAGAATGACCGTGAGGACACGGGAGCCAGGTTTTGCCCCTCGGTTACCCCTCCCAATTCTTCTCACGGCCAACCAAAAAAATTCAGTCCGTTTATTGAACCTACTTGACACACTTGTTGCCGTTCTCTCTCCTCACTCTCTAATTCAAGCACTTGACCTCTCGGTCAGAGAGAGAGACGAAAGGACTGGCCTGCAAATGACTTTCCACAAACTCTGCGAATGCACACGATGGGGCCACCGTTTCGGCTGCGGAATCATACCATTATTGCGAAACGACTACGCTATCCAGCGTGACAGTCGTCCCACAGACTCTTATCTTGGTAGATGGGTGCCGATGCACCGGCTGTACTCACGGTGCCCGCCGGCACTTTGCTGGCTGTGGACCACCTAGCTTGTTATCAAAAGCGGCGATCGACCACGATCTTCTTACCAGAATGGACGTCCTTACGTCGGGATTTTCCTCTCTAGAGAATAGGCTCTTTAAATATTGCACCCTTCTGCGACAAAGACGACTCACTCCCCTGGCCTGCGATGCCAGACCTTACACACCTTCACGACGAGCGACATCGTGAAGAAGGAGTTCCAGTGAGTTTTCTCGTTCATCTCTGGTCCTTGACGCGATGCGTCAGCCTTTGAGAAAAACTGAAAGGTGAGCGCACGCATTCCGTACGAGAGTTGGTGGCCGCGCACGTGATGACTGCACTCAGATGCCACAAGCGGCGCTGCGTGTCGAGAGGGTGCACGAACGTGCAAAATTCATCTCGTCCTGTTGCTGCCGAAGCCTCTCCGCGTTTAAAATCATTTTGGTGCAGCTACCATCTGATTTACTGTGAAGTTTGGTGGCGTCATATGTAGACTGCCACACCCTGAGATGTTAAAAGCTAAGCGGCAATGCAAAGAAAGGACGCGTACTGTGCTGCTGTGTCAAAGCGATTATCGGTCGAACAAGGAAATGATGTCTTGTTTCCTGCACTAATGGATCCAGCGCGGTTTCCTGAACGAAAAAGTAAGATCAAAAGGGCAGACAGAAGGCTGAATCCGGAGGCTGTCGTGTGAGAAAAGCATTCAGAGAGTGACTCCATCGAACTATCTTTTCGTATTAGGGTGAACGGTGTCGGGAACGAAATCGCTGTTTAGGCATAATTTCAAATATCAATATTTATCTGAAAAAATTGAAAATATCCATTCAAATTTCATTCTCACAGTTTTTCTCCCATGTCAACGTCGGACTCCCTTTCCAACAACGTTTTGAATATCATATGCGGCGAGTGTCAGATTATTCATTAGCATGTTATTATTCCTTGTTTTTTCAAATCCAAATAGAATGCAGGCTAAGTGGTAAAGGTTTCAGGGTCTTCTGTGATAATTATTGCTCTGAAAAACAAAGCGCATTTTTAAAAATAACTCTGGTGGTTATAATTTCAATGGTTTTTAAAAATACTTTCTTTGCATACTGCAACCACTTTGAGCATCTATCTATCTATCTATCTATCTATCTATCTATCTATCTATCTATCTATCTATCTGTCCATCCTTCTGTCCATCTGTCTGTCCATCCTTCCGTCCTCCTGTCCATCCGTCTGTCTGTCCGTCCGTCCGTCTGTCCATCTGCCTGCCTGTCCACCCGATCTGTCCGTCCGTACGTTTGTCTGTCTGTCTATCCATCCGTCCATCCGTCCGTCTGTGTGTCCGTCTATTCGTTCCTCCGTCTGTCTGTCCATCCGTCTGTCTGTCTCTCTGTCCGTCCATCTGTCTGTCTGTCTGTCCGTCCATCCTTCTGTTCGTCCGTCTGTCTGTTTATCTGTCTATTCGTGCATCCATCCATCCGTCTGTCTGTCCGTCTGCCTGTCTGTCTGCCTGTCCGTCCGTCTGTCTGTCTGTCCGTCCATCCGTCTGTCCGTCTATCTGTCTGTTCATCTGTCCGTCGATCCGTCTGTCTGTCTGTCTGTCTGTCTGTCTGTCTGTCTGTCTGTCTGTCTGTCTGTCCATCTGTCTGTCTGTCCATCCATCTGTCTCTCTCTCCGTCCGTCTGCCTGTCTGACTGTCTGTTTGTCTGTTTGTATGTCCGTCCGCCCGTCCGCCCACCCATCTGCCTGTGTGCCTGTATGTCTATCTGTTTGTCTGCCTGTCTATCTATCATCTATCTATCTATTTATCTATCTATCGAATCGCATACGTCTGGGTTCCCTCACGATCACCCCCTTAGTGTGTTCAAAATTCTTTGCAAGAAGAGTCAAATGTTTCTTAAACGTCAATGCTGGTTCCAGTGTTGACTATCCAATTTCTTGCATATAATTAGTGCCTCTTCATAATGTTTCACTTAATAAAAAATTACAACAGAGTCATCTTGCATAGTATTGATTCCGAAGTTACGTGGAATCTGCGCCTTTTTTTAATGGGGGCAGTTGCAGATGGCAAAATGTATGCCGCGAAATGATTATTTGGTATTACAAAGCGCCAGTACTGTGAAAGCAATCGAGTAGTTCCTATACAATAAAGCATTATGTAAAGAAACACTCCGAAAATGCAGAAAAATAATAGTTGGCCTCACGCGCCTCAGCCTCCTGCAGACTTCACAGCGCTGCGGAGCGCAAGGATTGAACGCAAATGCACACACTTGCACAGCAGCGCACCATGTGGGCACTGCCGCCAGTCATCAAATGCGGGGCAATCTCCTAGCCCACGCTCAGCACACTAGGCAGTATATTTTTAGACACTGCACCAATATTGCTCAAGTTTCAGCGGCCACCCTTGTGTGATTGTCCAGTAAAAAGCAATGCTTGCGCATATGTGAGGCACAATAACAACACTTCAATATTATGTGTGTCTGTGTACTAGAGAAGCCATACCTAAGTAATTCTAAGGGGCCATAAGATTTACCACGCTGCACTGCTAATACAACACTATTCCAGAAAAAGCAAGTGCTTCCAACGCTTTGCTAAGATGAAACGGTGGTGGCCCCTGTCCGTCACTATGCATTCTATGCCTTGAATAATTGATATGTGGGGTTCAACGTCCCAAAACCACTATTTGATTATAAGAGACGCCATTATAGAGGGCTCCGGAAACTTTGTCCACCTGGGGTTCTTTGACTTGCACCGAAATCTGAGCGCAAAGGCCGACAACATTTCCGCCTTCATCGGAAAAGCAGCCGCCGCAGCCGGGATTTGATCCCGCGACCTGCGGGTCAGCAGCCGAGCACCTTAGCCACTAGACCAATGCGGCGGGGCTGCGTTCTACACCTTATCACCTCCGAAACAGGCGTGCACGCCTTCCTTTGATTTCGAAGATAACTGCCAGATAGCGCTTGTTTCTAACGTTCTTCGATGCGCTCATTCGCCTTCGCTGCATCGACCGAGACTCTTAACGCAGTGCCTCTAGAATACAATTGACTGATTTTTTCGCACAGAACATCAAATAACCGTCATGCACACTCTGTCCACACGCAAGGCTATTGTCTTTTTGTGACCTTTGCAGTAAAACATGAAGATACGGTGCCATTTTTTTCAGTCAAGCTTCTGTATCTGTGGCTGCAGTTTTTTTTTCGCGAAAGACAGGCATGCAAACAGTTCCGAGGCGCAGTTTTGACCTGGACAATGCAATGACGCTTGCCTGAGCGCAAAAAGAGGAAATAAATTTTCTTCAAAGATAAGGCACTGGCACGTCGAGACGCTTCCACATGCATCATCTTTGTGCACTGAGGGCGTTTGTACTCAAACTTTTAGGGGCGAAGCTGCTTAAAGCGGCACCCGTTCTTTTAACGTAGTAGTCCGAGTCGTAGTCGAAGTGCGCATTTAGTATATTTACCCGTTTGTGAGCCCTGCCAGCGCCATAAAGAGCCATTTTCTCTACTAGACGGATACCTTTTCAACCGATCGAGGTTTCCACTCAACCTTTTAGTGACGAAGCTCCTTAAAGCGGCACCCGTTTGTTCATTGTGGTGGTCCTAGTCGTAGTGTGTAACCAGTATTTTTACCCGTTTGTGAGCCCTGCCGGTGCCGTAAAGAGCCATATTTTCTATTAGCCGGATACCTTTTTGACCGATCGATGTTTCTACTCAACCTTTTAGGGGGCGAAGCTCCTCAAATCGGCACATGTTTCTTCATCGTAGTAGTCTTAGTCGTAGTCGTAGTGTGTAACCAGTATACTTATCCGTTCGTTAACCCTGCTGGTGCCGTGAAGAGCCATATTCTCTACCAGCCGGATACTTTTTCAACCGATCGATGTTTCTACTCCTCCTTTAAGGGTGAAGCTCCTTAAAGCGGCACCCGTTCGTTCATCGTAGTAGTCCTAGTCATAGTCGTAATGTGCAACTAGTATACTTACCCGTTTGTGAAACCTGTCAGCGCCGTAACGAGCCATCTTCTCTACCAGCTGGATACCATTAAAACCGATCGAGGTTTCCACTCAACCTTTTAGGGGCGAAGCTCCTTAAACGGCACCCGTTCGTTCCTCGTAGTAGTCCTAGTCGTAGTGGTAACCAGTACACTTACCCGTTTTTGAGCCTTGCCAATGCCATAAAGAGCAATGTTCTCTACCAGCCGGATACCTTTTAAACTTATCGATGTTTCTACTCAACCTTTTAGGGGCAAAGCTCCTTAAAGCAGCACTCATTCATTCATCGTAGTAGTCCTAGTCGTAGTCGTATTGTGCAACTAATATACTTAACCGTTGTGAGCCCTGCCAGCGTTGTAAATTGTCATCTTCTCTACCAGACGGATACCTTTTCAACCGAACGAGGTTTCCACTCAACCTTTTAGGGGCGAAGCTCCTTAAAGCGGCATCTGTTTGTTCCTCGTAGTTGCCCTATTCGTAGCCGTTGTGTGTAACTAGTATACTTACCCGTTTGTGAGCCCTGCCAGAGCCGTAAAGAGCCATCTTCTCTACCAGCCGGATACCTTTTCAACCGATCGAGGTTCGCACTCAACCTTTTAGTGGCGAAGCTTCTTAAAGCGGCACCCGTTCGTTCATTGTGGTGGTCCTAGACGTAGTCGGAGTGTGCAACTAGTATACTTATCCGTTTGTGAGCCCTGCCAGCGCCGTAACGAGCCATCTTCTCTACCAGCCGGATACTTTTTCAACCGATCGATGTTTCCACTCAACCTTTTATGGGCGAAGCTCCTTAAAGCGGCATACGTTTGTTCCTCATTGTTGTCCTATTCGTAGCCGTTGTGTGTAGGTAGTATACTTACCCGTTTGTGAGCCCTGCAAGCACCGTAAAGAGCCATCTTCTCCACCAGCCGGATACCTTTTCAACCGATCGAGGTTTCCACTCAAGCTTTTAGGGCCGAAGCTCCTTAAAGCGGCACCCATTTGTTCATCGCAAAAGTCCTAGTCGACGACGTAGGGCGTAACCAGTATATTTACCCGTTTTTGAGCCCTGCCAGCGCTTTAAAGAGCCATATTTTCTACAAGCCGGATACCTTTTCAACCGATCGAGGTTTCCACTCAATATTTTAGGGGCGAAGCTCCTTAAGGCGGCACCCATTCGTTCATCGCAGTAGTCCTAGTCGTAGTCGTAGTGTGCAACTAGTACACTTAGTCGTTTGTGAGCTCTGTCAGCGCCGTAAAGAGCCATCTTCTCTATCGGTCGGATACCCTTTTAACCAATCGATGTTTTTACTCAACCTTTTAGAAGCGAACTCTTTAAAGCGGCACCCGTTCGTTCATCGTATTAGTCCTAGTCGTAGTGTGTAACCAGTACACTTACCCGTTTTTGAGCCTTGATTGATTGATATGTGGGGTTTAACGTCCCAAAACCACTCTATGATTATGAGAGACGCCGTAGTGGAGGGCCCCGGAAATTTAGACCACCTGGGGTTCTTTAACGTGCACCAAAATCTGAGCACATGGGCCTACAACATTTCCGCCTCCATCGGAAATGCAGCCGTCGCAGCTGGGATTCGAACCCGCGCCCTGCGGGTCAGCAGCCGAGTGCCTTAGCCACTAGACCACCGCGGCGGGGCCCCGTTTTTGAGCCTTGCCGATGCCATAAAGAGCCATGTTCTCTACCAGCCGGATACCTTTTCAACCGATCGGTGTTTTCATTCAACCTTTTTGGGGCGAAGCACCTTAAAGCGGCACCCGTTCGTTCCTTGTAGTAGTCCTAGTCGTGGTCATAGTTTCTAACCAGTATACCTACTCGTGTGTGAGCCCTGCCAGAGTCGTAAAGAGCTATCTTCACCAGCCAGATACCTTTTCACCCGATCAATGTTTTCACTCAACCTTTTAGGGGCGAAGCTCCTGAAATTGGAACCCCTTCGTTCGTCGTAGTAGTCCTAGTCATAGTCGTAGTGTGTAACCATTATACTTACCAGTTTGTGAGCCCTGTTGGTGCTGTAAAGAGCCATCTTCTGTACCAGCCGAATACCTTTTCAACCGATAGATGTTTCTACTCAACCTTTTAGGGGCGAAGCTCCTTAAAGCGGCACCCGTTCGTTCATCGTTGTAGTCCTAGTTCTAGTCGTAGTGTGCAACTGGTATACTTACCCGTTTGTGAACCCTGCAAGCACCGTAAAGAGCCATCTTCTCTAACAGCCGGATACCTTTTCAACCGATCGAGGTTTCCACTCAAGCTTTTAGGACCGAAGCTCCTTAAAGTGGCACCCATTTGTTCATCGCAAAAGTCCTAGTCGTCGTCGTAGGGCGTAACCAATATTGTGAGGAACCGGTTTATTCGGCCAGGCTCGAGCTCAATCACGCCGGTGATGATATTCTTAGATGAAGAAGATGTGCAGGTGATGATGATTACAAAGAGAATAAAGAGTCATTCGCTTGTCGCGCTCACACTAATTCCCCCGCGCGGTGAAAGCGGCCGCCTGGTCGCTTGACAGTATTATGAAATGCGTCGCGCATAAAGCTTTAAACGAGATACGTGCACTATCTCTGTTCCTCGGCAACGATGATCAGGACTAGCGCTAAGAGGAGAAACGCGGTAATTGACAGGAGATGTCTGTTCGACCACCGTGTATGGCCCAATGAAGCGACTGATGAATTTGTCGCATAGGCCGGGGACGCGTAGTGGAGTCCATAGAAGAACTTCGTCACCAGGGGAAAAACTCACAACACGGCGAGACGAGTCGTAGCGAAATTTTCGAGTGTCTTGAAAGAGGCCGGTGTTAACACGGGCCTGGTGACGGCAGTATGCGACACGAGATAGGAATTCTTCAGAGAAAGGAGCCGTCGAGGGTGCAAAGGCCGAAAGGAAAGAGACATCCAGAGTGAAACTCGGCGAGCGACCATGGACGAGAAAAAATGGAGAAAAGCCGGTAGTGAGTTGAGCAGCCATATTATAGGCGAATGTCACGAAGGGTAGAATTGCATCCCAGTTCGTGTGGTTGGGGTGAATGTACATGGCGATCATGTCCGACAGGGTCCGATGAAACCGTTCAGTCAATCCGTTGGTCTGCGGGTGGCAGCTAGAAGTGGTCTTGTGAACAGTGTTCGAGGCACGCAAAACTTCCTCGACAATGGAAGATAGGAAGACTTTGCCACGATCACTGAGGAGAATGCGTGGAGCTCCATGACGCAAAAAGATGTGGCGAAGAAAGAAATCGGCGATCTCAGTGGCAGTCCCAGATGGTACAGAAGCTGTTTCTGCGTAGCGGGTAAGGTGGTCGACTGCCGTGACAATCCAGCGATTCCCATTGGATGATATAGGAAGAGGGCCATACAAGTCGATTCCAACGACTTCAATAGGTGAAGCGGGACAAGGAAAAGGTTGCATTAAGCCAGCCGGAGCAGTTGTCGGTCGTTTTCGCCGTTGGCAATGGACACAGGAGGCGACGTACTTAGCGATGGCTCAAGGGAGGCCAGGCCAAAAACAACGACTTCGTATTTTGTCGTAAGTCTTGTGGTAGCCTAGATGAGCAGCGGTTGAATCATCAAGAAAGGCTTGCAGAACTTCACGTTGCAGAGAACGTGGGATGACGGGTACCCACTTGTTGCCATCGATGTGGTAAACGTAGCGACATAAAGCATCACCGACAAGCTTAAATTGTTTAAGTTGTCGACGGAGTCTGGCGTTTGGAGGAGTAGTAGAGCCAGTCAAGCGGTCAACAATGGTGCGGCAGTATGGGTCGACACGTTGTTGTGAAACAAGGACGGATAGGGTGGCAGGTGATGAACTTAGCGCTGCGATTGGAGAGGTGCTGTTGTTTTGGAGTATCGATGGTGAATTGCTTCCGCTGGGCAAAGGACAGCGCGATAGAGCATCAGCATCTTGATGCTTCTTCTCAGATCTGTAGGTGACATCGAAATCATACTACTTTAGGCGAAGCGCCCAGCGACCAAGGCGACCCGATAAGTTTTTCAGCGATGAAAGCCAGCATAGGGCGTTATGGTCGATCACGACGGTAAAATGACGGCCGTGAAGATATGGTCCGAATCTTTGCACTGCCCAAACAACAGCAAGGCACTCCTGCTCTGTGATAGTGTAGTTCTTTTCTGGAGCGGTAAGAGCACGACTTGCGTAAGCAACGACGCGTTCGCGTGAGTTTTTGTCACGCTGCAAGAGTACCGCACCGAGACCATGACTACTTGCGTCGGTGTGAAGGATGGTGGGTGCGGTGGAATCGAAGTGGCACAGTACCGGATCCGACGTGAGGGCTTGCTTCAATGCCGTGAAAGCGCTTTCGCAGTCTTCGGACCAAATGAAGGGGACGTTCTTTGCGAGGAGTTGATGGAGCGGAGACGCAAGTTCCGCGAAACCACGTATGAAGCGCCGGAAGTAAGAAGATAACCCAAGAAAGCTGCGCAGGTCCTTCTGACGTAGTGGACTGGGAAAATCGAGGACAGCGTCAAGCTTCTCGGGGTCGGGCCGAATTCTTTCTTTGCTGACAAGGTAGCCGAGAACCTTGATTGTCTTGCTAGCAAAGGTACATTTCTTGGTGTTAAGCTGTAGACCGGCTTTTGCAAGGCATGTGAGGACTTCGTCAAGACGTTGTAGATGCTGCGAGAACGTGGATGAAAACACTACTATGTCATCGAGATAGCACAGACATGTTTTCCATTTCAAACCACGCAATACGCCGTCTATCATGCGTTCGAAGGTGGCGGGCGCATTACAGAGTCCAAAAGGCATCACATTGAACTCGTACAACCCATCTGGCGTTGAAAAGGCGGTCTTCTCTTTATCGGACTCTGACATTGGTATCTGCCAGCAGCCTGACCTAAGGTCGAGGCTGGAAAAATACTCTGCGCCCTGTAATGAATCCAGTGCATCGTCGATCCGAGGGAGGGGATAAACATCCTTGCGCGTTATTTTGTTTAGCGCACGGTAATCGACGCAGAAACGCACTGTCCCATCTTTCTTTTGAACGAGAACAACAGGGGATGACCAGAGACTCGAGGAAGGACGTATGATGTTGCGTCGTAGCATGTCTGAGACGTTTTCCTCGATGATCTTGCGTTCTGCCTGAGACACGCGATATGGACGCCGATGTACAATACGAGAGCCGTCAGTCTGGATGCTGTGAGTAGCGGTGGTAGTCATGCTGAGGGCAGGCGAGTTCACGTCAAATAGAGAACGGTGTCTATTTAACAGGGCGAGCAAATCTTCAGTTTGATCAGGTGTTAAGTCATTGCTTATGGTCACCGACACAGGTGTGGCAGAGGCATTGAATTGCAATGGTTGCGACTTCGGAACATCGTTGTGGTTGTTGTTCGGAAGAGTAACAATCGCAACAGGCTCACTGTCGACCGCGCAAGATACTGTTGAGCCACAGGGGAGCAGTACACACTCGGGCGTTTGATTTATGGCGATTAGGTACGTACACCCATCGAAGAAGCGAATAAGCCCCGGTGTGATCAAAATGCCCCTACGTAGGGTATGGCGGTAAGGGAGAATTAGTACGTCGCCATCCACAATGTCGGTGCAATTAACACTTATAATTTCTTAGATGTATGGCCGAAGTACATAATCTGACTTGGTGACAAGGCGGATGCGTCCATCTTGTTCAAGCGGAGAAGAGTCAGTGGCGTTTAGATGCAGGAGGCGCTGATCACATGATATGAAAGCGGACGCAGAAGACAAGAAATCCCACCCAAGAATGAGAGCGTGGGTGCACTCATGAAATACCGCGAAAACAATGTGATGACGAATGCCTTCTATGCACACACGAACGGTACACTGTGCAAGTGGACGAATGAGAGCGTTGGTCGCCACACGTAGAGGTGGGCCGCCATAAGGTGTGGTGACTTTTCGAAGGCGGGAACAAAAATCAGCACGAATAATCGAAACGGCAGCGCCAGTGTCTACAAGAGCCTCAACACGTACACCTTCTACAAACACTACTATCAAATTCGATGGCCGCTCTGGAGGAATTGTTAGCTGTCTAAGGGATGCAGTTTCCCCTCCTAAAACTGCATCGGGGAGTTTTCCGCGTGGGCGTTCGTGGAATGGGAGGCGGGCCGTAGAGGCGACACTGAACGGCGACCCGGCGAAGGCGACCTGCGGCGAGACGTACGGGAATTCCCAGGCATGTCCGTATGGTAAAGGTGACGGTGAACGGTAATAGGACGATCGGGGGGGGGGGGTGGCCGTAAGTAGTTCATGGTCGGACGGAAGCTTCGATGTTCTTCGGGAGCGTAGCCGGGTTGCTCGTCTTGTTGGCGCCTTCGACAAAACGAGCGATATGTCCTCGATAGCCGCAGTAGTAACAGGTTGGCCGAGGTGGGCGCTGAGGTGCGTAGTAAGGTGGTGCACGCACTGGCGGTGATAACGAAGCCACAGGCGTATGGTCTGCTGTTGTAGGCACAGAAACGGTGGGTGCGGCAGAGAGCGCGGCAACTTCGGCGTACGTGCGCGTATGGCGCACGCAGGGACTGTTGGAACACTTCGCACGCGATGCGGAGGCGATCTCTTGTTTAATCAGGTCTCACAAGCTATCTTTTTCAGGAGGTGAAGTAACTTCCGCAGCACAGGAAGAGCAGCGCCCGTGCAGCTCTTCACGAACGATGTCACGAATAAGCGCACGCAAGTCGAGGGGTGCAGGCAAAGGAACGTCGGTGGCATCGTAGCAAAGGCGAAGAGACTGAAGCTCGTCAAGTCGCTGACAGATGGTTATCACGTCCTGGGTGGTGGCAGGATTTTGCGTGGCGAGGGCGTTAAAGGCGACGGTGTTAATGCCTTTAATAATGTGGCGTATTTGGTCGTTTTGAGACATGCCGGTGTTAACGCGCTTGCACAGTGCAAGGACATCCTCAGTATAAGAGGTGTAAGATTTACCCGGCAGCTGCGTGCGTTGAGCTTGTTTCTTCTTTGCTGCCTCAGTGCGAACTGCGGGGGCACCAAATACCTGACGAATTTGCTGCTCGAAAGTGTCCCAGTGGGGAAGATCCGGGTGGTGGTTCCAGAACCAAGTTTTCGCAACGTCGGACAAGTAAATCGGGCCGCTGCGCAACTTGTGTGGATTGTCCCGCCTGTTCAAATCGCTGACGAGGTCGTAGTTCTTGATCCAGTCTTCGACATCATCGCCTCGGAGACCGGAAAACACAGGTGGATCACGCAGGCGAGTGTTGTTGGGCGGAGCGGGGGCGGTGGCTGCAGTTGGACGGCGACGTTGGATGGGCCAGGGTTTTCTTGGGCCGCCATGGCAGGGGGTTGTACGCGACGACCCGAGCGGAGCTCCAGCGAGAACGGGCGAGAGGACTTGAGGGAACGAAAAGCACAGTCCACCACTTGTGAGGAACCGGTTTATTCGGCCAGGCTCGAGCTCAATCACGCCGTTGATGATATTCTTAGATGAAGAAGATGTACAGGTGATGATGATTACAAAGAGAATAAAGAGTCATTCGCTTGTCACGCTCTCAATATATTTACCCGTTTTTGAGCCCTGCCAGCGCTTTAAAGAGCCATCTTCTCTACAAGCCGGATATCTTTTCAACGAATCGATGTTTCCACTCATTATTTTAGGGGCGAAGCTCCTTAAAGCGGCACCCGTTCGTTCATCGTAGTAGTCCTAGTTCTAGTCGTAGTGTGCAACTAGTATAATTACCCGTTTGTGAGCCCTACCAGCGCCGTAAAGAGCCATCTTCTCTACCAGCCGGATACCTTTTCAACCGATCGAGGTTTCCACTCAACCTTTTAGGGTCGAAGCTCCTTAAAGAGCATCCGTTTGTTCCTCGTAAATGTCCTATTCGTAGCCGTTGTGTGTAGGTAGTATACTTACCCGTTTGTGAGCCCTGCCAGCGCCGTAAAGAGCCAACTTCTCTACCAGCCAGATACCTTTGCAGCCGATCGAGGTTTCCACTCAACCTTTTAGAAGCAAACTCTTTAAAGAGGTGCCCGTTCGTTCATCGTAGTAGTTCTAGTCGTAGTGTGCAACTAGTATACTTACCCGTTTGTGAGCCCTGCCAGCGCTTTAAAAAGCCATCTTCTCTACAAGCCGGATACATTTTCAATCGATCGATGTTTCCACTAAACCTTTTAGGGGCGAAGCTCCTCAAATCGGCACATGTTCGTTCATCGTAGTAGTCTTAGTCGTAGTCGTAGTGTGTAACCAGTATACTTACCCGTGCGTGAGCCCTGCCGGTGCCGTAAAGAGCCATCTTCTCTTCCAGCCGAATACTTTTTCAACCGATCGATTATTCTACTCAACCTTTAATGGCGAAGCTCTTTAAAGCGGCACCCGTTCGTTCATCGTAGTAGTCCTAGTCGTAGTCGTAGTGTGCAACTAGTATACTTACCCGTTTGTGAACCCTGTCAGCGCCGTTAAGAGCCATCTTCTCTACCAGCCGGATACCATTAAAACCGATCGAGGTTTCCACTCAACCTTTTAGGGGCGAAGCTCCTTAAACGACACCCGTTCGTTCCTCGTAGTAGTCCTAGTCGTAGTGTGTAACCAGTACACCTACCCGTTTTTGAGCCTTGCCAATGCCATAAAGAGCCATGTTCTCTACCAGCCGGATACCTTTTCAACCGATCGTTGTTTTCATTCAACCTTTTTGGGGCGAAGCTTCTTAAAGCGGCACCCGTTCGTTCCTCGTAGTAGTCCTAGTCGTTGTCGTAGTGTGTAACCAGTATACTTACCCGTTTTTGAGCCCTGCCGGTGCCGTAAAGAGCCCTCTTCTCTACCAGCCGAATACCTTTTCAACTAATCGATGTTTCTACTCAACCTTTTAGAAGCGAAGCTCCTTAAAGCGGCATCCTTTTGTTCCTCGTATGTCCGTATTCGTAGCCGTTGTGTGTAACTAGTATACTTACCCGTTTGTGAGCCCTGCAAGCGCTGTAAAGAGCCATCTTCACTACCAGCCGGTTATCTTTTCAACCGATCGAGGTTTCCACTCAACCTTTTAGAAGCGAACTCTTTAAAACGACACCCATTCGTTCATCGTAGTAGTCCGAGTCGTAGTGTGTAACCAGTATACTTACCCGTTTGTGAGCCTTACCAGCGCTTTAAAGAGCCATCTTCTCTACCAGTTGGATATCTTTTCAACCGATCGAGGTTTCCACTCAACCATTGAGGGGACGAAGCTCCCTAAAGCGGCACCCGCTCGTTCATTGTAGTAGTTCTAGTCGTAGTCGTAGTGTGTAACCAGTATACTTACCCGCTTGCGAGCCTTCCCAGTGCCGTAAAGAGCCATCTTCTCTACAAGCCGGATACCTTTTCAACCGATCGAGGTTTTGCAATTACGTATGCTGCCGCTTCTTGTGCTGAGGGGCTCGCGTCGGCAAATACATGCAGCTTGTGTGCTTTGACTGGTTGATTCTTTGTTGCGTAGCATCGAATGATTCCTAGCACTTAAAAGTCCTCCGAATGAAACATGAGGTTCTTCCATTTGTTGCATTGTTTTTGTGAATCTGGTCGTCGAACGTGACGTTCGTTTTCCGCAGTCTCTGCAGTCCTATTTTCGCGCGTACTGTGAACGGTGGCAACAAACCGAGTGGGCCAAATATCTTCGCTGTGGAATGGAACACGACCCTTTTTGTCAAGTAGGTTGTATTTGTTAATGCTTCCCACTTTTTAACAGGGAAGGAAATCATGTCCTTCGAGTGTTTCCTCATCAAGCCCAGAAGCATTGCAAATTCCCTTGATCGAATCTTCATGTGAGAATCGTCCCTTCCCTTTTCATCTGTTACTTTATTTATTCAGTCTTCATTGGATGTCCACTTTCTCAAATTGATCGCTGCCTCTCTGAACAGCTGTTTGACTCTTTGTACTACTTGACTGCTTCAACAAGCGTTGCTGCTCCCCAAATGACATCATCTACGTAGATCGCTTTCTGCAGTGTCCTTGTCGTATCAAAAAAGCGGTCTTAAACTTGTTGCAAATAGTGTTTATTGTAGCTACCAGTATAAACGTGCTTTGTGTTCTTACGAACGTTACTCTTATCATGCGCTGCGTTTGCACTACATTCATTAACCTTTCCTTAGCATAAAACTTCCACCACCTAAATCTCATTTAATCTCTATCCTTTTTGTGTACAGAGATTTGTCGAAATGCATTTTCAACATCTCTTACTAATGCCACCTTTTCTATTCGAGAATTAATGAGCAGCGACGGCTTGTCCTCATTCAAATGGTGTTGAAGACATGCTTTTTAGAGAATGTGATGAGGCGTCGAACACTACTTGAACCTGTGTTGTGGCTCCGTCTTCTCGAATAATCACAAGATGTGGCAGGTAGTAGCAAAGTGCATTTGGCTGTTCTGATGGTTCTTGAACCTCCTCTGCGACTTCTAATGCCATATACTTGATATAACTTTGTCATAGGAATGCAGCACGTCTTCATTTTAGTCAGTTGCTGTAGTCTTTTTATCAAGTTTTTCTTGTTGCTTTCCAAGTTTACGTCCTTTCTCCATGGCAAGCTGACTTGATAGCGACCGTTTCGTTGTACAAACTTGCACTCGAATTCTTCGACCACCTCATTTTGTGTGTTATCCAAACTATTTCTTGTGATCCCCATTGGCTTCAAGCTCCGAAACTTCTGTAGCTCTTGCTGGAGTTGTGTCACCGCAGATTGAACCTTCAGAACCATGAATGCTTGATTATGTGTTAGCTTTGTCTTGGCCTTAATTGACGGCTCTTGAAGTACCAATCCCAGTATAGTTTCTACAGCCATCAGTCTGTCCTTCATTCTTCGAGTTCTACCAGTAAAAAATTCCCAATATTAGTCTGAGCCGATCAGTAGTCTTACAGAATCTATTGCAGTCGTCTCGGTCCTGTGATCCACCACTTGAATCTTTAGCTGTTTCGTTTTATCGCTGAGTTCCTAATTGTAGTGGGTATACATCTGTGCGAGATAACGTCGACTTGTAACGCTTCAATCGCTGCTGTCGTTCTTGTTTTTCGTGATACTATAGTCACTCCCACTACGTTCATTAGCTTTACCTTTTGGGCTCCTCCAAATGAACCAATCGTCCGCTTTTCCTGTCGTAACACCTTCGCACTTGATTTTTTCGTTATTCCCGCTTCAAAAATGAATGTTGACTGCCGCTGTCCGCAAACGGCAATGTCGCAAACTTCCGTAAACGGCAACGTCGGCCATATGTTTCTTCTTGTAAGCTTGCTATAGCGGTCGACAAAAGCACAAAATCTTGCTTGACAATTTCGTTTGCGTGTAGCGTAGACATCGTCGCTTCAGCTTGCACTGTTGAGACGAGCCCTGCCCTTGTTTTCTACGTCATAGTTCTACACACTCACGTGGCATGTCATCCCTTGAAGTGCATTTTGCTTGGGCTTTGCAAATGCGTGCAATGTGGTGTGGTGGCATGCAACTGAAGCATGCTCTATTTTCGCTAAGCATAGCTTTTTTCATTGGTTGGAATGTTCCAACGACAGTTTTCGGTTGAGTAGGTTTTCCGCTTGCAAAATATAAATATTCTGTGCGCCAAGTTATAGAAGCTTAAATTGTGCGTATCTGT
The DNA here is from genome assembly GCA_013436015.1 of Rhipicephalus annulatus. Lineage (NCBI taxonomy): Eukaryota > Metazoa > Arthropoda > Arachnida > Ixodida > Ixodidae > Rhipicephalus > Rhipicephalus annulatus. Next base: position 42,795 of record WOVY01016024.1, on the reverse strand, counting down.
CGGCCGTTCTCTCTTGGTTTTGCAGTTATTCTCTCTTGTTCACGTTGTGGTTCTTCACGAAAAGCTACTTGCTCTCTTAAGAATAACATAAGCCTATCCAGCTTTTCGCCACACGCTTTTCCTGTTGGGTTGCTTTGCTCACCCTGTTGTGAAGCTAAGCTGTTTCTCATAGCCTCTTTTGGCTTAAACTGCACTGATAATTCTAGTGTAATATTTCTTTTTATAACTGAGAACAACATCGTCACAAAGCTCCCAGTTTCCACTTTTAGGGACTTGAGTACCGATATATTAACTTGCACTCTATGTACTAAACTATTTAGGTCACCAGTATCTTGAGAAGCCCTCACTTTCGTCAAACTTTAGAGCTCATTCACGTGCATCTGTTTAGAATGTTCGCGATTGCCAAACGTTTTTTGCAATATTTTCATTGCGTCGTTATAATTTTCCTCTGCTGAGTACTGAAGTCCTTCCATAGCAGCCACCGCTTTTCCGGTTAGTGATGCTAACAAGTAATTTAACTTCTGTATCTTGCTCATGTTCAGCCTCAGGTGAATTGCCGACTCATACTGAGCCCACAAGCGTTTTCACTCCAAAGCTTTTCCCCAGAACTTTAACATTTCAAGCATTGGTAGCTTAACTAGTTCCGTTGCTTCTTGTCCTATACTTGATGGCGTCACATGCCTTGTGCTATCGTTTGAATTCGATTTTGCAGGCTGTCGAAGTCTGAATTCTATTGCAAACAAGGTCGTCGGTAATGTCTTGTCGTACTCCATGACTCTTTCGAATTCAGCTGGGGGATTGTCTTCTGTCAAACACTTTTCCATTTGCTCGTTCGCGCTCTTGAGGCTGTCGCCTATTCCTTTAATCTGCGCCTGCGTTGCAAGCAGCTGCTCCCGGTTAGCTCCATTATTAATTTGCTGCTCGGCTGCGTTAATCGGTTGCATGATCTTGGAACCAAGCGCTTTCCTTTTTTTTCATTATCCCTTCTTGCTCATATTTAGGTGGTTAACATAACCCCTTACTTGTCATTCGTTCGTTCTGATGCTAGTGCTGTTCACCGTGGTCTCGTCGCTCGATCTAGGTCGATCCTCTGCTCCTCCGTCGTTTCCTTTTCTGCTGCTCTGTGGCAGGTTGACCTTTCTTGCCGGCAAAGAGGTAGTAACCTTGCTCACGGCACCATTATCAGGACCATCAAGACCAGGGACTGATGATGATGATGATGATGATGATGATGATGATGAGCCTTTAGCTTTGCTGGCACCTGCCCACAAAGGAGGATCGGCCAAGAACCTGGTGGCAAAATCATCAAGTGTTAGTAGTCAGGCATTCAGGTAGTCCCGAAGCCGGAAATCATAATACCATTATACTAACAAGATCATCTTTTGGTTGCCATTATGCAGGCGCGCACATCAGAGCAAACTTCCCGGTAGCTATGAGTAGTTCGCTTAAAGGTGCTTTGGCTAACGAGTCTGCCTTTTCATTATGATAAATCCCGCAGTGGCCAGGTACCCAAAGCAAGTGGAATTTTTTCAGGTTGGCTGGTAATAAACTACTAATCATACACAACAATGTCTATACTTTGATGCAGATAGTGCAGTGCATAAGGAGAGAGAATCAGTAAGTATGTCTGCTTCTGATTCGCTTGCAGGAAGTTTACGAAGTGATAGAAATTTAGCAAATAATTCAGCATTGAATATAGGCATGTAATCTGGTACTCTAACTGAAAAAGACCAGTCGAGAGAAGTACAGAAGATGCCAACTCCGGCCTTTTCGTTTAATACGGATGCATTCGTCGCCATAATGTTGTTTATGGAGAGATGAGTCATGTAATCTTGTAACTGAATATTTAAATATTGAAGGCGCATTTGTTTCGCATTAGAGAGGGAAATATTATCAAATATGATTTCAAGTTTAGAATTAGGTATTTCGCTAAGGCAATCTGATAGATATTAAAATTCAGAGATTCTAGATGCGCTGACAAAGCTAGTCTTAGGGGTCTAGACCATTGTGTTCCGAAGAATGCGGTTAGTTCTTGAATAAAAACGTGAGACGCTTGTCTCGAAGGTGAACTGTACATATTTAAGAAAGTTTGAATTGTAAGTATTGTGAACCGAGTTAACAAAAGTGGAAGACGTGCTTCCACATACAAACCATTATTAGCAACAAGTTTGGGGAGTCCAAGACACAAGCGTAAAGCTTCCTTTTCTGATATTACCTGTCTCGTCTTGTATGCTGCGCTGCCAGAAAATATTACGCACCCGAATTTCATAACAGGCTGCACATACATCTTGTAAAGCATTATCATTGAAGTCCTTCGCAATCCTGTTTTTCTGTTTCCCACTTTTCGTAACCACCCCAAGGTACTTGACGCTTTACAGCCAACCTCGTCTATAGAGCTTTTCCAAATTAGCGTCCTCTTATATACCATGTCTAGGTATTTCAGGAAATCAACCAGAGGAACGAGCTAGTTACGAAACCTCAGATAAATTGTGACACGATTCTTAAAGAAGAACGGCCGAAGCGCACTTTTTTGACGTTCAATTACATATGGATATTGTCAAGCCATGCTTCTAACATGTTCAGGTAATTTTGTTTTCCTAATACCATGAGTGCAGATTCCTCTTTGTTTTAAAGAAAGCAGAATCATCTGCATACACGTAAATTTGAATATACCGATGAGTTAGAATGGAGCTTACTAGTATGTTGAATAAAACAGGAGATAATACTGAGTCCTGAGGTACACCGCGTGTCTGCTTATATCTTCTAGAAGGACATCCACTCAAGAAGCAATAAAACTCTCTGTCTTTCACAAACTCTGTAGTCTATGTTGTTATATACTTTGGAAATCAGTAGTCTTGAATCTGCTGGATTAGGATACAATACTCCACTTCATTATAGGCTTTAGCTAAGTCTAGAGTGACTAGTTCACAGTATTCGCACCGATGCCGAGCCAGCTGTATGTGACTTTCCAAATCCACGTGTGCACACCAAATGGAGTATCCCGATCTAAAGCCAATTTGTCTGGGATTTATTATTGTGTGTTCGTTGATATTGTTCATTACACGGGCATTCAAGACTCTCTCTACAAATTTCACCAGGTTAGACGTCAACTAAATAGGCCTAATGTAATCCAGAGTAAATTTTACTCTCGGTTGCTTTAGTACCGGAATTATTTTGGAAAGCTTTGAATCTGCCGCAATTCAAGAACTTTTTAGTGAATAGTTAACTATAAAACGGATTTCATGTGGTGTATTTCGTATAGCACTTTTATCATTAGAGTGGTCACCCCATCAGGTCTAGGAACAGCGGATGGTAAGCTCTTTGTCACATCCGCCAGTTCAGTTGAAGATACCGCCTGAAAATCATCATCCACCCTAATTTCTACCTTGGGCTTAGGCATAATTGTTGTAAACCTGGTTTGCAAACCTTTAGCACTATTTTCAGAGAAATCAGAGAGCTCACGAGAAGACATAATAGTGGATTAAATGCTTTCTTACTGTAGAATCACTTTTTTGCGCTCAAAAACCTGAAAAGCGCTTTCTTATTTTTGATTTAAAGAGATAAAAATATTTATATCATAGTTTTCTTTTGCTTTGCGCATTATGCGCACTATGCGAGTGGGCTAAGCTGCAGCGGCAGCAGCACGATGTTTAATCGTTGCTTGCTTTTCACGCAGTGTTTCGCTGGTCTTGCTGATCTCAACTTCTGGGACGTCACGAGCTCTGACACCGGTTCGCATGGTTCTGCCCAGTAATTTCTGGCTGGGCACGTGAACGACAACGAGTGTTTGCTATGGGACTGCCATTTCAGTCCGCTATGGAACGGTGCCTGCGCATCGGCCTTCACGCTGCCGCAATTCAACGATCGTGGCCACCCTCTACTTGACCAGCCATTCATCGACAACTGCAGGACCGTGACGTCATTCACCACAAGAAGTATAAAACCACTACCCGAGGATCGTCTCTTCAGTGGGCTAAGGTGCAGCGGCAACAGCACGATGTTTAATCGTTGCTTGCTTTTCATGCAGTGTTTCGCTGGTCTTGCTGATCTCTACTTCTGGGACGTCACAAGCTCTGACACCGGTTCGCATGGTTCTGCCCAGTCATTTCTGGCTGGGCACGTGGACGTCACCGAGTGTTTGCCATGGGACAGCCATATCAGTCCGCTATGGAACGGCGCCTGCGCATAAGCCTTCAAGCTGCCGCAATTCAACGATCGTGGCCACCCTCTACTTGACCAGCCATTCATCGACAACTGCGGGACCGTTACGTCATTCACCACAAGAAGTATAAAGCCACTACCCGAGGATCGTCTCTTCAGTGGGCTAAGGTGCAGCGGCAACAGCACGATGTTTATTCATTGCTTGCTTTTCATGTTACCTTTCCAATGCTGAATTTTTCTGAGGTTTTTATTTATCTGAGGTTTCGTAACTAGCTCGTTCCTCTGGTTGATTTCCTGAAATACCTAGGCATGGTTTATAAGAGGACGCTAATTTGGAAAAGCTCTACAGACGAGGTTGGCTGTAAAGCGTCACGTACCTTGGGGTGGTTACGAAAAGTGGGAAACAGAAAAACAGGATTGCGAAGGAGTTCAATGATAATGCTTTACAAGATATATGTGCGGCCTGTTATGAAATTCGGGTGCGTATTATTTTCTGGCAGCGCAGCATACAAGACGAGACAGGTAATATCATCAGAAAAGGAAGCTTTGCGCTTGTGTCTTGGACTGCCCAAACTTGCTGCTAATAATGGTTTGTATGTGGAAGCACGTCTTCCACTTTTGTTAACTCGGTTCAGAATACTTACAATTCAAACTTTCTTAAATATGTACAGTTCACCTTCGAGACAAGCGTCTCACGTTTTTATTCAAGAACTAACCGCATTCTTCGGAACACAGTGGTCTAGACTTCCCTAAGACTAGGTTTGTCAGCGCATCTAGAATCTCTGAATTTTAATATCTATCAGATTGCCTTAACGAAATACCTAATTCAAAACTTGAAATTATTTTTGACAATATTTCCCCCTCTAATGCGAAACAAATGCGCCTTCAATATTTAAATATTTAGTTACAAGATTACATGACTCATCTCTCCATAAACAACATTATGGCGACGAATGCATCCGTATTAAACGAAAAGGCCGGAGTAGGCATCTTCTATACTTCTCTCGACTGGTCTTTTTCAGTTCGATTACCAGATTACATGTCTATAATCAATGCTTAATTATTTGCTATATTTCTATCACTTCGTAAACTTCCTGCTAGCGAATCAGAAGCAGTCATACTTACTGATTCTCTCTCATTATGCACTGCAATATCTACAGTAAAGTATAGACATTGTTGAGTATGATTAGTAGTTTATTACCAGCAAACCTGAAAAAATTCCACTTGCTTTGGGTACCTGGCCACTGCGGGATTTATCATAATGAAAAGGCAGACTCGTTAGCCAAAGCATCTTTAAGCGAACTACTCATAGCTACCAGGAAGTTTGCTCTGATGTGCGCGCCTGCATAATGGCAACAAAAAGATGACCTTGTTTGTCTATTGGTATTAAGATTTCCGGCTTTGAGACTACCTGAATGCCTGACTACTAACACTTGATGATTCTGCCACCCGGTTATTGGCCGATCCTCCTTTGTGGGCAGGTGCCAGCAAAGTTAAAGGCTCATCATCATCATCATCATCATCATCATCATCATCATCATCATCACCAGTCCCTGGTCTTGATCGTCGTAATAATGGTGCCGTGAGCAAGGATACTACCTCTTTGCCGGCAAGAAAGGTCAACCTGCCACAGAGAAGCAGAAAAGGAAACGACGGAGGAGCAGAGGATCGATTTGGATCGAGCGACGAGACCACGGTGAACAGCACGAGCATCAGAACGTATGAATGACAAGTAAGGGGTCATTGTTAACCACCTAAGTATGAGCAAGAAGGGATAATGAAAAAAAGGAAAGCGCTTGGTTCCAAGATTATGCAACCGATTAACGCAGCCGAGCAGCAAATTAATAATGGAGCTAACCGGGAGCAGCTTCTTGCAATGCAGGCGCAGATTAAAGGAATAGGCGACAGTCTCAAGAGCGCGAACGAGCAAATGGAAAAGTGTTTGACAGAAGACAATGCCCAAGCTGAATTCGGAAGAGTCATGGAGTACGACAAGAAATTAACGACGACCTTGTCTGCAATCGAATTCAGACTTTGACAGCCTGCAAAATCAAATTCAAACAATAGCACAAGGCATGTGACGCCTTCAAGTATAAGACAAGAAGCAACGGAACTAGTTAAGCTTCCAAAGCTTGAAATGTTAAAGTTCGGGGAAAAGCTTTGAAGTGGAACCGCTTTTGGGCTCAGTATGAGTCGGCAATTCACCTGAGACTGAACATGAGCAAGATACAGAAGTTAAATTACTTGTTAGCATCACTAACCGGAAAAGCGGTGGCTGCTATGGAAGGACTTCAGTACTAAGCAGAGGAAAATTATAACGACGCAATAAAAATATTGCAAAAAACGTTTGGCAATCGCAAACATTCTAAACAGATGCACGTGAATGAGCTCTAAAGTTTGAAGAAAGTGAGGGCTTCTCAAGATACTGGTGACCTAAATAGTTTAGTACATAGAGTGCAAGTTAATATATCGGTACTCAAGTCCCTAAAAGTGGAAACTGGGAGCTTTGTGACGATGTTGTTCCCAGTAATAAAAAGAAATATTACACTAGAATTATCAGTGCACTTTAAGCCAAAAGAGGCTATGAGAAACAGCTTAGCTTCAAAATAGGGGGAGCAAAGCAACCCAACAGGAAAAGCGTGTGACGAAAAGCTGGATAGGCTTATGTTATTCTTAAGAGAGCAAGTAGCTTTTCGTGAAGAACCACAACGTGAACAAGAGAGAATAACTGCAAAACCAAGAGAGAACGGCCGACAGATACGCACAATTTGAAGCTTCTATAACTTGGCGCACAGAATATGTTTATTTTGCAAGCGGAAAACCTACTCAACCGAAAACTGTCGTTGGAACACTCCAACCAATAAAAAAAAGCTATGCTTAGCGAAAATAGAGCATGCTTCAATTGCATGCGACCACACCACATTGCACGCATTTGCAAAGCCCAAGTAAAATGCACTTCAAGGGATGACATGCCACGTGAGTGTGTAGAACTATGACGTAAAAAACGAGGGCAGGGCTGGTCTCAACAGTGCAAGCTGAAGCGACGACGTCTACGCTACACGCAAACGAAAATATCAAGCAAGATTTTGTGCTTTTGTCGACCGCTATAGCATGCTTACAAGGAGAAACATATGGCCGACGTTGCCGTTTACGGAAGTTTGCGACATTGCCGTTTGCGGACAGCGGCTGTCAACATTCATTTTTGAAGCGGGAATAACGAAAAAATTATGTGCGAAGGTGTTACGACAGGAAAAGCAGACGATTGGTTCATTTGGAGGAGCCCAAAAGGTAAAGCTAATGAACGTAGTGCGATTGACTATAATATCACGAAAAACAAGGACGACAGCACCGATTGAAGCGTTACAAGTCGACGTTATCTCGCACAGATGTATACCCACTACAATTAGGAAATCAGCGATAAAACGAAACAGCTAAAAATTGAAGTGGTGGATCACAGGACCGAGACGACTGCAATAGATTCTGTAAGACTACTGATCGGCTCAGACTAATATTGGGAATTTTTTACTGGTAGAACTCGAAGAATGAAGGACAGACTGATGGCTGTAGAAACTATACTGGGATGGGTACTGCAAGAGCCGTCAATTAAGGCCAAGACAAAGCTAACACATAATCAAGCATTCATGGTTCTGAAGGTTCAATCTGCGGTGACACAACTCCAGCAAGAGCTACAGAAGTTTCGGAGCTTGAAGCCAATGGGGATCACAAGAAATAGTTTGGATAATACACAAAATGAGGTGGTCGAAGAATTCGAGTGCAAGTTTGTACAACAAAACGGTCGCTATCAAGTCAGCTCGCCATGGAGAAAGGACGTAAACTTGGAAAGCAACAAGAAAAACGTGATAAAAAGACTACAGCAACTAGCTAAAATGGAGACGTGCTGCATTCCTATGACAAAGTTATATCAAGTATATGGCATTAGAAGTCGCAGAGGAGGTTCATGGGCCATCAGAACAACCAAATGCACTTTGCTACTACCTGCCACATCTTGTGATTATTTGAGGAGACGGAGCCACAACACAGGTTCGAGTAGTGTTCGACGCCTCATCACTATCACGAAAAGGCATGTCTTCAACCCCATTTCAATGAGGACATGCCGTCGCTGCTCATTAATTCTCGAATAGAAAAGGTGGCATTAGTAAGAGATGTTGAAAATGCATTTCGATAAATCTCTGTACACAAAAAGGATAGAGATTCAATGAGATTAAGGTGGTGGAAGTTTTATGCTGAGGAAAGGCTAATGAATGTAGTGCAAACGCGGCGCATGATAAGAGTAACGTTCGTAACAACACAAAGTACGTTTATACTGGTAGCTACAATAAACACTATCTGAAACAATATGAAGACTCCTTTTTCGATACGACAAGGACACTGCAGAAAGCGATCTACGTAGATGATGTCATTTGGGGAGCAACAACGCTTGTTGAAGCAGTCAAGTTGTACAAAGAGGCAAACAGGTGTTCAGAGAGGCAGCGATCAATTTGAGAAAATGGACATCCAATGAAGACTGAATGAACAAAGTAATAGATGAAAACAAAAGGGACAATTCTCACATGGAGATTCGATCAAGAGTATTTGCAATGCTTCTGGGCTTGATAAGGAAACACTCGAAGGACATGATTTCCTTCCTTGTTAAAAAGTGGGAAGCATTAACAAATACAACCTACTTGACAAAAAGTGTCATGTTCTATTTCACAGCGAAGATATTTGGCCCACTCGGCTTGTTGCCACCGTTCACAGTACGCGCGAAAATAGGACTGCAGAGACTGCGGAAAACGAACGTCACGTTCGACGACCCGCTCCATAAAAACAATGCGACAAATGGAAGAACCTCATGTTTCATGTGGAGGACTTTCGAGTGCTAGAAATCATTCGATGCTACGCAACAAAGAATCAACCAGTCAAAGCATACAAGCTGGTTTATTTGCCGACGCGAGCCCGTCAGCATAAGAAGCGGCAGCATACTTAATAGCAAAACCTCGATCGGTTGAAAAGGTATCCGGCTTGTAGAGAAGATGGCTCTTTACGGCACTGGGAGGGCTCACAAACGGGTAAGTATACTGGTGACACACTTCGACTACGACTAGTACTATTACAATGAACGAGGTGGTGCCGCTTTAAGGAGCTTCGTCCCCTGAAAGGTTGAGTGGAAACCTCGATCGGTTGAAAAGGTATCCAACTGGTATAGAAGATGGCTCTTTAAAGCGCTGGCAAGGCTCACAAACGGGTAAGTGTACTGGTTACACACTACGACTAGGACTACTACGATGAACGAATGGGTGCCGCTTTAAAGAGTTCGCTTCTAAAAGGTTGAGTGGAAACCTCGATCGGTTGAAAAGATAACCGGCTGGTAGAGAAGATGGCTCTTTACAGCGCTTGCAGGGCTCACAAACGGGTAAGTATACTAGTTACACACAACGGCTACAAATAGGGCAACTACGAGGAACGAATAGGTGCCGCTTTAAGGAGCTTCGCCCCAAAAAGGTTGAATGAAAACATCGATCTATTGAAAAGGTATCCAGCTTGTAGAGAAGATGGCTCTTGAAAGCGCTGGCAAGGCTCACAAACGGGTAAGTATACTGGTTGCACACTACGACTATGACTACTACGATGAAGGAAAGGGCGCCTCTTTAAAGAGATCGCTTTTAAAAGGTTGAGTGGAAACCTCGATCGGTTGCAAAGGTATCCGGCTGGTAGAGAGGTTGGCTCTTTACGGCGCTGGTAGGGCTCACAAACGGGTAAGTATACTACCTACACATTACGGCTACGAATAGGACACTTACGAGGAACAAACGGATACCGCTTTAAGGAGCTTTGCCCCTAAAAGGTTGAGTGGAAACCTCGATCGGTTGAAAAGATATCCGGCTGGTAGAGAAGATGGCTCTTTACGGCGCTGGCAGGGCTCACAAACGGGTAAGTATACTAGTTGCACACTACGACTAAAACTAGGACTACTATGATGAACGAACCGGTGCCGCTTTAAGGAGCTTCGCCCTAGAAAGGTTGAGTGAAAACTTCGATCGGGTTAAAAGGTATCTGGCTGGGGAAGAAGATGGCTCTTTACGGCTCTGGCAGGGCTCACAAACGAGTAGGTATACTGGTTAGAAACTAGGACCACGACTAGGACTACTATGAGGAACAAACGGGTGCCGCTTTGAGGAGCTTCGCCCCAAAAAGGTTGAATGAAAACATCGATCGGTTGAAAAGGTATTCGGCTGGTAGAGAACATGGCTCTTTATGGCATTGGCAAGGCTCCAAAACGGGTAAGTGTGATGGTTACACACTACGACTAGGGCTACTACGATGAACGAACGGGTGCCGCTTTAAAGAGTTCGCTTCTAAAAGGTTGAGCGGAAACATCGATTGGTTGAACGGCTATCCGGCCGATAGAGAAGATGGCTCTTTACGGCGCTGACAGAGCTCAAAAACGGCTAAGTGTACTAGTTACGCCCTACCACGACGACTAGGACTTTTGCGATGAACAAATGGGTGCCGAATTAAGGAGCTTCGGCCCTAAAAGCTTGAGTGGAAACCTCGATCGGTTGAAAAGGTACCCGGCTGGTAGAGAATATGGCTCTTTACGGTGCTTGCAGGGCTCACAAATGGGTAAGTATACTACCTACACACAACGGCTACGAATAGGACAACTATGAGGAACAAACGGATGCCGCTTTGAGGAGCTTCGCCCATAAAAGGTTGAGTGGAAACATCGATTGGTTGAAAAGGTATCCGGTTGGTAGAGAAGATGGCTCTTTACGGCGCTGGCTGGGCTCACAAACGGGTAAGTATACTAGTTGCACACTACGACTACGACTAGGACTACTGTAATGAGCGAACGGGTGCCTCTTTAGGAAGCTTCGCCCCTAAAAGGTTGAGTGGAAACCTCGATCGGTTGAAAAGATATCCGGCGGGTAGAGAAGATGGCTCTTTACGGCGTTGGAAGGGCTCACAAATGGGTAAATATACTAGTTGCACACTTCGACTACGACTCGGACTACTACGTTGAAAGAACGGGTGCCTTTTAAGCAGCTTTGCCCCTAAAAAGTTGAGTGAAAACCTCGATCGGTAGAAAAGGTATCCGATTCTTCGAGACGATGGCTCTTTACGGCACTGGCAGGGCTCACAAACGGGTAAGTATACTGGTTACACACTACGACTACGACTAGACTACTACAATGAACGAACGGGTGCCGCTTTAGGAACTTCGCCTCTAAAAGGTTGAGTGAAAACCTCGATCGGTTGAAAAGGTGTCCGGCTGGTAGAGAAGATGGCTCTTTATGGCGCTGACAGGACTCACAAAGGGTAAGTATACTAGTTGCACACTACGACTACGACTAGGACTACTACGATGAACCAACGGGTGTCGCCTTAAGGAGCTTCGCCCCTAAATTGTTGAGTGGAAACCTCGATTTGTTGAAAAGGTATCCGGCTTGTAGAGAAGATGGCTCTTTACGGCACTGGGAGGGCTCACAAACGGGTAAGTATACAGGTTACACAATATGACTACGACTTCGACTACTATGATGAACGAACAGGTGCCCCTTTAAGGAGCTTCGCCCCTAAAAGGTTGACTGGAAACATCGATCGGTTGAAAAGGTATCCGGCTTGTAGAGAAGATGGCTCTTTTGAAGCGCTGGCAAGGGTTCCAAACGGATAAGTGTACTGGTTACACACTACGACTAGGACTACTACAATGAAGGAACGAGTGCCGCTGGAAAGAGTTCGCTTCTAAAAGGTTGAGTGGAAACCTCAGTCGGTTGAATAGGTATCCGGCTGGAAGAGATGTCTCCTTATGGTGTTTGCAGGGCTCACTAATGGGTAAGTATACTAGTTGCACACTTCGACTACGACTCGGACTACTATGATGAAAGAACGGGTGCCGCTTTAAGCAGCTTCGCCCCTAAAATGTTGAGTAGAAACATTGATCGGTTGAAAAGGTGTCAAGCTGCCAGAGAAGATGGCTCTTTACGGCTCCGGCAGGGCTCACAATCAGGTAAGTGTACTGGTTACACACTACGACTAGGACTACTACAATGAACGAACGAGTGCCGCTTGAAAGAGTTCGCTTCTAAAAGGTTGAGTGGAAACCTCAGTCGGTTGAATAGGTATCCGGCTGGAAGAGAAGATGTCTCTTTATGGTGTTTGCAGGGCTCACAAATGGGTAAGTATACTACCTACACACAACGGCTACGAATAGGACAACTACGAGGAAAAAACGGATGCCGCTTTAAGGAGCTTCGCCCCTAAAAGGTTGAGTGGAACCATCGATCGGTTGAAAAGGTATCCGGCTGGCAGAGAAGATGGCTCTTTACGGCGCTGGCAGGGCTCACAAACGGGTAAGTGTACTGGTTACACATTACGACTAGGACTACTACAATGAAAGAACGGGTGCCGCTTGAAAGAGTTCTCCCCTTAACGGTTGAGTGGAAGCCTCGATCTGTTGAAAAGGTATCCGGCTTGTAGAGAAGATTGCTCTTTACGGCGCTGGCAGGGCTCACAAACGGGTAAGTATACAGGTTACACAATACGACTACGACTAGGACTACTACAATGAACGAACGGGTGCCGCTTTAAGAAGCTTCGCCCCTAAAAGGTTGAGTGGAAACTTCGATCGATTGAAAGGGTATCCGGCTGGTAGAGAAGATGGCTCTTTACGGTGCTTGCAGGGCTCACAAACGGGTAAGTATACTGGTTACACACTACGACTACGACTAGACTATTAAAATGAACGAACGGGTCCCGCTTTAAGGAGCTTTGGCCCCTAAAAGGTTGAGTGGAAACCTCGATCGGTTGAAAAGGTATCCGGCTGGTAGAGAAGATGGCTCTTTACGGCGTTAGAAGGGCTCACTAACGGGTAAATATACAAGTTGCACACTTCGACTACGACTTGGACTACTACGATGAAAGAACGGGTGCCGCTTTGAGGAGCTTCGCCTCTAAAAGCTTGAGTGAAAACCTCGATCGGTTGAAAAGGTGTCCGGCTGGTAGAGAAGATGGCTCTTTACTGTGCTTGCAGGGCTCACAAACGGGTAAGTATACTACCTACACACAATGGCTACGAATAGGACAACTACGAGAAACAAACGGATGCCGCTTTAAGAAGCTTCGCCCCTAAAAAGTTGAGTGGAAACCTCGATCTGTTGAAAAGGTATCCGGCTTGTAGAGAAGATGGCTCTTTACGGCGCTGGCAGGGCACACAAATTGGTAAGTATACTGGTGACACACTACGACTACGACAAGGACTACTACGATGAACCAACGGGTGCTGCTGCAAGGAGCTTCGCCCCTAAAATGCTGAGAGGAAACCACGATCAGTTGAAAAGGTATCCGCCTGGTAGAGAAGACGGCTCTTTACGGCTGCGGCACGGCTCAAAAACAGGTAAGTATACTGGTTACACACTACGAGTAGGACTACTACAATGAACGAACGAGTGCCGCTTTAAAGAACTCGCTTCTAAAAGGTTAAGTGGAAACCTCGATCGGTTGAAAAGGTATCCGGCTGGTAGAGAAGATGGCTCTTTACGGTACTTGCAGGGCTCACAAACGGGTAAGTATATTACCTACCCACAACGGCTACGAATAGGACAACTATGAGGAACAAACGAGTGCCGCTTTAAGGAGCTTTGGCCCTAAAAGGTTGAGCAGAAACATCGATTGGTTCAAAAGGTATTCGGCTGGTACAGAAAAAGGCTCTTAATGGCACCGGCAGGGCTCACAAACAGGTAAGTATACTGGTTACACACTACGACTACGACTAGGACCACCACAATGAACGAATGGGTGCCGCTTTAAGGAGCTTCGCCACTAAGAGGTCGAGTGGAAACATCGATTGGTTGAAAGGGTTTCCGGCTGGTAGAGAAGATGGTTCTTTACGGCTCTGGCAGGGCTCACAAATGCTTAAGTATAGTGGTTACACACTACGACTACGACTAGGACTACTACAATGAACCAACGGGTGCCGCCTTAAGGAGATTCGCCCCTAAATTATTGAGTGGAAACCTCGCTCGGTTGAAAAGGTATCCGGCTTGTAGAGAAGATGGCTCTTTACGGCACTGCGAGGGCTCACAAACGGGTAAGTATACAGCTTACACAATACGACTACGACTAGGACTACTACAATGAACAGACGGGTGCCACTTTAAGAAGCTTCACCCATGAAGGTTGAGTGGAAACTTCGATTGGTTAAAAGGGTATCCGGCTGGTAGAGAAGATGGTTCTTTACGGTGCTTGCAGGGCTCACAAACGGGTAAGTACATAGGTTACACACTACGACTACGACTAGACTTCTACCTTGAACGAACGGGTGCCGCTTTAAGGACCTTCGCCCCTGAAACGTTGAGTAGAAACATCGATCGGTTGAAAAGTTATCCGGCTCGTAGAGAAGATGGCTCTTTACGGCACCGGCAGGGCACACAAACGGGTAAGTATACTGGTTACACACTACGACTACGACTTCGACTACTATGATGACCGAAGAGGTGCCGCTTTAAGGAGCTTCGCCCCTAAAAGGTTGAGTGGAAACATCGATCGGTTGAAAAGGTATCCGGCTTCTAGAAAGATAGCTCTTTAAAGCGCTGGCCATGCTCCCAAACGGGTAAGTGTACTGGTTACACACTACGACTAGGACTACTACAATGAACGAACGAGTGCCGCTTTAAAGAGTTCGCTTCTAAAAGGTTGAGTGGAAACCTCGATCGGTTGAAAAGGTATCCGGCTGGGAGAGAAGATGGCTCTTTACGGCGTTGGAAGGGCTCACAAAACGGTAAATATACTAGTTGCACACTTCGACTACGACTCGGACTACTACGATGAAAGAACGGATGCCACTTGAAGGAGCTTCGCCCCTAAAAGGTTGAGTAGAAACATCGATCGGTTGAAAAGGTATCCGGCTCGTAGAGAAGATGGCTCTTTACGGCACCGGCAGTGCACACAAACGGGTAAGTATACTGGTTACACACAACGACTATGACTTCGACTACTATGATGATCGAACGGGTGCCGTTTTAAGGAGCTTTACCCCTAAATTGTTGAGCGGGAACCTCGATCGATTGAAAAGGTATACGGCTCTTTGAGAAGATGGCTCTTTACGGCACTGGCAGGGCTGAGAAACGGGTAAGTATACTGGTTACACACTACGACTTCGACTAGACTACTACAATTAACTAACGGGTACCGCTTTAAGGAGCTTCGCCTCTAAAAGGTTGAGTAAAAACCTCGATTGGTTGAAAAGGTATCCGGCTGGTGGATAAGATTGCTCTTTACGGTGCTTGCAGGGCTCACAAACGGGTAAGTATACTGGTTACACACTACGACTAGGACTAGACTACTAAAATGAACGAACGGGTGCCGCTTTAAGGAGCTATCTACCCGAAATCAGTGACCATAAGACAATTCACGCCACTTTTTCTTTTCAACCGCTTAAACGAGAAACCTACAAAAAAACGATCCTTCTATATGACAGAGGGGATTACGAAACAATAAACGAAGCTCTTAGCGCATTCTTCCACACTTTCCAAGCAACTTTACATCAACACACAGTAGATACGAATTGGACCCGCTTTATCGGTAAACTGACGGAGCTAACCGATAAATTCATACCTAAAGTCAGCTTCACAAGCACCTGCAACAAACCCTGGTTTACTAAAAATCTAAAACGCCTTGAAAATAAAAAGAAACGTTTATTCCGATCTGCCAAACGTGCAGGTCAACCGAGTGTATGGGATAGGTACTATGAGGCTGACCGCAATTATCTTTTAGCCCTGCGCAAAGCAAAAAACTTCTTCTATAACACAGACCTACCCAAGATACTGCAGACTAATCCCAGACAGTTCTGGAAAACACTTAAGGCTGACAAACCGCGTGACACTGTACTAACCTTTGAATCTGGTGAAGCTATTACTGACGGGGATTGTGCGAATCTATTCAACGCTTCTTTTGCTACAGTTTTTACTGATGAATCAAGCATACACCCCTGCATACCTTCACTTGGCTTTAATTGTAATCATGACATGCCAGCAATCAATTTCTGCGCAAATGGAATATTGTCTATAATAGAAAAAATGAAATTGTCATCCTCTGCGGGCATGGATGGTATCAATTCCAAAATTCTAAAAAATGTTAAAGAGAGTGCTTCGCTCTTTCTTGCTCTAATATTTTCCCAGTCCCTTTCCTCAGGAATCATCCCATGTGACTGGAAGATAGGGAAGGTCGTTCCGGTCTTCAAATCAGGCGATAGAAACTCTCCACTTAACTATCGCCCCATCTCCCTAACAAGCGTCCCCTGCAAGATCATGGAGCATGTCATCTACTCCCACATAATGAATTTTCTCGACAGCAATAATTTTTTTCACCCTTCACAACACGGCTTCCGTAAGGGGTTGTCGTGTGAAACACAGCTGGCAGCCTTCTTGCATGACATTCATACTAACCTCGACGTTAACGTGCAAACTGATGCCGTTTTTCTTGATTACGCTAAAGCATTCGATAAAGTGCCTCATCAACGATTGTTCGCTAAACTTTCCCAACTAAATTTACATCCCACCGTCATAAAATGGATAATAGAGTTCCTTACTAATCGATCACAACGCGTCGCTGTAAATAACCACCTGTCTACTGCCATCCCAGTAACATCAGGTGTCCCTCAAGGCTCCGTCCTTGGCCCGCTACTATTTTTAATCTATATTAACGACTTACCTTTGCATGTAACCAGTAATATACGTATGTTCGCAGATGACTGCGTTGTCTACCGCACAATACTAAACACCTCTGACCAGTTAACCTTAGAGAACGATCTTACTAACGTTTCGAAATGGTGTACCACTTGGTTAATGACACTAAACGTAAATAAATGCAAAACTATGTCATTTACGCGTAGCAATAATCCGCTCATGTTTCCGTACACAATCAACAGCTTACCCCTAGAACTGACTAACTCTTATAAATACCTAGGTGTCACCGTGACTAGCGATCTGATCTGGCGTACGCATGTCCAAAACATCATTTCATCGTCTAACAAAACCTTAGGCTTTTTAAAACGTCACCTCAAAAGTGCTCCAATGCAGATAAGATTACTTGCCTACACATCACTAGTGCGACCGAAATTGGAATACGCATCCGCCATCTGGGACCCGCACCAAGCATACCTCATCTGCGCTCTAGAATCAGTTCAAAACCGTGCAGCTCGCTTCATTCATTCTTCGTATTCATACGACATCAGCGTCACATCACTAAAATTACTATCCAATCTTCCATCGCTCGCTCTTCGTCGGCGCATTTCTTCTCTTTGTCTTTACCATAAATTTTTTCACAGTTCAATCCTGCATCAACCATCTTACATCAAACCCGCAACACGCATATCAGCCAGGACAAGCCACACGCAGCAGGTTTCATTAATGCGCGCTCGAACATCAACATTTCTCGCGTCATTTTTTTCCCGCACAGCAAAAGACTGGAACGACCTCCCTTTTTCCATTGTCGACATAATATGTCCATCTTCTTTTGCACAACATGTCACTGACCATCTTCTAACAAATAACCTTTAAGTGCTTTTTTGAATTACATGTTGGTTACGTGTGTTTTTATTGTACATGCATATTTCCTTGTAATATGAAGAATGTATATAGTTGAAACCCATGTATTGATTACGTTTGTTAAATATTATTCCCACCCCTTATGTAATACCCCCATTGGGGGTCTTTAAGGAAAATAAACTGACTGACTGACTGACTTCGCCCCTAAAAGGTTGAGTGGAAACCTCAATCGGTTAAAAAGGTATCCGGCTAGTAGAGAAGATGGCTCTTTACGGCGTTAGAAGGGCTCACAAACTGGTAAATATACTAGTTGCACACAACGGCTACGAATAGGACAACTACGAGGAACAAACGGATGCTGCTTTAAGGAGCTTCGCCCCTAAAAGGTTGAGTGAAGCCATCGATCGGTTGAAAAGGTACCCGGCTGGTAGAGAAGATGGCTCTTTATGGCACTGGCAGGGCTCACAAACGGGTAAGTGTAGTGGTTACACATTACGACAAGGACTACTACAATGAAAGAATGGGTGCCGCTTTAAAGAGTTGTCCCCTAAACGGTTGAGTGGAAACCTCGATCTGTTGAAAAGGTATCCGGCTTGTAGAGAAGATGGCTCTTTACGGAGCTGGCAGGGCACACAAATTGGTAAGTATACTGGTTACACACTACGACTACGACTAGGACTACTACAATGAACGAACGGGTGCCACTTTAAGGAGCTTCGCCCTTAAAAGCTTGAGTGGAAACCTCGATCGGTTGAAGGGTATCCGACTGTTAGAGAAGATGGATTTTTACGGCTCTGGTAGGGCTCACAAACGCGTAAGTATAGTGGTTACACACTAGGACTACGACTAGGACTACTACGATGAACCAACGGGTGCTGCTGTAAGGAGCTTCGCCCCTAAAATGCTGAGAGGAAACCTCGATCAGTTGAAAAGGTATCTGCCTTGTAGAGAAGATGGCTCTTTATGGCACTGACAGGCCTCACAAACGGGTAAGTGAACTGGTTACACAGTACGTCTAGGACTACTACGATGAACGAACGGGTGTCGCTTTAAAGAGTTCGCTCCTTAAAGGTTGAGTGGAAACCTCGATCGGTTGAAAAAGTATCAAGCTCGTAGAAAAGATGGCTCTTTACGGCCCTGGGAGGGCTCACAAACAGGTAAGTATACTAGTTTCACACTACGACTACGACTAGGACAACAACGGTGAACGACGGGTGCCGCTTTAAGGAGCTTCGCCGCTGGAAGGTTGAGTAGAAACAACGATCGGTTAAATAGGCATCCTGGTTGTAGAGAAGATGGCTCTTTACGGCGCTGGCAGGGCTCTCAAATGGGTAAGTATACTGGTTACACACTACGACTACGACTAGAACTACTACATTGAACGAACGGTTGCCACTTTAAGGAGCTTCGCCCCTAAAAGGTTGAGTGGAAACATCGATAGGTTGAAAAGGTATCCGGCTGGTAGAGAAGATGGCTCTTTACGGCGCTGGCAGGGCTCACGAACAGGTAAGTATACTAGTTGCACATTACGACCATAACTAAGACTACAACGATGAACGAACGGGTGCCGCTTTAAAGAGTTCGCTTCTAAAAGGTTGAGTTGAAACCTCGATCGGTTGAAAAGGTATCCGGCTGGTAAAGAAGATGGCTCTTTAAGGCACTGGCAGGGCTCACAAACGGGTAAGTATAGTAGTTGCACACTATGACTAGAACTAGGACTACTACGATGAACGAATGGGTGCCGCTTTAAGGAGCATCGCCCCTGAAAGTTTGAGTGAAAGCCTCGATCGGTTGAAAGGTGTCTGGCTGGTAGAGAAGATGGCTCTTTACTGTGCTTGCAGGGCTCACAAACGGGTAAGTATACTACCTACACACAACGGCTAGGAATAGGACAACTACGAGGAACAAACTGATGCCGCTTTCAGGAACTTCGCCCCTGAAAGGTTGAGCAGAAACATCGATCGGTCGAAAAGGTATTCGGCTGGTAGAGAAGATGACTCTTTACGGCACTGGCAGGGCTCACAAACGGGTAAGTATACTGGTTACACACTACGACTATGACTAGACTACTACAATGAACGAACGGGTGCCGCTTTCAGGAGCTTCGCCTCTAAAAGGTTGAGTGAAAACCTCGATCGGTTGAAAAGGTGTCCGGCTGGTAGGGAAGATGGCTCTTTACGGCGTTTACAGGGCCCACAAAGGGTAAGTATACTAGTTGCACACTACGACTACGACTAAAACTACTACGATGAACGAACGGTTGCCGCTTTAAGGACCTTCGCCCCTAAAAGGTTGAGTAGAAACATCGATGTGTTGAAAAGGTATCCGGCTGGTAAAGAAGATGGCTCTTTACGGTGCTTGCAGGGCTCACAAACGGGTAAGTATACTACCTACCCACAACGGCTACGAATAGGACAACTATGAGGTACAAACGGATGCCGCTTAAGGAGCTTCGCCTCTAAAAGGTTGATTGAAAACCTCGATCGGTTGAAAAGGTGTCCGACTGGTAGAGAAGATGGCTCTTTACGGCGTTGACAGGGCTCACAAAGGGTAACTATACTAGTTGCACACTACGACTACGACTAAAACTACTACGATGAACGAACGGCTGCCACTTTAAGGAGCTTCGCCCCTAAAAGGTTGAGTAGAAACATCGATGTGTTGAAAAGGTATCCGGCTTTTAGAGAAGATGGCTCTTTACGGCACTGGCAGGGCTCACAAATGGGTAAGTATACCGGTTACACACAACGGCTACGAATAGGACAACTAGGAGTAACAAACGGATGCCGCTTTCAGAAGCTTCACTTCTAAAAGGTTGAGTGGAAACCTCGATCAGTTGAAAAGGTATCCGGCTGGTAGAGAAGATGGCTCTTTACGGTGCTTGCAGGGCTCATAAACGAGTAAGTATACTACCTACCCACAACGGCTACGAATAGGACAACTATGAGGAACAAACGGATGCCGCTTAAGGAGCTTCGCCCCTAAAAGGTTGTGTGAAAACATCGATCGGTTGATAAGGTATCTGGCTGGTAGATAAGATGGCTCTTTACGGCGTTAGAAGGGCTCAAAAACGGGTAAATATACTAGATGCACACTTCGACTACGACTTGGACTACTACAATGAAAGAACGGGTGCCGCTTTGAGAAGCTTCGCCTCTAAAAGGTTGAGTGAAAACCTCGATCGGTTGAAAGGTGTCCGGCTGGTAGAGAAGATGGCTCTTTACTGTGCTTGCAGAGCTCACAAACGGGTAAGTATACAACCTACACACAACGGCTACGAATAGGACAACTACGAGGAACAAACGGATGCCGCTTTAAGGACCTTCGCCCCTAAAAGGTTGAGTGGAACCATCGATCGGTTGAAAAGGTACCCGGCTGGTAGAGAAGATGGCTCTTTATGGCGCTGGCAGGGCTCACGAACGAGTAAGTGTACTGGTTACACACTACGACTAGGACTACTACAATGAACGAACCGGTGCCTCTTTAAAGAGTTCGCTTCTAATAGTTTGAGTGGAAACCTCGATCGGTTGAAAAGGTATCCGGCTGGTAGAGAAGATGGCTCTTTACGGTACTTGCAGGGCTCACAAACGGGTAAGTATATTACCTACCCACAACGGCTACGAATAGGACAACTATGAGGAACAAACGAGTGCCGCTTTAAGGAGCTTTGGCCCTAAAAGGTTGAGCAGAAACATCGATTGGTTCAAAAGGTATTCGGCTGGTACAGAAAAAGGCTCTTAATGGCACCGGCAGGGCTCACAAACAGGTAAGTATACTGGTTACACACTGCGACTACGACTAGGACCACCACAATGAACGAACGCGTGCCGCTTTAAGGAGCTTCGCCACTAAGAGGTCGAGTGGAAACATCGTCGGTTGTAAGGGTTTCCGGCTGGTAGAGAAGATGGCTCTTTACGGCTCTGGCAGGGCTCACAAATGCTTAAGTATAGTGGTTACACACTACGACTACGACTAGGACTACTACAATGAACCAACGGGTGCCGCCTTAAGGAGATTCGCCCCTAAATTATTGAGTGGAAACCTCGATCGGTTGAAAAGGTATCCGGCTTGTAGAGAAGATGGCTCTTTACGGCACTGCGAGGGCTCACAAACGGGTAAGTATACAGCTTACACAATACGACTACGACTAGGACTACTACAATGAACAGACGGGTGCCGCTTTAAGAAGCTTCACCCATGAAGGTTGAGTGGAAACTTCGATTGGTTGAAAGGGTATCTGGCTGGTAGAGATGGTTCTTTACGGTGCTTGCAGGGCTCACAAACGGGTAAGTACATTGGTTACACACTACGACTACGACTAGACTACTACCTTGAACGAACGGGTGCCGCTTTAAGGACCTTCGCCCCTGAAACGTTGAGTAGAAACATCGATCGGTTGAAAAGTTATCCGGCTCGTAGAGAAGATGGCTCTTTACGGCACCGGCAGGGCACACAAACGGGTAAGTATACTGGTTACACACTACGACTACGACTTCGACTACTATGATGACCAAAGAGGTGCCGCTTTAAGGAGCTTCGCCCCTAAAAGGTTGAGTGGAAACATCGATCGGTTGAAAAGGTATCCGGCTTCTAGAAAGATAGCTCTTTAAAGCGCTGGCAAGGCTCCCAAATGGGTAAGTGTACTGGTTACACACTACGACTAGGACTACTACAATGAACGAACGAATGCCGCTTTAAAGAGTTCGCTTCTAAAAGGTTGAGTGGAAACCTCGATCGGTTGAAAAGGTATCCGGCTGGGAGAGAAGATGGCTTATTACGGCGTTGGAAGGGCTCACAAAAGGGTAACTATACTAGTTGCACACTTCGACTGCGACTCGGACTACTACGATGAAAGAACGGATGCCACTTGAAGGAGCTTCGCCCCTAAAAGGTTGAGTAGAAACATCGATCGGTTGAAAAGGTATCCGGCTCGTAGAGAAGATGGCTCTTTACGGCACCGGCAGTGCACACAAACGGGTAAGTATACTGGTTACACACAACGACTACGACTTCGACTACTATGCTGATCGAACGGGTGCCGTTTTAAGGAGCTTTACCCCTAAATTGTTGAGCGGGAACCTCGATCGATTGAGAAAGTATACGGCTCTTAGAGAAGATGGCTCTTTACGGCACTGGCAGGGCTCAGAAACGGGTAAGTATACTGGTTACACACTACGACTTCGACTAGACTACTACAATTAACTAACGGGTACCGCTTTAAGGAGCTTCGCCTCTAAAAGGTTGAGTAAAAACCTCGATCGGTTGAAAAGGTATCCGGCTGGTGGATAAGATTGCTCTTTACGGTGCTTGCAGGGCTCACAAACGGGTAAGTATACTGGTTACACACTACGACTAGGACTAGACTACTAAAATGAACGAACGGGTGCCGCTTTAAGGAGCTTCGCCCCTAAAAGGTTGAGTGGAAACCTCAATCGGTTAAAAAGGTATCCGGCTAGTAGAGAAGATGGCTCTTTACGGCGTTAGAAGGGCTCACAAACTGGTAAATATACTAGTTGCACACAACGGCTACGAATAGGACAACTACGAGGAACAAACGGATGCTGCTTTAAGGAGCTTCGCCCCTAAAAGGTTGAGTGAAGCCAGCGATCGGTTGAAAAGGTATCCGGCTGCTAGAGAAGATGGCTCTTTACGGCGCTGGCAGGGCTCACAAACGGGTAAGCATACTAGTTGCACACTACGACTAGAACTAGGACTACTACGATGAACGAACGGGTGCCGCTTTAAGGAGCTTCGCCCCTAAAAGGTTGCGTGAAAACATCGATCGGTTGAAAAGGTACCCGGCTGGTAGAGAAGATGGCTCTTTATGGCACTGGCAGGGCTCACAAACGGGTAAGTGTAGTGGTTACACATAATGACAAGGACTACTACAATGAAAGAATGGGTGCCGCTTTAAAGAGTTGTCCCCTAAACGGTTGAGTGGAAACCTCGATCTGTTGAAAAGGTATCCGGCTTGTAGAAAAGATGGCTCTTTACGGAGCTGGCAGGGCACACAAATTGGTAAGTATACTGGTTACACACTACGACTACGACTAGGACTACCACAATGAACGAACGGGTGCCACTTTAAGGAGCTTCGCCCTTAAAAGCTTGAGTGGAAACCTCGATCGGTTGAAGGGTATCCGACTGGTAGAGAAGATGGCTTTTTACGGCTCTGGTAGGGCTCACAAACGCGTAAGTATAGTGGTTACATACTAGGACTACGACTAGGACTACTACGATGAACCAACGGGTGCTGCTGTAAGGAGCTTCGCCCCTAAAATGCTGAGAGGAAACCTCGATCAGTTGAAAAGGTATCCGCCTTGTAGAGAAGATGGCTCTTTATGGCACTGGCAGGCCTCACAAACGGGTAAGTGAACTGGTTACACAGTACGTCTAGGACTACTACGATGAACGAACGGGTGTCGTTTAAAGAGTTCGCTCCTTAAAGGTTGAGTGGAAACCTCGATCGGTTGAAAAAGTATCAAGCTCGTAGAGAAGATGGCTCTTTACGGCCCTAGGAGGGCTCACAAACAGGTAAGTATACTAGTTTCACACTACGACTACGACTAGGACAACAACGGTGAACGAACGGGTGCCGCTTTAAGGAGCTTCGCCCCTGGAAGGTTGAGTAGAAACAACGATCGGTTAAATAGGCATCCTGGTTGTAGAGAAGATGGCTCTTTACGGCGCTGGCAGGGCTCTCAAATGGGTAAGTATACTGGTTACACACTACGACTACGACTAGAACTACTACATTGAACGAATGGTTGCCACTTTAAGGAGCTTCGCCCCTAAAAGGTTGAGTGGAAACGTCGATAGGTTGAAAAGGTATCCGGCTGGTAGAGAAGATGGCTCTTTACGGCGCTGGCAGGGCTCACGAACAGGTAAGTATACTAGTTGCACATTACGACCATAACTAAGACTACAACGATGAACGAACGGGTGCCGATTTAAAGAGCTCGCTTCTAAAAGGTTGAGTGAAAGCCTCGATCGGTTGAAAGGTGTCTGGCTGGTAGAGAAGATGGCTCTTTACTGTGCTTGCAGGGCTCACAAACGGGTAAGTATACTACCTACACACAACGGCTACGAATAGGACAACTACGAGGAACAAACTGATGCCGCTTTCAGGAACTTCGCCCCTGAAAGGTTGAGTAGAAACATCGATCGGTCGAAAAGGTATCCAGCTGGTAGAGAATATGGCTCTTTACGGCACTGGCAGGGCTCACAAACGGGTAAGTATACTGGTTACACACTACGACTATGACTAGACTACTACAATGAACGAACGGGTGCCGCTTTAAGGAGCTTCGCCTCGAAAAGGTTGAGTGAAAACCTCGATCGGTTGAAAAGGTGTCCGGCTGGTAGGGAAGATGGCTCTTTACGGTGCTTGCAGGGCTCGAAAACGGGTAAGTATACTACCTACCCACAACGGCTACGAATAGGACAACTATGAGGTACAAACGGATGCCGCTTAAGGAGCTTCGCCTCTAAAAGGTTGAGTGAAAACCTCGATCGGTTGAAAAGGTGTCCGACTGGTAGAGAAGATGGCTCTTTACGGCTTTGACAGGGCTCACAAAGGGTAAGTATACTAGTTGCACACTACAACTACGACTAAAACTACTACGATGAACGAACGGCTGCCGCTTTAAGGAGCTTCGCCCCTTAAAGGTTGAGTAGAAACATCGATGTGTTGAATAGGTATCCGGCTCTTAGAGAAGATGGCTCTTTACTGTGCTTGCAGGGCTCAAAAACGGATAAGTATACTACCTACACACAACGGCTACGAATAGGACAACTACGAGGAACAAACGGATGCCGCTTTAAGGACCTTCGCCCCTAAAAGGTTGAGTGGAACCATCGATCGGTTGAAAAGGTACCCGGCTGGTAGAGAAGATGGCTCTTTATGGCGCTGGCAGGGCTCACGAACGGGTAAGTGTACTGGTTACACACTACGACTAGGACTACTACGATGAACGAACCGGTGCCTCTTTAAAGAGTTCGCTACTAAAAGTTTGAGTGGAAACCTCGATCGGTTGAAAAGGTATCCGGCTGGTAGAGAAGATGGCTCTTTACGGCACCGGCAGAGCTCACAAACAGGTAAGTATACTGGTTACACACTACGACTACGACTAGGACTACTACATTGAACGAACGGTTTGCCTCTTTAAGGAGCTTCGCCCATAAAAGGTTGAGTGGAAACATCGATAGGTTGAAAAGGTATCCGGCTGGTAGAGAAGATGGCTCTTTACGGCGCTGGCAGGGCTCACAAACGGGTAAGTACATAGGTTACACACTACGACTACGACTAGACTTCTACCTTGAACGAACGGGTGCCGCTTTAAGGACCTTCGCCCCTGAAACGTTGAGTAGAAACATCGATCGGTTGAAAAGTTATCCGGCTCGTAGAGAAGATGGCTCTTTACGGCACCGGCAGGGCACACAAACGGGTAAGTATACTGGTTACACACTACGACTACGACTTCGACTACTATGATGACCGAAGAGGTGCCGCTTTAAGGAGCTTCGCCCCTAAAAGGTTGAGTGGAAACATCGATCGGTTGAAAAGGTATCCGGCTTCTAGAAAGATAGCTCTTTAAAGCGCTGGCCATGCTCCCAAACGGGTAAGTGTACTGGTTACACACTACGACTAGGACTACTACAATGAACGAACGAGTGCCGCTTTAAAGAGTTCGCTTCTAAAAGGTTGAGTGGAAACCTCGATCGGTGAAAAGGTATCCGGCTGGGAGAGAAGATGGCTCTTTACGGCGTTGGAAGGGCTCACAAAACGGTAAATATACTAGTTGCACACTTCGACTACGACTCGGACTACTACGATGAAAGAACGGATGCCACTTGAAGGAGCTTCGCCCCTAAAGGTTGAGTAGAAACATCGATCGGTTGAAAAGGTATCCGGCTCGTAGAGAAGATGGCTCTTTACGGCACCGGCAGTGCACACAAACGGGTAAGTATACTGTTACACACAACGACTATGACTTCGACTACTATGATGATCGAACGGGTGCCGTTTTAAGGAGCTTTACCCCTAAATTGTTGAGCGGGAACCTCGATCGATTGAAAAGGTATACGGCTGGTAGAGAAGATGGCTCTTTACGGCACTGGCAGGGCTCACAAACGGGTAAGTATACTGGTTACACACTACGACTATGACTAGACTACTACAATGAACGAACGGGTGCCGCTTTCAGGAGCTTCGCCTCTAAAAGGTTGAGTGAAACCTCGATCGGTTGAAAAGGTGTCCGGCTGGTAGGGAAGATGGCTCTTTACGGCGCTTTACAGGGCCCACAAAGGGTAAGTATACTAGTTGCACACTACGACTACGACTAAAACTACTACGATGAACGAACGGTTGCCGCTTTAAGGACCTTCGCCCCTAAAAGGTTGAGTAGAAACATCGAATGTGTTGAAAAAGGTATCCGGCTGGTAAAGAAGATGGCTCTTTACGGTGCTTGAAGGGCTCACAAACGGGTAAGTATACTACCTACCCACAACGGCTACGAATAGGACAACTATGAGGTACAAACGGATGCCGCTTTAAGGAGCTTCGCCTCTAAAAGGTTGATTGAAAACCTCGATCGGTTGAAAAGGTGTCCGACTGGTAGAGAAGATGGCTCTTTACGGCGTTGACAGGGCTCACAAAGGGTAACTATTCTAGTTGCACACTACGACTACGACTAAAACTACTACGATGAACGAACGGCTGCCACTTTAAGGAGCTTCGCCCTAAAAGGTTCAGTAGAAACATCGATGTGTTGAAAAGGTATCCGGCTTTTAGAGAAGATGGCTCTTTACGGCACTGGCAGGGCTCACAAATGGGTAAGTATACCGGTTACACACAACGGCTACGAATAGGACAACTAGGAGGAACAAACGGATGCCGCTTTCAGAAGCTTCACTTCTAAAAGGTTGAGTGGAAACCTCGATCAGTTGAAAAGGTATCCGGCTGGTAGAGAAGATGGCTCTTTACGGTGCTTGCAGGGCTCACAAACGAGTAAGTATACTACCTACCCACAACGGCTACGAATAGGACAACTATGAGGAACAAACGGATGCCGCTTAAGGAGCTTCGCCCCTAAAAGGTTGTGTGAAAACATCGATCGGTTGATAAGGTATCTGGCTGGTAGATAAGATGGCTCTTTACGGCGTTAGAAGGGCTCACAAACGGGTAAATATACTAGATGCACACTTCGACTACGACTTGGACTACTACGATGAAAGAACGGGTGCCGCTTTGAGAAGCTTCGCCTCTAAAAGGTTGAGTGAAAACCTCGATCGGTTGAAAGGTGTCCGGCTGGTAGAGAAGATGGCTCTTTACTGTGCTTGCAGGGCTCACAAACGGGTAAGTATACTACCTACACACAACGGCTACGAATAGGACAACTACGAGGAACAAACGGATGCCGCTTTAAGGACCTTCGCCCCTAAAAGGTTGAGTGGAACCATCGATCGGTTGAAAATGTACCCGGCTGGTAGAGAAGATGGCTCTTTATGGCGCTGGCAGGGCTCACGAACGAGTAAGTGTACTGACTACACACTACGACTAGGACTACTACATTGAACGAACCGGTGCCTCTTTAAAGAGTTCGCTTCTAAAGTTTGAGTGGAAACCTCGATCGGTTGAAAAGGTATCCGGCTGGTAGAGAAGATGGCTCTTTACGGTACTTGCAGGGCTCACAAACGAGTAAGTATATTACCTACCCACAACGGCTACGAATAGGACAACTATGAGGAACAAACGAGTGCCGCTTTAAGGAGCTTTGGCCCTAAAAGGTTGAGCAGAAACATCGATTGGTTCAAAAGGTATTCGGCTGGTACAGAAAAAGGCTCTTAATGGCACCGGCAGGGCTCACAAACAGGTAAGTATACTGGTTACACACTACGACTACGACTAGGACCACCACAATGAACGAACGCGTGCCGCTTTAAGGAGCTTCGCCACTAAGAGGTCGAGTGGAAACATCGTCGGTTGTAAGGGTTTCCGGCTGGTAGAGAAGATGGCTCTTTACGGCTCTGGCAGGGCTCACAAATGCTTAAGTATAGTGGTTACACACTACGACTACGACTAGGACTACTACAATGAACCAACGGGTGCCGCCTTAAGGAGATTCGCCCCTAAATTATTGAGTGGAAACCTCGATTGGTTGAAAAGGTATCCGGCTTGTAGACAAGATGGCTCTTTACGGCACTGCGAGGGCTCACAAACGGGTAAGTATACAGCTTACACAATACGACTACGACTAGGACTACTACAATGAACAGACGGGTGCCGCTTTAAGAAGCTTCACCCATGAAGGTTGAGTGGAAACTTCGATTGGTTGAAAGGGTATCCGGCTGGTAGAGATGGTTCTTTACGGTGCTTGCAGGGCTCACAAACGGGTAAGTACATTGGTTACACACTACGACTACGACTAGACTACTACCTTGAACGAACGGGTGCCGCTTTAAGGACCTTCGCCCCTGAAACGTTGAGTAGAAACATCGATCGGTTGAAAAGTTATCCGGCTCGTAGAGAAGATGGCTCTTTACGGCACCGGCAGGGCACACAAACGGGTAAGTATACTGGTTACACACTACGACTACGACTTCGACTACTATGATGACCAAAGAGGTGCCGCTTTAAGGAGCTTCGCCCCTAAAAGGTTGAGTGGAAACATCGATCGGTTGAAAAGGTATCCGGCTTCTAGAAAGATAGCTCTTTAAAGCGCTGGCAAGGCTCCCAAATGGGTAAGTGTACTGGTTACACACTACGACTAGGACTACTACAGTGAACGAACGAATGCCGCTTTAAAGAGTTCGCTTCTAAAAGGTTGAGTGGAAACCTCGATCGGTTGAAAAGGTATCCGGCTGGGAGAGAAGATGGCTTATTACGGCGTTGGAAGGGCTCACAAAAGGGTAACTATACTAGTTGCACACTTCGACTGCGACTCGGACTACTACGATGAAAGAACGGATGCCACTTGAAGGAGCTTCGCCCCTAAAAGGTTGAGTAGAAACATCGATCGGTTGAAAAGGTATCCGGCTCGTAGAGAAGATGGCTCTTTACGGCACCGGCAGTGCACACAAACGGGTAAGTATACTGGTTACACACAACGACTACGACTTCGACTACTATGCTGATCGAACGGGTGCCGTTTTAAGGAGCTTTACCCCTAAATTGTTGAGCGGGAACCTCGATCGATTGAGAAAGTATACGGCTCTTAGAGAAAATGGCTCTTTACGGCACTGGCAGGGCTCAGAAACGGGTAAGTATACTGGTTACACACTACGACTTCGACTAGACTACTACAATTAACTAACGGGTACCGCTTTAAGGAGCTTCGCCTCTAAAAGGTTGAGTAAAAACCTCGATCGGTTGAAAAGGTATCCGGCTGGTGGATAAGATTGCTCTTTACGGTGCTTGCAGGGCTCACAAACGGGTAAGTATACTGGTTACACACTACGACTAGGACTAGACTACTAAAATGAACGAACGGGTGCCGCTTTAAGGAGCTTCGCCCCTAAAAGGTTGAGTGGAAACCTCAATCGGTTAAAAAGGTATCCGGCTAGTAGAGAAGATGGCTCTTTACGGCGTTAGAAGGGCTCACAAACTGGTAAATATACTAGTTGCACACAACGGCTACGAATAGGACAACTACGAGGAACAAACGGATGCTGCTTTAAGGAGCTTCGCCCCTAAAAGGTTGAGTGAAGCCAGCGATCGGTTGAAAAGGTATCCGGCTGCTAGAGAAGATGGCTCTTTACGGCGCTGGCAGGGCTCACAAACGGGTAAGCATACTAGTTGCACACTACGACTAGAACTAGGACTTCTACGATGAACGAACGGGTGCCGCTTTAAGGAGCTTCGCCCCTAAAAGGTTGCGTGAAAACATCGATCGGTTGAAAAGGTACCCGGCTGGTAGAGAAGATGGCTCTTTATGGCACTGGCAGGGCTCACAAACGGGTAAGTGTAGTGGTTACACATAATGACAAGGACTACTACAATGAAAGAATGGGTGCCGCTTTAAAGAGTTGTCCCCTAAACGGTTGAGTGGAAACCTCGATCTGTTGAAAAGGTATCCGGCTTGTAGAAAAGATGGCTCTTTACGGAGCTGGCAGGGCACACAAATTGGTAAGTATACTGGTTACACACTACGACTACGACTAGGACTACCACAATGAACGAACGGGTGCCACTTTAAGGAGCTTCGCCCTTAAAAGCTTGAGTGGAAACCTCGATCGGTTGAAGGGTATCCGACTGGTAGAGAAGATGGCTTTTTACGGCTCTGGTAGGGCTCACAAACGCGTAAGTATAGTGGTTACATACTAGGACTACGACTAGGACTACTACGATGAACCAACGGGTGCTGCTGTAAGGAGCTTCGCCCCTAAAATGCTGAGAGGAAACCTCGATCAGTTGAAAAGGTATCCGCCTTGTAGAGAAGAAGGCTCTTTATGGCACTGGCAGGCCTCACAAACGGGTAAGTGAACTGGTTACACAGTACGTCTAGGACTACTACGATGAACGAACGGTTGTCGCTTTAAAGAGTTCGCTCCTTAAAGGTTGAGTGGAAACCTCGATCGGTTGAAAAAGTATCAAGCTCGTAGAGAAGATGGCTCTTTACGGCCCTGGGAGGGCTCACAAACAGGTAAGTATATTAGTTTCACACTACGACTACGACTAGGACAACAACGGTGAACGAACGGGTGCCGCTTTAAGGAGCTTCGCCCCTGGAAGGTTGAGTAGAAACAACGATCGGTTAAATAGGCATCCTGGTTGTAGAGAAGATGGCTCTTTACGGCGCTGGCAGGGCTCTCAAATGGGTAAGTATACTGGTTACACACTACGACTACGACTAGAACTACTACATTGAACGAATGGTTGCCACTTTAAGGAGCTTCGCCCCTAAAAGGTTGAGTGGAAACGTCGATAGGTTGAAAAGGTATCCGGCTGGTAGAGAAGATGGCTCTTTACGGCGCTGGCAGGGCTCACGAACAGGTAAGTATACTAGTTGCACATTACGACCATAACTAAGACTACAACGATGAACGAACGGGTGCCGATTTAAAGAGTTCGCTTCTAAAAGGTTGAGTGAAAGCCTCGATCGGTTGAAAGGTGTCTGGCTGGTAGAGAAGATGGCTCTTTACTGTGCTTGCAGGGCTCACAAACGGGTAAGTATACTACCTACACACAACGGCTACGAATAGGACAACTACGAGGAACAAACTGATGCCGCTTTCAGGAACTTCGCCCCTGAAATGTTGAGTAGAAACATCGATCGGTCGAAAAGGTATCCAGCTGGTAGAGAATATGGCTCTTTACGGCACTGGCAGGGCTCACAAACGGGTAAGTATACTGGTTACACACTACGACTATGACTAGACTACTACAATGAACGAACGGGTGCCGCTTTAAGGAGCTTCGCCTCGAAAAGGTTGAGTGAAAACCTCGATCGGTTGAAAAGGTGTCCGGCTGGTAGGGAAGATGGCTCTTTACGGTGCTTGCAGGGCTCGAAAACGGGTAAGTATACTACCTACCCACAACGGCTACGAATAGGACAACTATGAGGTACAAACGGATGCCGCTTAAGGAGCTTCGCCTCTAAAAGGTTGAGTGAAAACCTCGATCGGTTGAAAAGGTGTCCGACTGGTAGAGAAGATGGCTCTTTACGGCTTTGACAGGGCTCACAAAGGGTAAGTATACTAGTTGCACACTACAACTACGACTAAAACTACTACGATGAACGAACGGCTGCCGCTTTAAGGAGCTTCGCCCCTAAAAGGTTGAGTAGAAACATCGATGTGTTGAAAAAGTATCCGGCTCTTAGAGAAGATGGCTCTTTACTGTGCTTGCAGGGCTCAAAAACGGGTAAGTATACTACCTACACACAACGGCTACGAATAGGACAACTACGAGGAACAAACGGATGCCGCTTTAAGGACCTTCGCCCCTAAAAGGTTGAGTGGAACCATCGATCGGTTGAAAAGGTACCCGGCTGGTAGAGAAGATGGCTCTTTATGGCGCTGGCAGAGCTCACGAACGGGTAAGTGTACTGGTTACAAACTACGACTAGGACTACTACGATGAACGAACCGGTGCCTCTTTAAAGAGTTCGCTTCTAAAAGTTTGAGTGGAAACCTCGATCGGTTGAAAAGGTATCCGGCTGGTAGAGAAGATGGCTCTTTACGGCACCGGCAGAGCTCACAAACAGGTAAGTATACTGGTTACACACTACGACTACGACTAGGACTACTACATTGAACGAACGGTTGCCTCTTTAAGGAGCTTCGCCCCTAAAAGGTTGAGTGGAAACATCGATAGGTTGAAAAGGTATCCGGCTGGTAGAGAAGATGGCTCTTTACGGCGCTGGCAGGGCTCACAAACGGGTAAGTATAGTAGTTGCACACTACGACTAGAACTAGGACTACTACGATGAACGAACGGGTGCCGCTTTAAGGAGCATCGCCCCTTAAAGTTTGAGTGAAAACCTCGATCGGTTGAAAAGGTGTCCGGCTGGTAGAGAAGATGGCTCTTTACTGTGCTTGCAGGGCTCACAAACGGGTAAGTATACTACCTACACACAACGGCTACGAATAGGACAACTACGAGGAACAAAGGGATGCCACTTTCAGGAGCTTCTCCCCTGAGAGGTTGAGTAGAAACATCGATCGGTCGAAAAGATATCCGGCTGGTAGAGAAGATGGCTCTTTACGGCACTGGCAGGGCTCACAAGCGGGTAAGTATACTGGTTACACACTACGACTACGACTAGACTACTACAATGAACGAACGGGTGCCGCTTGAAGGAGCTTCGCCTCTAAAAGGTTGAGTGAAAACCTCGATCGGTTGAAAAGGTGTCCGCTGGTAGGGAAGATGGCTCTTTACGGCGTTTACAGGGCTCACAAAGGGTAAGTATACTAGTTGCACACTACGACTACGACTAAAACTACTACGAAGAACGGACGGCTGCCGCTTTAAGGAGCTTCGCCCCTAAAAGGTTGAGTAGAAACATCGATGTGTTGAAAAGGTATCCGGCTCTTAGAGAAGATGGCTCTTTACGGCACTTGCAGGGCTCACAAACTGGTAAGTATACTGGTTACACACAACGGCTACGAATAGGACAACTACGAGGAACAAACGGATGCCTCTTTCAGGAGCTTCGCTTCTAAAAGGTTGAGTGGAAACCTCGATCGGTTGAAAAGGTATCCGGCTGGTGAAGAAGATGGCTCTTTACGGTGCTTGCAGGGCTCACAAACGGGTAAGTGAACTGGTTACACAGTACGACTAGGACTACTACGATGAACGAACGGGTGTCGCTTTGAAGAGTTCGCTCCTTAAAGGTTAAGTGGAAACCTCGATCAGTTGAAAAGGTATCAAGCTCGTAGAGAAGATGGCTCTTAACGGCCCTGGGAGGGCTCACAAACGGGTAAGTATACTAGTTTCACACTACGACTACGACTAGGACTACAACGTTGAACGAACGGGTGCCGCTTTAAGGAGCTTCGCCCCTGGAAGGTTGATAGAAACAACGATCGGTTAAAAAGGTATCCGGCTGGTAGAGAAGATGGCTCTTTACGGCGCTGGCAGGGCTCACAAACGGGTAAGTATACTAGTTGCACACTACGACTAGAACTAAGACTACAACGATTAACGAACGGGTGCCACTTTCAAGAGTTCCCTTCTAAAAGGTTGAGTGGAAACCTCGATCGGTTGAAAAAATATCCGGCTGGTAGAGAAGATGGCTCTTTACGGCGTTGGAAGGGCTCACAAGCAGGTAAGTATACTGGTTACACACTACAACTACGGCTTCGACTACTATGATGATTGAACTACTATGATGATTGCTGTTTTAGGAGCTTTACCCCTAAATTGTTGACTGGAAACCTCCATCGGGTTAAAGGTGTCCGGCTCTTAGAGAAGATGGCTCTTTACGGTGCTGGCAGGGCTCTCAAATGGGTAAGTATACTGGTTACACACTACGACTACGACTAGGACTGCTACATTGAACGAACGGTTGCCACTTTAAGGAGCTTCGCCCCTAAAAGGTTGAGTGGAAACTTCGATTGGTTGAAAAGGTGTCCAGCTGGTAGAGAAGGTGGCTCTTTACGGCGTTGACAGGGCTCACAAAGGGTAAGTATACTAGTTGCACACTACGACTACGACTAGGACTACTACGATGAACGAACGGCTGCCGCTTTAGTGAGCTGCACCCCTAAAAGGTTGAGTAGAAACATCGATGTGTTGAAAAGCTATCCATCTCGTAGAAAAGACGGCTATTTACGGCATCGGCAGGGCTCACACACTGGTAAGTATACTGGTTACACACTACGGCTACGACTAAGACTACTGCGATGAACGAACGGGCGCCACTTTCAGGAGCTTCGCCCTTAAAAGGTTGAGTAGAAACATCGATCGGTCGAAAAGTTATCCGGCTGGTAGAGAATATGGCTCTTTACGGCACCGGCAGGGCTCACAAACGGGTAAGTATACTGGTTACACACTACGACTACGACTAGTACCACCACAATGAACGAACGGGTGCCGCTTTAAGGAGCTTCGCCACTAAGAGGTCGAGTGGAAACATCGATCGGGTTAAAGGGTTTCCGGCTGGTAGAGAAGATGGCTCTTTACGGCTCTGGCAGGGCTCACAAACGGGTAAGTATACAGGTTACACATTATGACTAGGACTACTACAATGAAAGAACGAGTGCCGCTTTAAAGAGTTCTCCCCTAAACGGTTGAGTGGAAACCTCGATCTGTTGAAAAGGTATCCGGCTGGTAGAGAAGATGGCTCTTTACGGCGCAGGCAGGGCTCACAAACGGGTAAGTATACAGCTTACACAATACGACTACGACTAGGACTACTACAATGAACGAACGGGTGCCGCTTTAAGAAGCTTCGCCCCTAAAAGGTCGAGTGGAAACTTCGATCGATTTAAAGGGTATCCGGCTGGTAGAGAAGATGGCTCTTTACGGTGCTTGCAGGGCTCACAAACGGGTAAGTATACTGGTTACACACTACGACTACGACTAGACTACTAAAATGAACGAACGGGTGCCGCTTTAAGGAGCTTCGCCCCTAAAAGGTTGAGTGGAAACCTCGATCGGTTGATAAGGTGTCCGGCTGGTAGGGAAGATGGCTCTTTACGGCGTTTACAGGGCTCACAAAGGGTAAGTATACTAGTTGCACACTACGACTACGACTAAAACTACTACGATGAACAAACGGATGCTGCTTTAAGGAGCTTCGCCCCTAAAAGGTTGAGTGAAGCCAGCGATCGGTTGAAAAGGTATCCGGCTGCAAGAGAAGATGGCTCTTTACGGCGCTGGCAGGGCTCACAAACGGGTAAGCATACTAGTTGCACACTACGACTAGAACTAGGACTACTACGATGAACGAACGGGTGCCGCTTTAAGGAGCTTCGCCCCTAAAAGGTTGAGTGAAAACATCGATCGGTTGAAAAGGTACCCGGCTGGTAGAGAAGATGGCTCTTTATGGCACTGGCAGGGCTCACAAACGGGTAAGTGTAGTGGTTACACATTACGACAAGGACTACTACAATGAAAGAATGGGTGCCGCTTTAAAGAGTTGTCCCCTAAACGGTTCAGTGGAAACCTCGATCTGTTGAAAAGGTATCCGGCTTGTAGAGAAGATGGCTCTTTACGGAGCTGGCAGGGCACACAAATTGGTAAGTATACTGGTTTCACACTACGACTACGACTAGGACAACAACGGTGAACGAACGGGTGCCGCTTTAAGGAGCTTCGCCCCTGGAGGGTTGAGTAGAAACAACGTTCGGTTAAATAGGCATCCTGGTTGTAGAGAAGATGGCTCTTTACGGCGCTGGCAGGGCTCTCAAATGGGTAAGTATACTGGTTACACACTACGACTACGACTAAAACTACTACATTGAACGAACGGTTGCCACTTTAAGGAGCTTCGCCCCTAAAAGGTTGAGTGGAAACATCGATAGGTTGAAAAGGTATCCGGCTGGTAGAGAAGATGGCTCTTTACGGCGCTGGCAGGGCTCACGAACAGGTAAGTATACTAGTTGCACATTACGACCATAACTTAGACTACAACGATGAACGATCGGGTGCCGATTTAAAGAGTTCGCTTCTAAAAGGGTGAGTTGAAACATCGATCGGTTGAAAAGGTATCCGGCTGGTAAAGAAGATGGCTCTTTAAGGCACTGGCAGGGCTCACAAACGGGTAAGTATAGTAGTTGCACACTACGACTAGAACTAGGACTACTACGATGAACGAATGGGTGCCGCTTTAAGGAGCATCGCCCCTGAAAGTTTGAGTGAAAGCCTCGATCGGTTGAAAGGTGTCTGGCTGGTAGAGAAGATGGCTCTTTACTGTGCTTGCAGGGCTCACAAACGGGTAAGAATACTACCTACACACAACGGCTACGAATAGGACAACTACGAGGAACAAACTGATGCCGCTTTCAGGAACTTCGCCCCTGAAAGGTTGAGTAGAAACATCGATCGGTCGAAAAGGTATCCAGCTGGTAGAGAAGATGGCTCTTTACGGCACTGGCAGGGCTCACAAACGGGTAAGTATACTGGTTACACACTACGACTATGACTAGACTACTACAATGAACGAACGGGTGCCGCTTTAAGGAGCTTCGCCTCGAAAAGGTTGAGTGAAAACCTCGATCGGTTGAAAAGATGTCCGGCTGGTAGGGAAGATGGCTCTTTACGGTGCTTGCAGGGCTCGAAAACGGGTAATTATACTACCTACCCACAACGGCTACGAATAGGACAACTATGAGGTACAAACGGATGCCGCTTAAGGAGCTTCGCCTCTAAAAGTTTGAGTGAAAACCTCGATCGGTTGAAAAGGTGTCCGACTGGTAGAGAAGATGGCTCTTTACGGCGTTGACAGGGCTCACAAAGGGTAAGTATACTAGTTGCACACTACGACTACGACTAAAACTACTACGATGAACGAACGGCTGCCGCTTTAAGGAGCTTCGCCCCTAAAAGGTTGAGTAGAAACATCGATGTGTTGAAAAGGTATCCGGCTCTTAGAGAAGATGGCTCTTTACTGTGCTTGCAGGGCTCACAAACGGGTAAGTATACTACCTACACACAACGGCTACGAATAGGACAACTACGAGGAACAAACGGATGCCGCTTTAAGGACCTTCGCCCCTAAAAGGTTGAGTGGAACCATCGATCGGTTGAAAAGGTACCCGGCTGGTAGAGAAGATGGCTCTTTATGGCGCTGGCAGGGCTCACGAACGGGTAAGTGTACTGGTTACACACTACGACTAGGACTACTACGATGAACGAACCGGTGCCTCTTTAAAGAGTTCGCTTCTAAAAGTTTGAGTGGAAACCTCGATCGGTTGAAAAGGTATCCGGCTGGTAGAGAAGATGGCTCTTTACGGCACCGGCAGAGCTCACAAACAGGTAAGTATACTGGTTACACACTACGACTACGACTAGGACTACTACATTGAACGAACGGTTGCCTCTTTAAGGAGCTTCGCCCCTAAAAGGTTTAGTGGAAACATCGATAGGTTGAAAAGGTATCCGGCTGGTAGAGAAGATGGCTCTTTACGGCGCTGGCAGGGCTCACAAACGGGTAAGTATAGTAGTTGCACACTACGACTAGAACTAGGACTACTACGATGAACGAACGGGTGCCGCTTTAAGGAGCATCGCCCCTTAAAGTTTGAGTGAAAACCTCGATCGGTTGAAAAGGTGTCCGGCTGGTAGAGAAGATGGCTCTTTACTGTGCTTGCAGGGCTCACAAACGGGTAAGTATACTACCTACACACAACGGCTACGAATAGGACAACTACGAGGAACAAACGGATGCAACTTTCAGGAGCTTCGCCCCTGAAAGGTTGAGTAGAAACATCGATCGGTCGAAAAGGTATCCGGCTGGTAGAGAAGATGGCTCTTTACGGCACTGGCAGGGCACACAAGCGGGTAAGTATACTGGTTACACACTACGACTACGACTAGACTACTACAATGAACGAACGGGTGCCGCTTTAAGGAGCTTCGCCTCTAAAAGGTTGAGTGAAAACCTCGATCGGTTGAAAAGGTGTCCGCTGGTAGGGAAGATGGCTCTTTACGGCGTTTACAGGGCTCACAAAGGGTAAGTATACTAGTTGCACACTACGACTACGACTAAAACTACTACGAAGAACGGACGGCTGCCGCTTTAAGGAGCTTCGCCCCTAAAAGGTTGAGTAGAAACATCGATGTGTTGAAAAGGTATCCGGCTCTTAGAGAAGATGGCTCTTTACGGCACTGGCAGGGCTCACAAACTGGTAAGTATACTGGTTACACACAACGGCTACGAATAGGACAACTACGAGGAACAAACGGATGCCTCTTTCAGGAGCTTCGCTTCTAAAAGGTTGAGTGGAAACCTCGATCGGTTGAAAAGGTATCCGGCTGGTAAAGAAGATGGCTCTTTACGGTGCTTGCAGGGCTCACAAACGGGTAAGTGAACTGGTTACACAGTACGACTAGGACTACTACGATGAACGAACGGGTGTCGCTTTGAAGAGTTCGCTCCTTAAAGGTTGAGTGGAAACCTCGATCAGTTGAAAAGGTATCAAGCTCGTAGAGAAGATGGCTCTTAACGGCCCTGGGAGGGCTCACAAACGGGTAAGTATACTAGTTTCACACTACGACTACGACTAGGACTACAACGTTGAACGAACGGGTGCCGCTTTAAGGAGCTTCGCCCCTGGAAGGTTGATAGAAACAACGATCGGTTAAAAAGTATCCGGCTGGTAGAGAAGATGGCTCTTTACGGCGCTGGCAGGGCTCACAAACGGGTAAGTATACTAGTTGCACACTACGACTAGAACTAAGACTACAACGATTAACGAACGGGTGCCGCTTTCAAGAGTTCCCTTCTGAAAGGTTGAGTGGAAACCTCGATCGGTTGAAAGAATATCCGGCTGGTATAGAAGATGGCTCTTTACGGCGTTGGAAGGGCTCACAAGCAGGTAAGTATACTGGTTACACACTACGACTACGGCTTCGACTACTATGATGATTGAACGGGTGCTGTTTTAGGAGCTTTACCCCTAAATTGTTGACTGGAAACCTCCATCGGGTTAAAGGTGTCCGGCTCTTAGAGAAGATGGCTCTTTACGGTGCTGGCAGGGCTCTCAAATGGGTAAGTATACTGGTTACACACTACGACTACGACTAGGACTGCTACATTGAACGAACGGTTGCCACTTTAAGGAGCTTCGCCCCTAAAAGGTTGAGTGGAAACTTCGATCGGTTGAAAAGGTGTCCAGCTGGTAGAGAAGGTGGCTCTTTACGGCGTTGACAGGGCTCACAAAGGGTAAGTATACTAGTTGCACACTACGACTACGACTAGGACTACTACGATGAACGAACGGCTGCCGCTTTAGTGAGCTGCGCCCCTAAAAGGTTGAGTAGAAACATCGATGTGTTGAAAAGCTATCCAGCTCGTAGAAAAGACGGCTATTTACGGCATCGGCAGGGCTCACACACTGGTAAGTATACTGGTTACACACTACGGTTACGACTAGGACTACTGCGATGAACGAACGGGCGCCACTTTCAGGAGCTTCGCCCTTAAAAGGTTGAGTAGAAACATCGATCGGTCGAAAAGTTATCCGGCTGGTAGAGAATATGGCTCTTTACGGCACCGGCAGGGCTCACAAACGGGTAAGTATACTGGTTACACACTACGACTACGACTAGTACCACCACAATGAACGAACGGGTGCCGCTTTAAGGAGCTTCGCCACTAAGAGGTCGAGTGAAAACATCGATCGGGTTAAAGGGTTTCCGGCTGGTAGAGAAGATGGCTCTTTACGGCTCTGGCAGGGCTCACAAACGGGTAAGTATACAGGTTACACATTATGACTAGGACTACTACAATGAAAGAACGGGTGCCGCTTTAAGGAGCTTCGCCCCTAAAAGGTTGAGTGGAAACCTCGATCGGTTGATAAGGTGTCCAGCTGGTAGGGAAGATGGCTCTTTACGGCGTTTACAGGGCTCACAAAGGGTAAGTATACTAGTTGCACACTAACACTACGACTAAAACTACTACGATGAACGAACGGCTGCCGCTTTAAGGAGCTTCGTCCCTGAAAGGTTGAGTAGAAACATCGATGTGTTGAAAAGGTATCCGGCTCTTAGAGAAGATGGCTCTTTACGGCACTGGCAGGGCTCACAAACGGGTAAGTATACTGGTTACACACAACGGCTACGAATAGGACAACTACGAGGAACAAACGGATGCCGCTTTCAGGAGCTTCGCTTCTAAAAGGTTGAGTGGAAACCTGGATCGGTTGAAAAGGTATCCGGCTGGTAGAGAAGATGGCTCTTTACGGCGTTGACAGGGCAGACAAAGGGTAAGTATACTAGTTGCACACTACAACTACGACTAAAACTACTACGATGAACGAACGGCTGCCGCTTTAAGGAGCTTCGCCACTAAGAGGTCGAGTGGAAACATCAATCGGGTTAAAGGGTTTCCGGCTGGTAGAGAAGATGGCTCTTTACGGCTCTGGCAGGGCTCACAAAAGCTTAAGTATAGTGGTTACACACTACGACTACGACTAGGACTACTACAATGAACCAACGGGTGCCGCCTTAAGGAGCTTCGCTCCTAAATTGTTGAGTGGAAACCTCGATCAGTTGAAAAGGTATCCGGCTTGTAGAGAAGATGGCTCTTATGGCACTGGCAGGCCTCACAAACGGGTAAGTGAACTGGTTATACAGTACGTCTAGGACTACTACGATGAACGAACGGTTGTCGCTTTAAAGAGTTCGCTCCTTAAAGGTTGAGTGGAAACCTCGATCGGTTGAAAAAGTATCAAGCTCGTAGAGAAGATGGCTCTTTACGGCCCTGGGAGGGCTCACAAACAGGTAAGTATATTAGTTTCACACTACGACTACGACTAGGACAACAACGGTGAACGAACGGGTGCCGCTTTAAGGAGCTTCGCCCCTGGAAGGTTGAGTAGAAACAACGATCGGTTAAATAGGCATCCTGGTTGTAGAGAAGATGGCTCTTTACGGCGCTGGCAGGGCTCTCAAATGGGTAAGTATACTGGTTACAC
Source organism: Rhipicephalus annulatus (assembly GCA_013436015.1). NCBI lineage: Eukaryota > Metazoa > Arthropoda > Arachnida > Ixodida > Ixodidae > Rhipicephalus > Rhipicephalus annulatus. The sequence goes on along the minus strand of WOVY01016024.1, from coordinate 1,003 downwards.
ACTACGACTACGACTAGAACTACTACATTGAACGAATGGTTGCCACTTTAAGGAGCTTCGCCCCTAAAAGGTTGAGTGGAAACGTCGATAGGTTGAAAAGGTATCCGGCTGGTAGAGAAGATGGCTCTTTACGGCGCTGGCAGGGCTCACGAACAGGTAAGTATACTACCTACACACAACGGCTACGAATAGGACAACTACGAGGAACAAACTGATGCCGCTTCAGGAACTTCGCCCCTGAAATGTTGAGTAGAAACATCGATCGGTCGAAAAGGTATCCAGCTGGTAGAGAATATGGCTCTTTACGGCACTGGCAGGGCTCAACGAAACGGTACGTTATACTGGTTACACACTACGACTATGAACTAGACTACTACAATGAACGAACGGGTGCCGCTTTAAGGAGCTTCGCCTCGAAAAGGTTGAGGTGAAAACCTCGATCGGTTAAAAGGTGTCCCGGCTGGTAGGGAAGAGATGGCTCTTTACGGTGCTTGCCAGGGCTCGAAAACGGGTAAGTATACTACCCCTACCCACAACGGCTACGAATAGGACAAATATAGGTACAAACGGATGCCGCTTAAGGAGCTTCGCCTCTAAAAGGTTAGTGAAAACCTCGATCGGTTGAAAAGGTGTCCGACTGGTAGAGAAGATGGCTCTTTACGGCTTTGACAGGGCTCACAAAGGGTAAGTTACTAGTTGCACACTACACTACGACTAAAACTACTACGATGAACGAACGGCTGCCGCTTTAAGGAGCTTCGCCCCTAAAAGGTTGAGTAGAAACATCGATGTGTTGAAAAAGTATCCGGCTCTTAGAGAAGATGGCTCTTTACTGGTGCTGCAGGGCTCAAAAACGGGTAAGTATACTACCTACACACAACGGCTACGAATAGGACAACTACGAGAACAAACGGATGCCGCTTTAAGGACCTTCGCCCCTAAAGGTTGAGTGGAACCATCGATCGGTTGAAAAGGTACCCGGCTGGTAGAGAAGATGGCTCTT